>CM029773.1:23756393-24383571 GCA_017562165.1 Ectropis grisescens
AGTATGTATTTTTAAACACTATAACTAATTATTATGAAATAAAGAATCGATATAAAATAATTATTGTTAAAATAATAAGAACAATACAACAATAATTTTACCGTTACTTTCCAAGTCACATTCTAAAATACTTCTCAAACGTTTGTATTTTATTCTTTGCGAACTATGTATAAACATGTTATATTAATTACGAAAATTTAGAATTTTGAAACTAGAAATTCATTAAGAAACTTTACATTTTCGGAAAAAAATATTTCAGTTCCGAATTTCAGACTAACCTGTTTAGTTCTTACAACGTCATTGCGTAATAACATCTAACATCCTATCCTATCACATTAAATTAGTGCGATAATATTTATGATGCCTGTGCCACAAATTGCATAATGTTAAAATAGCTAAATAAGGTCGTGTTTATATGATCCTGCTAATATTATTACAAATGTTTGTTGCTCAATTATGCTGTAACGTCTCAACATATCAAGTTGAAATTTACAATAAAATTCAATTATAACTACAATTAAATATAACATAAATAATAACAAGAGCACATAGGCTAGTTTTATCACGGCAAAATAACTGGAATGGGAACTACTCGTGACCAAATGCAAAGTGCTGCTAGTTATTATACTAATAAGTTAGATTTAGGTAATTTTATATGTACTATATATTTTATCAATGTAGATTAAAATAATGTTATAATATCTACTCATTTGAAAGCATTTGTATATTTTTTATCAATATGGTCTTTGTAGTATTGGTCTATTTTCTTAGGAATAACTATTCCTGATAGAAAAAAACAAGCATTTCGTCTTCTTTATTAATGAACTTCGTGACTCTAAAATCCTATTATCCTATCGTATGATTTGTATTGACGTCATTGAATCATAAACGTGCTTAGATGAATTTTTTTTTTTGAAACTTTTATTTAGTATGTGACTCGCAGGAGCCATGATGTGTAAATATATCTAATACTAGTGTAGCATAAGCAATCTACTAAATATTCTCTAGTCTGGGAATTTACTTTCGTAAGGGGTCTGTGCTATAATCCACTACGCTGGCCCAGTGCGTTGAGGTATAATCCATGACCTCTAAATATTTTTGGTACATGGCGATTTCTTCATGATAGATAAATAGCTAGACAGATTAACTCTTTATTGCACTTAATAGAAAACAAAAGATATAAAACTTAATAAAATTTAAGTAGCAACGGGCGACCTTATCGCTTAAAGCGATCTCTTCCAGGCAACTGTAGGATGGAAAAAATATGTTTTTCCTTCACCAATAAAACTAGAGATAACAAATTATTTGCAACTTTAGAAAAATAGTCAGATGTTTCTAGGGATTTGAACCGAAAAGATATGTTGAAAGGTTATTAGGGTCTTGCGTTTTATGCGCTAGCCCAAATTTCGATAGGTAGTAGAGACCACTAGAGATCTTCAGTCACTTATAAAGTAAAATAAAAAAATTGCGTCAAAAACACTAGTAGCTGTAAATATTATATTTACAGAAGTTCTAAGATCTTTGCTAATTTGTGAGCAAATTATGTTTATTTAAACGATGTTCTTCTGTTGACTTTGACTCCATTTTATTTGTGCTTTAGGTACTCCATTTAATTGTGAGTCAGGAATCCTTGAGGTATCAAACAAAGTTATTTGTTGAAACCAATGAAAGAGCCATCATCGTATTTCTTAGAAAAACCGTAAGCTAACACAAGATAAATTTTAGTTCGCAGTTCCTTGTAAAAATTGTTTATTCGAAACATGACTAATTTTAATTTGTGGTTTAGGAGTCAGAAATCTCAATCAGTGATGATCTGGTGTTAAAAAGAAGCAGTAGTGTGAAATTGTTGAATATTATCAAAAATATGTGAAAAATGTCGTGAACTTAATCTTCCTGAACAGGAATAATTAAAAATGTAAGTATTGGAATTGAACAGTCATTTAACAAACATACTTTTTTTTTTATTTTTATTTTTTATCTGGGCAGAGCCTTTATTAACAAAACTAAAATACAATGAGTAAAAAATAAAATACTATTTTTCTAAAGTTGCAAATAATTTGTTATCTCTAGTTTTATGTGTTGGGCCAAATAAACATACTAGGTACTTAGGAAAATTATAATCTTCCTCAGAATCTTAGTCAATATTAACTATTTTAGAAGTATTCTTTATATTGTTAAGAGGTACTAATTAAATACTACTTAATTTTTGTTTTTAGCTCAAATAAACTTTGAATAAATGTTCAAAATACAGAGATTAATGTACTTAAATGTAAAATTTAAAAAACAATGAAAGTACAAATTTGTTGCGTTTTTCGGTGCTTAAAATTTAAAGAAGTTGTGGAGTGTATGAGGCAGTAAATCAAAAATGTTTTATTCCATTTCGTGTACTACCTTTTGCTTTCGAAATACTTACGATTTTTTTAATTCCTGAAAAAGAAATCATTCATGAGACATGTTTCTACACATATACCGCAAAATCGCATTTTTTGGCGTTCGTTAGTAGTTTTACAATGTAATTTTTCCTGATCTCATTATTTAGTTTTTTTTTTTTTTTTGGGTTTTGATTGTGTTGGTTATGAGGTGTGTTTTTATTCTGTAGGGTTCAGATTTCGTTTTTTTTTCGGCACTGTGTTTTGTTGACTTTTATAACGTAAAACTATTTTTTATAAATGGTTTTCGTTTTAAAAACCCTGCCGCTAAATTTTAATCCTGTTTTATTTCAGTTAATTAAATTTGTTTTAATAAAATCAAACAAATTGAAAATATATTCTCACTAACAATTAAATTACACATTTGGTCCACTAGTTGTAAAGGCGAAATTTCTTCGATTTTTCAGTTAGGTTAACTAATTTCTGGCAAAACCTTGATTTATTTTTAGTTATTAACAATATCAAGTCTCAATAAATTTTTTTCGTAAAGAACGTCACACAATTTTCACTTTCTTAGAATAAAACGTAAGACCGATTTGCTACACTTTTAGATTTTCAATTTTAAACAGCAAATACTAAACAAAATAAATGTATCACAAAAACAATTACGAAACTGCATGTTGGCTCGTTAAAATTTTATTTCACCAGTTATACAGATTTTATTACTCATATACGGCGAATCTCTACAAAGCTTTCCACTCGGCCTAAACGCCAATAAACCCAAAAAACACCTTCGGTTGCACAAACCATTGCTTATAGCGAAACCGCGACGTAAACTCGACTTTATTTACGCAAACCATTACCAAATTGCTAACGTTCAAACCACACGCGCTAACTCCTGTCACAGTACCGTATAACCCGATCCTAAACTCGCGTAAACCAGCTTTACGAACCTCCGAACAAAGAGCCGTTAAAACCTCGCGAGAATTACGTGAATCGTATTTTAGTAGGACTGTGTCTGCAAGCCCGCGATCAAGTGAACGCTCTCCGTGTGTCAACCCCGTGCTCTCAAGCCCTCTATTCTTACGTCACCTCACCCCATACGAATAACGCTCTCTCATTGGCTTATTCGGTTTCGCGCGCTTTGTACATTCTAAAATCAAAACCGCCACATCCTCTCTTTCGCTCCCTCGAAGGGTTGAAACCTCCGAATCGGAACGAGAAAACTGCATATCGCCGATTGCTGTTGTAAAGTGATGTAACCAGTTTGAAATGAGACAGCGATACGGTATAACAAAGAGGGGGAAAGGGACGGGGGCGCCGTGTCGACGATGATTGTAGTGGTCGAGTGCGAAGGGAACGTGCTACCGTGCGTTCCACTATTTATAATCAAATGGGTTTTTGTTGTGTGCGCGCGTGCTTACGTTATGCACCGCACTACTACATGGAAAGGAGTCAAGCGAGGCAATGATGTGCACGAAGTATTATCCCTTATTACACGTTTCGCTTCCGCGCTGGCCGCACGTGCATTAGTTGTCCTAGAAGCGACTTCTTTTGTCGTACGGCGTGCGAAGTGTCAGTCTGTTTACATCGGATCGCAGCGATGCATAGTGCGTTTAGCGCGATTGTGTCATCGACCGAGAGCCGGTCACTAAATCCCGAGTGAATTATTGCGGACAGCGGTCGTCAGTTTATAAACTTTTTGTGAACTTGTGAATCGAACTTGATCGTGATCTCAGAACCGCCAAATCGAAGTTTTATTTTCATCGAGCTCGTTGTGCCATTCGGAGTGTCAAAGTGAACTTTTTGGAGTGATTTTTACAAGACATTTTCTATGACTTTTTTACTGAACAGAAAAGTTTTTTTCGAAAATTTTATAACTCAGAAAAAATTGTCGACGATTTCTGAGCTTTGGAAAAAATTTAAAAATAAAACAGAAGTTGCGACAAAATCGAAAATTGGTCGAGATCTGAGACAAAAACTCGAATGTGATTAAACAAAGACGAGGACAAAAAAAAATTAAAAGGGCACAGAACCTTTATGCATACAAAACATACTGCTATCTGTGCACGCTTCTTCCGGAGGAAAAGACGTTGCGAGAGACAAAGATGGCTATAGCGTTCAACTTGCCGAGCGAGCGAGAGGCGACAGAGGAGAACTTTTCACGTCTGAACCGGCTGTTAGCCGAGCTTTACGAGGTTCTGTGCCACATCTTGGTGTCTCGACAGCCTGGCCAAGAGGTCCAGGACAACCGCCGAGGTGAGTGTCCTCGCCAGCCTAACCAAACACCACCGTACCACTTAAGATGCAATTCGACATACATCGTCAACCTTGTCATGGTTGTGGCCATCATTAAAGTGTCCCTCGCGCGTCGTCTCTCTTCAATACCATCAGATAAAAGAAGACCTAGATAAGTATTGTTAACAGTGAACTGCATAGCAGATCTGGACTATTGTTACGTATTTGTAAGTCCATCCGTGTTTGTGTTTTTCTTTTATTTTTGCCATGAGATGTTGTGTCAAACTGCACTTATAATATGGTGGTGGGCGAAAATATATCAACGATATTTCGTTGATGTATTTTGGTCTAGTATTTCTAACTCAGCTTTTCACGTGATTTTTGCTTTTCGCCCTCTTGAAGTGAAGTTCGACAAAACATTCCTTTGAATCTCAGAATTGTCAAAAAACATTTTTGTGAAAACTTTGTACACACTTAGACCAATAAGTGCTATTTCAAAATTTAAAAAAAATAATGAATTACCAGTGCTTACGTAGTTTATAAATAATATAATACAAATGACACTGTCTTTTATTAGATTACATATTTTGAAATTTGCGATGACATTTTTACTAATTGTTAAGTTTTTAGTTACATTTCCATTTGATCTCTTATTTTGTTTATCAATTTTAGAATCAATATAACCTTATGCTTAGTTTAATTTATTTCAATTATTTTTGATATTTTTCATTTTAGTGTTCTAAATAATTAGTTTTCGTATGGATCTCAACGTATAATTTAGTTCCAAATAAAATCTATAGTCATAGTGGTTTCTATAGTTTTTTTTTTTTTTGTCAATCTTTATCGATTGGACGCCAAATATTAGTTAAATTTTCAAGAAAATGTTACAATTAAAAAAAATTATGGCAAAGAATAATCTTTACCATTTGATTTGGGTTTAAATTTTACCACACTAGGTGCATTGACCTTATTGTGTAAATAGTATAATTTAGTCCTAATTTGGTAAATAAAATTTTGTTATGACAAAATTAATTTTATTTACTTTTTTGTTTACTTCGAAAAAAGTGTAAAATTCTAGTGTATAAAATAAAATTTACACAAATTCTGCGGTAGGCGTATTTTTGAAAATACAACGAACATGTAAATATTGCATTTAAAGTTTGTGATTCGAATAAGCATTTTTGATTTTTAATTTTACGTACAATTTTATAGATAAGTGATACATGTAACCACTATATTCATAATTTTTTAAATAAACTGGATTGTTTTTATATAATCACGGCTATCCCCAATATTTAATAGAGGGAAATACGAAATAAACATTATTTTGTAAAAATTATAAAAATTGTATTTATTTCTTTCAACAACCCGTTAACTATTTTTTTTAAAGAACAGAATGTTATTTAATTACTTAACATCATTTTGGGTGCTGACTATTATAGAAAATACATATTATTTTCGCTCTTTACACAGTATACAAGTACAGTATAAACGATAACGAAAATATCATTCAAATATTAAATTCAAAGATTTTTCATTTTGAAATCCTAGAATAAATTTCGATAACATCAATGAACGTAATAAATAGCTTTCATCACAGATCTGAATCGATAGAAAATAAATTAGCTTCTTGTTTGGTGTGCTAAACTTACGTTCAAACCGAAGTATCATGTGAAACTCAGAACAGAACGACATTTCACAAAACAATTTTTGTCTCCTAGAGTTCGATTAAAAATCCATTTCGATTCGACTGTAGGTACGCAAAATTTTACAAGCTTTGGGCTCGTGTACTGTTGTGTCGTATAATTGCGTAAATCTTTAAAATACTTGTTTGGCTTGTCACTTTATTCTGTCTATATAAAAAACAATACGACAGTTGAACAAAAATGTTTCCTCGCATTTTAGTAACACCAAATCTATCAGAAAACTAAATTAATGGCAAAAATTGTCACGCTCCAAAACATTGATCAAACATTTTTTTCAAGTCACTTTTATTTCAAAATGTTAATTTTGACAAAAAGCACAACAATAAATAAAAAAACTTTGTTTTACAAACAAAGTGTTGCTCAAGCGGAGAGAAAAGCAACATAATTTGTATAATATTTTATTGCTATAGTCTATGCAAATTAGGAAAGATTTAAAGAAAAAGATTAACATTAATCAATCACTACTGATAATTGACGTAGACAATCAAAAATGATATTTAACAAACAGTCAAGCATAATGTTAAAAATAGCCAAGTTAAATACGTGCACACTGCTAAGTCATAAACTGTGTTTGTTCGTACGGGTCGTCAATCAAACCAAAATATCCTTGTGTTTACGTACACTAATGTCAGAAGGGAACCAGAGCTAGGGATGTCCAATGGAACTAAAACGTTCAAAGTTAGTTTAAATTTCAATTGTTAGGGAACAGTTCCGATTGTAGTTCATGGCGATATGATTTCTTGCAATCTGAGATGATTTTATTCATAGATATAAAATCCACTGCCATTAAAAAAACAAAAATTTAAAATTTGATTTCTGGTTTTTAGAGGCTGTGGTCTTAAGATAGCTTATGAGATATCTTAAGTCCAATAAGGAATTTTAAAGGAATAGGAAATTTGAACATATTGTTTAAAAATATGATTCGCAATGTGCAGTAATTTCACTGTAATTATTGCCCTTTAAACCAAAACAGCATTTGCGCTTTACCGCTTTGCGATAGATTTGGCGATTGTCCGGTATTTTTTTTCTATTGTACAAAGTGACGGGTCGAGCATGACATGTACTTGATGATAAGCGACACGTCCGCCCATAACAGTGACACGCAGCTATTGGAATATGAAGAGTCCAAATTACTACCGAGTCATTAATTATTACTTCGCTTGTATATAACATGATTTATCTCTACGTCCTGTAATTTCTCTGGAAATATTGCCTTTCAAACTGGAACAAAATGACGCTTGCACATTACTGCTTGGCGATAGAACAACTGAGAAATATACGTTTCCCAGAAAAACTTCCCTATATCGGCTAGTTCTATACTGAAAAAAATTTAAGTCTAAGGCAAGTTATTAATATGTAGGTATATTTCACAAAACAAAACCAAACTAACTTAACTTAAATAATTGTTTACATCATGACAATGCCTGTGTTAATTTATTTATAGATAAAGGACAAATTATAAACAATGTAATAAAGAATGACACAACGATAGTGAATGGTTTTGGAGCAATCAGTAATTACAATGTTAATAATATTTCATTAGAGTGTGACAATGAACATAAGAGGAAAATTAAAAGTATCATAACATAAACGCTGGTGGACATTGGCAAAATTACGGCGACATTACCGAATGGAAACCAAAAAAAGTTGAAGTTGAACAAAATGTGGGATTTTCTTCTGTTTTTCACCTATGTGGTTAAAACTGAGTTGTCGATTCAAAGTACAGTGAAATTACCGGGCATAGAGAGATATCTGTCATCTTAAATGTCTGGGTGACGAAAGCAGTGCAATTCTAGTTATCGTCCAGTTTTCTTTTATGGATCAGACTACCTGTTATTTTTTGACAACACTTCATGGTTGACGTTCCAAAGACTCGAGAAAGCCTCCTAGAGGTTTGACTCTACATCCTATTAATATAAAAAATGTAATGTTTTGGATGTTTCGATGTTTGTTGCTCAATCACTACAAAACGTGAACGGATCGAGTTTAAATTTGGAACATGTATTATAATTTGTAATAGCATTTGGATTATTTTTTATCACGTGAAAATAACTGGATCTGGAACTGCGTAGGTAAAATAAATAAATAATTATTTATTATTTATTTATTTATTGTAAATAGCAACGTCACACTTAAATATGTTTTTACAACTTCAACGAATTCACCACAAAACTTATAATAATTTAATTTATCTCCGAATTAAATTAAAACCGACATCAATATCAAATTGAACTTAGACATTCGACTGTATTTTTATAATGTTTGTGAAATTTACGCAATACAATATTCCAACACAATATTCGCAATTACGCAACACAATATTCCAATGAAACAGTAGGGTAATTGAATGCGTTGTCGAGATAAAGGCAAGCATATCTTAACTATTCAAAAAACACTGATTCCAATAGTGTGAACTCAATCTACTGAACAAAAAAATATTCATCAAAATCAATTCGCAAATGGCAAAACTATTGCGTAATATACGAGTACATACAAAAATCTATAACCATCGTATAGAGACCTCCTCCTTCTTTGAAGTCAGTTAAAAAGGGGCACTAAAATGCAGTAATAAAAGGTACCTAATACCAGAAAGAGACAGCAAACTTGAACTAGTTATGTTCAGTACTACCGACGTAAACTTGGCACGCTCTAGATCGCAGTAGGTCTGGTCACGACTCTACCGTGGAGTAACACAAGTCATAAACTGTTAGCTGTTTCATTCTTACTTCTATGGTACAAAGTCAGATAAGCATTAATATTACAAGAACAAAATTAAAAATTTTGATTAACCCCCGACTACCTCAGATTTGTTATCTGTACAACAATCTACTAGTCAAGCCTTTTCATTTGATACCCATACCAAGGGAGTTGTGAAAAAAGTAATGTTTTTCGCCATTTTGTGGTAACGGCCATCTTGGATTTGTCAAAGTGCAAAGTATTCTACTAGTTAAGCCCTTTCGTTTGATACCCATATTGAAGCAGTAGTGAAAAGAATAATGTAATTCGCCATTTTGTGGTGGCGGCCATCTTGTATTTTTTATAGTGTATAGTATTTAATAGTCAAGCCCTTTCATTTGATACCCATATTGAGGTAGGTTGTGAAGAAACATTTTGTCCGCCATTTTGTGGAGGCGGCCATCTTGAATCGATATTAACCAAACATAGCCAAGAACATCCGCACGGATGTTTACCTTCAAATAAAAAAAAAACACATCGAAATCGGCCCATCCGATTGAGCTCTGCGGTGCCACAGACAGACACACAGACAGACATACAAACAGACAGACATCGACGTCAAACTTATAACACCCCTTTTTTTGGTCGGGGGTTAAAAAGTAACACGTCCGCGTTTAAACGTTTTTAATTAAAACCTAAGGTACTCGTAGTCTAGAAGAGGTCACCTTTAGAGTTAAAAAATGTGTCTGGTTAGAATACATAGCACTTAACTAACACCACTAATCATCATCATAGGCCATTGTTATTTGTCAATTACAATAGGAAATCAATTGGTTACCGCGATGCACGATAATTATGATGCAAGAATAAGTACTAACAAATTAAAATCCAATTTGAAAAAGCTGAGATACCTCTACAAGTATTAGGTACACAATATTTTTCGCGGTAATTTGTTTATCAATCACACCGTAAAAAAGGTTCATTGATGATTATTTTCAAATTAGAAAAACTTTTTTTTTAGAAAAATTTCAAATGAGAAAGATTCGTTTAAACGTTTGTAGATACTTGTATATCTATTGTAAAGGTGAAGAGGTTTTTGTTTGAACGCGCATTTTTTTTAATAAAGTGGCGAGGCGTGCACGACATGTGCCTGATGGTAAGTAACGTACCTGCCACATAACAGCACAGTGACACGCCGTTATTGGAATAAGAAGAGTCCAAATCATTACCTAGCACTGCGCCCGTCACCCAGAGATCTAAGATGTTATATCTCTAGGCCCTGTAATTTCTCTGAAAACATTGCCCTTCAAACCGGAACATAGTAATGTTTGCATATTACTGCTTGGCGGTAGAATAACTGGCAAAGGTGTTGTACTTCCCCAGGCAGATTCTGCCAATAGTCCTACCGCTACATGTCTACTACTGATCTCAGTAGGGTAGTGCAGTACCATTGTAGTAAACATTTTTAAAAGGTATTCTTAAAAATAATAATAACTGCTATATGTTGATAACTTGGGACACAACACAATGGCAATGTACTCGATTGCAACTCAATACGCTCGAAAGCGAAAACCGTACGCATCGTGAGGAAGGAAATCGAAAATAACAATTTATGTTATGACATAAAGTTGTAATAATTATATAATTTTATTTAACGAAACTTGTTAATGAATTGACACGGAATAGTAGACAAATCGTACTATCCTACTACTATCGCTAGGCGTCCGCCCCGGTTTAGCCCGTGGTACAAAATAGATAGCCTAAAGCTCTCAAGGATTACGTACAAATCCAACGTTGTAAGTTTTTTTTAAATCGATCCAGAAGTTTCCGAGTTACCGCGTTCAAAAAAAACCTCTTCAGCATTATAATATTAGTATAGATCTCCACGTATACTCTCTTTCTACGAATAACTTAATTTCGAAATAAACTAGAGAACCGGAGTAGGAAAGTCGCGAATTTATTTCGAAATCACGTTTTTCGTAGAAAGAAAGTACACGTCTTGCACTCAGAAAGACACTCAAGAGGTGTACGCCATATACACAATACACCACAGCCCCTACTCTACCAAAGGTTTACGCGAACGAAAAGGCCGTCAAATCAGTAATTATATCTTTGGCTATTAATAATTTCAAACGGACAAAATTGTATGGATACTAATTTCTGTGAAATGACGGATAGGGAAAATAGAATGATACGCGTTGGATTCAGAAAATGCCTTTATTTTTAACTTTCGTAGGTGTACACTTGACCGCCATCTCGCCTGATGTTCAACGACAACGCGGTCTACGATGGTGGGTGTTTACCTAGAAAAAACCGATCCACTCTCGATTTGAAGACACAAAAATTGTAATTATCGGGGAAAACCCACTCAGGCAACGTATTCCACAGCCTAGACGTTCTTATCACAAAAGAAGAGTCAAATCTCTTCATTCGTGTCTTTAGAACATCAACCATGAAACGATGTCGCTTTCTCGAGCTGCAAGATTTCCGATAGAAAAAAGGGCAAGGTGGTATTAGATCATGCAAATCAGAAGCACACTCTCCGAAGTGTATCCGATAAAAAACCGATAGGCTAGCAATTTTCTGGCGATGTTCAAGAGTTTGAATACCTATGTATTTTCTAAATTCAACACGGATTTAGCTTTGAACCGATAGTTGTTATAACTACAATAACTATAATAATAACTACATCAACCATGATTTCGTACTAGCAGTGTTCTATGGTATTACCCCCTCCAGTTCCCGTAAATATCTAATGATAAAAAGTAGAATATGTGCTATTTCATAATCAGTATTGTAAATTTCAACCTATCCATTCAGATATTGCGACGTGATTGAGCAACAAACATCCACATGTTGATATTTATGATATTAGTAGGATATTATGCAACCGTAAAATTGGAATTAACGTCTGTTTATAATATTACTGCCCTAGTGGCTTAGTTGGTAGTAGCTCTGCCTGCGAAGCCGAGGGTCGTGGGTTCGATCCCCACCCAGTACAAATATTTGTGTGATGAATTCAAATGTTTGCACTGTGTCTGGGTGTTCCTATGTATAATAAGTATGTATTTAAAACTATATAAGTATTATATCAGCTATCTGGCTGCCATCACACAAGCTTTGCTTAGTTTGGGGTCAGATGGTGTTGTGTGTGAATTGTCCACCAATATTTATTTATTATTATTTATTTTATATAACAAAAAAAAATGTTTGTTATTTAAATTTTAAACAAGAGATTTTAAACCAACATTAGGTCAGGTTACTTTATAACATAACGTTGTTAGATTACTATAATTTAAAGGTTTTAACAATAATTTCACGGTGCCATATGAAGTCCTCACTCAATTTTCATATAAAGAAGTTGCACCATTACAACAGGCAAAGTTGCGAATTTCATTTAATTTAAACAAACTAATGAAAAGACGAAAAGCAAATTTCACCAAATGCCACTGCACTTGTTTGCTTTATGTATTTATGTTTTGTACTATAGATATTATAAGATTTAAAACTTTGTACGAAAGTAGCACAACAAGAAGATGCTGATTGGGGAATTTGAACTAACGAGGTAAGTTAAAAGAGTAAGTAAATAACTTTATACTCGTAAAGTAGAGAGAATGAACCGATTTTTCTAAGTGCTCCATTTTGTAGACCACACCTTACCTTATTCTACAGAATTCCATCATGAATCGCATCGTAAAAGGCTCATAGGCAAAGACATTCTAGTGCGAAAAAGACTTCAAAGTCTTGAACATCGCCGTAAAATTGCTAGCTTATCGGGTTTTTATCGGATACACTTCGGAGAGTGTGCAACTGATCTCCATGATCTTATACCACCTTGCCCTTTTTACTATCGTACTTCTCGTAACTCGAAGACGCGGCACCGTTTCATGGTGGATTTTCCAAAGACTCGGACAAAGAGGTTTGACTCTACGTTTGTGATAAGAACGTCTAGGCTGTGGAATGAGTTGCCTTAGTGGGGTTTTCCCGATAGTTATAATCTTGATGTCTTCAAATGGAGAATGAATCGGTTTCTTCTAGATAAACACGCTCCATCGTAGACCGCATCGTCGCTTTATATCAGGCGAGATGGCGGTCAAGTGTAAACCTATTAAAGTTAAAAATAACGTTTTTTTACTATTTTTAAATAAATAGTGCTGAGACTAGCTGGACATGTGCCTGATGGTAAGCAACATGCCTGCTACATAACAGCACAGTGACACGCAGCTATTGGAACATGGAGAGTCCAAATCATTACCTAGCACTGCACTGCGGTCGTCACCCAGAGATCTATGATGTTACATCTTATTTCACTGGATACATTGCCCTTCAAACCGGAACACAGTAATGTTTGCATATTACTGCTTGGCAGTAGAATAGATGGCAAAGGTCTGGAACTTCCCCAGGCGGACTCTGCCAAGAGTCCTACCACTACAAAATTTATTACCACGTTGCTTAATGTCAAAGCAAATAAAGGACGAGTGTAAGCTTATTAATAATAATACTCTAGAATAATTAATAATACTAAATCTTCAATTAATAATAATAAAAACTTAGATCGCAAATGACCGCGGGTTGTATTTTGCGCGCGTATCCTGTATGTTTGTAAATTTCTTTATTCCCATGTAACTTCCAAACGGCTAATTAACGAATAATTACTAATTAACTGATTGGCGAATTGACAATTAAGGTATCGTTAGATTCGTCTGAATCAAAGTGTCCTTAAAAGTATTAAGTATTATATGGTGATGATTTATTATGTGTTGAGTTTTTGGAGCTGTTTTTTTTTAATTTGAAGTTATTATAGTTTATATAACTCTACAGTGCCTGATGATATGCAATACACCTACTTGTAACAGCATAGTGCTATCCGATTTGATTATAAATAGCCTAAATCACAGGACTGTACCGCGCTCGTCCCCCATAAAATGATTAACCTATTTGCACTTCAATTTCTTTGAAAACATTGCCTTCATACCGGTCCATATGCTACAAATACTCGCTGAGATGAAAACTGGGAAAAATGTGGTACTTCCCCAGACAGACTCTATTCTACAATAAATCTTTCAAATAGAATTTGTTAATATAATTTTTTTTCGCAATTTTTAAACTATATATTTTGAAATGTCTTCATTACAAGTAAACTTCTATACAATGACAAACATTTTTGATTTGATCCTTCGATAAAAACAGTTTCCACCATTGAGTTCGTTGAAGCGTCCCTTTACACTTCAATCGTAATCGAAATAAGGTTTTGAAGCGTGTCCTGTGACTTTATTTTGGTTTTACTTGCTACTAACGTTACAAACGAATCCCCGAGCGACACGAGGCTAGTTTTTCAAGCTAGGGTAGCAAGCTAGTGCTAATTAGCTAGCAACCTAGTACTTCTAGCTTCGTGCATACAACACTGACGTTGCGTAGTGTTGTCTACACGAAGCTAGAAATATTAGCTTACTAGCTTGAAAAGCTAGCCTCGTGTCGCTCGGGCATCATGGTGACACGGAGGACTATAGGTCCAATTAAATTTGTAAGATTGTAATACTTGTATGGTTGTTTTTTACTTCTTCAAGCAAAAACTGTTGAAGGGAAATATATGAAACTTGGTACACTGTTAGATAAATAGCACGTAACGAAACATAAACAGTCGAAATCATTACCTAGCACTGCACTACGCTTGTCACACAGAGTTATAAGATGTTTTAACTCTATGCCCTGTAATTTCACTGGATACATTGCCTTTCAAACCGGAACACAGTAATGTTTGCACATTATTGCTTGGAGGTAGAACAAGTGGCAAAGGGGTAGTACCTCCCTACTTCCCCAGGCGAACTCTGCAAAGAGTCTTACCACTACAAAATAAGTCTTACTAATTTTAATACAGTAACTAAATCATACAATTCTCTCCACAACATTTTAGAATGTAGATTAAGCCATATCTAATAAGATGACCACAGCTATAATAAGATGACCCCAACTCAAAGAGTTTAATTCAGATTTTATGGACCGTGAAATTATTTCTTTATAATATTTAATAAGCTCAACAAAGAAGAAAATACTCCTGTGAATAAAAAACAGGTTAACTTTTGTATCGTATCTTGAGCATAATTGGGTCAGTGTCAAGTATCTCATATACTTGTTTAATGGGTTGTAAAGAATATTTTTTGATAAATTTCGTGTGAAATTTTAGCCATAAGATATACGTTTGTGTTGAAAAATTTCCATAAATGACCGTGACGTAAAAATGAAACATTATTAAAACTTATTTACATGTCCCAAAGCAAGAATTTATTGCTGAGTAAATTCTTGACAAACGTCGTTTTTTAATTATTATATTTTTCAATAATAATATCATACCACCATTGTTATAAACCATTGGATGTGCCCTGAGCACCTTGAAGTTGGTAATAAACTGCGTCTCTGTGTGTAGCGTAAGTGGTTTACACACCAACAATCTACTTGACACCTCGAATCGCTAGCGGCGACATATGCTACGGTTCTACTTATTTTGGATGTTGACAACGAATAGTGATAGGTGAAAACGTCCGGCGTTAACAAACGACTAGAACGGGAAGAATGAACTCACTTTTCTCAACGATGACATAATTCCGTGCTCCTGAAGTTTAGGAGGACACATCCAATGGGTTATATCGACGACTTTAACTTTTTGTTTGTAACGGTAGCAAAAGAAAATGATAATGGCGTAAGTACTTTTTGTGTCCCCTTGGAGAAACACCGCGATTTAGATAGGTAGTAATTGTATTGCCACACAGTAATATGCAAACATATACCGGTTTTGAAGAGCAATATTTGCAAATACAGACCCAGTTTATTACCAATTTCAGGATGCTCCAGGCACATCTAGTGGTTTACATCGATGGTTTAAAGTACATAATTTGAAATTTTGAGTAAATAAAATAAAGTGTGAAAAGCCTGTTCACATAAGTTGTTTTCTTTTGGAATAATAGGATTAATATCTAGTAAAATACTTCATCATTCATCATCATAAAACTAAATGTTACCACTGCTGGGACTCGGGCCTTCTCTCGCAAGGAGAGAGTTAAGGCCGTAATCCACCACGCTGGCCCAGTGCGGGTTGGTGGATGACACATGACTTCGAAAGGTTCAAGGTACATGTCGGTTTCCTCACGATGTTTTCCTTCGCCGTTTTAAGTTAGCGGCATTACGCACATGACTTCGCAAAGACAGTGGTGCGTGTGGGGGTTTGAACCCGGGGTCTCCGGATCGGCAGGCGCCGTTCTCCCGACTAGACCAGCCGTATTAAAAATAATTAGATAAAACTATCCTACATAATCTCAGCTACCGGTTTTCAACGTCGATACTATCTCTTGCTCTTAAAACTAACTCCAATGCAATAAATTATCATTCGTTCCGAACCAAAAAAAAAGACGAAAAAAACTTAGAAATACACCAAATCGGGCATAGAGGCAGCCTCTTACAAAACCCTATTGAACTTGTCTGAACCTGTTCAAAAAAAAAGATAAGGGTGCAATCGCACTAGAACACAATGCTGTGCGTTGCGAATTTATTATCGAAAATCTTGGACTATAAAAAAATAGTCTAGGTAGACTCTTATCAAACGTACAATAATGTTGCCGGCTTCGATAAAAATAAGTTACAGACCCCACTATTAATTGTGTAATAAATGTGACAGCTTTTTAAATCTGCTTTAAAATTTGAACTTCAATTCAATTCAATTCATTTATTCATACCATAAATTCATAAGAACACTTGGTAACGTCATTTACAAAAAGGCAAAGAATCTGTGTACATAATATGATAAAATAACAACGTCAAAAAGAATAAAGCAGCTGTAAAGGGGCCTAGTCAATTACATGCAGCTGTAAAAAGGCTTTGTCGAAGACAATATAACAAATAATCAATACACATAGTATACAGATACTACATTAGTACAAACAATGTAACATCAAAAGTCTTAAAAATCTATTATTTTACCTTATTACAAGATTCTAAATTCGACACATTTCTCTTCCATACGTTACTATCTTTAACAAAGTTGTCTGTCTATATTATAATATGCCTTGCTCAATAGGTAGCTTTTTATTTCATTTTTAAACTTGAATAGATTATGAAATAACACGTAGAAGTAGCTTACGTGTTGTTCTTCATCCCGAAAAAAAGCAGAATTAGGTTTGGATCAAAGCCACGAATTTCAAAACATAATGTCTTAAAACTTTATTTTAGTTTATGGCTCATCAGCAATCTAAAGCGTTTTAACCTATGAATAATAATGTTAATTGTGGTTTGTCTTGCTTGCTAACCTATGTGTATTGCTATGTACATTATGTATTTTGCTTTAGTATTGAAATATTCTTGTAGGCGTAGAACCTTTTGCGTAGTCCGCCTGGGGAAGTACAAAACCTGTGCCTATGTGTTTTGATTCAAAAGGCAATGTTTTAAAAAAATATACAAGGCAAAGATATGAACTATCATACATATATCTCGGAACAACAAGGGCATGTAGTGCTAGGTAGTGATTTGAACTATTACAGTTCAAATATTTGCGTGACATTGTGTTGTTATGAGCAGGCCTGTTGCTTACCATCAAGCACATATCTTGCTAGTCCTATCACTCCATATTATAAGAAAAAAAGATACGAGTAAAATAATTGCTTTCTCTCTCTTGCTCTCTGCGCACGTTGCTACGCCACCTGTCGCAAATTGATTGTACTAACTCAGAAACCTTCTTTGGCTCATTCACAACAACTTTTTTAATGACCATCATATGATCAAATGCGCAGTTTAGGATTCTATGTAAGACACATAACCTAACATTCATTTTCTATAACATATAGATGAACCAACTGTTTGGTTGTAATCGTAATCTCTATAAAATAACTTTTCTATCGTTTTATATCACAATGGAAATCACTGTTCGTGTCGTGTCGTATGAAAACATGTCATGGTGTAGTTTCACCCTAAACAGAATAAATGAACACCTGTTTCTTCTACACCTGTGGAATATATTATTACTACTTTTATTTCTACTCGGTTTCGGGGACCGATCCTGAGGGACTTTTTCGTTTTTGGTACATTTAAGGATCATTTTAGTGCGGTTTTTATTTTTGGTGCCGGATTGGCGAGATTTATGGTTTTAAAGGGTACTGGGTCGAGACTGACTTTTGTCTGATTTTACTACTTTTTTGACTTAGGACTTATGAAAGTCAAATTTATTTTTGTTTATATCGCAGGAAAGTAAATCGTTTGTTTTGGATTCATAAAAACAGAGAGAGAAGAAAATTTAGTGTGTGACTGTCTAGCCGGTGGGATGATAGTTTTTTTTTATAATATGGATTGACGAGACGAGTAGGGCATGTGCCCAGGGCCGGACGGATCGGCTCCGGGGCAGTGGGCTAATAATCTTGTCTTTAAACTCGTACGTCTGCCTGTAAAGCCAAAGGCCGTGGGTTCGATTCCCACCCAGGGCAAATATTTTTGTGGTGAATACAAATATTTGATCTATTTCAGGGTGATTCTATGTATAGTAAGTAAGTATGTTAAAAAAATATTATATCAGCTATCTGGCTCCCTTAGTACAAGCTTTGCATAGTTTGGGGTCAGAGGGTCTACCGCCTAACTAAAACCGTCTTAGCTTTGACTTCGCTCTCTTTTTTCTATTCGCTTGAAATGATAGAGACAACAATAGCATAGCCATAGCCGATTTAGTAGAAGTAGTAGTAGGCGGTAGAAGGGCAGATTGTGTTGTTTTTGAAATGTCCATCAATTATAATTTATTTATTACTATTCCTGTGCTATATCCTAAGTTTGTCACTAGGTTTATTTAAGAGTTCATTATTCAATATTTGTAATTTTCTACCTCTTAGATCGTAATAACTATCAAAATATTACTTAGCTCTTAATTTATAGTGATTGTTAATTTATTCCGCAATGCAACGTTTAGAAGCACTAAAGCTTAGGCCGTTGAGCAAGATACCTCTGGGGTACGTTAAATAATAATGGAATAATATTTCTAATTTAATAACATCTGTTTAATAGGTATAAATTAGAGTTTATACCTTTTATTTACCTTTTCGATAAATTCTGACAAATATTGTTCCAAGATTTATAGAATATAGATTGCAAATATTTCTGTTTTTCGGCTTAAAGGGTAATGTTTTCATTGTCCTACTGGGAAAGTTCCAGTAGTGAAAATGTGTCTGTTCATGCTAATAAATTAAAAAGAAATGAAAATAAGAAAACAAGAGAAAGTAAAAAGAAATAAAATGTAATTCAAACAATACTCGTACTTTTTTTTCTTTCAACGGCTTAATCATGCTTCATTGTACAAATATTTAACAACAGTAGGTAATTGGAGACTCAATTATAGCACGTGTAACTAATTAAACTGACAAAGGGACAGTGCGAACCTAATATCTACGTAATCTACGTTAGCAGTATAACTCACTACAGTAATTGCTATCATTTCAACATGGGAATAAAAACAATACAAAACAATAACTCTTAGCAAAAATAATCTGAATAATAAAACAAAATCTAACTACAATTACTTGTAAACTTAGAAGGGTTTTTCCAAAATGATCTCCACACGCCACATTGTTTTATTATAAACTAGCTGTACCTTGCTACGCTTCGCTGTGGCACATTATGATGCAAAAAATAGATAAATCAGCTCGATCGGTGCAGAACTTTTTGAGTTTTTGAAGCGTACACAAACCAACATAACATTTATATATGTATAGATTGTAGTGTGCAGCAGCTGCCTTATGTGATTTAAAACCACCTTCCTCTTTTTTCAGCTAGTCAATGTACAAAAAAGTGATATCGTTTCATTGTTAACGTTGCAAAAACTAGAACAAAGACTCCAATTTTGTAATAATTACGTCTAGGCTGTGGAATGCCGTGGCTGAGTTGGGTTTATTTCGAAAGTTACAATCAAGATGTCTTCATATTATATGATAGAGAGAAGGTTTTTTTCTGGCAGGCTCCGTTGTAAACAGCATCATCGTTTTACATCAGGCAAGATGACGGTCAATTACAAAACCTATCATCATTAAAAAAAGCAGTGGCAGTTCCACTACAGTTACTTATAAGTCTGTAACTCAGAACTATTACATTTATAACTACATAACAAACCGACCATTTAACTTTCATACCAATTTTATTAACGTTTTAAATACCAAACTCATGACCATTGTCATTACGGAGGTGCATTATACATTCTTACAACAAAATTAACTGTTTCATTTCTGACATTAAATGTTATAACAACTATTATAAAGATAATAAAACGTGAGAAACTGACATGGATCATTGCATGAGAATCCTTTGTTTAATGAACGCTTTAAACTTTAAGAAGCATTTTGATGTGATAGAGCAATAATTGTATATGATTAGATTGTTAGATCAGTAGCTTAGAAGAAAGTTATCAGTTGTTTTGGAAGAAATTTATTCGTTTTTCCAGTTATATTTTTCCAGTAACACTTCGATACACTTCGGAGAGTATGCAACTGATCTGCATGATCTAATACCACCTTGCCCTTTTTTCTATCGGAATGCTCGTAGCTCGAAAAAGCGACATCGTTTCATGGTTGATGTTCCAAAGACACGAACGAAGAGATTTGACTCTACGTTTGTGATAAGAACGTCTAGGCTGTGGAATACGTTGCCTGAGTGGGTTTTCCCCGATGGTTATAATCTTTGTGTCTTCAAATCGAGAGGAAATCGGTTTCTTCTAGGTAAATACGCTCCATCGTGGACCGCATCGTCGCTTAACATCAGGCGAGATGGCGGTCAAGTGTGAGCCTACAAAAGGTTAAAAAAAAAGTAACATCGACGTAGAAGGCGAGTTGCCTGTTTTGTGATTTTCCATTTGCCAAGTTGTCCAATTTTCCCAGATTTACCTTTTTCCCAGTTTTGTAATTTTGCCAGTTTTACCATTTTCTTAGTTTTATCTCTTTATGAATTTTACTATATTTATATTAAGTAATTTATCTTAAGCAATATCATGGCCTAAGATGGATGTGGCGCCAAAGTGATATTTAGTTGGAAAGTAGTTGTATAGGTACTCTAAATTTGAAGATAATCTTACTAGTACTATCGGGAAACACAGAATTGGGTGGAGTGTTCCACAGTTTTGCAGTACGTATGATAAACATAGATTCTTAATCTTGGCAATATCTACCACGTACCGAAGACGCTTGGGTCTAGTCTGCCTGGATGTCCGATAATAAAAAAATAGATGCAATCAGATTAATGCAATTCCCGGACATTTTTCGAAATGTACCCAACAGAACATCAACGTAACATCAGGAGGTAACATCAGTCTTCCGGTTTGAAGTGTAGCGTTTCTAGATAAATGACAGATAAATATTGGTGGACAATTCACACACAAACACCATCTGACCTCAAACTAAGCAAAGCTTGTGTGATGGCAGCCAGATAGCTGATATAATACTGATATAGTTTTAAATACATACTTATTATACATAGAAACACCCAGACACAGTGCAAACATTTGAATAAATGATAGAGATAAATCATCTTATATCGCTGGTGCATGAGCAATGTAATGCTAAGTAGTGATTAGGACTCTGCATGTTCTAATAGTGACACTGTGCTGTTGTAGGCAGGCATTTTGTTTACCATCGTTCACAGGTCTTGTAAATTACGGCTGGTCTAGTCGGGAGAGCGGCGCTTGCCGTTCCGGAGACCTCGGGGTTCAAACCCCACACGCACCATTGTCTTTTCGAAGTCATGTGCGTAATCCGCAAACTTAAAACGGTGAAGGAAACATCGTGAAGAAACCGAAATGTACCTAGAACCTTTCGAAGTCATGACTGTGTCATCTACCAACCCACTCTGGGCCAGCGTGGTGGATTTTGGCCTTCTCCTTGCGAGAGAAGGCCCGAGTCCCAGCTGTGGGATCATTTAGAGGACTATTGATGATGATGATGATCACTTGTCCTGTTCAGCCCATCACTCTAAACTCTAAAAAATAACCAGACTTATGTTATATTGTCCCATCACTCTACCTTATTTTCAAATATTTGCTTCCCACAGAGTCTATTTCTTCCCGATTTTTTCCCTAACGTTTGTGAGTCATCCAAAAATCGTGACGATCCCAGCTCTTAAATTACCCATTATTACGAAAACAGGAGGTCAAAACCTTTCATTAGGTACAAACTTCAGATTTAGCCAATCAAACCTGTCTGGGCTTGGTAATAAAACTTATTTTTGTTTTGATGCTGGGTTCTGATATGTTTATCTTTTCAACCGATTGTCTAAGAGTAGAGATTCTCAATTCAATGATGAGAACATGGAGCAATAACGGATAAAAACGCCATAAAAGTGAGGCAAATCGTAGTGAGCCATATTGGCTCAGTCCTTTTGAAACTACCATCAAGTTGTCAAGGCGCTAGTGCATTCGTCTTCAACAATTAAAAACATTACGATAGTTTGTGTGGTCTTTCACTACATATACTTAATCATTCGTTGAACATATTATTATTAGTTTATTTAATCTATTATTTTATAAAATTATTTGTGTATAAGGACGTAAAATTTGTACCTATATTATGTATGTATTATGTATATTGTTGTATTTAAAATTAATTGTTAGTTATTAAAATCAGATTATCATTCGGAAGTATCAATATATTCCTAATTGTACTCCCCATCCCCTTTTTTACCATCCTACGGTTGCCTGGAAGAAATCGCTCTTAGCGATAAGGTCGTCAATTGCTACTTTATTCTTTGTTTTTTTTTATTTTCGTTGTAATTTAAGTGCAACAAAGAGTTTATTTATCTATCTATCTATAATCCACGACATTAAAGTTTTTTTTGGCGAACTTCAGTACATACATACATTTTAAATAAATATACGGGTTACTCACGTTTGATATAGCCAGTCTAGCCTGACCAAAGTTTCGATCGCGTTCGGCGATCTTTTTCAAGGAGAGTGCGCGCACGTGTTTTCGGCTCATTTCGCACTGCTTTCAGTACGCCGAAATCATTCTGCTTTTTGCCTCACTTATAATGAAGCGTTTGTTTGAAGATTATCGATCTAGGCGTTATTCATCTATGGATCAGAGCATGGATGTATCAAAAAAAGTCGGACGTAGTCTCGCTAAAACAAAAACTGTGTCCATCGAGTCGGCCACATAATATGCACGTGTGTACTGTCACATACAGGCTGACACGCACACACCAGTGGGTCATTACACGCGCTACTTGTGTACATGTGTCCGTGTCAGCCTATCAGTGACAACCTAACAAAGCACACGTGCAAATGTGGCCGACTCTAGTGACACAGTTTGTGTTCTAGCGAGACTACGTTCAACTTTTTTTGTACGTCTGTGACCGCTGCACTAGACAATAGTTTTTTATAGCATTAAGTGACGAACGAGCAAGATATGTGCCTGATGGTAAGCAACATACCTGCCACATTATAGCACAGTGACGCAGCCATTGAAACACAATAGTCCAAATCATTACCTAGCACTTCACTGCGCTCGTTACCCACTGATCTAAGATAATATATCTCTAAGCCCTGTAATTTATCTGGAAACATTGTCCTTCAAACCGGAACTCAGTAAAGTTTGCACATTCCTGCTTTGCGGTGGAATAAATGGCAAAGGTGTAGTACTTACCCAGGCGGACTCTACCAAGGGTCCTACCACAACAATTACTAGTAACTTAAAGTCAATAAGTTTACTAACATAAAACGCACTCTGCCCGCTATATTTTTTAGAAATATTTAAATAAATTTGTCTCAGAAATCATCACCAACAGAGTATAGAACATAGCGGCAAAACAAAAACACTGTTCTAAGAATTAAACAATGGTGTTTGTATCATTTTCCTGGAACGAGGATTCAATGACTTCAATTAAACATTTTACAATTCGAAGAAATAGGTGTCAATTTTGCGGTTTTTTATATCAAACAATGTAATAAAAGTAATAAAAATGTTATTTCAGAGAAATTACAGAGCTTAGAGATATAACATCCTAGATGTCTGGGTGGCGGGCGCAGTGCAGTGCTAGGTAATGATTTGGGCTCTTCATGTCCCAATAGCTGCGTGTCACTGTGCTGTTATATGGCAGGCATGTTGCTTACCAACAATCACATGTCGTGCTTTTCTCGTCACTCTGTATTTAAAAAATAAATAATTTATTCTATTGCTTGCGGTCCGCCCCGGCATCGCCCGTGGTACCAACATAAGCCTATAGCACTCAGACACCAGCACGTACTTAAATATCCAACGTAGATAGAATTTTTAAATTAATCTTGTAGTTGCTAAGATCAGCGCGTTCCAACATACACATCTTTAGCTTTGGACATCGTTTCATGGTTGATGTTCCAAAAACACGAACGAAAAGATTTGACTCCACGTTTGTGATAATTAAGAAGAAGAAGTGGGTTTTCCCCGATAGTTACAAGCGCGGTTTCTTCAAATCGAGAGTGAATCGGTTTCTTCTACGTAAGCACGCTCTATTGTAGTAGATCGCATCACCGCTTAACATCAGGCGAGATGGCGGTCAAATGCAAACCTATTACAGTAAAAAAAATCTGATTTCTGGTTTGAAAAGAAATCAATGTTTTCAGGGCAAAGAAAATCACTAGCTATTTCCAGTTGAGCGCAGTACAGTGCTATCGAGACAGATTGACAGTTATGTTTCATCAAAATCAGTACAGCCATTTCAAAGTTCAAATCAGCCATTTTGTTAGACATTTTAGACCCACGATGAGTATTTGATGTGTGGTACTTCCCCAGGCGGAACCTGTAAAAAGTACATAATATTTTTGATAATTTTATTTTATTGACATATTTCATAGATTATTATTGTATTTTATGACATACTACAAACATTTATTTATACACATTGCCATAACTTGACTGGCAAACCCCCTGTAAAGCAGCATTCATTGGCAAGGCCTCTAAAGCCGCATTCAATTGTTGATCTTATGATGTCAACGGAGTTCCTATTTTATAATTGTTTTATGTGACGTTTTACCAAGTGACGGTAAGTGATCCTAAGGTTTGAATTTATTAATTGAATTGAATTGAGTCTTACCACTACGAAACTAACAGACAATGATGCTGATGATGATGTCATAACACATTATCAAGCTAGACGCACCTTCAATAATGGTCAGGTGTAAAATTACGCGTGATCATAAAATATTGAACACGGCATCTTAGTCATTAAAATATTGGATATTATACCATATTACCAGCTATTGAGGTAGGTAGTAAAACAAAGATTTCCATGTTTTGATTGTATTTTAACTTGTCCTTCTTATATACTTACGGCGCTCTTCGAATTGCGCCAATATCCCTAAGCATTAATTCATAATACTAGTGAAGTGAGTAGCCGTGATAGTTTAAAATAATGTTGTTTTAAACATAGAATAAACTTTTTTTTAGTTAATACAGTGAAGAGATGAGAAAAATTGATGGTAAACCTGATGATAAACAAACTGCTCATGACAACAAAGTGTCACGCAGCTATTGGAACACGAAGAGTCCAATTCATTACCTAGCACCGCACTGCGCTCGTCACCCAGAGATTTAAGGTCTTGTGAAAATATTTATTTTTACACTATAAAAAGTTAACAAAATTTGCATGTGAGGATGTGAGGGTGTATATGTTTGTGAGGGGGTGTTAGTGTGTGTATGCGTGTGTGAGCATATGATATACTTAATATATGATACAGAGTATTAATGCATAAATATGTATAAGTACTTTAATTTTTAAGCTATTAAGAATTTTAGTGATCGTGCATCTCTTTCTTATGTTCACAAGAAAGAGGGATGGAAAACCGTAACGCCGTCCTCCCCACTCGGTCATTCGACTTTGAATCTTATTTGTATTAGCTTTACAGACTAAATGCTCTTAGCAGTGTTGCCAACTTAACGGATTTCCCGTGATATTTTTTATTGTAAACAAATGTCACTTATGTTGCTTATGTTGATGAAAATGCATGCAACATGCAATAAATAGCTTTACCGCGGCAGTCCCCGAGTGCCACACTTCATTTTTTTAATAATAATTGTAGGTGACCGGTGGAAATTTTGTTTTACATTGTGAACATATCTACGCCAAGTCACTTCATTGGATTATTGCCTATCAAACCGTAATACAGTGATGTTTTTACATTACTGCTTAACGGCAAAATAATTGGAAAAAGAGGCACTTCTCACGGACGTCGGAGGCGGACTCTGCAAAGAGTCCTTCCTACCACTACTAAAATCTTAGCAACAATGCGATTTTTACTAGAATAATAAAAAGTTTTTAATCTTGCAACCATTTTGTTTCAGGTAAGTGTTTGAAGAACGACCATCATTCAATTTGGGAATCCAACAAGGTTGGTAAGTACAGTAGAACCTCGATAAGTTAAAGTCCTAGGGAAACAAAAAATATTTTAAGTTATAGAGGTTATAAGTTATTAAGGGTTTTGGTTGTGGGTTCTGATTGAAAGGAAACACGTAATTTTTTGCAGTTAAAGAGGTTTTTAAGTTACTGAGGTTTGAGTTATCGAGGTTTTACTGTATTGGTTTTGTATTGAAATGGCTGGATACGATTTTTACTAATTTATTAGCTGACCCCGTGAGTTTCATATCATCTTGATCTACACACTATAATGGCAACAGCTATATGTTGTGAATGTATGATATTGTGTTTGCATTTTTCCGCTCAAACGGCTGGACCAATTTCGATGAAAAGTGGTACCGTGGTAGCTCATATACTGGATATTAGGTATTTTTTATCCCGAAAATAGTTGAGTGCGCCATGGGATGCCTCAAGCTGAATGATTAAAGACAATAAAGTTATCATATTTCTATATTTTTTTTTTTGCAGTAGGTAAATCACCTTCAGGATATTTCAAGATTATTAGAAAAAAATAATTTTCAGGGATATCTACCCTCGTAATTTAGGGTATACAGAATAGCTTACAACCTGATCTCATTCATACTGAGTAATCACAAAAAAACACAAATTTAATATCGGTCTAGCCTTTTTGGAGAATTCGTTTACATACTCTGTGAACCGACAAAAGACATATAAAAAAATGTTTATTCGAGTTTCTTTGTATTTACTAGGCAAAAACTAAAATGCACTGAACTTGTTTTTATACACAAAAATATACTTACACAAATAGGTACATTTTTTCTATTTATAGTGTAAATAGTCACAAATACGCTATAACATTTTGTGTAAATCAGTAAGCTAATGCTAAAATAAGTATATAAATATATAAAGGATAATTCAGGTGTGCTTACACTAAGTAGTTAGGTATGTATCGTAGTGAAGTTTTCATTGTATTTTAGTTTTTTTCTAAATAAAGAGTGACGAGACGATCAGGACATGTGCCTGATGGTAAGCAACATGCCTGACTCATAACACCACAGTGACACGCAGCTATTGGAACATGAAGAGTCCAAATCATTACCTAGCACTGCACTGCGCTCGTCACCCAGTTTTGTTATTAAAGGCTCTGTTCGTTAAAAAAGTATATTCCTAATAAGGTTCTATGCGTCAACTTTTGTGCTTAGAAAGTCCAAAGCGTTGAAACCAAGTCAACCATAAAGTTCAATCACTTTTTAAAACTCATTCGTTTCTCACTTTAACCTCAGGACAAAAAATGTGACACCAGCCAATACTGTTCCCAAAAGAAACAAAGCTTGAAATGTTACAAACCTGTTTTAAAATAAGCTTTATTACAATGAAGTTAAAGGTTTTAAAGATAGTGAGCCTGATTTTGACAAGTACAAAGAAAGCGTTGTCTTCGTGAAGACGATCGATCATACAAAGTTTATTATACGTCAGATTAACTTTCAAATTGAAATAAGAGGCGTAATGTGACACGACCTTATCGATACAAGAGCTACAGACGAGACTAACGATGCTCGCTTATGACCAAAGAGTTTACATAATATACTAGGTACGTATAGAGTTGGAACAAACGCTTTACACCAAAAGCACGGGTCTGATCGCTCTTGTCTTGTCGCTCTTGTAGAAGTGTCATACTTTTGTCGCGGCACATCACTCTGTTGTCATAGCAAGTATGCATGTCATCTGATTACGATTGGCACAAAGGAACCGTGCAGAAAAACCTGATCTATTTACTAATTGTCTATCTAAGCTTATAACTTTAGTATGAAAACTAACGTGGTTATTACACATTTTACATAAATACACGGGTACACTCCGCGAGGTATAAGCTGAGCTTTGCATTAGTGTGAGTGATCACCAATCAGGCAGGAGCTTGAAGTTTTGTCCGCGAGGTATAGGCTGAGCTTTGCATTAGTGTGAGTGATCACCAATCAGGCAAGAGCGCGGCGAGACAGAATGGCGCCGCGCCTAAGGCCGGTTGTCACACCTACACTATCCATGTACACTCACACAAATGCAAAGCTCAGCTCATGCCTCGCGGAGTGTAACATACGCGCGCGCGCACTCTCTCCTTGAAAAAGATCGCCGGACGCGATCGAAACTTGAGTCGGACTGGACTGACTATATTAAACATGAGCTACCCGTGTATTTATGTAAAATAAGCTTATAACTGTTTATTGAAAACATATTTTACATACATATATACATATTTATATACATATATACATATATTACATATTTTGTAGTGGTAGGACTCTTGGCAGAGTCCGCCTGGGGAAGTACCACACCTTTGCCAGTTATTCTACCGCCAAGCAGTAATGTGCAAACATAACTGTGTTCCGGTTTGAAGGGCAATGTTTCCAGAGAAATGATAGGGCTTAGAGATATAAGATCTCAGATCTCTGGGTGACGAGCGCAGTGCAGTGCTAGGTAATGATTTGGACTCTTCATGTTCCAATAGCTGCGTGTCACTGTGCTGTTATGTATCAGGCATGTTGCTTACCATCAGGCACATGACCTGATCGTCGCGTCACTCGTTATTTAAAAAAAATATAGAAACTAGCAGGGCCCAGCGGTTTTGCCTGCGCCGTTCCTGTTTCTGTCATACTCCAGTGAAAAAAAATGCTGTATTCCAAATTTCAACCTAGTTCGATCAACCTTTCCGACGAAATTCAGCACTAAACATCAAAAATGTTACGTGTGTAAAAAAAATTGTAGGATAGGTATGTCGGGTCGAAATGTCGAGGTAACGAAATAACTCGTTCAAAAGTTAATAACTTGTACAATCCGAAACAAGTTAAAAAATAAAGTTACAATAACAAATGACTGCGATAAATGATGCCACAGTAATAAATAAAACAACAAAAACATTAAATCATTGAATTTTTTTTAGACGTGAAATATGTGATGTAAGATTCAACGTGGATTCAAATCCACGTTGAATCTCTATTATCTTTGGCCACGTCTATAAAATGTTGATTTTAATCTAGTTCTTTTTTTTCAACGTTGGTCACCGAATATTGCACAATCTATATAACTATGATTTATACAATATCGGTTACCAACACTATTTTAAAATACAAATCATCATCATCATCATCCTAGCGTTAAATCCCGGTTACATCCCAAGCGTTCGCTTCGGAGCCCAGGGTCCGCTTTCCTACTTCTACTTTTCCACTTCGCACGGTCTTCGGCATCCTTCACTGTGAGACCATTGGCACGCATATCATCCCTTACGACGTCAAGCCAGCCTCTCCTGGGCCTTCATCTTCTACCGGTATTTTAAAATACAAAGATAGCAGCAATTATCCGCGACTGTTTCTGCGTAGAAATTAGAAAGGGGCTCTGAAACTTTTGGGATGTAATGCCGATGTGTACTCCCTGGCTATTATTTGAGTTTAGAATTTTAGACTGCACTATTCAGTTCTTACAACGTGATTGAGTAACAAACTAATACTACTAACATTCATAGTTATATTTTAGTAAGATTTTTGATTGAAATGTACTTGAGTTGTATAGTAGGCATCAAAAACAAAATTCGGCAGTCATAGGAACTCCCGATAGAAATGAAAACTTATAACTCTGAATTTAGTAGCATACTTTGGATATCGGAGGGCGTGGCTATATGACCATCTAGAAATGCTGACATATTTTTAGATGGCCAATGGGAATTGCTCGCGCATTTCTAGATGGCCAATGGGCATGGTCAAGAGTTTACCCGAAGATTGAAGAACGAGAGCTGAGCGTGACGCTAGAATTCAATTCACAGCCCACTAAAATATATCTGTGGTACGCCAAAAGAAGTATTGACTCCAATAAAACAAGCTAAATCATAACAAATCAGATAATACTTAATTATGGTAGTCGAGCAGCAGCGAGAATAAAAACATAAATCATTTGCAAGCAACACCTCACTCTTAACTTCAATGGACAATATCTGATGTATTATTTTACAAAGTTAAAAATACAACTGAATATTTACAAAATAAAGACACTGAAACCCTTATTGCAACTGAATAAGATTCTAAACCGTAACGACGTAATTTTGAACGAGTATGTGGATATATTGGTAAAATAGAATAAGGTATGAATGTAAGAAAGCTCTATACAAAGGCGTCTCGCTCCATTTAGCAAAAGTATATCGAATCTAGCCTCAGTAACGCTCTGTATGTTTTTTTTTTAATTTAAATCGTAGGTAATTCTGTGGTCGCGTAGGATGAGGACATTAGATGCAATGGTTATTATGCTATGCTCCTGCTACTGTATTGTCGTCAAGGAAAAAACTACTTGATGGATTAATATTTCAAATTTGTGTCGCTTTTATTGAAGTTGGGATTCATTAGTAAGAAATCCACTTTAATTTATCATTGCTGGAACTCAGGGCCCTCTTTCACATGGTCTCAAGGTATTCTACAGCTTTTTTTCCTAATAATACTGCATGAATTCCGAGGTTATCTTTGTACCTATTGAGCTTTATTTAGTTATTGCATTTGGCATGCAGGAAGAACCAAATAATACATTTGTTTATAGTCAATTTGAGACACATTTTTTTTCTAAAGCCCCCCCATTTCGAGCATCTACCCACTTTGAAAAAGTGAATGTTTATGGATGACATATATATTGTATTGATATATCTTTTAGAATAAGTCAGTTTCCTTACAATGATTTCCTTCGTCGTTAAAGTAAGTGCTGATCTCGAACGCGGTCATTATACTCTTGTAAATAAGTAGGTACTCAAAAGTGCAGTCGGGACTCAAACTTGCTGATAACATCGCTTGAGTAAGTACTTAAACTTTTTCGCCACTAGTCCATTGTAAAATAACTATGACACAAACATCTTCATACGTCAATTCCTTGTTGATACTTAAAATCTCTGTGTTATTTACGATGTTGCCACCCTAGATCACCATCAAAATGTGCAGCGGTCTTGGAAGACCTGCAGGTCTACTACGAAGTCCGATAAACGATGTATCGGCCGAAGATATGGACGTTTTATACCACGAAATACAATCGGTCGGTTGATGACACAAAAACTGTCAAATCAGAGTCGGTCGGGATGAACGAAATGCCCAATCAGATCAACCGACCGATTGTGTTTCGTGGTATAAAACGTCCATAACTTCGGCCGATATATCGTTTATCGGACTTCGTAGTAGACCTGCTGATCACAGCGGAGCGGGATATGCAAAAATATGTGTAAGAGCATCTTTTATTTGTCTCTAGTATTGTAGCCATAGTCTCAAAATTTAACTTGTTACATCGTGTTGGTCGAATTATCAGTTCTTTGTAATAATAACAATACAATAATATGACCACTATTTTCTACCTTTAGAACAAGTTAAAACATGTCTGATTTAACAACAATGTATTGTCTTTTTCAATATTTGAAGTAACAATTAGCATTGTTACGGTTTATTGAGGAAACTCGTTAACAAGGTTAACACGAATTTCTTTTTTTTTGAAGATAAGTTAACTTTTAGTTCTATTGATTTGCTGTGTTTTCATAACGCTGAGTCTATTTGATACTACCTGGTACCAACTAACTACTAAGTACCACAACATTGCCAAATATTGAACGGCTAAGCAGTAATATATACATTCATTTTGTTCTGTTTGAAAGGCAATGTTTCTAGAGACGTCCTTTTTTCTACAGCGTTTCCAGTGACGCTTGGTTTCTTCATACAAATATCACGTTTAGGATTTCTTTATACAAAAAATATTACTTATGGAATGATTTTCAACCGAGCCCGGGCGCGGGTTTTATTTCAAAACTCACGATACCGCTGATTTTCGTAGTTTGGCAGCCGCTGCGGGTGTAAATCACGTGCTTTAAATTTTTACATATTCATATATCGGCATTCTACAAAACTGCGGTCCCGCAACCGCTGCAGGCGCGGCTGAAAATCGCTCCATGAGTATTTAGCCTTACGCGAATTTTCGATAAAAATTCACACTCAGCATATTAGATCCAAGTTAAAACAAAGGCGAGTTTGTCATGAAACAGTGTTGTGTCACTGTTAGAATCGACCGACCCAAAACTCTTATTACCAATTACGCATCACTAAAAATTATTACACCATCATTCGAGCATGTTTACAGCCGACTAAGAGCATTTGTAAATCACTCGCCATGAGTTAGTCGTTATGTTGCCATTAATCGATGGTTTAATCGATTAACTGTAGCACGTGGCAACACTTGAGATTTTAAAACGTATACAAGGTCAACGGTTTCTAGAATGTTTTGTCGCATGTCGTTTGGAGATTTCTTCATTTAAACATAAATAATCTCCACAAATATTATTTTGTTGCAAATAAAGTGATGTAGCTTAGAGAGACTATTTTTCCCGCCTAATATTTTTAGGTTTATAACTATTATGTATTTTAACTTATGAGTATAAATCACTTATTTTACCAGATTAACTGTTACAATAATAAAGTTAAACAGACGATAACCTCGTGAAAGCAGAGAAGGACAAGCTTAGCAAGTACCTTGACTTGGGTCATGAGGTTACCGTGTGGGATGTTGATTCGACGATCAAAGTCCCAATAAACGTATCGGTAAACGGCCTTATACCGAAAAGTCTCGACCAACATCTTAAGAGACTTTCGCTAGACGGTTGGATCAATGGTCAGATGCAGAAGGCGATCATCCTCGACACAGCGCGCATCGTCAGGAGGTTCCTCACTCTGCAGCCCTAACCACCAGTAGCTTGGGCCCTGCCCGGCTGCTGGTGGCAAACTAGTTTTTAACTTTTTTATAATGTTTATTTTGTATATCTATTGTAAAAAACTTAGAAATTAAGACGAAAAATAAATGGCTGGGTGCAGTGAAGAATAAAAGAGTGAAGGCCCAAAAAAGTGTGCATCAAGCTTGTGGTTTTCCCACGCTGTATCACAAGAGAGATATTTTGGATCCAGAATTTACTAAGACAGGGATCACATTCCCTGTCCCTCCAGAGTGAACCCAACACAGTGACAAAAGATTTTCCCTCCGAACCCTACAAACCCACCGTTTTCACCGCGACCGGCGACCGGAATGAACACATGTGCGGACTCAGAGGCGGAGTATTTTAGGTGCTCCCTCTCATACTGTTTACTGTTTCCGAACCTGTAACTCGTTTGGATATCGGAATTTTGAGCAGAATTTCACGCAAAACTAAATCGAGAGCAACATCAAATCCAAAACCATATTAGTAAGGCAAAACACCATCATACTAATACATCCTAATACAGATAATACAAGTACCAATGTACCAACTGATCATAAGCTTTTACCGCGTTAAGGTAACTGTAAGGTCGCGTCTCCGCCAGTTGTGTTAAAGTCAGGATCAAGCATCTTAGGAATCAAACTTCATCAGGTCTGTTTTTGGAACGAAGTTCCTTATCGCGCGTTGTGAAAGGGGGCTAGACGGAAAAAAATCTTACGAAAAGTTGTCACGACACTTTTTGCTATTGTAAGCTGTGCGGCGTCGCATGTTTCTCTGTCTGTCTCTCTCTCTCTTATAGAAAGCAAGCCAGATATTTTCATTTCTATTTCGCATTGAACAGTGTGGTGTCGCGACGATTATTTTTGTTGAGTGTATACAGGTGTTTTGTAAATAATAAATAATAATAATTCCTTCACTAATTATTCGAAAGGAACTTCGTTCCATCCGGGTGTCCCTTGACACCTCTCAAGTTTTTTTTTTTAGTATTTTATCTCGTATGTAGAAGTATGTAGAGTAGATAACAATGTTTGATTAGGTACTAGTGCATGCGAAGACGTGATTTCCCCCCAATTCTTGCGCCCCAGGCTACAACCTATTAGCCTAAGCCTCAGTCAGGTCCTGCCCTTGAGTCGAGCTTGAGTTTAATTCTACAGAGTCTGTGATGGTGCAGACAGGATGCCACACGCGTCGTCTACGCATCGTCATTCTGACAGCGCAACCGACTAATGAGAATAGAATAAAACAACCACTACTCGATGTAGAGTCAATCTATACTAATCATACTAACATAGCTAGCAGTTTAACACGGGCAGTTTCTGTTGCCGTTATATTTTCGTGATAAAAATAGCCTACGTATTGTTCTAGATGTGTTCATTGTAGTGCTGGACTCTTGGCAGAGTCCGCCTAGGGAAGTACTACACTTTTGCCGGTTATTTTACCGCCAAGCAGTGAGCAAACATTACTGTGTTCCGGATTTAAGGGCAAATTTTTCTAGAGGAATAACAGGACTTAGATATAAAACATCTTAGATGTCGGGATGACGAGCGCAGTGCAGTGCTAGATAATGATTTTGCCTCTTCATGATCCAATAGCTGCGCTTTTCTGTATTGTTATGTCGCAGGCATGTTGTTTACTATCAGGCACATATCATGGTCGTCTCTTCACTCTTCATTAAAAAAACATTAAATGTCCTATGTGTTATTCCATCTTATATTTTAACAGTGTTCCACATATTAGCTCACTCCCTTTTAACATTTCAGCGTGACAGAACAACAAAGATTCGCATTTATAGTATAAGTAGTACAATTTAGCAGATGTACGTAATTGCGGGATTCAGCTAGTCGATAGTAAAACGAGTATTCTTCAATCCTGTCTCGTCAATCGACGCTTTTAACGATGACGTGTGACATATTAAGCGACATTACTGTCAGTTAAACTTGACATGGCATTCATTATTCATTGGTTTGGAAGGTTTGGAAGCATTAGTGATCTGAGTTGGAAGCCATGACAGTAATTAGAGTTTATCTTTGCAAGGCATAAGCTTATAAAGCTATTAACCAAACCTTCTACGGTCAAACTTATAACACCCCTGACAATACTTCTCGTAGTTCGAAAAAACGACAGCGTTTCATGGTTGACGTTCCGAAGTTTCAAACGAGGACTTTTGACTCCACTTTTACTTATAGACGCGTAGATCATTTTACCTGATGGTAAGCAACATGCCTGCCCTGGATGGATATATTGATCAAACTCAAAAACACAAGACAATATCCTGATGAAACACAAGATGTTGGCGAAATTATGCTCACCAAACATTTATCTCACACAAATATATATCACAACCAAATAGAAGCCAGAAATTAATCTAAGATGAAGAATCAGATGACATAAATAAAAACCAGAAATTAATAGAAGATGAGGAAGAAGAAGACTTTAATCAGCTGACTATTATTTAATTAATTTTATTTATAAATTACTAACAAATTGTCTTGCCAGACATATTGCATGCCTCATCGCAGAGGCCAGTTTGTATGGGGCAACTTTAAAATGTTTTGTATCATCTTATCTCACCTACAAACAGCAATAAAGATTTTTGTATTTGTATTTGTATTTGTATTTGTATTTGCTCATTACAACTATTCTTAATAAAAACGTCCAGGCTGTGGAATGTGTTGCCTGAGTGGGTTCATACGATAGTTACAAACTTGGTGGCTTCCAATAAAAAAAACTGTAGCAATAAGGCCGCCATTTATGGCACTAGTAATAAGTCTTTTCTGTTTTGTACTTTTTAATTTTACTGGTGTGCATAATAAAGTGTTTCTGTCTGTCTGTCTGTCTGTCTGTTGTCTGTAAAGTCGGTTGGCTTACGGACGATAGTTTAACGTGACAACGCCATAACAAAACATTGATAGAAGCGGAACAAGCGTACAATGAGCGTAACGCGACATAACGGGACACTTTTTCGTGCATGCAGCCGGTGTTCATCGATTTATTAAACGTTGTCACGTCAATAAATCGATTGCTTTTAGGTGATCACACTTCATCGTAGACCACATCGTCGCTTAACATCAAGCGAGATGATGGTCAAGTATAAACCTATTATATTGAAACAAATGAAGTACCTACATACACAATAAATATATTATTATATTACAATTACTCATACTTCCATATCCAGTGGTGTCGATAATGTCGCGAGTTCAATTGTTTTTCCTCATCTCAAAAATGCCTAAATTCCCTTTAAGTGTTTTCGCTTCAAAAACTATTTCCCCCTTAAGAATTGTGACAAAATTCTATCAAAAACAATGTAGCAACATAGCCGTGACTGAGTCACGCATCAATGCACTATTAACAATCATGCACAAAGGGAACTTCACAGAAAACATTAGCCAAGTAAATCATAATAAAACCAGAGACAGAATTCCGGAATCAGGAATCACCTCACACAAAGTAAGAAAGCTGAGAAGAGAGTGCGACACGATTTTCAACCGTAATTTCACGGAAGACAGTGAAAAAATTAAATTTTACAAAATCACATAGTCCTTACATAGTTTCTACTTTTTTTCAACGTGAATTGACAAATACGAAATTATTTAAATACAAAAATTCAGATTAAAATTGATAAACTGAACTGCAGAGATATTATTAGGTATTTCACTGTTTTTTTAAGTTTTCCAAAAACTTCGGACAAAGATATATTTGCACAGGCTAAAAGGTTAGGCTAGGCTTTGATATAAACATTATATATAGTATTATATAGCTATATAATACTTTATAATACTCTCTTTATAAAACGCATATACTTATATTATATATAAGTATATGAGTTGTCAAATGTTGAAGTATAATTTGATGTTAATGGACGCCTATTTAATAGAATAATTGAAAAATGTATTTATTGAAATGAACACATTTACCAGGTATATATATACATATAGATATAAGCTGTATCCAGTAATGCTATTAGGCATGCTGTATGTTTGCTCTACATAGAGAGTTGCAGCATTATATTGACATTTTGTAAGATTAGTCTAATGTGGTAGCTTTGTGCTACCCCAAAATTCAATAGATAGGAAGAAGCACCTAAGGTCGACTGCCATAAAATCTGTATGAAAAATTACTGATAAAAAATAACTAGGTCCAATTATAGTTGCGTTGTCAGTGTTTTCCCGGATACAGATCGGAACACTGTAAAATGCCCTGAGGCTGGCTTGGCTTCGTTAAATGCAACCGTAAAGAGGTAGCTAGTACTGGGAAGGTTAGTGAGAGACTATGACACAGTCGTGTACTTTTAATTTGATACACACATTAAAGTATTGTCTTGTTTTATTACAAAATCTTACTGTACGTATTTTCTACAAAGTATAAAAGCAAAGATTATAACTATTTTTTATTGATACAACGTTATACTGTGCGTATTATACGGACCGTAAAACCTAAAAACCAAGTAGCTATTACATTATGTTTAAATTAATGAATAACTGACGTATAGTGTAGTCAGTCTACTGCAATTTAAGTTTCAGCTTTGTTTTCCAGCTATTTCATGAGGTTTCTAAGCAATATTCTAGCTATAATTTTGTACATAAATTCAGATAATGAGAGAGTAAAGACTTGGTACATGCCTTTTTGTACAAAAGAAAATGAAAATAATAACGATAAATTACAATACAAAATTATAAAAGACTGTTATTAAAATTTTTATTGCTGCTTATTTTTAGCATAAGTTTTTCTGTTACTGTTTATTAAATAGTTTTAATTATGTATAATGCAAATAAATATTTTTTCTTTGTATCAGAAGATTACAAGTAGTATAGTTTTATACTTACACAAGTTGCATACACCATTTTTATGGGCTAACATATAATATCTACATAATAAACCATCTTTTGTTATGTTTTCCTTTAAAGCGAAGCACAGATATGCTATTTTTACCTATTATTGCTCGCTATTTCTACTTTACAGATAAAATAATGTAATTTACAAAATTTATCGCGAAACTTGTTGCACTACGGTGTAAGCGGCGGCCGCAGTTAGCCACCGCATACTCGCGCGGTAACATCGAAGCCCGCGTTTAACGTATGATTTATTAGCGGCGCGTATCTTGAACTTACGGTAAATCCCAACCTCTGGCTAGTGGCCGTTAGGCTGAGACCTCAATTATCAATTTTTGAAGTGAATACTTTTTTGGCGCACCACAGACAGATTTTTCGTAGGCTGTGAATTTAACTCAAGCGTCACGTTTGTAAATAAATTAATATTGGTGCACATTTTACACACAACACTATCTAGCCCCAAACTAAGCAAAGCTACTATGGGAGCCAGATAGCTGATTAAATTTTTTAAATACATTCTTATACATAGAAAACAACCAGGCACAGTACAAATATTTTTATTCATCACACAACTATTTGCACTGGTGGGGATCGAACCCACGACCCGCGGATCGTAGGCAGAGTTACTAGGTTACTACCAACTAAGCCACCAAATGAATTGAAACAAATGATAGAAACAAATGATAGAAACAAATGATAGAAACAAATTTAGTAGTGGTAGGACTCTTGGCAGAGTCCGCCTGGGGAAGTACCACACCTTTGCCAGTTATTCTACCGCCAAGCAGCAATGTGCAAACATTACTGTGTTCCGGTTTGAAGGGCAATGTTTCCAGAGAAATTACAGGGCTTAGAGATATAAGATCTTAGATCTCTGGGTGACGAGCGCAGTGCAGTGCTAGGTAATGATTTGGACTCTTCATGTTCCAATAGCTGCGTGTCACTGTGCTGTTATGTGTCAGGCATGTTGCTTACCATCAGGCACATGTCCTGATCGTCTCGTCACTATTTATTTAAAAAAAAAAAAAAAATATCTTCGGGTAAACGAGATCATGGTCAAAGCCACGCCCTCCGGGTTTCACCCGCGTGGTTTTCAAAGTGAACTATCAAATTCTAAGTAAAGTTTCACTTCTATCGGCATTCCATATGACTGCCATTTTTGCGTTTTTATCATTACCTTCTCTGGCCTTCTAAAACCTTGCTTAAATTTTGTATTCTACGAACATTATAAATGTTTGGATCATTGCTGCTCAATTACGTCGCAACGTCTCAACTAATCAATGTAAAATTTGGATTACAGTTAGATTAAATTCTGCAAGAGTACATAGACTACAAAATGTAGTCTTTGACAGGCAAGGTCGTTTATCAGCTATACATGCATTAGGGTTGAAGCTGGTCAATTTTACATCAAACTTTGACTCGTGTTATCTCGCGATCTGAAGTGCTGAGGGGAAAGATACCTTCGGAGAGGAGTCCACATCAGTGTTGGAATGACCTGTTCAAATATTTTTTTTCCGCCACACGTTGTATACTTTCATTTTTTTAATAATAAAGATGCCCGCCCCAGTGACGAGACGAGCAGGACATGTGCCTGATGGTAAACAACATGCCTGCCACATAACAGCACAGTGACACGCAGCTATTGGAGCATGAAGAGTCCAAATCATTACCTAGCACTGCACTGCGCTCGTCACCCAGAGATCTAAGATGTTATATCTCTAAGCCCTGTAATTTCTCTGGAAACATTGCCCTTCAAACAAACAAACACAGTAATGTTTTAGTATACATTATTGCTTAAAGGTAGAATAGCTGGCAAAGGTGTGGTACTTCCCCAGACGGACTCTGCTAGGAGTCCTACCACTACAAATATTGCTGGACCTTTCCGCCACAGGTATACTTTCATATAAATACATTCAAAGAATAAGATAACGGGTACTAGGCAGGTTAAACAGCGGGACGCCACTAGTCCTGATATAAATATACAATGTGTCTGTGGCCTTATTACCAACCTATGGTTAGCTAGTGGCGTTTAGTGCTGTGATAATGGAGGCTTGCGTAATACGAGAACTTTGGGCTCAGATCGGTGTAAGAACTTTAGAAAGTAGCTAGAGATAACAAATGGAAGTGCTTAATCAAAGTAGTAGTTAGTATAATGTGTAAATGCACAACTTATCGCCGTTATTTCACTATTTCATTTTCGAAGTGAAGACGTGTTTTGACATACAGATTTTTTAGCTGTGAATTGAGTTCAACCGTCACATTCGTAAATGAAAGAAATCTTCTAGTATACTCGGATGATATAGACGGACATGGTCAAAACCACGCTCTGCGGTTTCAGCCGCGTAATTTCCAAAGTGAGTTATCAAATTCTGATTTATTACTTTTCACTTTTATCGGTAGTCCCATGACTGCCAATTTATTTATACTAGTATTATAAATGGAAATATAAATTATGAAATGCATTGCTTTATGGCTGTTTCCTGAAGGATATATTCTGGATATCTTCAAGTGAAAAGTGAAATGGTATCTTCTAGGTTAGCATAGTTCTTCATTGTTTTAGAGTGTAAAGTGACAAGACGAATCGCAGTGTTGCTTACATCAAACAAGATGATGGTCATTGTAAACCTATTATCAAAAAAATCTTCAATTCGTTAAACATAAATCTGCCAATTTTTATCAAATTTTAACTGTCGCATACTACTAATCTAAGATCCCGCTATACAACGACCTTCACCGAGCTGTTTCTTGGATGAAAAGTGTTTTTATGTAATTTAATATGTCAACAAATATATTGCAAATAGGTTTCCTAAAAATTTTCAAAAATATGATTAATTAACAATTAAAAATTATTATTTTATATATTTCACTTAAATTGATAAAATTTTAGAAAAAACTATAAAACATAACTTATTATTTTGGCTTTACTCAGAGCTTACGAAATCTCATGCAAATATTTTCAAATCAAAAGTTTCAAACAAACTTTCATCCCTTATTTATTTCACCCCTTTGGATGTTGAGTTTTGAAAAATACTGTAATACATAATTCATTATTTTGATCATGCTCAGTTTATGCGAAATTTTATACGAATACGTTTAAGGAATAAAATTTTTCATACAAACTTCCATCCCGTTTTTTTTACCCTTAGGGGTTAAATTTCGTAATGATATTTCGTAAGCACTGAGTAAAGCTAAAATAATAAGTTATGTTTCATAGTTTTTTTCCAAAATTCAATCAATTTAAGTGAAATATTTTTAAAAAAATATTGTTAATTAATCATATTCTGGACTGAATTTTATTAGGCAACCCATTTGCTATATGTATATTTGTTGATATATCAAATTACGTATAAAACACTTTTCATCCAATAATCAGCTCGGTGCCTTCACCGAGCTGATCGTTGTATAGCGGGATCTCCTACTACACGCTAAATGTCAAAACAGACCAAATGTTACTTTATTATGAAATGATACTTATTAGAAACTACCAACACCCCGCAGTTTTACTGGCTAAGGGTCAATTCACACCGAGACGCGACGCGACGCGACGATACTCAAAGAGGCCAATGATTTCGCGCTACGCCGCGCGTCGTCGCGAGACGCATCGCAACGTCGCGAGGCGCATCTTAAAATCGTAGCAGGACGACGCCTCGCTGCGCAGCGAGATGCCGCGAGGCGCAGCGGAACGTATCTACTAGCCGCGGGCGCCGCGCGGCCCCGCCCGCGCCTGTGTGATGTCTTCTTTTTAATTTTATTTTTGTAAACTTCTTCCTCTTCCTCTTCTGCAAGAAGTCCGATTATAACAAGATCCCAGTCTATCATTATATTTTCAATCGAGCACTCGACCGAACTGCATCAATTCTAAACGAAGTCTGAACGGAAATAGTAGAGAAGTCGCCACAGCGGCCTCAGGCTGCGCCTCGCGGCGTCGCGCGGCACCGTGAGACGCAGCACCGCTCTTGCACGCCGCGCGTACCGGCGATGCACCGCTGCGTCACGATACGTCGCGCTACGCCGCGAGGCACCTCGAGGCGCAGTGCTGCGTGGTGCAACGTAATCTGAATTCTCACAATGTAATGTGTATCTTTTCGTGTAGTGAATAAAGTATATTCTGAGTCGCTCTATGAAAAATGTGCGCGCAGCGTCGCGCCGCGTCGCGTCTCGGTGTGAACTGACCCTTATGTGCTATTTCAAATTATAATCTACCTATGTTCTAAATTTTATGTTCCGTTTATCAGTTCCGACGTGATGGAGCAACAAACATCCAAAACTGTGGCATTTATAATCCCAGTAGGATTTAATTAAGTTACGGGAAACTCATGAGTGATATTGTCGATCTCATTCAACATATGTTTCAGTAACCTCATTGAAAAAGATCGCCTGACGCAGCTAAAACTTAATTCGGACTGGACTTAATATATTATCACACGTGAGATACCTGCAGAGTTGCCAATTATGCTGTTTTAACAATTTACTGTTGTTCTCTAAATGATAATTAGGACTGTTGAACATAAATAAAGTATACAATATACTGTTTTCAGCATCAAAATGTAAGCACATTGTTATGTACCTATTACACTTAGACGCTCACACAAATTTGTTTTTATTTAGTCAAAGGGCGCTTACTGCTCAGTGCAGGGCAGCCACAAACAAATCATACTGAGTTTCCAAACGATCAAAAGCTCTAAAAAATATCTATTTAAAAGAATAAATAGAATCCTATTCATTTTTCTAAAGTAATGTTTCATATTCTTCATAGACGTGCATATACTTTTTTTCTCGTAAACAATTTGGCAACCCTAGTTACCAGTGATATACATTTACATAAATAAATTTGTTTAACAACCACATTAGTTTTCATACTGAAATCAGTAGTAGATATCGGTTGTATTATGATTAAGAACTTTCTGGCGATGTTTAATTTCTCTTTTGATTTCGTCATCATCATCATCAGCCTATCTTAGTCCATTGCTAGACATAGGCCTCTCCCATGGCTCGCCACTCAGCCCTATCCTCAGCTATACGTCTCCATCCACTGCCTGCTGTCTTCCGTATATCGTCACTTCGAGTGTCCTACACTACGTTTGATTTATAAACAGAAAATGTATTTTGCTTTTTACGTAACGAAAAGTTTTTATTCAGTCCGTCGTGTGGTCCTCAAACTGTCAACCACTGCGTGCAATAAATACGTTTATATTATATTACAACTGGCAGTTCTGGTCTGGCGCGTGCTCTGATCAAATCTACCTTCGGTTTTAATGCATCTTCGCGGTGGTTGCTAGTGATGAGTTCTATATGTAAAATATCGATATCGACTTTTTAAGAAAATTCGATAGTTATAATTATTCCATAAGATGTTACGTTTCGTCTGGGTTGAATTGGTTGAGCTGTAAAAGCTTTTACAGCAATATTTTTAACAACTTTGAGTACAATTGTCGTCATAATTTAATCTTATTTACTTTTTTTGTTGATAGTCAATATGGAATAATGTACTTTTGAATTTATTACGCTCTTTGACAACATCTTCTTCTCCTATGTCTAGTTTAAGGACTAAATAGGTGTATTGCATTCTTTGTGCAGTGAAGTAAATAAACTAAATCACACACAACAACTAATTTATTGATAAAATTGTCTTAAATAGTATACTAGACTTCAAGTCAATAATGGTTAACTGATTACCATGACATTTTAGTACGTGTACATCGTAAACTTAAATCAAAATATTAAATTTTCAGTCTAAAGTTGAAATCATTAGGATGAAATAACTTATTATTTAAGTTACATTCACGTAGAATAATTAAAAACACATATCAGGGTATCATCGTATTATCGACATCGATAATAATCTATCCGATGCACCCCATCACTAGTATACCAGTTTGTCGTACAACCAAACGGTCTTGCGGTATAAGAGAGTATAATATTATGCGGTCAGCAATACTACTCGTAATCGGAGCTGCAGCGCTGAGTTAATCTAATATTGAAATAGTATTACTTGCAGTTTACTATTATTTTCGAAAAGATTTATTTACTTTGACGCTATCTGTTGCTGCTTCTTTTGTGTCGAGTGTTTCAAATTATTTTGCAACTGTAGTTTCAGATGAGGTTTATCATCATCATCATCATCTACAGCCTTCTCTATCCCACTGCTGGGTATAGGCCTCCATCTTACTTTGCCATCTGCCTCGGTCCTGTGCCAATCGAGTCCAGGTTCAACCCGCGATATTTAAAATATCGTCAACCCATCTTGCAGGTGGACGTCCAACGAGGTGTATAGATCTACGAGTAGGTAAATAAAATAGAAGTTAAAAGTTACGCCTGGTCTTGATGGCTGAATGGCGAATGCCGACGCGCATTTCTTTTCGAAGTCATGTGCGTAATGCCACTATTTTTATAGCGGTGACGGAAAACTTCGTAAGGAAACCGACATGCACCTAAAATCTGTTGAGATCATGCATACTCCACTAACCCGCACTAGGCCATTGCGATGGAACATTTAGTAGGCTACATTATAAATGCTTTCATTGGATTTAAATATCGTTATACCAACCCAGAGACATTTAGAAATTAAAATATTTTTGCAGACAACTTTAACACGTTCCCTAAATGTTGAAATACATGGTTTTGTTTGTTTATTCTTTATAAGCAGCGCCTCTCGGCTTTACCCGTGCAGTTCCCAATTTATTTCTCTTTAAAGTGATTTCTTCCAGACATCTTTATGAAGCGGTATTTGGTTCTGATAAATGCTTTGTTATGTTATTCAAATTTTGTTAGAACCTTGTACGATCTAAAATGTTCATTGCAATTCAATTTAATTGATAAACTGGGGTTATCTATTCTGTTTTAAAATACGAATTCAATAACATATCGCACTCGCCTCTGTTGGGCTTCCTCCGATAACAGCAGTTTCAATTTACATTCTGTTTGTATACCATTTACACTTAAGGCTATGGTGTTCTAAAAATGGTGACTTAAATCCAACAAAATAGCTTTGGCGGAATAGTAAAAAAATTTGGTGGCCTAGTTAGAAAAAAAAATGAAAATTTCCTTAGCCACGTTGAATTCCCTGTATGCCCATAACAGCACAGTGTCACGAAGCTATTGAAACAATAAGAGTCCAACCCATTACCTAGCACGGCACTGCACTCGTCACCTAGGGATGTAACACGTTCTAAGCGTTGTAAATTCTCTGGAACCTTTGCCCTTCAAACTGGAACAAAGTGATTTTTTCACATTAATAATTGGCGGTAGACCTACGAGTAACAAAGGTGTGGTACTTTTCCAGGCGGACTCTCAAAAAGACCACTACAAACATGTTTGACATTACTTAATTGCTTTTCCTACTAATATTATATAAAATATGTCAATGTTTGGATGTTTGTTGCTCAATCACGTCGTTACGTCTGAACCGATTTAGATGAAATTGACAACACAATTGCATTATAGTCTGGAAGAACACATACGCTTTTTATTCCGAAATAATAACAAAAACGGGAACTACACGAAGAAAACTACGGGTACTTTAGTTACAATCACGTTATAACGTCTGAACCGATTCGGATGAAATTTAGAACACAGTCACATTATAGTCTGGAAGAACACATACGCTGTTTATTCCGAAATAATAATATAAAAACCGGGAACGAACTACTTTAAAACCGCATGGCACTCGTAGTTACATACATCTCGACAATTCAAACAATAAATAAATAAATATTGGTGGACAATATAATGAATCACTTGCCCTTAAGCCAGCTATAATATAACGCAATACCCTTATCTGCGCATGCGTAGTACTCGGTTGTAAAATTATCTCTTTATGTACATAAACAGCAATTGCATTATTACATAATAAATGTTTTGTGTCGTCAGAGTAGGTACGGCTCGGTTTTCCTTCCAACGTTGTTACTTATGTACTATGTTAATAACTAGAATTTAACAGCAGAGTTCCCGAGGGTCTACTGCTACACTAAAACTATCTTAGCTTTGATATGCTCTCTCTTTTCTTTTCCCGTTATTTTCATAAATATTTTAATAAAAATATTTATAAAATCTATACTAATATTATAAAGCTGAAGAGTTTGTTTGTTTGTTTGAACGCTAGGATCTCGGGAAGTTCTGGTCCGAATTGAAAGACTCTTTTTCTATTGGATAGTCCATTTGTCGAGGAAGGCTATAGGCTATAGAACATAACGCTACTATTAATAGAAGCGGAGCATGAATCAAGAATGTAACAAAATCGGGAAAACATATTCCTTTTTGAGAGATTTCGTACGTTTTGTGCTTTGACATGACACAAACATGACAGCATGTATCTAAGATTGCGTCATTGAAAATCACAGATTACATACCTCTTGAATATAAAACCTTTTTGCTAATCTCTGAGTTGGTACGACCAATTTCCGACAGGTGGCGTAGCAGGTAGCTGAAGAGGTGTTTTGTTTGAAAGCGAAATTCTCAGGAATGACTGAACCGATTTCTAAAATTTTTTCACCGTTGGATATGTGCGGGATCTCAATGAGTGCTATATATGTTCCATGGGCGAAGCCGGGGCGGACATCTAGTATATAATAATAGCCTATGTGTTCCTTCTTTTGACACATGAAAGATTTTCTCCGAATTTTTTTTTTAATAAAAAAAATGTTTTTTTCTTTATTTATTTCTTATCTTAATTTTTAAGTTTGTACCATGAATATAAAATACAAACATTATAAAAAAACTAAAAAAACTAGGGTGTCGCCAGTAGCAGGGCCCAAGATACCGGTGGTTAGGGCTGCAGAGTAAAGAACCTCCTGACGATGCACGCTGTGTCGAGGATGACCGCCTTCTGCATCTGACCCTTGATCCAACCGTCTAGCGAAAGCCTCTTAGATATTGGTCGATACTTTTCGCTATAAGGCCGATCGACGAAACCACTATCGGGACTATGATCGCCGAATCAACATCCCACATAGCAGTAACCTCGTAAGCCCTGTCTAGGTATTAATCTTCACGTATGTATTTCTCTCCTTATATGTATATTATTCGTTTTTAATGGTCATAATATGATGATCATATTATGGTGTTGCTTTTAATACAAATGTGTTGTTATAGATCCATATTTTCATTATTATTTAGTAGGTACCTATTATTCAATAACTACTACATTGTTTTTTTGAGTTTAAAGTTATGACATGTGAATAATTTTAATCAATAAATGATTTGATACCCCAATACCTTAAACATTACCTCATCCTTATAGCGTTTATAATCTGTAAAGTTGCTCAGGAGTAAAGTAACACTCCATCTTTAAGGTTTACAATGTAAGTACAATTATTAACTCAAATAAATAATACTTAGATATACAAAAACCACGATGATTTTCTCAAAGCAAACCGTAAATGTCTAACTACCTAAATGTTATTATTACAAACTGATAAATAGTAATTTGCGTAGTAAATATTGTTCGGAATAAATAATTTGTAGTGGTTTTCCTGTTCTCATTGGACAAATCATAAGTAGTTTAGTATTCAGCTTATTTATACCTATCTATCTAATTTATAAAATACCCTGGCACGCTTCGCTGTAGCACATTGTGATGCAAAAATTAGATAAAAACAATCCTTGATGCGGATTATACCTATATCATTGTAAAATTCGATAAAATAAAACAGCTCGATCGATGCAGAACTTTTTGAGTTTTTGAAGCGTACACAAACCAACGTAACATTTTTATATATAGACTGTCAGCACCTCACTTAGTTCATGTTCCCGTTATTTTAATCCGATGAAAAGCCTGTGTATTATTCTAGATTATATTTATCTGTATTCCAAATTTCAACCCGATCAGATCAGGCGTTGCGACGTGATTGAGCAGCAAGTATCCAAACCTTTGCATTTATAATATTAATAGGATAAATGAGTTGCAATTGACGTTTTTACATTTATTATTTAAATATTATGTCACAAGTGTTCCTGTATTAACGCTGTGAGATATAAATACGTTATGGAAAGGATTGAGCTGATCAACATGACCTAAAACTTTGCTCTTTTTTTAGCAGCCTATTCGTAACCCGAAAAAGACATCGTTGCATAGTTGACATTCCAAAATCTTAAACGAAGTGGTTTGACTCCATTTTCGTGATGACAATATCTATGCTGCGAAATGTGTTGCCTGAGTGGGTTTTTCCTGATGTCTTCAACCCAAAAGTGAATCGTTTTCTTCATAAATAAGTACGGGCCAGCGTAGACCTAATCGGCACTTGACGTCAGCTGAGAAGGCTATCAATTGTAAAACTATTTTGAAAAATAATAACATTGTGTGGTTTTGTGAAACTACGGTGAAAGTGAAACTTCGCGTTGTAGACATATAAATGAAAGAAATTGGAAAAATATTCGATTTAAGTAAGTATGGCCGCCATATTGGCCTCGGCTGCTCGAGCGCCTTTCGCTTTATCCCTACTCCGAGGCCGACCGTCATGCGACATGTAATAGATGGATGAATACGAAGAGCTGATGATATAAAAAATGGGTTGCCTGTAAAGTCGGTATACGGGCGAAAGTTTTACGTGACAACGACTTTGAGTGGTAAAATAATTTTACGGAAGGGACGCGTGCCTTTCACTTTTTATGTCTGTCTCTCTCGCTCTTAGGCGGGCTAACCATGCCCGAGTGGAAGGGACGCGTGCCTCTCACTCGCTCTCGTTGTGAGCGCACAACGTGAGCGGAGCGTAACGCAGTTTCTTGAAGTGTCACCCGGCAAACCAATTTATAAGACGTTGTCACGTCAAAAGTATCAGTTTAACAACAAAACTGTGATTAAATAATGTTTTGAGAAACTGACGATACCACAACCGTCAATCAAGAATCACTCCTACTTAACACACAGCCGTCATGTTTACAAATGGTATTATTATTCTATTAATGAAAACCAACTGGCAAATAGCGACTTATTTATACTAAACATGTGCATTTAATAGTCGCATTAAAATGAAATAATATTATTATTGTGGGCCTTTGCCAGGCGCCTCTGGTAGGTATTGACGGCTTGATGTCTACACGGAATATTGAGTTAATATCATAATATTATTAACATATACTTTCCTTAACAGTATATTCATTTAATATGTTTTCATTTATTTTTGTAGTGGTAGGACTCTTGGCAGAGTCCGCCTGGGGAAGTACCACACCTTTGCCAGCTATACTACCGCCAAGCAGTAATGTGCAAACATTACTGTGTTCCGGTTTGAAGGGCAATGTTTCCAGAGAAATTACAGGGCTTAGAGATATAACATCTTAGATCTCTGGGTGACGAGCGCAGTGCAGTGCTAGGTAATGATTTGGACTATTTATGTTCCAATAGCTGCGTGTCACTGTGCTGTTATGTGTCAGGCATGTTGCTTACCATCAGGCACATGTCCTGATCGTCTCGTCACTCTTTAATGAAAAAAAAATACAGTGCAGTTTAACAGATTTAATCTTGATAACCGACTTAAAAAAGAGTAGGTTATGAATTCGGTTAAATGTTTTTTTTGTATGTATGTTATGCGATAGCGCCACTTGTGAATTGATTTTGATAGTTCTTTTTTTTGGTAGATCATGGTTCAGAGGCTCCATATAAATTTTATCGAAGTCGGTGTAGCGGTTTGGAAATATGAACAACAAGAACAAAATTAAAAATTTTGATTAACCCCCGACTACCTCAGATTTGTTATCTGTACAACATTCTACTAGTCAAGCCCTTTCATTTGATACACATATTAAGGGAGTTGTCAAAAAAGAAATGTATTTCGCAATTTTGTGGAAGCGGCCATCTTGGATTTTAAATTTGACATAGTGCAATGTAATCTACTAGTCAAGCCTTTTCGTTTGATACCCAAATTGAGGTAGTAGTGAAAAAATAATTTAATTCGCCCTTTTTGTGGTGGCAGCCATCTTGGATTTGAATTTTTTATAGTGTATAGTATTTTACTAGTCAAGCCCTTTCATTTGATACCCATATTGAGGTAGGTTGTGAAGAAATATTTTGTCCGCCATTTTGTGGCGGCGGCCATTTTAAATCGATATTAACCAAACATAGCTAAGAACATCCGCAAGGATATTAACTTTCAAATAAAAAAACCGCATCGAAATTGGCCCATTCGTTTGAGCTCTACGGTGCCACAGAGACAGACACACACACAGACAGACAGACATCTAACATCTAAACTTCTAACACCCCTTTTTTGGTCGGGGTTAAAAACAGCTAAAATATAAGTTACCTCGATACACACATAGCGATTGCTTACTTTTAAATATGGTAAAATATGAATGCCTGAATTTTAATTTCAATTTGATGTTCGTTTTTTTTTTAAGAAAATTGAGTATGGTTATCTAGAGCTTTGATTTTTTTGCAGTGTCTGCTTAGGGAAGTACCCACAGCACACCTATGCAAGTTATACAAAGTAGTAATGTAACATACTGTGTACCAGTTTGAAGGGCAATGCTTTTAAAGAAATTACACAGGTCATTGATGTAAATCATCGTTTATCTCTGGGTGATGAGCGCAGTACTAATGGATTATGATTTGAACCAAAGAGTTTACATATACTACGTATAGAGTTGGCGCAAACGCTTTACACCGAAAGCACGGGTAGCTTCTTTCTTGCCTTGTCGCTCTTGTGGAAGTGTCATACACATCACTCTTTTTCACACTTTTGTCACGACACATCACTCTGTTGCCATAGAAAGTATGCACGTCATCTGCTTACGATTGACACAAAGAAACCGTGCGGAAAATCTAACTCTATACGTAGTATATGAAGATACGTAGTATAGAACTCTTCATGCTCTATAATATGTGCGTGTCACTGTGCTGCTATGCGCAGGCGTGTTGCTTACCTTCAGGCACATGTCCAGCTCGCCCCGTTACTCTTAACTGAAAAAAAAGAAGAAGAAAAAAACAATATCTTATCTCTGTAACAAATATCTTTGGATGAAAAGTTTGCCTATGTTATACCTATGCCTGTGTTATCCTTAGCAGCGCCCTGCGGGTTCACTCGCGAAGTTTCTGTTATTTCCCTGAGGCATAAAGTATCCTCCTTTGTTCTTCCAGATCATAATCTCTCTGCGTTCTAAATTCCAACCCGATCCGTTGATACATTACGAAATGATTGTGCAACAAACATCCATATGTTGATTATCCATATATACTACAAAAAAATTGAATTAATTTTTTTTAGACATCACAAATAATAAAGATACCATATTAATGCCGGTAGCAGACTGTAAATCAAAACAACTGGTCTTTGTTAACATAATCTGTTATAGATTAAATCACAAACAATAGCTATTAAGATATTAATTAAAATAGAATGTGTCAGCGGTTAGGACGATGTATTACAATATTATAGGAGATAACTAGTTATTAAAATGGTGGGTTTTACGTTCTTGTATATAATATATTATCTAGCTACGCTCGCGGTTTCGCCCGCGTTTTACGGGTTGTTTTTTCACGGAGCCCTATTTGCTTTCTTCAAATAAGAGTAGCCTATTTTATGCTTTAGAAGATCAGCTATCTGGTAATGAAAGTTTCGTCAAAATCGGTCCAGCCGCTGCGGAGATTATCCGGAACAAACAGATAGATAGACAAAACAATTATAAATAGGTAGTGTTTTAGAAATAGGCACCGTGTATCACAGTTTCATTTGAACTAAGTAAAAAACTGTTGCTTTTACATTACATACCGTTTTTTTTACGTTAACAGCATGTAATTGTATACATAAGTTGCATAAGTACTGTCAACAGCTATCTTACTTGAAACGTCTCGGAAATTTGAAGGGGCGCCCAAGATACAGGCTTAGCCTAGTTTGGGGCTCAATGGTACTTCTAGTAGATTTATATCAATTTATGCAATTTCACTATCATGTTAAATGTGCTATATTGTATTTTTGTTTTTGGAAATAAACGATTTATTACATATTACATTACATTTATTACATTCAGACACTCCAAATTTATTTATTTTTAGTATAGATAACTAGCAGCGGTTTTACTCGCGTAGCTCGCTTTCCCGTTATTTCCCGGGATAAAAAGTAGCCTGTATGCTCTTCCAGACTATAATTTGTCAATGTTCCAAATTTCAACCCCGATCAGCCCCTCTGCCGCCTAACAAAATCGGCTATAGCTTTGCTATTGTTGTCTTTATCATTACAAACGAAAAGAAAAGAGAGACGTCAAAGCTAAGACAGTTTTATTTAGGTGGTAGACCCGTTCGTTCAGACGTTGTGACGTTATTGAGCAAATATCAAAATATCCAAACATACGAACATTCACATTTATAATATTAATATGATTTGTAAACACTAATGTCGTAGTAATAGGACTTTTTTGCAACCATGAAAACATTGAGATAAATTTCGTTTTTTATCTCTGCGTGACGAGCGCAGTGCAGAGTAAGGTAATGATTTAGATTCTTCGTGTTCAAATAGGTGTGTGCTGTTATGAGCAGGCATGCTACTTACCAGGTTCAAGTCTTCTTTGGCTCGTCACTCTGTGTTATAAAAATATTGGTAAATAAATATTGGTGGCCAATTCACACACAACACCATCTGACTCCAAAACTAAGCAAAGCTTGTACTATGGCGGCCAGATAGCTGATATAATACATGTATCGTTTTAAATGCATACATATTATTACTTACTATAAAATAAACTAATTAGACGTATATAACGAGGTCCGCCACTAAAGAATACACTAAATAATACACAAAATTTATACTAATATTATAAAGCTGAAGTGTTTATTTAAACGCGCTACTCTCAAGAACTATTCGACCGATGAAAATGTTGCTTAAATGTATTATTTATGGTACGATTATCTGAAAAATGAAGTTGGCATCACTGGTCATGTGACGTTTTTACGCGTCACTTCCGTTATATATTTTTCTTACGGTTTTAGTCTCACTTTTTTTTCAGTTCGGTCGCGCCACAAAATTACCTTCTCCTTCAAGGAACTTCATTCCAAAAAAGTACAACAAAATTGACTATTCTGCAATATTTTTAAAAATTCTGAATTTTCTGCCAGTTATTCTACCGCCAAGCAGTAATGTGCAAACATTACTGAGTTCCGGTTTTAAGGGCAATGTTTACAGAGAAATTACATGGCTTAGAGATATAACATTTAGATCTTTGGGTGATGAGCGCAGTGCAGTGCTAGGTAATGATTTGGAGTTTTCATGTTCCAATACTATACTGTTATGTGGCAGGAATGCTACTTACCATCAGGCACATGTCCTGCTCATCTCGTCACTCTTCAATAAAAAAAAAAACAATTTCAAAAACTTGAGTATCTGACCGATAACCATACTCTTACTGTGTCAAGTGTATTTATAATCCACTTTACAATATTTTGCAATATGAAGCCCTACAGTGAGTCAATATCACTAGCAAATCATTCTAGCTACGATAGATAAGAATTAATGGTGGGAATCATAAATAATGACGGACATTTTGAAATCACTCCATATTTGCACAGTAATTAAATAAATAGACCTGTACTTATTACATTAGCTTTGTATTGTCAATAGTTTATTTTGTAAATAATGCCCGTAATAGCACTGTGCCACGCAGCTATTGGAACATGAAGAGCTTTATAAATTTATAATCTAGTACTGGACTGCGCTCCTTGCGCAAAGATTAATATGATTTTTGCCAGTAATATCTCAGAAACTCAGAGCCTGCAGATGGGGTTTTCAACCCCAAATTCAAATTCAGTTTTTCTTCCTCACTCCTTGTGGGAAAGGTCAAGAACCAGCTCCGATGTGCATCTTTCTGTTGTGATACTCAGGATCTCCGAAAGGATTAAGTACACTTAGGTAAGTTTGTTATAGGTAGGTAGTAAGACTTAAGGGATGCTAGGGTCCATAATTTAGGCCGAATTCAGTCCTGGCATGGTGGCTGCGTTTTGGCTTGGTGGTGCTTTCTATGGGATCATCAGGGCCTAACTTAGCGGCTGAGTATGATAGTCTATATATATAAAACTCAAAGGTGACTGACTGACTGACTGACTGACATAGTGATCTATCAACGCACAGCCCAAACCACTGGAGGGATCGGGCTGAAATTTGGCACACAAGTAGATGTTATGACGTAGGCATCCGCTAAGAAAGGATTTTGATAAATTTTACCCCCAAGGGGGTGAAATAGGGGATGAACGATTGTATGAATCTTTTTATTCCTGGGGCAAATTTGCATGAAATTTCATATAAATTGAGTTTGGCTAAAATCATGAGGTACGTATTAAAGCGTTTATCGAAATTCAACCCTCAAAGGGGTGAAATAAGGGATGAAAGTTTGTATAGAAACTTTTTATTCCTTGGGCATATTTGCATGACATTTCATATAAGGTGAGATCGGTTAAAATCATGAGGTACATATTACAGCGTTTATCAAAATTCAATCCTCAAAGGGGTGAAATAAGGGATGAAAGTTTGTAGAAAACTTTTTATTCCTTGGACATATTTACACCAAATTTCGTAGGTAAGTGTGGCCAAATTTCAAAATTCAACCTCTAAAACGGGTTAAATAGGGGATGAACGTTTCATAAATATTAACACACCGGGCAAACCCTTAGGACATACTTAAAATATTTCACACACGTATTATTTTTATAACGTAGGCAGTAAGCAGCCACCAAGGGAGGATTTCTCAAAATTCAACCCCTAAAGAGATGAAATAGAGGATGAAAGTTTGTATGAAACTTTTTATTCCTAAGACATAATTGCATGATATTTCATATAAATTAAGTTTGGGTAATATCATGAGGTATATAGTACAGTGTTTATCAAAATTCAACTGTGAAAGGAGTGGAATTAAGGGTTGACAGTTTGTACGAAACTTTTTATTGCCAGAACGTACCCTTAAGACGTACTTAAAATTTGACACACGCATTTTTTTCTGACTTAGACATCCACTAAGTAAGGTTTTCTAAAAAATTCAACCCCTAAAAGGATTTTAGTATTAAAATTAACGTGGTTGTTACACATATTTAATTGGATAACGGGACACTCACGTATATACGGTCGGTCAATCCGACTCGAGTTGCGGCCGCGTCCGGCGGCCTTTTTCAAAGCGAGTGCACACGCGCGGTGGCTGCCCGTTTGGCACTGCGGGCTGCCGCACGTCGCGCACGCAAGCTCAACGGCTGTTGCGGGGGTGCAGGTGAGGGGGTGCGAGAGGGTTGTGCAGGTATACACTCGAACTCTTCATCACTGGTAAGCTGCGAGTCGGGAACATTGCAGCACACTGAGCTCACTGTGTCTTCACTCATATCGCGAACACCATACCGAGCACTATGGAGGCACGGCTTCCAAGCGGGCGGCAAATGCCATCCACCATCTCTATTAAAGGTCGGACGCTTACCGATTTCGATGGCCTCCCTGACCTTACGGGGTACAAAGAACTTCTCCCGTGCCAGGACCTCCGCCTTATCGAATCGAATAAAATGTTGGGCGTCCGACCTAAGAGCATGTTCCGCCACCGCAGAGCCGTTAACATCTACATTTTTCATGGCGCGTATATGCTCCGTGAGTCTTGTGGACACATTTCTCCGTTTTTCCCCTACGTAACTTATGCCACAATCGCAAGGAATCATGTACATTCTGCTGGTGTATCCAAATTGAGACTGAATCGGTTTCTTCTAGGATAGCAAGCTCTACCGTAGACCGCATCATCACTTAACTTCAGGCGACATTGCGGTCAAGAGTAAACCTATAGCAGTTAAAATATTTATTTTCATGAAAATTAAATTAATTAACTATGGCAAAAATAATGAGCGTATTCGTTTTCCAAAATTTGACCCCCTGAGATAGTAAAAAAGGGAATTAAAAATACATAGTAACGCATAAGCTACCCTTAGGCCTATTATAGATGAGCATTATTTATGTTATTATTTGACGCTCACGCTATCTAAGTAGAAGTCTAAAATAAAATAAAAACTTACTGAATGCGAGCGAAGCCGCGGGTTAAAGCTAGTCTTACTATAAAATTAACCGTTATTTATGGTAGTACATATAACAGCGATTTAATAGAAATAGTAGTTGCCAAGTTGTTGAAATTTTACCATAAATAATACTAATTCATTCTCAATTTGATTACAGACTAACCATAAACAAAAGAGTGTTTATGCAAGTGTTTCAAATAGATGGTAGTGTGTGTAATGTTTTTTTTATTGATTTAAATTATATCATTTGGCTTTTTGTTCTTTTTCTCTATGTAAGCTATAAGTCTGCAAAATTTCTAACATAACGTTCCTCCATCCTCGTATTTGCCCCACGAATTAAAATAAATAAATTCAACGTAAGATCGTAAATAAATTTTATAAAAAATTTGCCTTTTAGGTTGACTTTTTACCTACCGATACATTTCCTACCAATATTATAAATGTCAATTTATGGATGTTTGTTGCTCAACCACATCGTAACGTCCAAACGAATCGGGCTGAAAATGGCACACAGTTAGATTATATAGCAATTATAGTCTGGTAGAATACATCGGGTACTTATCCCGAGATTAAGTTACGGCTTCACCGTTTTAAGTTAAGATTCTTGGTACATGTCGGTTTCTTCACGACGTTTTCTTTTACCGTTTGAAGTTAGCGGCATTTCATATATGCCTTCGAAAAGACAGCGGTGCGTGTGGGATTTGAACCCGGGGCTCAGGGATCGGCAGTCGCTATTCCCTCGACTAGATCATTCGTAACTTAGTTTAAGTTAAGTCTAGCTTGTAAACCAAGTTTCTCGCTATAAGTTAATTTCTTATCCCACACAAAACACCAGTTATAAGCCAGTACATCTACAACCGCCAGGTTTGTAGGAGCTTGGTAGCTAGGCCGTCACTGGTACCTAAACCGGTTCGCAAGACTCGAACAAAAGTGCAGCCCGTAATATGTTCGTGTTATTGGCCTATACGTTTACCTGATGGACCTTATGGCCTTACTTTGTTAAAACACTGTTAGTTGGAGGGATTGTGCGTTTTGTTTTGGTTATTTGATTTGACTACCGGATTTGATGTTGAGAAGAATGGACACTTTCATTATTTTTAAAGAAATGCAGGATTAAGGTTCTTCATTCATTGTAAATTAGGGTCTGCCTGCGTAGTACCTGTTTCGTTTATTTCCCCAGCATAAGTATTTACATATGTGTTCTGCCAGACTACTTCTACAATCTAATTGTTATCCAAATTTCCACCCCATACATTCATGCATTACGTCGTGGTTGAGCCACAAAGTAGGATTACGTAGCGTTTTTTTTTAAATTTGGTATAATATGAAATGCGTTGCTAAAGTTGGTATTTCCTGATGGATGAAATCGGTCAATGAATTGCATTAAAGTAGATAATCAAAACTCTAACATTCTATTAAAAATATAGATCAAGAAGAATTGAAGTGACTAAGACAAGGAAGAAAAAGAACTGTCTCAAAATAATCCTGAATCTAAATTTTTCGCCAGTTTGATAATGTTACTAACTAATATAACACCTCATAACAAAATATGTCTGTATATAGCCCCAAAAAGACAATTACGACCAGACATAACAAAAGACAACTCCAATTACACGAGCAGAGACAAATGTAAGACAGTGCATCAACAAGCTCGTGCTGATATTGCGCAAACCAAAGATTTACATGACAACTTTAAAGATTACAATTAACAAACACAACATAATCTTTATAGACTTCACTTAGAGTGTAAAATTGAAGATATCGATGGTAAACTTAAGATTGCAAACGACACGCTTGACAATAGTAAAATGTAACATAGTAAAAAGTATAAAAAGCTTTATGTTAAAGCCATAGAGTTAATATTTGAATGTGTCGAAAGTAAAGATCACGTTGTAGATTCAATGCAGCTTTATGTCACTGCAATCGCTTTAAAACTGATATTTAACGACTGCCCTATAATTTATGTATGGGAGATTAGAATTATAATGTTTGTTGGTAGTGACGAAAACCTGCGGTTTTTGATGCTGGTTTTGCGTTAGTTTATAGCATTTTTATGGAGAGGTTTGCAGTTAAACACGAGTATTTTTTATTTATTAGGCCCTCATGCATCTTTACTGAAGTTGTGCCACATTCAATATCAGATATTTTTCTGTAATGTTTTAGTGCAATGGCTGTAATGGTAGTTTTCATATTTGGCATAGGAATTAATTAAAAAACTAGTACAAATTCACAAACCGGAAAACATTTAGTGAGATCCGAAAAACACCTATTTTATATAATTTATGGATATGAATAATGACGATTTTATTCTACAACCAAAAGTTGATGTTATATTTAGTACATTGTTTCCTATTGATAATTTTACACAAAACACAAAGCAATTACAAGCAGAACGCTTTCAATCTGTACTAACTACATTTACCAAAATTAAATATGATACTTAGAAAATCAAATTGAAATTTCTCTTCATAACAAGATCATAGTTGCAAGTCAAACAAATGTCTTATAACAAATGTTACGTAAATGTCATAAAATTACACGAAAAAGAATCCAAGGATAAAATATTACGCAGTCAATAGACAAATACGTACAGCCGAATTGAGACCCTCCTATTTTGAAGTCGGTTCAAAACTTGATCCAAATTACACTAATTTGAATAAAATATTAACTAGTTCTAAAGGTTTGCGAGTAATAACAATTTAGCTCACAGTGTCAGACCATCTATCAATTGCGACCCAGTTCTGATGGTGCTACAAGTGTTTTGAAATTAACTCATATTCGAGAATTATTATGTTTTTGTCGCTGTTTCTAAAATTATTATCAGCTTTAAGAGCAGGAAACTTGTATGATTCTCTAGTTTATATCTAATATATAAAATTCTCGTGTCACAGTTTTTGTTGCCATACTCCTCCGAAACGGCTTGACCGATTTTGATGAATTTTTTTATACTTATCCGGTATCTATGAGAATCGGCCAACATCTATTTTTCATCCCCTAAATGTTAGGTAGTCCACCCCTAAATTTTTATTTTATTTTTAGACAAAATTTTTAATTTCTATTATTTTATGATACAACATACAAAAATACATACAATGCTCAATTTTTACCATTCTACGATCAACCCTTATTTTTTAATAGCCATTTTAGTAATTTAATCATTTTTCCTCTCCGGTCGAAAACTGATCAATCGTCATTTAATTAGTCATCCCCGCCAGTTGTCTACAGGTGTCACTTCTGACCCAGTAAACAGCACGATAATTAGGGGATCAAAAGTAGCCTATAGCTTATATATAGATTTAACACGCTAATCTCGGGAACTACTGGACCGATTTAAAAAAATCGTTCACCGTTCTTTCATATGTACGTAATCCTTGAATGCTGTAGGTTATATATACATATGTACCACGGGCGAAGCCGGGGCGGGCCGCTAGTATTTAATATAGTTTTTGCCCATTTGTTAGTTTAATTGTGTAAAAACGATGTGCCTTTGAAAGATAATTTTCATGTAAGTTGCCTCACGATATTTTCAAGCAACACGGTGATTAGGTACAAACTTCTACATCTTCTACTATATATTATACTTCTATACTATATACTTCTACATCTGACCTTGGAAAGTACTCAAAATAGGGAAATCGAACTTACCACTTAACGATCTAGGAAATCTCGTATTCTAACCACTAATCCTCTACAGTCAGTTTCATTAGGTCACAATTAGCCTATCTAAATAGGCTAAGAATTTTTAAATTTCCAATTTCAAAACCGTTTGACTCTATTATTGTGATAAGAACGTCTACGTTTTAGAATGGGTTGTCTGAGTGGGTTTTTTCCGGGAGAGTGAAGTGGTTTATTCTAGGCCACCACGCGCCATCGTAGACCGTATCGTCGCTTAGGTACATCAGGCGAGATGGCGGTCAAGTATAAACATATAATAGTTAAAAAAACTACTTTAGTACAAGTTGATAAGCACATCAGCCAAATCAAAGCTATAAAAGCAGCTTTATTCACAGGCTCGAAGCAAGGTGTTCGACACCCACGCAGAGTAGGCGATAAAGTTTTGCTCTAAAACGAACACGCAGGCTTGTTTCAACCACTCTATATCTTTGAAAGGAAACTTGGTGTTAGTATCGTGGCACATAATTGGACATTAGAGATTAAAATTGATTAATAGTATGACCATTCAACAGAATTAAAGGTTAGAAGAACAGAATTTCATTAATGTCACAATACAAAAACAACAAATCAAAAAGACAGATTTGTAAAGACAGTGAAGAACATTTTAAGTAATGGAACCTCATAGCTAAGAGCGATATCTTCCTGGTATTCAAAGAGTAGTGAAAAATCTATACTTATAATAAAACTGTAACGGGTCGAATTCTGTACATTGAAGATATTTTGAAAATTTTTTTTTGGGGCATTCCATAGTCGATACTGATGGCGAAACTGCATTTTTTTCTTTCATGTCTGTCTGTCTGTCTGTCTGTCTGTCTGTCTGTCTTTCTGTATAGAGATCACGCATCACGCCGAAACTACTGATTCAATTAAGCTGAAACTTGGCATGATTTTAGTTTGTACTAAGGACATTGCTGTAGGCTACTTTTAATCCCCAAATTCTGATTGGTTTTCTTGCGGGAGGGGGAGAAAGTCAGAATGTGAATTTGGTTGTAACTCATGTTTGCGTTGTTTGATTTCATTAATTTTTTTGTTAGAAAGAACACATTTTTTATATTGTCCCGTCAAAATTTGAACAATATCGGTCTGTTGGTTCGGAAATTACACAAACATTAAATAATAACGACACGCGCGGCGCGTTCGGTACATACTAACTTCTAAGTATTCTGTGTATCATAGACGATCCACAGAATATCTAGATTCTAGAAAGTGCCCACGTGATCGCGTAGCGTCGTCTTGATGACAAAATAATTGTCAAAATATATTTTGTGTGGAAAACAAACATCATTCGGTTATAATCGACTTCAAACAAGGAGGATGTTCTCAATCGGGTTGCATGTTTTTTTATTTGGTTTTATTTTACGCGATAACTCCGCTAATTGTTAGTTGATTTTGCTAATTCCTTTTTTGTTTGGTAGAAAATACTTCAGAGGTGATCTTAGATATCGAAAACAGGGAGGTAGTTTTTCAAATATCAACAAAAAAACTAAAATCAGCTTTTTATCTGGGCAGAGCCTTTATTAACAAAACTAAAATACAATGAGAACTACATACACTATACTACAAACCTAACTAACTACTTACACTAAGCACACCTGAATTATCTATATACCACTGTAAATTAACTTAGATTTATCTGTACGACATAGTTATACCACGTTATACCTTCTTATAAAATTTAGTCGAATGACAGAATTAAATTACCTGTCTTTGAAGTAGATTTTTGTATTTTGGAGAAAACATATCAGCATAATAAGTAGCAGCATAAACAACCCATTAAATTTTCCCACTGCTGGGCGTCGGGGCCTTTTCTCGCAAGGAGAGAGACAAGGCTATAATCCACCACGCTGGCCCAGTGTCGGTTGGTGGATGACATATGACTTAGAACTTAGGTTATAGGTAGATTTCGGTTTCTTCACGGTGTTTTCCTTCACCGTTTTAATTACCGGCATTACGAACATGACTCTGAAAAGATAGTAGTGCGCGTGGTTTTGAACCCTGGGTCTCCGGATCGACAGTCGCCTTTCTCTCGACTAGGTCAGCTGTAACTTACTAGACCAGCCGTAACTTATTAGAAAACGTATTATTTCAATCCAAATACTGTTTAAAATTTAAAGGTAGTGTTCAACAAGCTTCGGTGACCGAAGCAGACAGTTGTTAGGGTTCCGTACACAAAGGGTAAAAACGGGATCCTATTACTGAGACTTCGCTATCCGTCCGTCCGTCCGTCTGTCACCAGGCTGTATCTCAAGAACGGTGATATATAGACAGTTGAAATTTTCGCAGATGATGTATTTCTATTGCCGCTTTAATCATGGCGGAACGTATCAAGTGATCGGGTTGAAATTTGAAATAGAATTAGATTACAGTCTGGAAGAACACATAGGCTAAATTTATGCCTATGTATAAGTACTCTATGTATTACGTAACAAACATCCAAACAGTGACATTCATAATATTTACAGGACAACATTGGAACGGCTGGACATATTTGAATGGAATTCGAAACACACGTAGTTTGAACTCAGAAATAACAAATCGGTTACTTATAGGTTACTGTGACGTAGGAAAGACTAAGCAAATTTGGTAGAAAATTGAAACAGAAATAACTCATAGTCTGAAATACCACATTTATGTATTAATTACCTATGAACCTGAAAAGAAGCATGGGCCCTAAGGAAACAAATATTGACTATCACGTCAAAACGGCACAACGATATGGGTTGATATATGAAACACATATACTCGTAGTTTAGAGTCTAAAATTTAACATGGGCTAATAAGTCTACATTTTCATTTAACTCCATATTAATACAAGCATATATTTTCGTAAGGAACTTGATGTGATGGTAAGGTAAAAGCCAAAAATGAAAAATATATGCACCCGTTTTGGCGTAGATAATATAGGTGATTTGCGTTCACAATCAAAATAACAAGCAACATAATATTCTCATTAGACGGCGCTAATGCCAGTTTAAATCTAAAAGCACTAAAGGCCATTTAAATCGATGTTTTGCTATTGTGGTATGTATTTTTTCTTTCATTACTAGGTGGCGTTACTGGTATTCTAAATTGTACTAATAAGTTTTTGCTGCTAAAAGGATTATGATGCCAAATTTGGATTCTTTCGTTCTTGATTTTTTTTCTGTGTTACCTACAATTAAATTCATACATTAACATTTCACTAGGACTTGGCTTAGATTTACGGGTTCAACTTGCTTGAATATCATTAAAACTCAAAATTTTTATTATTTTGATTCCACACAGGCTTCGTTCAAAATTTTACTACGGCGAAGTCGCGGCGGGTAACAGCTAGAAAACAGCTTGCGGATAAAAAGAAATAGGTAAGTAGGTATCAGATCATGCACAATTAGCTTCAGACTTTTCATAATGTATTCTATAAAAATCCTACAAACTTAACACTTGCGGCTATGTTCGATACTACGAAACCTTACTATGTTTGATTTTGTTTAAAAAAATAAAAATAAAGATGATAGAATTAAATAAATTTTTGTGTGGAAAAACAAATTCACTCAAACTCAAAGGTTTTTCAATGACTACTTATCCAAATATTTGACGTACGATACTTCCAATTAATGTATAAGTCAGTAACATCTGCTTACGCGAACGAAGTAGCGGGTTCAGCTAGTACTGAATAAAATGACAGGATCAGGGACAATGGGAAAAATAAAGTGGGCTGCTTTTTTGGCAACATTTCTTTTAGCAATAATTAATTATCTTCGGAAAAAAAATCGACTGCAATTAAATATACAGTACCTGGGTGACCGGACTATGCTCGGTTCTTAGATACATACTGATTTTCTCAAAAAAAAATTGGTTGCCTGTAAAGTCGGTATACGGGCGAAAGTTTTACGTGACAACGACTTTGAGTGGTAAAATATTTTTACGGAATGGCCGCGTGCCTTTCACTTTTTATGTCTGTCTTTCTCGCTCTTAGGCGGGCTAACCATGCCCGAGTGGAAGGGACGCGTGCCTCTCACTCGCTCTCGTTGTGAGTGCATAACGTGAGCGGAGCGTAACGCAGTTTCTTGAAGTGTCACCCGGCAAACCAATTTATAAGACGTTGTCACGTCAAAAAGAAAACTCGAAAAAAGAAAGTTGGCTGGTTGGATCCGAACCCGGACCTACGATATTATAACCGCCCATCTTCCCGACTGAGCTAATATACTGTCGGGCGGCGTCGCGAAATTTACCGTCGCATTCTAATCTTTATGTAACAGTTTTTCATTGTGTAAAAACGCGCATAAAATTGCTTTGTAAATAATAGGCATGACAACTAATTTTTTGATTTTATGTGTCAAAAAGACCACTTAATAACTGAAACATATGTGAAATAATTGCTTTTATCTTAAAAACTTCCCGTGATATCACGATTTTAAGATCACAATTTTTGACTCTCCCAAAAACGCTTCATACAAATCACTACAGAAACGTGACGTCACACTGTTGTATTTTCTATGCGTCACGCATTAATTTGGTATGGTAGCTGTATTAAATATTGCGTTTAGGAAACTGGTCTCATAACAAAAGTTACTTGAAATTGGATGGGTTATCCAGTGGTAAATAAGATTTCTAATAAGTTCGTACTTTTAAAATGGACTTGGCCATCCTGCTTTGGGCGATAATAAAGTAAGTTACACTAAAATATATAAAAATTAAAATTGGTACATATTTATTCTATTTAAATAGGTACTGTCATTATATCACGCCTATTAAGTGAGCTGCTTCTGCTGGCAACACTTCATTTTACCAATGAATCAAAATCCATTCAACTTTTATTAATAGTATACTTGTTATACTCAAATCTATCAAAATAGCACCAAACCAGCACCACGATCGATTTACGAGTAAATTATCTATATTCCTGAATATATTATGCTTATTTTGTGTATAAATGTATACGAAATTGACTTTCATTTGCGTCGGTGGACATGTTTTGCGAAATGTTTTGCACCTGTTTGGTGTTGAATTATTGGCACTAAATTAAAGCTGTTTTATAACTTATACTTATTATTGTTTTACGATCTCGTTTGATCGGGTAAGAGTCTCCAGTATTACGTAAAATTTGGGGGAATATTTTATTGGTTTTGTAAAATTTTACGGTGCGTCATATATTTAATAAAACAGGCAATTAATATCTGTCATGTTGGGCACTTCTGTGGTGACTTCTGAACAAAAATGCTAATTTCGAAGTTGCGTAACGTTCAGAAAGAGCGAAACAAGTTACGGCGAGGTACAAAGGGGAGAGGGGTACAAAATATTAAAAACTGCGGTATTGTAACACTTGAATGCCCCTTAACTACTTTACTTGTACAGAATCGACTGGCTGTATTGGGATGGGATTTGACACAGTTTACTATATGAAGCTTAGGTAGTTCGTAAGGTATACATCTATAGATAGATAGATAAAGTCTTTGTTGCACTAAATAACACAAAAAAAAGTTAAGAAACAAGAACCTAAAAAATAAAATTTTGTAACAATTGTCTCTTCCAGGCTAACTAAAATTGGCATGGAAAATGGTGAGACACAAAGGAAAACGAGTTTACAAAAAAAGAGATAATAAAAAAAATTGGAGTAAATTGATACCTACATTAATTACTAAAACAAACAATGTACCCAAAAATAATTGTTAGCTATCATAAATTAGCGATACACATACATTTCAATAACGTTATATTCTAATACATAAATGGCATTACAATATACACTAATACATAATCGATTACAATTTTAATACAAATTGACAAAAGTAACAAGAATATTTCAGTAATAGTGTTAGGTACATCCATAGAGCGACCTTAGCAGGTCTTGAAGGAATTAGAAACTGTGGAAACCGACAAGTTCCTAGTAATTTTTTTTAAATAAAAAAGTGACGAGACGAGCAGGACATGTGCCTGATGGTAAGCAACATGCCTGCCACATAACAGCACAGTGACACGCAGCTATTGGAACAAGAAAAGTCCAAATCATTACCTAGCACTGCACTGCGCTCGTCACCCAGAGATCTAAGATGTTATATCCCTATGCCCTGTAATTTCTCTGGAAACATTGCCCTTCAAACCGGAACTCAGTAATGTTTGCACATTGCTGCTTGGCGGTAGAATAACTGGCAAAGGTGTGGTACTTCCCCAGGCGGACTCTGCCAAGAGTCCTACCACTACAAAAACTGTGTGGAAACAGACAAGTTTCTTGTACATTTCGAAGCTATGCGTCATCCATCAACCCACACTGGACCAGCGTAGTGGATTATGGTCTGGTCTGTCTGATCATGGTCTTCCTGATCTATCTGATTATATGGTTACTAGATGTCCGCCCCGGCTTCGCCCGTGGTACATTATATAGCACTCATCAGGATCCCGTACATATACAACGGTGAAAAAATGACTGAAATCGGTTCAGTCATTCCTGACAATATAGCTTTCAAACAAAATACCTTTTCAGCTACCTGTTACGCCACCTGTCGGAAATTGGTCGAACCAACTCAGATTTAGAAACAAAGATTAGCAAAGGTTTTATATTCAAGAGGTATGTAAGCTGTGATATTCAATGACGCAATCTTAGACACATGCTGTCATGTGTCATGTCAAAGCACGAAACGTCCGAAAACTCTCAAAACGGAATATTTTTTCCCGATTTTGTTACATTCTTGATTCACGCTCCGCTTCTATTAATGGTAGCATTATGTTCTATAGCCTATAATAGCTTTCTTCGATAAATGGACTATCCAATAGAAAAAGAATCTTTCAATTCGGACTAGTACTTTCCGAGATCCTAGCGTTCAAACAAACAAACTCTTCAGCTTTATAATGTTAGTATAGATTAGATTATGTATATATCTGATCTGATACATATTTGATTATGGTCTGAGACCCAGAATCCCAACATTTTGTAGGCTGCTTATGCTGAAAGTAGTCCTTTATAGAACTAAACTCACCGAAGTAAATCAACGCATTAGCAAACTCAAGTGGAAGCGGTCATATCTGTCGCAGAACCGAGACCATTGGGGTAGAAGAGTTTTGGCGAAGAGCTCGGTCAAATCGGTAAACGTAGTGTAGGACGCCCTAACGATAGATGGAATGACGATTTACGACAGTTAGTTGGAGACGTAAAATCGAAGATCGAACTGTTTTTATCAAATCGTCTTCTTTGTTATCCATCACTCATAAAATAAATAAATAAATATTAGAATAGAATAATAGAAACGCTTTATTGTATAAACTGTGTACAGAATATAAGATATTACAATTTCTATGAGTTCCAACAGTTTTATCCATTATGAACATACTATATTTTGGCCATACGAAAAGACAATAATTGATCTAGCATTTTAAATTCTTAATTACTTTGAATTAAATTCTTAGTACGAAAGTGGAGGACATAGCTCAAAGAGTAAGCAAGCTGAAGTGGCAATGGGCAGGCCACATCGCTCGCAGAACTAACAACCGATGGGGAAGAAAGCTTCTCGAGTGACGACCACGAACCGGAAGACGCAGTGTTGGACGGCCTCCCACTAGATGGACAGATGACCTCACAAAGGTCGCTGGTTGCTGGTTGCGCAGGACCTTTCGTTGTGGAAATCTAGGGGGGAGGCCTATGTTCAGCAGTGGACGTCTTGCGGCTGATGACGATGATGAAATTCTTAGTTATTGGTGGACTTTTCGCACCCAACACAATCTAGACTTAAACTAAGCATATCTTGCACTATGGAAGCTATTATAATTGTAAACAAATACTTGTTATAAATAGAAACACCCAGACACGCCACTAGGCCGCTCTTGCAACAAAACTCGCTACAATGATATTTATTGCCAATTACATAAATACCTACAATAATATTGATTCTATTATCATTTTCCCACAATCCTCTTACAACGCAATAGTAACTGTACATCACCGCGTCATGTAATGATTTCCTCACAATATGGATCGTCATGTAATGATTCATGAAGCGTTTGTACTTGACACAGATTCTGTTCACGGTTCTTGCACACTAGGAACTGCAGGGGATGTAAGTAGTTTCCTGATGCAGAATAAGTACTTAAATGACCTTGAAACTGGTTTCTCAATACGTGATTTTGGCGTCATATATCCATCAGTAGACGAAGTCGCTGATCACCTCGCCTGATGTTAAGCGATCATCTGTGAAAGGTAAAATAAACTTTTGTGATATCGTTGAATGCATTGTCTGAGTGGCGTTTTCCGACGGTTATATTTTTAATGTCTTTTAAATGGAGAGTGAATGGGTTTGGTAAGTTGTGGCAAGCAAGCTTGCTTAGGAGAAACCCATTCCCAATCCATTGCGTGCATGTCCGTCGTAGACCGTATTGTCGCGTCGCTTAACATACGCTGAAATTGCAGTCAAGTGTTAACTTAAAACCCGGATTATATCCATCAGTGAGTATTCACTCAAGTAACGCTACCCATAATTTTTGTATTTTTATTACGAAATGGCTTAAAATCTCTTGGTTTGAACCAGTTGAAGTAGTTGAAAGAAGTTGGTTGAAGATTGAACATTTAGTCATGAAACGATGTAACGTTTTCGGGCTTCAAATAGTCCAAAAGAAAACGAACAAAAATAATTATATAGTACAGACCAGTTGCTATTATAGTGTGCAGCTGAAATCCTCTAATCAAAAGTAAATTCCACTACGAATATTTTCCCACATTAACAATCAATATCTTGCGATGCGCAACAATACTACACAAACACTAACCATTCCATCACACCACAGATTAAGTACAAATATCCTCAAACAACCATTAAACGACTTTCCCAATGTATAAAGTCACCACCACACAATTCCGCTGGCTAAACTGTTGAACTAAGTCACGGTATTACAAAAGCTACGTTTTCTAAATAGATTAGAACAGTGTCACCATTCATCAATGATTATAAGGTGTGTTAAACTGCACATAATTATTCTACTCACTAAAAAACAAGAGACGGTCGTCACGATGCCTAACGGTCATGTATCAGAAACCTAGTCAGGGGTGTTATAGACTTACAAGGCCTAGGACCTGCCTGGGCTGAATGCGTGATGATGTCACGAATGGATGGCAGGTGGTAATTCAATTCTAAATGGGTGACCTGAATCTGGAATTAGATATCATGGGAACGTTTGTCCCGATAGCAAATATAAAGATTTACTTTAGCTATTGGTTGTTTTTTTGTGTATTCGTGGACTTTTTGCAGAGTAAAGTAAAGCCTAGGAAAGTACCAAATCTTTCCCAGTTATTATATCATGAAGCAGTAATGTGAAAACATCGCCGCTTTGAAGAGCATTATTTCCAAAAAATATTTGAACTCATCTTGTCTCAATAGTTGACACTGTGCTGTTATGAGCAAGCATTTTCCTTACCACCAGATATAACATGTCCTTTTCGTCTTATCACTGTACCTAGTACCTACTGTAAAAATAAAATTACCCAAACATTATGTAAATTTCCAAAATTAAGATCATCATCATCATCATCAGCCTATCTTAGTCCACTGCTGGACATAGGCCTCTCTCATGGCTCGCCACTCAGATCTATCCTCAGCTATACGTCTCCATCCACTGCCTGCTGTCTTCCGTATATCGTCACTCCATCTAGTCTCAGGGTGTCTTACACTACGTTTGCCGATTCGTGGTCTCCACTCAAGAACACGTCTACTCCAACGGTTATCGGTTCTGCGACAGATATGACCGGCCCATTGCCACTTCAGTTTGCTAATGCGTTGAGTTATGTCGGTTACTTTGGTTCTCTGACGGATCACTTCGTTCCGAATACGATCCCTCAGAGAAACTCCAAGCATAGCTCTCTCCATAGCTCGCTTGGCGAATTTAAATTTGTGGACCACTTTGACTGTCAGTGTCCAAGTTTCGGCACCGTAGGTCATGACAGGTAGGACACACTGATTAAAGACTTTTGTCTGTAGACATTGTGGAATTGACGACGAGAAGACACGACGTAGTTTGCCAAACGCTGCCCAGCCCAGCTGAATCCTTCTTATGGCCTCACTTTCGAAATTGTGCTTCCCTAGTTCGAGCGTCTGCCCTAGGTACACATATTTCTGAACAATTTCTAGAGGAAAAATTAAGATAAGACATATTATTTGGAAAAATAGTGAAACAAATGTAAAAAATGACCTTATAGCTAAGAGCGACGTTTTCCAGGCGACCGAAGTGTGGACGAAAATATAATGGGAGCAATAACGGGGGCAGACTATGCTTATTATTCATTTTACCAATAAATCAAAAGCCATGCAAATTTTATTAATAGTAAACTTGTAACAATCAATTTTGAGTCCACTTTCCTCGTCCGTACAGCCTTAGAGTAGAATATGCTGCTGATTTCACTTTTCCACCAGGTACAAACTGGAACGGGAGCTACCTACTAAATGGTCTTGAATTGCATAAAGATATTATGCTATATGCCACCATGAAAATTGAGATTATAATGAATTGAAGTTATTTCTAAGTGATTAGGCAAAAACTTACTCAGAAAAATTCTGTGGGAACTTCAAAACTTAATCATCATCCTTTATTCATCAAATTACTTACTAAGACTCTATTTGTCTTCGCCTTTCTTCGTTTATTGATTACTACTAGTCAGTTAATTCTTCTAAACATATACATAACTACTTATACGTAGATAATTTGAATGTCAAAAGCAATAATGCGCTGGAGGTAGAGGCAATTTGAACTTTGATTTTTAGAGATGAGACGTTTCTGACGGACTTTTATTTTTATAGTCTTGGTCTTGAAAAAAACTCAATAAAAGTTAGCTATTGAGTAAAGTAATTCTGAACCAGATATAACTTATAAACTAGCTCAATCCTTAACAATCTAGGTATTATAAAGTAAACATTGAGCCTGTCCATTTGAAACTACGAATATAAAACGTAAATCTCTTATGTGTATCAAAAGTACAAGAATAATACTCTTAATTATTATTATCATTCAAATATTTTTGATACAAAATTTTCCTGCCTTATTTACTTCGTTTATTTTCACAGTATATTAATAGAAACTTAGCGTGGCATATGATTTTGTCGCATTTGTCGTTGAAACTGCAGAGCCGTAGAGCGTGGAAGCGAAGAATTTGGTTTCAGATTTGGGACCATTAAGCTTGTTGGTTTTGTTGTCGGTTTGGTTTTTGACCTAGCATATCTTGGAGACTTTCGGGCCGCGGTCACTGCGCAGTGGCTTCTTTAACCTCGTGTAAATTGTTGTGTTTGTTTGTTGTTTTTCTATGAAAATAAAGCTTTACAAAACATTTTTACACCTTAAGAAGCAAAACTAATCGAATAATTACTAACATAATAATCTGATAAGTAAGAGATCTAATTTTAGTCAATTATTTGCCTGTATTCGTTTTCTCTTAGCTTAACAACTAAAATTGAATCTGTATTATTAGAAGACATTAATCTCATGAAACTTACCTTGGTTTAACATTTTTGCTTGCCATTTATTTAACGTTTCATAAATTGAACTGTGACTGAGCTTAAATATTAATCTTGTAGCTCATGTATGTCTTAAGAAAATGCTTATACTACTGTTGTTAGCATTCAAGACTGGTCGCTTGGACTTGAGATAGAAAACAAGTCTGCTGTCTTGTTATATCTCTCGATCAGAAGTATAAAACTACTGCTAATTGACGTCATTAGACGCTCGGTGCTGTACTCGAGGGCTGCTATCATTACGTCAGATTGATAAATAATTGGGATGTGTTTGTGTCGTTGGCTTGGAAAAACGTACTTTAACTGTACGAGTATAGCGTTTTTTACTTTCTCCTAAAGTTGTTTTCTTACATCTATTATTTTCATTAATATCTGCTATATTGGATAGACAGACAGACAGAAAAACTTCTTTCTTTAGACCAGGAACATACAACGAAACAAACAATGCAATTAAAAGAGATGTTATTTTATTATTTTATTTTTCTAGAGGTACTATTTATTTTTACCTACTTCATTTTCTCAATTAGTGCAAGACGTAACCACTTTTGAAAAATACTGCAAAGTGAGACTGAAACTTGTGATGGGGTGGACCAAACGTATTGAATTTAAGAGAGTAACTTGGAAGAAATTTATAAAAATGTTAAACAAAAAGAAAAAATCATACACGTTAGTTTTTATAGTAAACCCCACGTTATGTTACATTAATTCTTAAATTGTACATTTTAATTTTAATACAAATCATTGACTAAAACGTACAATTTCATAAGCTGAGGTTGTAAGTTCAAGTTTCGTTCCTACATCTCTGAGTACATGAGTACTTGTCAAGTTTCAGGACGATCCCAAAGAAATAAATGGAGTTTAAGTCATTTAAAATGTGTGCTGAGATAGAGTTTCTAAGTTGATACTTAATTTAACAAAATTAAACGTAATCCTCCACCAATCTTAGTATCGTGCGGCTGCATTTTATGAAAAACTGACAAGCCCTTGATTAGATAATGACGCTTTTGTCATTAGATATCGGAGGCAAAAAGTGTCGACGCCTGAGGCACGAGTAGGGCTGTCGCGGTTGTATTTCACAAAAAAACTAGAAATATTTTTTTTTCTCATTTCTATAAAACCTATATAAATTCCAATAGGAATCATTTTCATGTTCTAGATTTTTTTTAAATTAAGAGCTGATTGCCTCATTTTACTTTTGTACACGTATACAAAAAGGTATTTATTACTAAGCAATGTTTATATCCATTAAATTTACCTTTTATTTATTTGCTTTACAAAAAAAATGTGAAACGCTTTTGAATTTTTTTGTGGTACATAAAATTACTACACTGAAGATGACACAAATGTAGATAAAAGATATTTATCCGTCATTTCCTGTATTTAATATACGTGTAGTACTTGGATTCATCCACGTCGGCAACTTGAAATCAAAACAGTTGTTTATTTTTGAAAACTAGTAAAATATTATTTTCTTATAAAACAGTACCAGCGCGATTTCTTATATTTTTCAAATTTAGCCTACTGTTCAGAGGTTCAAAGGTAATTGAGTTACAGATATCCAAAATTTTCGCATTTATAGTAGTTGTAGGATATAAATAGCTTATATCGATTGGTGACAGCCCTAGTTGGCTACGGTTGAGCAGACCGGGAGCTGGTCGAGTTCAGAACCAGTCACGATTACACGAGACTTGATAGCGTTGTCTATTGACGGCGAGTACCGAGCTTACGTCTATTGTCTATGGACTAGTCCAGCTTCTTAACAAAACGACAATCTTACTTTATTCTTTGTAAAACGTCGACACTATCGGATTTAAAGTTGGTAGACATATCGTCATTTTTAGTTCCACTTAAGAGCACTGATACTGATACCGTTGTCGTAGTATTCTCTTTTGTGATAATGATGCAATGATAGATAAGTATTCAGTCAATGCAATCCTTCTTACAAAGCGAGCAATTTTAAAATTCGGTGTTTTCTGAGAAACGGTGCCGTGAGTTTTTTGGAGGATAGATGTAGCCCAGAAACAACGAAAGAGTTCTGAACTGAAGTAAAAGTTACGTCCGAAGGGTACTTAACTATGTCATAATAGATCAATATCAACAGACTAACCCTCATGTGGACTCACTTCTAATTGTGCAGTTTTTCCTTAGCAAAGTCACTTACCATTTTTGTCTTTACAGCCATGTCCTCATCTTCAATTCATTTATACCATTTTCACTCTCATATTGATCGTTCTTTTTTTTTAGTGGTCGTCTCTTCTCATATCATGAACAAACCAGGATAATCTCTTGCTTTTATTTTTTCTGGTAAATGACTTATTTTTGGACTTCCTCTAACATTTCCATAAAAAGATAAAGTGGACACTGTTAACTCAGTCCATAGAATGGTGTCATGGAAGAGTGGGATTAAAGCGTGAGGAATATTTGTGACAAATTTCTTCGAGTGGGGCGTTCGTGTAATTAAATAAATAAATAAATATTGGTGGACAATTCAAACACGACACCATCTGACCCCAAACTAAGCAAAGCTTGTAATATGGCGGCCGGATAGCTGATATAATACTTATATAGTTGTAAATACATACTTATTATCCATAAATATGACAGAATTTCACTGACAGGCAAGTTCATTAATTATGAATTACATAATATTACTAAAGTCAAAGTCAAAGTACTTTATTCATAAATGTACAATTTACACGTCAATTAATAAAAAATAAAAACAAAAGAAAGAGCATACAAATTGTATACATTTTCAAAGTTTGAAACTACTACTTTACTGTATTACAATAATTATTGTACAGAAAACTGTCAAGCATTATACGAGTATAATGTCTTTATTGCAATTGTACTAACCTATGTCAAATTTATTTATTTACATTTTTATGGGAACTTTGCCATCACTCTCTAAAAATTCGCTGTAACTATAAAAAGTTTGATCGATAAGCCAGCACTTTAATCTGTTTTTGAAGCTGCCGAAACTTGGGGAAACTTTCTCTTCTAATTCCTCTATTGAAAGACTATATGTGTATTGCTTGTATGTGCGCGTTAACTACTCTATTGGCAAACGTCGACAATTCTCATAAAAACAAAATAAATGATTTCCTAATGAACGTACTCTATGCATCTGTTACAAAGGTATTTCCTGATTTATAAAATCTGCACGTCTTCAAGCCGAGAGAGAATCGGATTTTCTAGATAACCGCGTTTAACTGCGTCATCGCTTAACATCAAGTTAAAACAGCGATCAAGTGCGTATCAAAAATTGATACTAAAAAAATTACCTCCAAAACGTTTCATAGATTGAAATCTTCTACCGCCTAACTAAATCGTCTTTGGTATATTGCCATCTCTATAATTTCAAGCGAAAAGAAAAGGTAAGCATCAAAGTAAAGGTGTTTTCCTTAGGCGATAAACCCCCAAAGTAACAATTTGTACTGTTGACACGATATCCAGTATTCCGATACGAATCTAAGCTACAAAGTACGCGCATATATCGATAGTAAACAAACCGAACAACATTAAAACCGAAGTTGAACACCTGCGTTCAACGCAATTATTACCTAAGTTAATACCTAAATCGTGTCAAGGCTAGGTAGAGGACAAGACCTAAGCTCGAAATTACGTTATTGTATTTATTATTTACTCGTGAGCTATTAGATACGGTAATTTTGTATTTTAGTTATGTTTAGTTGTTACTTAAAGGGTCGGCAAATACAGAACTGCTTATTACGCACATCAGAACCGCTAAAATGTGGATATACCAACTTAAAAAAAAATTGTTTTGGTTTTGCATCTCAGTTGAACTGTGTTTTTATGTTTTTTACCTCAGAACCAATGACTTAGAGAACAGATTTTGATAATTATTTAGTGGTTGTTCAAAAGGAAATACTTCTTTAATGGTTCTAGGTATACATAGATTAAAAAGCGTTATTATTTCTAAGGTCCTTTAAAAATTTTATCGAAATATTTCAAGAACAGCTCAGCTGTTTACTGAAGAACCTATCAAACACAAGATACCAAAGAGTTTACATATACTACGTATAGAGTTGGTACAAACGCTTTACACCGAAACCACGGGTAGCATCTTTCTTGCTTTGTCGCTCTTGTGGAAATGTCGTGCTTTTGTCGCGGCACATCACTCTGTTGCCATAGAAAGTATGCACGTCATTTACTTACGATTGACACAAAAACACCGTGCGGAAAATCTAACTCTATACATAGTATATGTAAACTCTTTCCAAGGAACTGATAGTAATCCGTTACGACGTATATACCTACTTAGCATATGTGCCACAGTTCCGAAATCTTCCTTTAAAGAGTACCAAAACAACTGATCTGTAACATGGAGGGTAAATATCGAAACACTTCTTATCTATTAGATAAAGGTAATTACGCGCGTATCAGATGTGAGCGTGCCTCGCCAGCCGGTGTCGAGTTGCAGATCAAAGGAACCGTCTGTTTTACCAACAACGTAGATATGGTACAAGTCACAAGTTCAATAGGGTATCGCTTCGTCCGATTTGATGGCAATTCTGTACTACTGCAACTCAAATTAACTACACTATTTTAAGCCATTGCAAAGCTTTGGCTGGCGACCGAATCAAGAAATACCGTAACAAAATAAAACCTAACATCCCTCACTACCACTCCAAATTTAGTCACTACTATATTTCATTTGTGTTATATACGACTTATAAATCTTATTTTTACTATGACTATACTATTTTTTCTAATAATAAACTGTGTTTTGTTTTATACGTTCTTATAGATATTACTTAGTTTTATAGAACGGAAAACTCGAAGCGATTTTCATGAAATCTACAGGTGGTTTTGGGGAATAATTCATTTTTTTGAATTTTTATGCGAATTGAAACTCCTACAATGTCATTAGAATACGTAATTTTGTGACTGTGTCATAGTGAGTTGTGTGGTGTTTTGTTTTTTTGTGGATTTATGATTGCAATTATAGTTTATTATTCCTATTGTAAATGTGTTTATTATGGTAAAATAATTCATAATTATAATTGCATAAGTTGATAAAAAATGCTATGGAATAGCTTTACCAGTAGTGCCACACGATTTTTTTTTTCTAAAGAGACCTATGGCATTTGGTCTAAAGTAGCCTCTACTGACTACCGTACTTTGGGCTAACGCAGAACACGCAGGACTTTTTAACCTAATTTTACCGCACTTACGCCCGACAAAGGGGCTTTGTCTGCACGAAACTCGAAGTAGATAATAAGATAGATGCCTAGCTTACTAACACTAGCTTGATAAACAAGCCTCGTGTAGTCAGAGATTTTTAACAGATTCATGGTAACTAACTTACAAGTGAAATGATCGGTCCAATCTGACTGAAGCTTTAACCGCATCAGACAGAAAATTTCGCATCCAACTGCTGCTCAAACTGCATGCTGCCGAAACTTAAGTTGGACTGGACTGGCCATATTACAAGTAAATTAACCAACAATTATAGTGTACCAACAAAGGGTATTTTACTTTACAACGATTAATTATGTTACATAAAACTTTTCTATATAAATATTTTTTTTTTCTTTTGAAACCAGTTAACTGTAATTCAATAGTCCAGTCAATATCGCTGCCGCTTTATAACCGATACCACACCCGAAATAAGGCACTGAGTGCATGTTCAATTAGCGGACAATTAGGTGGAGGTAGGTTGTGAGTCGCCTCTGTTCAGCCTGAAACATGATCGGTGATATGATACGGTATACTTATTTTACGCCCTCATATGTAGCCAAAAACAAAGTCTTGGTTAAAATATAGTAAAAATATAGTGGCTGTTCCCACTGCTGGGACTCGGTGTCTAAGGAGCGAGTCATGACCACAATCCACCACGCTGTCAAAATGCTGGTTAACGGATGACCCAATGTTCTCTAAAGATGTATTTTTTTTAAATTTTTTTAATAAAGAGTGACAAGACGATCAGGACATGTGCCTGATGGTAAACAACATGCCTGACTCATAACAGCACAGTGACACGCAGCTATTGGAACATGAAAAGTCCAAATTATTTCTTGGAACCCCATTTTTCTGGCGCTGTTTTCCTGCCACATCGAAAATAAAAAAGCCAAAAAAAGCCACATCGTTATGGTAGACGTTCCAAAGACTCGAACGAATAGGTTTGACTCTACTTTTGTGATAAGTACGTCTAGGCTGTGGAACGCGTTGGTTGAGTGGATTTTTCCCGGTGGTAAATGGATGAATCTTGGAGTCTTCCAAAACGAGAGTGAAACGTTGCTCCTAGAGGTAAGCGGTAAGTAGTGGTAGAGCTCTTTGCAGAGTTCGCCTAGCCTCCTAGACCAGGAAGTACCTCGCCTTTGCCAGTTATTCTGCCACTAAGCAGTACTGTGCAAACATTACTGTGTTCCGGTTTGAAGATCAATGTTTCCAGAGAAATTATTGCGCTAAGATAATAAACACCTTACATCTATGGGTGATAAGCGCAGCGCAGTACTAGGTAATGATTTGGACTCTTCCTGTTCCAATAGCTGCGTGTCACTGTGCTGTTATGGACAGGTATGTTGCTTAACATCAGGCATATGTCCTGTTGTCACTCTGAGCTATAAAAAAGCGCACTCTATCGCAGCATCGTCCCTTAACATCAGCTGAGATGGTGGTTAAGTGTACACCTATATGTTGAAAAAATTGGGGAAATTGATTAGAGATAAAATATGTAAAACAAAATTTAATTTTAAACTGAGTTCATTGTTACAACTTAGAACCACTACGTGACATTTGGTTCCATTTAATGTCGATAGCTGTCGACACTTGTGGTGTATCGTGATATGTCAGTGGTGGCTTTCGGATGGCTAATGTACCACCTACAATGTTCAGTACGCCAATTCTACTAATATAAAGTTCTATAATTTTGTTGCTCATTCACGTCAGAATTTCGGTACGGATCGGGTTGAAATTTGGAACACAGCTAGATTATAGTGCTTCCCCAGGCGGAATCTGCCACACCTTTGCCAGTTATTCTACCGCCAAGGAGTAATGTTCAAACATTACTGTTTCGGTTGGAAGGGCAAGGTTTAAGAGAGAAATTACAGGGCTTAGAGATGTACACTCCGCGAGGTATAAGCTGAGCTTTGCATTAGTGTGAGTGATCACCAATCAGGCAGGAGCTTGAAAGCCGCGAGGAGCTGAGCTTTGCATTAGTGTGAGTGATCACCAATCAGGCAGGAGCGCGGCGAGACAGAATGGCGCCGCGCCTAAGGCCGGTTGTCACACCTACACTATCCATGTACACTCACACAAATGCAAAGCTCAGCTTATGCCTCGCGGACTGTAACATCTTAGATCTCTGGGTGACGAGCTCAGTGCAGTGCTAGGTAATGATTTGGGCTCTTCATGTTCCAATAGCGTGTCACTGTGCTATTATATGATAGGCATGTTTCTTACCATTAGGCACATGCCTTGCACGTCTCGTCACTCTTTGAATAACACATACAAGGCTAATTTTCATTGCAGGAAAGACTGCGAAACGCTTGCTAGTTTTTTACAAGCAAGCTAGCAATGCACCGCAATGTTCCGGTTTCCTTGATTTTCCCGGGATAAAAAATAATATGTGTTCTTTCAGACTATATTCTAACCGTGTTTAAAATTTCAGCACGATCCGTTCAGACGTTATGACGTGATTTATTTAGGTATATGCTGGCGTTTATTTGGCCCAATGCATAAGCATTGCCATTCAGCGTGGTAATGCCGCCAGCATGCTGGGTACGCTTCCGATTGGTAGTGGGCGTGAACATCTTGATTATCTATAGACCTAGTGGTCTGTAGATAATTCAGGTGTGCTTAGTGTAAGTAGTTAGGTTTGTAGTGTAGTGTATGTAGTTCTCATTGTATTTTAGTTTTGATAGTTGAGCAATAAACATCCAAACATTGACATTTATAATACTTACTAGCAGCAGCGTCTTGAAGGCGTGTGGACAGGTCCTGCAATTATATTACATTATTTGATATAATGACAGTATTTAAATATAATAAAATATGTACCAACTTTAATTTTGATATTTTATAGTTTAACTTACTTTATAATCATTCAAAGCTGGATAGGCAAGTCCATTTTAAAAGTACGAAATTATAAGAAAATGTATTTACCATTGGATAACCCATTCAATTTCAAGTTATTTTTGTTATGAAACCAGTTTCCTAAATGCAATATTTAATATACTCGTAGCTACCATACAAACTTTACGCGCGACGTATAGAAAATACGGCACTGTGACGTCACGTTTCTGTAGTAATTTGTATGAAGCGATTTTGGGAGAGTCTAAAATTGTGATTTTAAAATCGTGATATCACGGGAAGTTTTTTAGATAACAAAGTAATTCTTTCACCTATGTTTCAGTTATTGAGTAGCCTTTTGATGGCACATTAAATCAAAAATGAGTCGACATGCCTATTTAGAATAGCCAAATAGAAAAACGTAAGCATTTCTAAATGGCCATAGCCCATTTTAGTAGTGGTAGGACTCTTAGCAGAGTCCGCCTGGGAAAGTACCACACCTTTGCCAGTTATCCTACCGCCAAGCAGTAATGTGCAGACATTACCTACTGTGTTCCAGTTTGAATGACAATGCTTCTAGAGAAATTACGGGGGTTAGACACTTAGTATATATCTTAGATTTTCGGGTGACGAGCGCAGTTCAGTACTAGGTAATTTATTTATTTATGGTACACAAAACAGGCAATTTACAAAATAATACAAAGAGTATTTGGTAAGAAGAGATGATTTCCTATAAGCATTTTAACAAGCTTTGAATATTTATTCAGCGCCCTCCGGTTTCACCCGCGTAGTTTCCAAAGTGAGCTACCAAATTCTGTGTTATAAGTTTTACTTCTATCGCCAGTCTCTATGACTCTACTGTTAATTTATTTATGTAAAAAGTGAACAGGACACGTGCCTAATGGTTAGCAATACGCCTACTCTTAACAGCGCGGTGTCACGGAGCTGTTGTAACGGGAAGAGTCCAAATCATTAAAGTTAGCCCAGTTTTTTCTGGAATCTTTGCCGTCTATTTCAGCCTCTACTGTGGCTTTATTCTGGTTTCCCTTTTTGGTTTGCTTCTTCGGGATGAAAAGTGTTCTTCCAGACTATAATCTAACTGTTCTAATGTTCGGCCCGATCCGACGTGATTGAGTTACAAACATCCAAATGACATTTATAATATTAGTAGGATACCACGGTTTTACTCGGATAGTTTCCAACCCCTTTATTATAATAGTAAAACGTATTTACCAAAAACGTATTTAAAACGTTTTTTGTACCTATTTTTTATTCCGTACTGTAATCTATAGGTATATGTACTAAATTTTACCCAGATATCAGTAGTTATTGCTTCAAAGAATAACAATGATCCACATACAAGCTTTCACATTTATAATAGTATATAATAACAAACAAATAACAAATAGGGCTGTGACAAAAAAAAACATAATTTTAATAGATTATAAAGAACGATGTATGTACTATATATAATTTGGATGTGTGTATTTTTTGTCACAATAAACAATTTGTCATAATACATAAGTTAAGAGTGTGACAAGATATTTTCAAGTTTTAGTTGTTTTCCTAAACTACAGAGTTTTAACATTCATTTTATTCTGAGGATCTATAAAACACCCCAGTGTAAGGGTATGTTTACACAGCACGCGCCAAGCCAGCATTAATGTCATATTTATTTACTTTCAAAACACTGCATGCGTACCGTAGGCACGTGTGTTCAAGAATGTCCCATAAAAAATTTGTAATTTCTACGCATCTGGTGTGGTTAGTGGCTGTAAAATTTAAGTCATTTAGTGAGAAACACACCATGTTTCAATAAACTTTGAAAAGTAATTTTTGAATGCTTTATTATCACTTTATCCAACCTTATCTTGAACTGCTAGACATGAGCCTCTCCAATAATAGGCTACTCATACTCAGGCAGCGTTTTCCATCATCGCGACATTAGACATAGTTAAGCGCTAGACCCTCAGGTCACTGCTACTTCATCTTGCCAATACGCTGAGCTATGTCAGTCACCTTGGTGTAGTTCGCATTGTATTTTAGTTTTATTAATTGAGTCACCTTATGGAACTGAGACGTGATCCTAAACTGTGGGCCTCATAACGAAGCTGAAAGTCGCACAGCGAGCTATGGAGAAAGATAAGCTTGGAGTATCTTTGCGCGACAGAATCCGTAATAAGGATATTCGGAAAAGAACGAAAGTGTCCGACATAGCTCAAAGAGTAAGCAGGCTGAAGTTGCAATGGGCAGGCCACATCGCTCGCAGAACTGACAACTAAAGGGGAAGAAAGGTTCTCGAGTGGCGACCACGAACCAGAAGACGCAGTCTTGGACCGCCTCCACTGGATGAAAAGATGACCTCACAAAGGTCGCTGGAAACCGCTGGTTGCAGGTTGCGCAGGGCCGTTCGTGGTGGAAATCTAGAGGGAGGCCTATGTTCAGCACTGGACGTCTTACGGCAGATGATGACGACGATGATGATGAATTGAGTCCCCTTATTTCTTTGGTAGATGACTTATTAATTTGAGGAATTTATTTACTTTATATAAAACGGAGATGAAAAACAAAGAATCCCTGAAGGCTTAGTGATTAGAACGTTTGATTCACGATCAAGAATCCATAGGTTCGGATCCAGCTTGCACCTCTGATTGTAAATGTACAACTTTCTTAGAAAACACTGAAAAAACTCTACATAAAATACTAAAATAAAAACTGTTCGTGTAGGTGCACGTATGCAAGAAGTTATTACTTCTCTTTTTCCTCGCGCTAAGAACTTCCTAACTTCAAGCTTTGAAGTTAGAGTTTGCTTAGTTTGGATTCAGATGGTGTTATGTGTGCATTGTCCACCAATTGTTCACCAATGCCCACTAACCATAGGTTGGATAATATCATCAACGTAAGACGTATTAAGGGCATACCCCGAGCAAATGACCTTGAGTATTTCTTACCTCATCGCACACCGCAACAGAGAGCAAGAGAGAAACAGTAGGATTTTTCGCTGTTTTACGCTAAAATTTTAGAATAAACTCTAAAAAACAGATTTTGGTCTTTTGAAAAAAAAAACTAAATATTCGTAATGGAATTATTGGCCTATTCGTTGGTGTAAGCACAAAATCTAAATAATGGCGGGATTTGGAGTAGATGCATGATAATTAGCTCGTAAAATAGAACTCGTTTTGCCAGAGGACGCCCCTTAACCTGAAATATTTAATACCCTTAGTAAAGGGTGTCGGTTTTTTGTCACAGTAAAAAAATTACTGTCGTAATTTTTCCCCAATTCTCCAAAGAGACTTCAAAATAGGTTGCTGTAAATTAATTCATACAATCTGTTCTAACAGATTTTTTTTTCAAGTTACGTAATTAAAACTTGTACCTAATTAAGTGCAATTTTTAACGAACTCTTTGATACGATCGCAGGTGGCTCGCTGTTTTTTCTTGTGATTTCGCATCCGCTGTCTTCATTCAGAAAGAATAAAACCTTGGAAATTATTCCCGAGTAATGTCATAAATTGCTGGATTTAATTTGCCATCCTTATTATTATACGTTTGTCGCAAATAGCGACCGTCTCGTCGTAGAAAAAGACTTATGTTTTTAGTATGGTTTATGGTTTATTCCTGGCATTTAGAATGGGCTATTCTCAATTAGGATTATTATTTATATATTGTATAATGTTTAAATAGTAAGGGGCTAATCACGAATAATTCATTGTTTATTTACTCTCGACATTTCGACGTTACAATGAATTATTCGTGATTAAGCCCCACAAAAGTTTAAACACAGTATTTACATATTTCCCACACTCATTTTAAAATACATAAATACGACTCGAGTTTCAGCCGCGTCCGGCGGCCTTTCAAAACAGTCCGACGGCGGTTTCGATCTCCTTGAAAAGATCGCCGGACGCGATCGAAACTTGAGTCGGACTGTCCCGACTATTCAATTATAATATGAGTTACCCGTTATTTTAATACTAAAAGTATTTACATACTTCCCATGAAAGTTGATGAAAGTTGAAATGTTTAGCTTTTTGGGTGTTTGTTGCTCAACCACGACGGAACTCTTTAATGGATAAAACAAAAATTAGAAAATTGATAGATTACAACTGATCTGAATCTGAACTAGAACTACGCGGTTAAAACCGTGAAGGTGTTGGTATTAAATTAAACAATGTACTAAATTGTACAAACTTATTTAAGGCCGTACCCCGAGCAAATGACTTAGACTTTTTCTTACCTTATCGCATACCGCAAGAAAGAACAAGAGAGAGACAGTAAGATTTGTCCCTGTTTTACGCTCAAATTTAAGAATAAAATCTTTAAAAAATCAAATTTTGGTCTTTTAAAATTTATTTATTAATTTAATATTTCTAACAAAACATTTGTAATGGATTTGCCTAACCGTTGGTGTAAATCCTAATAATGGCGGTTTTTCAGTAAATACATGACAATTACAACATCGAGAGTTACAACCCCCTATCTTTACCTGCACTTAGTTGGACAGCTTGCAAGTGACGGCATAGTGCTCAATCTTATTATTTTATACCCTTCTATCATCCTACATAGGTCTACTGATGTATCATATGACCCATAAATTTTGTTCACGGGCCTGTAGTCTATTACAGACTATGCTACAAAGTCAATCATGTTTGGAATACATTAGCTTAGCGCAAACGTGGTCACTTTTGTGTCCTGTGTCAGAAGGGGGTTGCAATTCGCGATCATTTCTCCTTGTCGCGTGATTTTTGGGCGACGTTGGGGAATAATGATTAGAAGAGTTATTTAGTTAACAAGGAGAAATGATCGAGAGTTACAACCCCCTATCTTCACCTGCGCTCAGTTGGACAGCTTACAAGTGCCAGCATATTGCTCAATCTTATTATTTTATACCCTTCTATCATCCTACATAGGTCTCCTGGTGTATCATATAACCCATAAATTTGGTTCACGGGCCTGTAGTCTATTACAGGCTAAGCTACAAAGCAACCATGTTTGGAATACATTAGCTTAGCGCAAACGTGGTCACTTTTGTGTCCTGTTTCAGATACAAACTACAATTCGAATTGAATATTTGATTTGGATAGAACCAGTACGAAATTATCAACTTCCAGTGCAAACGTAAACTTTTTATAAGTACCCATTTTTTCCACTCAACAACATAACACACAAAAAGTGTTCAGTATCGGTACCTAAAAAATAAAAAGTGTCTAGGTTTGCGCTGCGCCTAACGGGAATTTTACTATGGTACTTATTTCAAACAGTTTAACCATGGACCATATTAGTTAATCATATACATTAGAGTCTATTACCATTAACTTAGAGTCCTATTTTGAGCAATTTAAAGATTCTGCAGATTGCTAAAGCTAATGGCAAGATGATTCTATTTAATCAGGGCACTTGAAGGTAATAAAGTGAATGTGAAATCATTGGTGTGGAAGTAGACGACATAATTCCTAAAAATATTACAAATAATAGTTTTAAAAATATTGGTGGACATTTCACACACAACTCCGTCTGACCCAAAACTAAGCAAAGCTTGTATAGATAGATACACTAGCGGTTTGCCCCGGCTTTTCTCGTGATATAAATACAGCATATAGAACTGAGAGATTACGTGCATATCCAATGGTGGAAAAACATTTAAATCGGTCCATAACTTCCTCAGACAAGCGCGTTCAAAAAAAAATCTTCAACTTGAATATTAGTATAGATTATACATAAATGAAATAGTTTACTTCCCCGAAAAAACAAAAACTATTTTCAATTTAAAATTAATTTCAGACACTGTACCAATTTTCATAATAATCTGTCACTACGTAGCGTCGCGTCGTCTAAATTTCATTTTGCAAAGCAAATTTTAGAGTTGTGCTAATATTTTAAAACTGCTTCATCGATTTCGATGAAAATTATATCGGACCTCGAGTGTTTTATACCAAACAAAAAAAGAAACTTTAATATCAATTTACAATTTACGGAGCTATCGCGTACCATACATACAAAAAATACATTCAACTGAAATGAAAACTTCCTCTCTGTTGACTAAAAATATTGTTAAGTGGTAGGTAGTAGGTACATCATATTGCAAAAAGAAACAGTAGATTTTTTTCTTAACTTTTATGTTTACAGTTGATCTGATCTTAAGCGACGATGCAGTCTACGATGGAGCGTACCTTCAAACTGATTCACTCTTAATTTGAAGACTGCAAGATTAAACTATCAGGGAAACCCCACTCAGACAATTCATTCCACAGCCTAGACGTTCTTATCACAAAAGTATAGTCAAACCTCGACTTATTACATTTTAAAAACATACTTATTAAAAAGTGGCTGCATTACTGTTGTGGAAAATATCTTCCACGCAACCATTGTGAAACAAAAAGCGTAGCATGCTATAGAAATACGTAATAATTTATTACATAGTACCAAACTATTACTTAGCTATCTTACAAAATGCAGCAGTTACGAGTCTACAATAAAATAGGACAATTATAAGTTAGATAGTGTATTGATATTATTTTATCATCTTTGATTGTAGACATACGGCTTCTGTGCGGAATGCTAATGGTGACTGCCGTAAGCCCTACTGAAGTACTGGGTACTACTCGTTGTAGAGATGTGACTGTGTCTTATCAATATCGATAGTTTTCAATTATTCAGTTATTGTTCAGAAGTTCCAATTATTTGCTGTAGGCAAAAATAGTGTAATGTAGAGTATGTACCTATTTTAACTAACAATTAAAAACTCGTCTGCTCTTAAAATGGCATCGTTTTATAGTTTAACATTTAACAGTTTTTATAGTTACGTTTCTAAGACTCAAACAAGGAGGGTTAATACCACTTTCTACTTCAGGAATCTGTAAATTTTAGCATACGCTATGTACTTTTGTGAATATTTCTTGATGGAAATTGACAGTAGTATCTTTCAAGTCAAAAGTGAATGTAGATGTAAATTCTTAAGTGCAGAAATAAGAGATGTACATATCTCATTAACTTACAAATGTATACAAAGTGTTATACAATTTATACGAAAATAAATAACAGAACGTCCGATAATAAAATCGTGAGGTCGTTGATTTGAATCCCGCCTTAAGATTGGCACAGGGCCGAGACAGATGACAAAGTAAGAGAGATGCATATACCCAGCATTGGAATAGAGAAGACTGTGGATGATACTGATGATGATCCTATAAATATTAGAAACATCTATGTCTGGTTGTTTGTTTCACGATCCGAAGCAACAAATATCCACTCGAACTCGTCGGAACTTCTAAAAGGATCGGGTTGAAATTTGAAACAATGACATTTGGACTAAAATAACACATAGGCTACTTTTTATCCTGGGAAAATAACGGAAATGACGGGAACATTCCCGTTATTTACCCAGTTTCCCGTCATTGTACATTGGCTAGGTACTTTTTATACTGGGTAAATAACGGGAATGACGGGAACATTCCCGTTATTTACCCAGTTTCCCGTCATTTTACATTGGCTAGGTACTTTTTATACTGGGTAAATAACGGGAATGACGGGAACATTCCCGTTATTTACCCAGTTTCCCGTCATTTTACATTAGCTAGGTACTTTTTATACTGGGTAAATAACGGGAATGACGGGAACATTCCCGTTATTTACCCAGTTTCCCGTTATTTTACATTGGCTAGGTACTTTTTATACTGGGTAAATAACGGGAATGACGGGAACATTTCCGTTATTTACCCAGTTTCCCGTCATTTTACATTGGCTAGGTACTTTTTATACTGGGTAAATAACGGGAATGACGGGAACATTCCCGTTACTTACCCAGTTCCCCGTCATTTTACATTGGCTAGGTACTTTTTATACTGGGTAAATAACGGGAATGACGGGAACATTCCGTTATTTACCCAGTTTCCCGTTATTTTACATTGGCTAGGTACTTTTTATACTGGGTAAATAACGGGAATGACGGGAACATTCCCGTTATTTATCCAGTTTTCAGTCATTTTACATTGGCTAGGTACTTTTTATACTAGGTAAATAACGGGAATGACGGGAACATTCCTGTTATTTACCCAGTTTCCCGTCATTTTACATTGGCTAGGTACTTTTTATACTGGGTAAATAACGGGAACGTTCCGTTATTTTCCCGGTATAAAAAGTAGCCTATGTGTTATTTTATTCAAAATGTAATTGTTCCAAATTTCAACCCGGTTCTTTCATAAGCTTTAATTAGCATTCCACACAGAAGTCTATGTGTTGTAATGTTATAGTTGCTATAGCAATACTCGTAGTAAATGGAAAAGTTATCGATAAACATACACACAACCTTACCAATGACTACGATGGTAGGAAAATGATTGCTTTAATCTCTCCTCTCTACATACACCTACAGCTGTCTCTTTTTATTCCATTTAGCTGAACGAGTGTGAAAAGGATGCGAACAGGAATTGAAGAAAATTATAGTTTTTAACTCATGCTATTGCAGTCAATGCTTATTATTTTTTGCTATCACCGTAACTTGAAATGTATCTCGGATAATCTTTTCTCGGAAAAATATCGTTATTTCACTATTTTGTCCCAAAAATGGTTAGCATCTTTTTTTTTACTTTTATAGGTTTGCACTTGACCGCTATCTCGCCTGATGTTAAGCGACGTTGCGGTCTACGATGGAGCGTGTTTACCTAGAAGAAACCGATTCACTCTCGATTTGAAGACACCAAGATTATAACTATCGGGAAAAACCCACTCAGGCAACTCATTCCTCAGTCTAGACGTTCTTTTCACAAACGTAGAGTCAAACCTTTTCGTCCGTGTCTTTGGAATATCCACGATGAAACGGTGCCGCTTCTTCGAGTTACGAGAAGTACGATAGAAAAAAGGGCAAGGAGGTATTAGATCATGCAGATCAGTTGGACACTCTCCGAAGTGTATCGGATAAAAAAACTTAATACTTTAGAATGACAAGACGTGCAATACAATGTGCTTGATGGTAAGCATAAAATAAGTAATCTTTATAATAATCAACATAATGTAAGTATTATAATATCATTTGTTGTCAATATTTATGTTTGTAACTGCTAGAAATAATTAACAAATATCTGGTACTGGACAAGCCAATGCCTGATTAAAGATTATTCCTAATATAAAACTTCATTCACCCATCACTCTCACAATGTCAGCGAAAATCCCTTCAAACAATCTTAAGCTCCTTTTACACTCACCTAAAAAATTATAACGCCGTTTCGGTCCCCACATAATCCCAAGTGATCACAAAAAGCCATCATTATGTTTTACTAGCGCTTTGTTTGAATTGTGAGCGAGGCTCAGTTTTAAATCTTGGCAGCTACGTGTAATGAGTACGGAGCTTAATATCTCCCTGGTAGGTGGGGGCTATTTTTGGGAGAATTTTTGGTACATTTTATTCTATAAAAGCAATATTTAACCCACTTCTAAAGAAGGAGGAGGTTCTCAATGTATGTATATACGCAACAACTCCGACCTAATATAAATAATATGTTTGATGATTTTTAACCCCCGACCAAAAAAAGGGGTTACGTCGATGTCTGTCTGTCTGTCTGTCTGTCGGTCTGTCTGTCTGTCTGTCTGTCTGTCTGTCTGTGTGTGTGTGTAAAGCTCAAACGGATGGACCGATTTCAATGTTTTTTTATTCGAGGTTGATATCCGTGCGGATGGATGTTTGGTTAATATCGATTCAAGATGGCGCCTCCACAAAATGGCGGACAAAATATTTCTTCACAACTTGCAAATGAAAGGGCTTGATTACATAATAACAAATCTCAAATCCCAGATGGCCGCCACCACAAAATGGCGAATTACATTATTTTTTTCACTACTACCACAATATGGGTATCAAATGAAAGGGCTTGACTAGCAGAATGTTGTACAGATTACAAATCCGAGATCCGAGGTAGTCGGGGGTTAATCAAAATTTTTAATTTTGTTCTTGTTAAAATTACTGGACTAAGAGTTAAAATACCTTGTATATCTAGGAGACTAGCGCAGGGCAGTGCTAGGTGATTAGGCGATGATTTGGGCGTTTCATGTTCCAATAGCTGCGTGTAACTATGGTGCTATGGGCAGACATGTTGTTTAATATCAGGCATATGTCCTGCTCGTCTTATCACACTTACCATAAAAAAAATCATAGTTAAAAAGTCTCATACTATATTATACTTATCACAATGCACGGCTGTCGTCACCAGTTAATCGTAACTAATGCAATGCTCCGGTGCTATTTCTTGTCACTTTTTTTTTGTTATTTTAAGTGATATGTTCCTAATTAATATAAGTTGTATTTACCTATGTATTATACTCACTTTTATTTATTGTATTTTGGATGATTGTGTATTTTATGTATTAATTTGTTTTATATAGTAGTATTTAATTAGTAGTATTAGGAAAAGTGTCACCTCGCTTCGCCTAACCATGCGAATTTCCTTTAAGCTGGTTGCCTGGAAGAGATTGCTCTAAGCAATAAGGCCGCCATTTGTGTAGTTCATAAGTGTTCTACTGTAATATTTCTGTTTTTGTGTCACAATAAAGAGTTTCTTATCTATCTATCTATTTATCATACTTATTTTGTCGAAATCGGTGTGGTGGTATTTGAAATATCAACAAATTATCAAATTTGCTTTCTTTTTATCTGGATGCCGTGATTATCGTAAATTTGACAAAAACATACGAAAATTAAGCGAGTGTTCAAATTAATCATAAATAAATGTTGATGGACAATTCACACACTACAGAATCTGACCCCAAACTGTGCAAAGCTTGTGCTTTATCGGCCAGGTATCTGATATAATACTTATATAGTTGTAAATACCTACTTATAGATACACAGACACAGTAAAAATATCTGAATTCATCACACATATTTTAATTAGATTTTAAATTAAAATCAGTGTTTTTATAAGAGACTATCGGCCCGTTCCGGCTTTGCTCGGATAATAACCTAGATACCAACCACAGCACCATCTGCCGGGGTGATCTGTGAATCTAAACCATCCAGGGCCCTACCCAAACGTATTAAAAAAAAACGTTCAAATCGGTTCAGCCGTTAAGGAGGAGTTTACTTACATCGAAAAGTGGTATTGATTTATAAATATATATAGATAACTAGCTGTACTCTGCCACGCTTCGCTGTGGCACATTGTGATGCAAAAAATAGATTAAAACAATCCTTGATGCGGATTATATATCATTCAGCTCGATCGGTGCAGAACTTTTTGAGTTTTTGAAGCGTACACAAACCAACATAACATTTTTATATATAGAGATTAAATGATTCTAACAAGAGGTTGTACGATCTAATACCACCTTGCCCTTTTTTCTATCGGAATGTTCATAGCTCGAAAAAGCAACATCGTTTCATGGTTGATGTTCCAAAGATACGAACGAAGAGATTTGACTCTACTTTTATGATAAGAACGTCTAGGCTGTGGAATACGTTGCCTGAGAGGGTTTTTCCCGATAGTTACAATCTTTGTGTCTTCAAATCGAGAGTGAATCGGTTTCTTCTAGGTAAACACGCTTCATCGTAGACCGCATCATCGTTTAACATCAGGCGAGATGGCGGTCAAGTGTAAACCTATAAAAGTTAAAAAAAAAAAAAAGGTTCACAAAGCTCGCTTAGTTTGAGTATAGTTAGTGTTGTGTTGCATAAGCAGTCCACTAAAGGTTTCCACTGCTGGGGCTTCTCTCACAAGGAGAGAGCTAAGGCCATAATCCACTACGCGGGTCTAGTGCGTGTTAGTAAATAACACATGACCCTGTAGATTCTAGGTACATGTCAATTTTCTCGCGCTGTTTTCCTTCATTTCAAGTTAGTGTTGTGTTGAAAAATTGAAAAATAGCCAAACATGTTCTGTTTTCTTCTACGTGGAACATATCAACATATTCATCATCATCATCATGATCAGTGTTTCTCAGCTCTGCTGGCATGCCTCAAATAAAATAGAGCTAGTAAATTTTATAGAGTCGATACCAATTCTATTTTAGCCAACATGGGAACTGCCCCACTCAACCGATACCTTCTCGAGAGCTAAACAAACACACTCGACCATTGATGTGTGTTATTAAACAGTAATAGACTTATTTTTAACCTGTGGGAAAGTTTCGATGCCCGAAATAAATGTAATTTGATGAAGAGTGTTTTGACTTTGATTTGAGTACCCTCGGGTTTGATTTCAATGGCTTCAAACGTGTATCCAAGTTTAATAAAATCAGAAGTGGCTTAGTAGGAAGAATATCCGATTTTAAAAACCTCAGGTCATAGGTTTGGGTCCAGCCCACACTTGTAGGGTCCTGCAATTTCTGCGTTAACCCTACATTAAATCTTTCAATAAAATGTTTTTTTTCGACAACACAAACCCATTTTGATTTAATATGGAACTCAATAAAGTTTCGTTATTTTTGTGTGATCTATGTATCTATTTACTATCTAGTATGTACTCGTATTAGGTAATAGTAATAATGAAATTTATTTTATTCTAGAACACGCGTGCATTCTGGGAGCGTGCGTTCCGCGCCCAAAAACGTGCCATAAGTGCCATTGTTGGCGTATCGCAATGTACATCCGTCAGACCATATTTCAAGGAGCTTGGTATACTTATTTTAACTGCTATCTTGATCTATCAAGTGGCTGTGTATGTCAAAAATAATCTAGAATCGTACAACACGCGAGGAGAGAGACATTCTCGCAACATATGCAACGCCAACAAGCTGGATGTTATACCACACTCTCTCACGAGGTCACAGAAGTTAACTCACATTATGGGACCGGAAGTTTATAACACTCTTCCCAAAATAGTTATATCGGCCCCAAGTTTCGGCAGCTTCAAAAACAGATTAAAGTGCTGGCTTATCGATCAAAGTTTTTATAGTTACAGCGAATTTTTAGAGAGTGATGGCAAAGTTCCCATAAAAATGTAAATAAAGAAACTTGACATAGGTTAGTACAATTGCAATAAAGACATTATACTCGTATAATGCTTGACAAATTGTTGTACAATAATTATTGTAATACAGTAAAGTAGTCGTTTCAAACTTTGAAAATGTAAACAATTTGTATGCTCTTTTTTTGTTTTTATTTTTTATTAATTGAGGTGTAAATTGTACATTTATGAATATAGTACTTTGATTTTGACTTTGACGTAACTAGGTAAATGTGATAGAATGGTAGTACCTAATGTTATAAAAGTAATAAAATCTTTAAATAAAATATAACTCTACCTCAAGTTTTAACCACAACCCATTTCTTCTAAGCACAACACTTAGGGTAAACTAAGTAAGCAGTTATGTTCAAGTTATTGGTCAATACAGTAGCTTAGAGCTAACTTAGAGCACATTGTTTCAGGTTTTAGCTTTTAAAGGTTTCCATTTTACGGCTTAAGCTGCGTAAAAATGTCACTTAGATGTTATGTTATCCACTTAAGATGTTGATACTTTTCATTCACTCTGAGGTTCATTGCTTTTAAGTTAAGATTCTTTTGTTTTCGATTGATGTTTTAGTATTTGTTTAATTTTAATGTACTTTTTTATTCTGAAGACAAAAAAGCAAGCTTTAACGACTTCAATCAAATTGGTTCAAAACAGCTCTCAATAGAACCTATTAGAGATATTTTTTTTAAATAAGAAGTAACGAGACAAGCAGGACATGTGCCTGATGGTGAGCAACATGCCTGCCACATAACAGCACAGTGACACGCAGCTATTGGAACATGAAGAGTCCAAATCATTACTTAACACTGCACTGCGCTCATCACCCAGAGATCCAAGATCTTACATCTCTAAGCCCTGTAATTTATCTGGAAACATTGCCCTTCAATAATCATTTTATCTATCATAAGATTAAGCTTAACCACCATCTCACCTGATAGATAGATATGCTCTTTATTGGCACACCAAAAAAAAGGATACATAGCAAAAAAAAACAAAACATCGTAAATTACTGCGATAGTGGGCAGCCTTATCACTAAAAGCGATTTCTACCAGGCAACCTTAGGATGTTGAGCGAGGACGCAGTCTTTGATGGAGGGTGTTTACCTAGAAGAAACTGATTCATTTTCGATTTGAAGAATACTGTAGCTAGCGGTAAAAATCCACTCAGCCAATGTATAGTATATCGACCCGTAGAAAATGTCTCATGTGTAGGTGGATTTGAATCTACAACTTCAAGATTGTATATTGTACGTTAGCCACTAAACCACGATGGTAAGACTTTAGCATTGCATAAACAGCCCATTAAACGGTCCCACTGCTGGGAATCTTAGTTTTTTATTTATACAGTACTTACAAGTCATTAAAATTATCAATTTCAATGGACTCAGGGTACCTAAGCTCTCAGAAGAGAAGTCAAGAGAGTCAAGGTCACTACGCTAGCCCAGTTAGAGATGGTGGATGACGTATGACCTCTAACTACTTATAAATAAATAAATATCGAAGCTGCATTACGCACATATCTACCAAAATAAAGCGGTGTGCGAGCGATTAGAACTAGGAGCTCAAGATTAGCATTCACCGTTCTCCCAACTAGACCAGCAGTAACTTCTGGCCATACCCATAGCAATTGACCTTGAGTATTTCTTACCTCATCGCACGCCGCAAGAAAGAGCAAGAGCGAAACAGTAGGTTTTGTCGCTGTTTTACGCTCAAATTTTAGAATGAACACTTTATAAAATCAGATTTTGTTCGTATAAAAAAATATTTATACCTAAATTTTCGTAATGGAATTGCCTATTCGTTCGTGTAAGTACCAAATCCAAATTAATAATGGTGAGTTTTCGAGTAGATGCATGATAATTACAATTATTTCTATATTTTATGGTTTTTTTGTGAGGAGATTATTTGAACAATAAATTTATTAAAAAAAAGAACAACCATTTTGAAGTCAAGAAATTGTAGGAATTTAATGTATTTTTTATTACCAGTTGATATTTCTTTTGGCTAATGAGTATATGAGATATAGCTCTTAAAACTGGACAAAAAACTCATTTTGTTGGGGGACGCACCTTGAGACACCTAAAGTCTTTAATACACCAAAATGTCCTCAAAAGTACAAAACTCGTAACCGAACCGCATAAAACTAGATTTAAAACTCCTTTTAATAGCTACTTATACTAGAGTTGAGACACCATCGATGCTCTGTGCAATCTTCAAAGTTTACCAGTTAACTTGTCAATTCCAGCCAATGGCGTCACTATCGTAAAAATAAACGAGGCGACTTAAGCTATAGCAGATGGTAAAAGCATCCTTTCTCTACTTAATAATAAAGCGGTAAATTGCATATCATATTGACATTACAAAAAAAGTTGCCATTGTTTTATTCCAAATCATAATGTTTTCAATTATTAATGTTAACCCGATCTATTCCAGCATTCTGACGTTATTGAGCGACAACTTTCCCATCATCCAAATTTCCGCATTTACATATTAACATCAAGAGATTTTTTTTTGATTTAACATTTCGCAAATCATTAAGGGTCATTGTCGATTCGCCACAAAGTAAATTCGTCACAATTTGTATATCCCATACATTCAAAGTAAACTCGACACATGTTACAAAAAACAAAAGAAAAACGTCACAGGTAAATAAAGTTGTTATTACATTTAATAACACATTGAAAATCAACAAGTAATTTAATTGTAGTTACGATCTTTTTTATCTTTTTTCACGAAAATTTATCAAATACGATGCATGCACATAAATTATTGGATTATCTGTCTGTGTATCAAATTTCATTCAAATCCTCTCAGTAGTATTAGCGTGAAAGAGCAACAAACATTCTTACAAACTTGCGAGTTTATAATATTAATAGGATACATCCATATGCAAAGTCAAAGTTCTTTATTGATAAATGTACAATTTACACGTCACTTTATTGATAAATGTACAATTTACACGTTACTTTATTGATAAATGTACAATTTACACGTCAATATGCTTTCACCAGTATAACATTAGTATAATAAAACTAATATTAAATCATAAAACAACAGAAGCTCCAAAAGAAACTAATAATTTTAACACTAATCTCCGATCTCTTTTAACGCAACCAAAACCAATTTACCGCCGGCTACTTGTTGTTTCAACAATAAATCTAACAGCGCGATACTTCAACTCAAATTAGCTTTTAACAAAACGCCCTAAGCTTCAATTATTCTCAAAATTTATGAACTGTCTCTAACTCAACGAGTTCTTAAACTTAGATCTATTCTTAAATAATGATTGTACAAAAAATGTTTCTAAAACAGTTGCGTATTTTCAAAAAAAATAAGCCCAAATGCCCCATAAATTTAAATGTCGAAAGTTCGAATTTCAAGTTTTTTTTCTACTCGCTATTTGTCTAATGCTACCCCAAATTAGGGTGATTTTGTCCCCAACTAATCAATATTCATTTAACATGAAAAGATTTTAGTTAAGATTTACTTACGTTTCTCTATTGTACTATTTTTGGGGCACTTTAAAGCAGCATTTGTCATAGAAATGTTTCTTTTCTTCGAGCTAGTTTGAAATATTGTTTAGGATTTAATTGTCGTTGATCAATTGGTCTTATTATTCAGAGTTAATAATATTGTTATTGTGAATTAATATGTTTTGGTTGTTATAATATTATTATGATTGCAAGTAAATAGTAGTAAAATGAAGTTATTACTGTAAAGCAAACAAATTTAACAACCATTTAATAAAATATTGAATAGTTATTTATTAGATACATTTAAATTTACATTGCCACTAACTTAAAAACGCCATAGGAAAACATCGTGAGGAAGCACCTTTGGGATGGATCAGCTAAGTATCAACTGGAGGCACTGGAATCGATCGAGAGACGTGCCAAAAGGCTCATAGGCAATGATACTCTTGTGCGAAAGAGACTTCAGTCTTGAACATCGCCGAAAAATTGCTAGCCTATCGGTTTTTTATCGGATACACTTCGGAGAGTGTGCGACTGGTTTGCATGATCTGATACCACCTTGCCCTTTTTTTATCGGAATGCTCGTAGCTCGAAAAAGCGACATCGTTTCATGGTTGATGTTCCAAAGACACGAACGAAGAGATTTGACTCTAATTTTGTGATAAGAACGTCTAGGCTGTGGAATACGTTGCATGAGTGGGTTTTCCCCGATGATTACAATCTTTGTGTCTTCAAATCGAGAGTGAATCGGTTTTTTCTAGGTAAAAAACGCTCCATCGTAGACCGCATTGTTGTTTAACATCAGGCGAGATGGCGGTCAAGTGTAAACCTATAAAAGTTAAAAAAAAAAAGCCGAAATGCACCTATATATTTTCGAGGTCATGCGTCATCCATCTACCCGCCATCTCTGCCAGCGTGGTGGGTTATGGCCTGGACTCGCTTTTTTCGAGAGAAGGCCCTGAGTCATACAGCCCAGTACTAGGAGTGGGAAAAGTTTGTTGCCAGTTTATTTTTTGAACTACATTTTAATGCGTCTCTAAATTTTTGAACGCAATTTATTTTTTTACGATAATGATATTTAACGATTATAGGTTTGCAATTGACTTTACTATTTTTTGTTAAATTATATAAAGTATAAAGTTTTGGAAATTTTCAAATCATAATGTTGTATCACACATCTCATGGAAAAAACGGAACGACCAAAACGCAACGCAAGACCAAAATGCTAAGTTTAATTTGGCTCAACGTATATGTAGGTATTGCCATTTAGAGTGGTAATTCCTATGATCTCCATGATCACATTCTGATTGGTAGTGAGTTTGTACATCGTGATTATTTATGAACTTTCATCTGATTGTGAAAATTTTAGATTTGCTTAGTATACACGTAAGTACACTAGGCACTTCAATATTAGGTGTTAGTTGATTAAAATTTGTTCTTTGTTATTTAGTTATAATTGATGAAATGCCCTGCCATTTAAAGTAAAAAGACAAAATACAATTTTTCAACAAAACAAATCAGAAATAGCAAACCAATTAACCTGTCAATGCTCGTCGCCCCAAACCCGAAGATTTCCAAAAAAATGTATTCCCCAGACATGACAAACGTTCTTCCCTTGACACCACTGACAAGGACATTGATTTCCGACATGTTAATTTCAGGTTAAATAACAGACGCCCCTCGGTGTTGAGAAAAGTATTTTTGTTTGAAATATTTGAGATTGCTGTTAAAGTTGTCGAGAGAGAATGCGGAGTATTTGTCAATGTTGGTGACGTGGCGGGCGCTTCTAAATTAAGTGAGATCTGCCGATGATGGCTGGTGGTTGGAAGTTAAAATGTGTTTAATTTAAACTAGCATTTTGTGGTTCAAAGTTTTGGGGAAATTTTTTATTTTGAAAATGTGCTTATATACTAAATTTTAACATATGTTTAAACATGACTTTTAAAAAAAAAATCTCTTTTTTGACAATAATAGGTTCGCACTTGACCACCATCTCGCCTGATGTTAAACGATGATGCAATCTACGATGGAGCGTGCTTACCTAGAAGAAACCGATTCACTCTCACATCGGGGAAAACACACTCAGGTAACGCATTCCACAACCTAGATGTTTTTATCACAAACGTGGAGTCAAATCTCTACGTTCGCGTTTTTGGAACATCAACCATGAAACGATGTCACTCATTTGTGAAACGAGAAGTCCGATAGAAGAAAAAAAACAAAAACTTCATTGAAAGTAAAACTCCGACACTTAACAAAATTCTATGTTTTTGAACTCATCTAAACAGGTATTCGGTTTTAATGACAGAGAGGTATATATAAACTCAAAAACAAAATAAAAAAATAAACAAAATCTATTCACGATTGACGGAGCTATTTCATAATAAACAACTGAATTGAGAACAATATCATTTTTTAAAAGTCAGTTAAAAAGAAATTTCTTAATTTTTAGCTATCTTTCTTTGAATTTATACTTGTTTTGGCGAGTGGAAAAAAAATCATGCAATAGTTTTGACAAATGGAAATAGATCAACTTTTAGCTTTCGGATACTTTTAAAAAATCTACTTTGTGGCTGAAATCAAAGCAAACATTAAACAACAACAAAATTTAAAAAATTGATATGCCACTGAACAGTCATCTTGGGATTGAAATTTGCCATACTGTATAATAACTAGTCAAGTGTTTTGAGGGAGTTGTGAAAGAATAAGTTATTTGGCATTTCGTGGCGGCGACCATACCTAAGAACACTTAAGGTACAAGTCCGCGCTGAGACCGCGACACGAGACCGCGACAGGAGACCGAGACCGGAGACCGCGACAGGCACTTGACTCTATAGAATTGTATGGACGTCAGTTCGCGCCGAAACCGCGACACATGTCTCGCGACACGTGTCTCGGTCTCCTGTCGCGGTCTCGGCGCGAACTGGCGCCCATACAATTCCATAGAGTCAAGTGCCTGTCGCGGTCTCCTGTCGCGGTCTCGCGTCGCGGTCTCCGGGTGAACCGCTACCTTTAGGTAACGCCAACTAATACACCTTTCAAACAAAAACAAAACCATCCGTTATTGGTCCATCCGTCCGGAACTTTGATGCCTCTGAAAGACAAACACACAAGCAAGAGACACGTCATACAAATAATACCCCGTTGTTTTTACATTACAGATTTAAGCTATGAATTATCACAGCAATGCTTATTACAACATTCAATTAGTAGACAATTCTAAGCATCCTAAAGCAAGCGCATCCAAAAAGGGCAACATACCACTGAAACAGATCACGAGTCCAGCTGCGCGTGTGTCATGCGTCGAAATAGCTGCCCTGTGTAGACGCTGTGGCGGCGGAGAGTGTTCGCCATGAGATAATTTTAAACTTCATAATAATGTATTTCAAATTCAATAAAATTAGATAGATAGATTTTATATATTCAATTTTTATGGACTGCATTGAAAGCTGCTAAGCATCACATGACATAAAATATTGTGTACTTACCGATTGGTAAGATGGCGGTCAAGTGCAAACTTAAAATCTTTAAAAAGAAAATAATTTCTATCAGTTTCTGCTTGGGCCAAAGACCAAATTACACTTTAAATAATTACAAGAGTAACTCACGTTTGATATAGTCAGTCAATAAGTAAGTTTCGATCGCATCCGGCGATCTTTTTCAAGGAGAGTGCGCGCGCGTGTTCGCTGCTTGTTTAGCACAAACTAAAAAAAAAAAAGCGATCAAAACTTGAGTCGGACTGGACTGACTATATCAAACGTGATGTACCCGTGTATTTATTTAAAATGTGTAATAACCACATTAGTTTTAATACTAAGACATTAATTGACTGCCCTAGTGTCTTAGTTGGTAGTAGCTCTGCCTGCGAAGCCGAGGGTCGTGGGTTCGATCCCCACCCAGTGCAAATATTTGTGTGATGAATTCAAATGTTTGCACTGTGTCTGGGTGTTTCTATGTATAATAAGTATGTATTTAAAACTATATAAGTTTTATATCAGCTATCTGGCTGCCATCACACAAGCTTTGCTTAGTTTGGGGTCAGATGGTGTTGTGTGTGAATTGTCCACCAATATTTATTTATATTTATTTATTTAATTACCCTAAAAGTAGAGTTAAGTAGTTTTTTTATATCCCCGTCCAGAGGGTCTATCGCCTAACTACGAGTCCTAAAACTGTCTTAGCTTTGATATTGCTCGCTCTTTTTTTCACTTGAAATGATAGAGACGACAATAGCCAATTTAGTTAGGCGGTAGAGGGGCAGGTATTATTACGTACTTTCACTGTTTGCATGAAAAAATTACAAACACACCCAAATTCATTCATCCATCCTTACATTTCTTACAACTATACATTTACATACAAATATTTGCGTTTATAATATAAGTGTAAATTGCTCACACGATAAAAAATAACTAATATTAATTTTTTTTTTTTTTTTTGCTCAGTATAAACGAACTCGGTTTAAATACGTTAACGGACTTAAAAATTTAATTGAATAAAAATAACCCACACGATTACTCTGAGTGACGAATGCAGTTCTATGCCAGGTTATAATTTGGGCTCTTCATGTTCCAATAGCAGCGTGTCACTGTGCTGTTATGGGCAGGCGTATTGCTTACCATCGGGCACATGTTCTGCCAGTGTCGTCACTGTATATAATTTATTTTCTTTCTCTTTTTTCTATTTTGACGTGACAACGTCTTATAAATTGGTTTGCCGGGTGACACTTCAAGAAACTGCGTTACGCTCCACTCACGTTATGCGCTCACAACGAGAGCGAGTGAGAGGCACGCGTCCCTTCCACTCGGGCATGGTTAGCCCGCCTAAGAGCGAGAGAGACAGACATAAAAAGTGAAAGGCACGCGTCCCTTCCGTAAAATTATTTTACCACTCAAAGTCGTTGTCACGTAAAACTTTCGCCCGTACACCGACTTTACAGGCAACCAATTTTTTTTTCTCCAAAAAAATACGACTTTATTTTCAAATTAAATGTAAACACTTAACCAAATTTCGTCTAAATACAGGAACGGAACTTTTTTCCATATTTCAAATACCGTCACTCTGATACCTATATCGATAAAATGTATTATTATGGGAACTGTACTATATACGAGTATATGTTACGGTAAGAGTGAATAATTGAAGATTATTAATAATTATCTATTATTATTAATAATTACCTAACGTCGAGGTTAAAGTGATAAATTAATCACATTTGTCGGTTATTATTAATAATTTAACCCTAGTAGTGATACATGTAATAAGTGGCCGAGGGTTGCGGGGCGGGGCGGTGTGTGTGACGTGCGAAAGGTTTGACTGGCCTCGTGGCTTAGTGGGTAGTAACTCTGCCTGTAAAGCCGAGGGTCGTGGGTTCGATTCCCACCCAGTGCAAATATTTGTGTGATTAATTCAAATACTTGCACTGTGTCTGGGTGTTTCTATGTATAATAAGCTTTGCTTAGTTTGTGGTCAGATGGTGTTGTGTGTGAACTGACCAAAAAAAAAAAAATGAGAACCAGATTTAATGAGAAATGCCTTGAAATAAAATGGGAGAAAGGAAAAAATCATCGTGTGAATAACACGAGATGAATATTTTAAAACCTAACCTAACCTATAAAAACTATAATAAAAAAAAGCCTAACCTAACCTAACCTAACCTACATATATTATAAATAAATACCTGCTGGTCAAAAAACATTGGGTTTTCATTTATTTTATAACTTTTACCAATATGTGTCGTGAATTATTAATAATTACTACTAAAAGTAATAAATTTCGATCGTTTATTCACATTTACCAAAACATGTGGTTATTATTAGTAATTTTGTAAAAATATTAATAAAATTCAATTAATCAGATTTACCGTGACATATATACTCTGAACTATATAATCTATCAAACAAAAAATAACCATCTCAATCGATTCACAATGAGGCGATTTCCAGACGCAAAGATAGTTCTAAATATTGTTTTTTTGTGAAATTTCTCGAACAAAATAAAACAGTGGCGCCACCTACGGCGAAATTGGGAACTGTCTTTGACAGGTATTTTTGCATCTTAAAAACGCCCCATTTGCGGCGATACCACAAAGATACAAAAAAACATACGGAACTGAATTGAGAACCTCTTGCTTTTTTAAAGTCGGTTAGTTTTTTTTTTACTTTTATAGGTTTACACTTGACCGCCATCTCGCCTGATGTTTAGCGAAGATACGGTCTACGATGAAACGTGTTTACCTAGAAGAAACCGATTCACTCTCGATTTGAAGACACAAAGATTGTAACTATCGGGGAAAACCCACTCAGGCAACGTATTCCACAGATTAGACGTTCTTATCACAAAAGTAGAGTCAAATCTCTTCGTTCGTGTCTTTGGAACATCAACCATGAAACGATGTCGCTTTTTCGAGCTACGAGCTATTGTAATTAGAGAGTAACAATATTAATATGAACTTAAGCAAAAACAACCCACTTTACATTGCTAATGCTTTCCAGTAGTGAGGCGAAAAAATAGGTCGTTCGTTCGTGTCTTTGGAACATCAACCATGAAACGATGTCGCTTTTTCGAGCTACGAGCTATTGTAATTAGAGAGTAACAATATTAAAATGAACTTAAGCAAAAACAACCCACTTTACATTGCTAATGCTTTCCAGTAGTGAGGCGAAAAAATAGGTCGGATCCTTCTTCTGACAAAGTAATTCATAAATTATCATGAAATTATGTTCTTTTTCGAGCTACGAGCAAATATTGCTCAAATCATAATTTCCTTCGATTGTGCCACATTTTACTAAAACTTACTGTACTAAAGATTACGAGAACAATACGTTTAACAAAACCTGATCTCCATATTCGCAAAGGCCGAAGTAAAGTCCTTGCTAAGCCATTGTGAAGTGGCCAAAGCTTGAACTCGAGAACAATGCAATCCAAACAAAGATATCTGGTTACACGAACCGGAGTCGCCAAGCAGTCTGCCAGAGAGCCTTAGGACTTCTTATATGGAATGCAATCAAACACATAATATGTCGTTGCAAATTTTATTTATAGATAAACTGAGACGTGGTTTATCTAAAAAAGGGAAATTAAAAGGTAAAGTGAATAGTGATAGAGCATCTTATTGAAGTAAACACTTTTTTTGGCACGCCACAAACAGATCGCGTCACGCTTCGGAATGATAAGAAATCTTCGGAGAAACTCGGGACCATGGCCATGACCACGCCATTTATATATGCGTCAGCATTTCCAGTTATAAGTTTTCACTTCTATTGCCAGTTCCGATGACTGCCTTTTTTCATAGCTTAGAGTGACGAAACAGGCATGTGCCTGATGGTAAGCAACATGCCTGCCCATAATAACAAAGCGACATGCAGCTATTGAAAAATGAATCTAAATCATTGCCTAGCACTGCACTGCCCTCGACACCGAGAGATATAAGATGTTTTATCTCTATGTCATGTAATTTAAATGGAAACATTGCTATCCAAACCGCAGCACATTGATGTTTGCACATTACTGCTTGACGGTTGAATAACTGGCGAAGGTGTGATACTTTCACAGGCGGAATCTGAAAAAAGCTCTCATCATCATCATCAGCCGCAAGACGTCCACTGCTGAACATAGGCCTCCCTAGATTTCCACAACGAAAGGTCCTGCGCAACCTGCAACCAGTGGTTTCCAGCGACCTTTGTGAGGTCATCTGTTCATCTAGTGGGAGGCCGTCCAACACTGCGTCTTCCGGTTCGTGGTCGCCAACCTTTCTTCCCCATCGGTTGTCAGTTCTGCGAGCGATGTGGCCTGCCCATTGCCACTTCAGCTTGCTTACTCTTTGAGCTATGTCGCCAACTTTCGTTCTTTTGCGAATATCCTCATTACGGATTCTGTCGCGCAAATAGACTCCGAGCATAGCTCTCTCCATAGCTCGCTGTGTGACTTTGAGCTTGAAAAAAGCTCTACCGCTAAATAATCTCTGGGTATCTAGCGCAGTGCAGTGGTAGTAGTAATGATTTGAACTCTACTTGTTCCAATAGCTGCGTGACTGTACTACTGACTTGTCAGTGCCAGGTGTGTTGCTTATCATAAAACACATGTCGTACTAATCTCATCGCTCATTACTATATATAAAATAGTAGTCTGTCTGTTGTTGGATAATTTTACGAGGTGACGTTATATGTATATTAAATTAAATTAAAAAATAAAAATCATTTATTTCAAGTTACAAAGACTCATACACTAAATAGTTAATCATTCATAAAATTAATTTCGTCACATTACATTATAATTAGAAATCATTAACTTGATACATTTTATCATTACATTTAACATAATTCTCATAAAATAAATATAGTGTATAAAAATAAATATAGTAAATAAATATAGTATACGTAGATCGGTAAGCTTGCAATTTTGCGGTAATATTCAAAGCTCTAAGGTTTGTTATTAGCCAGGGATTACGATTTACTTACTTATGAAACAAAGTTCCAATATTGATCTTTTTAATTTGATTTTCTATTTTCTTATGTTTTATTATTACTTATATCGGCGATGATGCAGTATGTGACGGAGCGTGCTTTTACCTAGAAAACAAACATGAAGACATCAATATTGTAATCATCGGAAATACGCGAATAATTTAGTAGTGGTAGGGAAGTACCACACCTTTGCCAGTTATTCTACCGCCAATCAGTAATGTGAAAACTGTGTTCCGGTTTGAAGGACAATGTTTCAAGAGAAATTACAGGGGTTAGAGATATTACATCTTAGATCTCTGAGTGACGAGCGCAGTGCAGTGCTAGGTAATGATATGGACTCTTCATGTTCCAATAGCTGCGTGTCACTGTGCTGTTATGTGGCAAGCATGTTGCTTACCATCAGGCACATGTCATTTTCGTCTCGTCACTCTTCAATAAAAAATTGGTTGTCAGTAAAGTCTGTTAGTTTACGGACGATAGTTTAATGTGACAACGTGATTGATAGATGCGGCGCAAGCGTACAATGAGCGTAACGGGACAATGTGAGTAACGGGACAATGTGAGTAACGGGACATAACGGGACACCTTTTGTGCATGCAGCCGGCGTTCATCGATTTATTAGACGTTGTCACGTCAAAAAAAAACTCATTTATTTATAGTAACGTCAGTAATGCCAAGGACGTACAAATGTATTCGTTCGATTTTCCAGTTTCCATTTTCAGTAAAACATGTCCCGATATGGTCAAGTCAATATAAGAATAAATTCTGCAATTATTACGTTGCAATATCGAACTGAAGTTCAAAGCAATTTCAACTGTGTCTTGTACTACTGAGAGTAAGTTTTTGAATGCGATAGAGTTGCATTTATATTAGTTCAAAGGTATAAACTCATGTCGGACACAGAAAGTTGTAACCACTGTTCAAGTTCAAGGCAATATCGACTGTATTTTTATTACCAAGGGTAAGTTTTCAAGTACACCGGAGTCGAAGTTATGTCATTTAAATGCAATGATGTGCAAGACTATAGTAATCAAGGTCTTCAAGTCTTTGCAAGTTTAATGTCAGTGTTTGTATATGTTTATATTTGTATGTGCGCGAAGCTTATTATATATTCTATCCAAGTATCATTCAGATCGCTAATTTAAAAAGTTTTATTTGTTGAGCAAACACTTTTTTAGACATATCCTCATATTGGCGCGTTTGGAAAATATAATTAGAATGGTTTTTAAGCTATTGCATAGATTTTATCGCTATGAATGCGGCGACCGAATCAAAAAATTCCGTAACGAAACTAAAAGGTAACACCCCCCCCTCCAAATTTCGTCACTCGGCCATTTCCATTTGACATTAAATCTTATTTTTACTACGACTTACAAACTATATTTGTATACAAAGCTGTGTTACATATATTCTTATAGATATTACTTAATTTATGTTGTCGTCCGACAAGACTATGAAAAGTCTTGTCGGACGGACAAACGAAACGGACGTACAAACGGAAAAAGCTATGGAAAATAAGTCTATGGGACAATTCATATTTAGAATTTCAAATTGGCGATAATATAGTAATTGTGTCATAGTCCCAACAGTAAGCTATGTGGTGTTTTTTGTTTTTATATGGATTTCTGATTGGAATCATATCACATAAGTACTGTTTCTTATTGTAAATGTGTTTATTATGCTAAAATTATTCATAATTACTAGTATAATTGCATAAGTTGATGAAAAATGTTTTGCAATAGCTTTACCTCGTAATTACCTACGATGCGTATACCGACCCCCCAAATTCATTACACTGAAGACTGAAGTTAGTTGCTTATTTCATAAGGAGCCTATTATAGCAGTTGGTCTTAAATGGCTTTTATTGCCTAGCCTACTAACTAACTTTGCGCTGGCTAGCCAGAAAAATGTGTACTTAACCATTACGGAAAACACAAAAATTATAAAAAAGCACTTGTCATAAAAAAAATAATTGGCAATCGTTAAAAAAAACAAGTACAGGACAAAAAGAGTTCGGCGTAAAAAGAGCTATACGCTGCCCAAGCTGCAAGTGACCCCTCTAACTTCCCTCGAACCAGTGTGTTCGGGAGCCCAGCCCCGGCAATGAGGTTCGCCCCGAGGCCGGCACCCAGACCTCATCCCACAGAGAGAGAGGAAGATCGAAGAAGAAAAAATATCTACTTGATTCATTACACAATTGTAAACAATCTCTTAATTCTACAGCAAATTAGAAGACAGATTCTGTACCAATTCCAAACAATGTTTTGTTCAAAAATTTTGTACATGTTTTCGAAAGACATCTTTCTCGGAACACGTCTGTTTTCTGACGATGTTCGCTTTTCCCCGTCAAATGCGGTGTTGATGATAAACTCTAACATTTAAACTTTGAAAAAACTCAGTGCAAGCGAGATTCGATCCTGTGACTTAACCTTAACAATACAAATCACATTAAAATTATACCAAACATTATTGTTAACAAAGAGGCATATCCAAATATGATCAACCAATATTGATAAGTTCTCACGTGTTCTAACTGTACTATGTTTTCAATGTCTCCATTTAGGGCATATCATTTTAAAATTCGGGTACTGGGTACGAATCGTAATGTGTTATTTGTGAAGGGACAGACGCTAACGGGACTTGTTGAACCTTGTCGGACGACAACATAGGTGCAAGTCATAAGCGTTTTACGAAAAAGAGAGAAAAATATTTTTTTTTCAACCACAAACATTTTTTTTAGCAAAGTCTCTGTTAACAAATCTACGGCGAAGTATCAACTGAAGGAACTCTACATAATCGATCAAGACACGTGCCAAAAGGCTCATAGGCAACAACCTTGTTCGAAAAATACTTTCCCAAAAATCCCCACAAAATTGCTAGCCGATCGGTTTTTTATCGGATGCACTTCGTAAAGTGTGAAATTTAACTGCATAATCTAATACTATCTTGTTTTTTTTTATCGGACTGCCTGAAGCTCGAAAAAGCGACATCATTTCATTGTTGACGTTCCACAGACTCGAACGAAGAGGTTTGACTCTACTTTTGTGTTTAAAGCGTCTAGGCTGCAGAACACGTTGCCTGAATAGAGTTTTCTCTATGGTTACAATCTTCGAATCGATAGTGAATCACTTTTTTCTAGGTTAGCACGGTCCATCTCAGACCGTTATCGCTTAACATCAGGCGAAAAGGCGGACAAGATAGATAGATCAGAGAAATTACAGGGCTTAGAGATATAAGATCTTAGATCTCTGGGTGACGAGCGCAGTGCAGTGCTAGGTAATGATTTGGACTCTTCATGTTCCAATAGCTGCGTGTCACTGTGCTGTTCTGTGTCAGGCATGTTGCTTACCATCAGGCACATGTCCTGATCGTGTCGTCACTCATTATTAAAAAAAAAAGATAAACTCTTTATAGTACTTAATTTTAAAATAAACAAAAGTCACTTAAAACAAAACAAAATAAAGTAGCAATTGGCGACCTTATCATTAAAAGCGATCTCTTCCAAATAGACAAAACAAGAAAATAAAAGTAAAAAAAAATCTGATTAGTTTCTCAAATCAAATTTCCTAATCAATTTTAGTTTTGATGTTTGTTTTTTACTTACTAAATATTTATGTGCTGTCCCAAAAAAAACTCAGAGCTTCTTGGAAGATGAATCTTATCTACATTACACGGGGACAAAATCCTGAGCAAATGAAATTGGTGTAATAACATTGTCATCTCGCTTTTTCTTGTGCCTTGCGCCGCTACAACTCGACAAACAGGCTTCAATATTGGCAACCTTTACGTTTGTTTACGTTTTATTTTTAGCCACGTCTTCTTGAAACATCATTGCTATAGGTTTTAGTTTCATATCGACTGTGATTGTTTGCTTTTTATCTTTTACTCTTACAACAATGTGATTCTTTGTTTTCTTTAGGTTTTTACGTGAAGCATTGGGTTTAAAGTTAAAAACTATGTTTTTAATTTTAAGCTTTTTAATGTTCGCTTTGTTTGATTATGTTACTTTAACATTTCTGTTTTGTCTCCTTCATTATTATCGTTTACTTGCTGAAATACTAATTCTATTTGATTTATCATCATTATCATCGTCAACAGCTTATCCCAGTCCATTCAAGGTCATAAGCCTCTTTTATGATACGTTATTTTGTTCTCTTGTATGCTAAGCTTTTCTTTTTCAAGCATCTACAACGACTTATTTCTATTTTTTAAGCTTTAACGCTACTTTTCTGAAGTCAAAATCACTTAGTAATAAAACTGCCAATTGTCACACTAGTTTGTAATGTTTTTCTTGTAATTTATCATTTTGATGTGCATAAAAATCGCTATCTATCAATCTCCGTATCCTGATTTTAAAATAGCTGTTAATGATCCTTGCTTTAACACAAGAATATCAAAATAATTTTTCATACAATAATGAACTTGTTTCCTTTCTCATAGTTTTATTCATCATATATGAATGCTTGGTCACGTACGTTTACTATTTATACGAAACATTATTCTCTACCTCAGTTAAAATAGAGTTTAGTATTCTTTGATGACATTTGGTGTCTGTATGGATGGAGTCAGGGCGAATGAACGATTGTGTCAATACGTGCACAAAATAATTTTAAATGTCCACTGTAAGGTAGCCTCTGGTTTTAATTAAACATTTATGTATTACGTGCCTCGTTATACTGGCTGGTCGGTTGCAATGTCATGACCAATTTGTTTTTAAATGAGTTTAAATAAATTTGATGCATGGTTGTAGTTACGTAGCAAAAAATAAGGTCTTAATATTTAATCCTTTGTCTGCATTATATTTATCTTTGATGTCTTTGTTCTATGTCAATTATTTTGGTATTTTTTTCTGGGATAGCTACAATAATTGATTTCAAAATGTGATTAACTTTTTGTGATGTTTAGAATTAGGTTTTCGTCTAGATAAAATTTTAAAAAGCAGAATATTTATTAGTCAAACTAAATGACAATGACTGCTAAATATATAAATAATTTAGAAAAAAAAAATAGGTAAGTTTATTAGAATAAACATGTTAAACAAACAGTTAGATAAAATTTCAGGAAGTCGTACAAGTTTTTCAGAAGGTTCAATATTAAAAATCTGAGTAAAAGAAGATTTATCCTGAATGTTTGTATGCAATGAATGGATGTTTGTTACTTTTTCAAGCAAAAACGACTGATGGGATCTGGACGAAATTTATTTCGTGGATTCTTTTTAGCTTGAAAAAACTACGAAATTGGCAATTATGCTGGTGTAACCGCAGGACTGGCGAGTACTTAATTAATGCTGATATTGTAAGATGTACCTCTAGATGTATAAAGATAATACATACATAGAAGTAGAATAAGACTTCTCATTTTTCAGAACCAAATAATTACAAAGTATTTTGCATCAAAAAATAAAGTACAACAATTGTTCAGACGCGGTAAAATCAAGAACGAATAATTTATTTTCAAAACAATTGTTTACGTCTACATCGCTGTTCCAACCCGCGTCTGCCGAAGTTTCGGCCAGGGTTACTTTGAAGCCAGACGAAAGAAAACAATAATAAGAAGTGATGAGTAGTAAACAATTTTTGTTTACTACTAGCTATTTCTATTTCCGACTTTGTTTATGTTCGTATGAGGAATGGTTGTTGGCGTAGGTCACCATCTGTAGTTGCCTTTTAAATGTCTGTACAGTGTCTGAATGTTTTGTCGTAAACTTTGAAAGTTGGACGGATTTAAGGTAGTCTCTTTGCTTTTTTGCCGGATTTGCCGGTTAAAATATTTTGTAAAGTCTAACTCAGCTAATTCAAACATATTTTTTTTTTAATACATTTATAGAATCCTGCTATGTTTGGGCTTGCTTGATCAGGACCAATCTTGATTAGTAAGAGAGAGTCCTTCACCCACAATAAATGTATGTTTTTACAGATAAGGCTACTAGGTATTTTTATAATTTTTAAACAACATCAAAACAATTTGGTTCAATTTGGTTTTATACTTGTAACGCGGTGGCTCCGCCAATTGTGAGTCGATTTTAATGTTTTTTTTATTTGGTATGTTGATCATAGCTTAAACATAAATTTTAAACAAATCTAAATCTATAATTTACTTTCATTTGCGACGACTTAGTTATACTTTCTTATAAAATTTGGTCGAGGGTTTGAATTTCATTTTAAATCGAAGTCGTTTTTGATTTTTATCGGAGAAAATAAATTATTGTCCGGACAAAACGACAACAACATTTCTATTTTCAATGCTCTGCCATAAAGTTTGTAAATGGTAGTTTTTGAAGGGTGGTGGCGTAAACGTGATAACCCAACACTTTTTTGTAAAAGCCCACCTGGTTCGTCCTTTGTAGTTAAACGTAAATAAAAAGAAGAAGGATATCGAGCAGAACAGTGCGTTGTTGAAAAAGTGTTTTTTAAACATCATCATCGGTAACCAGTATTCATTTAGAAGTATTGATTTTATATAGCGTCCAGTTATTCAAGGCAAGGCAAGCAATAATGTGCAAGCATCTCTGTGTTCCGGTTTGAAGGGCAATGTTTCAAGTGAAATTATAGGGCATGGAGATAAAACATTGTATATCTCTAGGTAAAGAAGCCATCACTAAGTCATCGAGGTATATGAAAGTAAATTTCAGTTTTTAAAATAACCGGAACAAGAACTATGTGGGCAGCACTGCATGGCGCTGCTAGGGTTTTATAAGTACATATTTACCAAGCATCTGCCTTTCTACCACCTTACTAAATTGGCTATGGCTTTGCTAATGCTGTCTCTATCATTTCAAGCGGAAAGAAAAGACAGAGCAATATCAAAGGTAAGACAGTTTTAGTTAGGCTATAGAACCTCTAGTTCACACACGTTTGCTTAGTTTGGGGCTATTATTTATAGATGTTGATGGAAACTACCATCGATTTTTTTTTTGTAGGTTTACTCTTGACCGCCATCTCACCTGACGGTAAGAGACGATGTGGTCTACTATGTACCGTACTAGAAGAAACCATTTCACTCTCGATTTGAAGACACCAGGATTTATTCACAAAAGTAGAGTCAACCTCTTCATTCGTGTCTTTGGAACATGTTTATTTATCTATGATAATTTGACTAACTCCTTTTATTATCCCATCCCATTTTCACTATCCCGTCATTTGGCTTCAGGTTTCGTTATTTTCTGCGGCAAGTCATGTAAATTTGAACCGATTGGAGCAATTTCTCGAGTTCTTTCTCAATCCTCTACGAGGTTAAAATCAAGTGGTTTCTGTTTCGATCCTATACAAGTCATTTTTGATCAAGTTATAATTCAATAAATGATGAATGAACATCATTCCTTACATTATTTAATCACATCCTCAATCTCTTTATCGAACATAAGTCTATAGGTATATCAATGTCCCACTTTAATTCTTCTGTCAAATTTACAGAAGCAACTTTTACATCACCAATTAAACTTTTTCCCATTAACAGATTAACCCTAAAACGACGCATGGGTATTGTAAATCTCATTCACACTGTTATTAACAATTCGTTTCGCGTCCACGTTCAAAACTGAATTATCGCCAAACTTGTTCTCATGATCCATATTTATTTAAATTGATATAATAATCGTGTTCGTTGGTTATTTGCAATCGTTATTCAGAAAACACGATTGGAGACGTCAAGTTGGTGTAGGTACGTTTACCTTCTATAACACTAATAGTACAACAAAATGAGTATCAGTTAGTGTGAGTTTACTCATACCATTTACGCTACACAAGATTGTTAATTAAAAAATGAATGACATTTTGTTAATAGAAGTTCATAAGATGCGTGATTTTTCTTTTTTATAGAAGAAAATAATTATTGAGTATTAATATGGTAATTTTAAATAGTTTATGGGTTTTTTTAGTCTTTACTAATTATATGGAGTTTTGTCATATAATGACTATGACACTCCTGTAACTAAATACAAATGTAATTAAGATTTATGTGTATACGTATCAAAATATTTATTTATCAACAATTATTTCAAGATAAGATAAATATAGCACCTCGCAATTTTACTCGCGTTGATTCCATTTCATTATCAATTGTTTTCCAAGAAAAGTATATTATTTTGTATTTTTCCAGAATTAAATTTTTATTTATACTAAATGTCATTCAAATAAATTCAGTAGATTACTATTTCTTAAAAGACTAACGAATATCCTCCATAAATACACCGTACCATTTATCCTTTGTTTTACCCATCTATCAAACATAACAAATGTTCCAATAGATAATGTTAAAAAAACTCACATACCTATATTATTCAACAATATTGACTAACATTGCTTTGAAAGATTACCTGACAAATTACGGTTCAAAGTTAACACATGATTATTTATCAGTTTACATTATTTATAAACCTTTATTCAAATACGTTTGTATAAATTGCCAGATAACCCTGACACCAAAATCAATATTCACAACTTCACTCAAAAACCATCAAAACAAAACACTCACACACACAAACGGCTACAACACATACAAAAAACAACGAGTCAGATGCGCTCGCGCACGCCCGCGCTGACCGTCTCAGGTCACTCAACTTTAGCCCGGTAGCATTACAACTTTTTAATACAATATAAATAATGGTACACTCTATCTCGGTTTTAATCTATGATTTGGTTTATTGGATGTTCTATGTCGTTATTTATTGCTGTGGTTGGGTGTATATTTGTTTTTTTTTTAATTTAGTCGGTAGCTATGATTGCTTAGTGAATATCCATTATCTTATTTAAACTTGATATTAGTATTACCTAGTATTTTATTGCTTGATAGTATGTCTACGTAATATTTATATTCCTTCAACCAACGTTGTAAAACAAAAATATTTTACAGTATTGAATAAAAACGTAAGTACTAGTTGTTCTAAATTTAGCTGTGTTTTTAAAATCCTAATTGAATTACAGGAATGGTCATTTTAGTTTAGTTTTGAATTGTATATTTTAGAATTCATGTATATGATGTCATTTTAATAATTGTTTTTCGAACAACGTCTCTATCTATTACTTGGTAGTACAGAACTCTTGTCGTATAAGCCAAATTCGATTGTCGGGCAAATTTATGTTTCCTATTTATGTATTTTCATAAAGCTGTCTCTATAGGATCAGGGTGTTTTTTATGCAAATTTTGTATGTTATTTTAGTCAAAAGACATAAATGCTAACACATTAAGAAATCTGTTATAGAACAAAGATTATTGTTATTAAATTATTGAAGATAATTTTGTTTGACATAATATTACATATCGTAATTGGTTTTACTATTTATTATACACTAACTATGCTCCGCGGTTTTACGTGTGTGTTTTTCGTTCCCGTTATTTTAACAGTATAAAAGTAGCATCTACCTGTTTTCCTTTTCAATCCAATCCGTTTAAGGCTCCAACATGATTGAACAACAAACAAACACACTATTACATCTATAATATTAGTAGGATTCTCTTTGATTCGCTAACTTTTTCACTTTGGTCAACAGTTTATGACACTAGATTCAGTTCAAGTAAATCTAGAACTATAAATATAGTCATAAAATCAATGAGATGTTATAGATATTTCAATTTTATTATAAACTTAAATCACATGAACAGAAAAACATCCATGTGGATCACTCGGATGTTTGTCATTGGTGAGAAATAAACTCACAGCCTTACAGCCCAGGTAGACTCACTACTGACTAAATCACAAGGCTAGTCCATTTATGCAAATGTGTTACTGTAATTGAATTTCCATCAATATTTCATCAACCATATAATTATGAACGAAAAAAAGTATGAATATTGATACATATTCTTTAAAAAATATGCTTGTGTTGTTACTAAATTATTCTAACACAGTTTTTTGTTCACACTAAAATGATCACAAATCGTTTTAAAAAATAATCAATTAGGTTTAACACTACTTGTCACCGACACTGACTTATAAAATACCATCATTTATCATCTACCCGTTAATTATAGTATCAAGTTGATAACGTATTCAAAACATATTCAAATTTCTAAAAAAAAGTCGTTTTATATTCAGTGAACGACTCAGGGTTAACTTTTTTTGTAATGAAAAAAACTATTCCCATGAGGTTTTATGATAATGATTTAAATAAATATAAGTAGTTTTGTAAAGATAAAGATTGTAAATTTAGAGATAAGAAACAAGTGTGTATAAAATAGTTGATCATTTGTTTTTTTTTTATTCAGGCAAACATAATTTTGGTTTTACAAAAAATCTATACTATATTATTAAACAAAATGCTGACTAAGCCCCAATTTGAGGTCTGATGAACACTTCCTTCCTTGAGTATGGTAAATAAATATACGGAAAGAAATGTATGAAATATTCCTTACGTATGTAAGTAAGTATAGTTAGTATGATTAGATACCGATATCGTAAAGCCTTAGCGACCACTAATTAATATGAAATATGTCAAAATGTCCACATTAGCAGACAGTTCACGTTACCATTGATATATGGACACTTTTCAACACAGAATTAAATTAGCAAGCCCCAGTTTATTCTAAGTTGAAACAAAGGAGCCGAGTGGGCAACACTGACAATGTTTTCAGTGAATTTCCAGAACATTGTAAGATTAAAATAACTTAATCGTTCAAGTGTTGACAGCATTGCAGTGTTAAAGATGATTTTGAGGGTTAAAATTCAAGGATTTAGTCATTTGAAGAAATTATGTTTCTACGAGTACTTTGATGCGATGCAGAATAAATTTTTAACAGACAATTAAAAATTTTACACGTTTTTAACAAACTTGATGCCAAGAGATTTCTGAGAAAAATGTAGAAGTAGGAATAAACGTAACTATGAATAAAATTGCCAGCCATAGGAATTGCCGATAAAAGTGAAAACTTATAACTCAGAATTTCATAGCTTACTTTGAAAACTACGCGGGTGAAACTGGAAAGCGTGGCCATGAGCAATGCTGCAATGCACTTGAGCATAGCCATCTAGAAATGCTGACGCATTTCCAAATGCCCAACGGAAAATACTAACGCATTTATAGATGCGCAATGGCCATGGTCCCGAGTTTACCTGAAGATATGTTATCATTCCCGAGCATGACGCTAGAATTCAATTCATAGCACACGTAAAAACTGTTTGTGGCGCGCCAAAAGAAATTTTCACTTCAAAAAGTGAACAATAAAAGACGTGTGATTATACTCAAATGATTCATAGGGATTCGGTTTACCTCTTGAGTAAATGCTTCGAATACGGCAGTTATAATTTGTATCAGAAATTACTTTAAATATATTTGACATTTGATACATTTGAAATATGTCAAATATCTTTTTTTATGCCAACTCTTAGTATTTATCCATTACAGCAAACTTTCAAGTTTTAACGTATATCCAATCATCATACTAGTACATCCATACATCAATCAATAGCCTTATAAGCATAAAGTGACTATAAAATTCATCATGGTTCAACGTAATCGTAGATCCTGTTATACTGGAGTTCTATTTTGATGATTGTTCATGGTGAATCATGAATACATATAGGTGTGCCTGCACCTAGACATTATAGACATAGAAGTAGTGGTAGGACTCTTGGCAGAGTCCGCCTAGGGAAGTACCACACCTTTGCCAGTTATTCTACCGCCAAGCAGTACATGTGCAAACATTACTGTGTTCCGGTTTCAAGGGCAATGTTTCCCGAGAAATTACAGGGCTTAGAGATATAAACATTTTTAGATCTCTGGGTGACGAGCGCAGTGGAGTGCTACGAATAGGTAATGATTTGGACCTTCCATGTTCCAATAGCTGCGTGTCACTGTGCTGTTATGTGGCAGGCATAGATAGATAGATAGATAGATAGATAGATAAACTCTTTATTGCACTTATTTAGAAAACAAAATAACAAAAATATTCAAAACTTAAAAAAAAACAAAGTAGCAATTGGCGACCTTACTTGGCATACTGCTTACCATCAGGCACATGTCCTGCTCATCTCGTCACTCTTTATAAAAAAAAAGTAATACCATATAATTAACTAATTGTAATACTATACGTCGACGTATAAATGAAACCTATCACGTCACTGTAATTCCTATTAAACAAACAAACGAATCTTCCAAACATTACGTTAATATATACAAATGTAACTACTGACGCAGTGTCATATATCACAGTATAGACTCGAAATCTGATCAGGCGCATTGTACGTATAACATAACTCCGATGACGACATTAAAGATATTAAGTGCTACTGAAGATATTTTTTATGACTAGTGGTCGAAGTTCGGCTATATCGTAATAATATCATACATTAATTATATAAAACAATAATATATTGCGCGTGTGTCAAATACTTGGAATACGACCGTTACAAATTGGATTAAAGACATAGATGTATAAAAAAGTCGGACGGGACGTAGTCTCGCTAAAACAAAAACTGTGTCCATAGAGTCGGCCACATAATGTGCACGTGTGCGCTGTCACATACAGGCTGACACGCATACATCAGGGGTAATTACTGTGTACTGTTTTGTATACCTAAATAAACAAATAAATTACACGCGCAAACTTGTGTATACGTGTGCGTGTCAGCCTATCAGTGAAAACCTGACAACGCACATGTGCAAATGTGGCCGACTCTAGTGACACAGTTGTTGTTTCAGCGAGACACCGTCCGACTTTTTTTATAACCGATATTTTACATGATTATAATAATCTATCAAATTCAAACATGTATGATGTATCTTAATAATAACTATTTATGTGTATTACAATCATATTATATGTTAAGGAAATATTTCAAAAAAAAAATTTTGAAAAAGGGACACTGAACTACTGTCTCTTTATAAAATAAGACAAAACCATTTTTTCTTCCGTTTTTTCTCTACAAAAACAACCCTATCTAAAAAAATTGCATAAAAACACCAATTTACTTCACAGGCGATTTCTAACAATAGGATTAGTACAAAACAGGTGTTCAACTCTCATTATTATTACGATACATTAGTTTATGCATTAAACCAAAAAAAAAAAAAAAAAAACTTCAGCTTGCCACGAATCAAATCCGTATACGACAATGATTACTTTGCTTCGAAAAATAACACATCTGTAATTACACATAGCTCAGAGCAAAAAGTACCGTTCACAAAAAAGATAAAGTATAAAATTGAAAAACAGTATCTAGTGTCTTATGACGTTTGGCAGTGAAACGCCCGAGAGGTCGTTGGTACTCAGGGGAAACTAAAGCACAGGTGTCCAGCGTTCAGCCTGGTAGAAGGAGAAGGCGATACATAATCATTTGAAGTGTGAAAGAGACGCAACCAAAATAAACGCTGAACTTGTGTAGTGTTTTTTTTCTTTTTGCTCTCCCTCGCCTATGTTCGTGACGGGTTTTTTTTTATTTGGTTTTGTTGGTCTTGTAGATCTTTTTGGCTTATTTTGTTGCTTTTAGCTATATTTTAGACTAACTTACCAATTAATGTTATTAGGTTGGTTATTTTTAGGGGCTATAAAATATGATATGAGTTTCGCTCGAGATTTTAGCGTATTGCGACTTGCTTGTGGTGTTAAGTTGAGAAATTTTGTTTGCCATTTAACTAATTATAGATTTTGAGCTTGCTATTTTTTTTAATTCTCTATAGCGCTTTTTTAAATTTAATGAATCATCCAAAAAACTGATGTACGAGTGTATGGGTGGATGTGTGACATGCTCAAAACTGTAGTAGGTTTAATAAAAAATGGTTCAATTTCTTTTTAATCTTGTATAAATCTACTTCTTTCTCTCCCACGTCGTACTCTACCAAATACATGGCATTACACTTACGTCATAACTTCCCTAACAGTATCGACACAGTCAAGTTACATAATATAGTGTGTTTTTAATTGTTTAAATATGATTTCGACTATTTTTGTGTCACTTTATTGTAAGATCTCAATAATCCGTGATGAACTGTAGTGTGAGGAAATCAAAATTCCCAATCATGACATCCAGTGGTCGTGGGTTGGAACCCAACTGCACCTTTGAGTATTTTGCAGTTGCGTTGCATCTGTTCATCATCTTCACTGTTTGGTGAAGGAAAACGTCATGAGGAAATCAACGTATTCCAAGAAAAACATATTTCAGTCACATGTTTCTTTATCATTGGCCAATGCGATGGATTAAGGACTTGAATTTATTCTTGCCAAAGGTAGTCCCAGCACTGGGAACATTAAGTGATTTCAAATATCTCAATAGCTGTTATTTTTTTGTTGTTATAACTGAAAAAATTGCTATTATTATTATGATAGATCTTAGATAACGATGTTCAAATCAAAGTTTTACTGCCATAAACAACAATATAATAATAATAATGCCAAAATAACAATAAAAAAAAAAATTGGTAAAAATCTCGTCTCTCTTTATTTAAAAAAAAATATATTTTCAAAGCAAACCTGTCCATTGTGGTGTATAAATAATAGGCAGAGTATTATCGCTTATTATTTAGGGATGTAACAGAATCATGCCACCCTAATAACCATGTGGCATGAAATCGTATTATTAGAGATTATTTGCGTTTTCCTTTTATCTTGGATATTGTTATTTGGTTTTATTTAATACTGGTAGCTTAGAAGCTAGTTACTAGTTCGGCTTTACTTGTTTATTTCTTGATCCTGTTAATTATACTGGATAGAAATCTATGTTCCATTCCAGGCTATTGTCTGTTTTTATACCAAATTTTATTAAGAACCTTTAGTCGTTTTTGCTTAATAGACAAACATAAAATAATACATACAAACTTTTAGAGTTACAATATTAGCAATATTAGCAATATGTTTTTGTTTTCATTCTCATCAAAACTTATAGTTTCCATTAAATTGTTAAAAAAACCGCAAATTTTACTGAAATAGGGTTTTTAAAGTAATAAAACATCAAAAATCATCATTAACAGTGGCACTACAATGATTTGCATAATTAAGAAGTCTAGAGAAAATCAAACTTCTGGAACAATACTTCAAATATCTTAAATTTTTTTTGATTCATTATAACAATTTAGATTTTCTAGATTAATACAAAAAGAAAATTAATTGAGTAAAACGAATCAAAATGAACCAAACGTGTTATTGTTAGAAACAAGAATTTCTTTCCTTGTTTTATGTTTCTTTAATTCAATATTTATGAATACTGTTGTGTATCAAATTTATTATACACAGCTTAATACGTATTTTTAATCAATGGTGGGTTCGCAAGTGCCCACGATTTTAAGGGAACCTGAGGTTAAGCAACGACGTGGTGTACGATGGACCGTGCTTTAAAATGTTTGAATATAATTCACTCTAGATTTGAAGACGCCAAAATTGTAACTGTCGAAAACCCCCACCTTAAGCTACGTATTTCACCTTCTAGACGTTTTTATTACAAACCTATCGTTTTACTTAGATACTCTATTCTTACTACACAGAAGCTGAGTACATCGATTTCTTATCAACAATATCCATCTAATAAATCTTTAATAACAAAATAACACGAGCACAAGTAACAACGGGTTTCTTATTACCGCACACATAGAAGCAAGTGTCAGAGTGCATGTACGTGAACACTCACACAGTGACACCGCGTAATGCCGGTAGCTGGCCAGTTTATACGTAACCGAATGGTAATAATCTTGATATTGTTTTGTACAGACAGCACCTCGATTTTTGGTGGTGACGAATGTTTATTTTTAGAGAAAATACTTGCATAACCTAATATTTGTCTAAAAAATACGCCAGACAAAACGTTTGAGCTTTTAGAATTTGATCTCATTTGGAATATTTATACCTTTTATTGCTCCTTCACGTTTTGATTGTATTAGAATGATCATATCCTAGGTAATGAAATAATTATTTGTCAATACTTTTTACACAACATCGTCAACCCTATATTTCTTGGGAAACCAAATGCATATGTATTTTTAAATACATGGATATTTATGGTAGGTACATACTCGTAAAAATACCCAGACACTAAACAAACATCCGTATTCATAACACAAAATATATGCCCTAAATGGGACTCAAATCTGCGTCCTAACGCTCAGTCGGCAAACCCACTGCTGACTGAGCCACGAAGTTAGTCCTAAATTTAATATTTCAAGCCGTTGTAATAATTCTCTTGTGGCACTTTTAAGGAGGTGTATTGTTTGCTGCAAAATAAAATTAATTAGTTACCAAGTTAGTAGTTAACTGTCAGGTACTAATTAGATGGACAATGTTGTCAACCATCATATGTCTGGCCCATCACTCTCTGTTTCTTTTAAATAGTAGCTAATTCAGTAAAAAAACAAACAATTAAAACTTGTCACCTTAAAAACTTGAAGAATTGCAATTAGTCCACGTCACATGTGCTCATCCCCTATGTCTCCAGGTAAACAAAAAAAGGCAAAAAAGCTAAACAAAAAACTACATCATGCAGAGTGCATGTCACATTTTACAATCTTACGTTCGTAGTTCTACAAAACAAAACAAAAAATAAAAACAAGTTTTTCTGCTGACCGTACAAGTCGAGCCTACCACGCACAGTACTTGAGCCAAAACACGTGGTAAGAAAAAAAGAACCTATAATTTATACCACGATAGTATGTACTCGCATCTTGAATATAAAATATATAAGGTTTTTTTGTTGACCCTTTTTAGGTCAGCGGCCTTAGTGGTGGACTGCGCAGATAGGATTTTATCGATATTTTCCTTTTTGATGTGATGTTCTTTAAAAAGTTATTGGTATCTCGATTACGTTTGTCTCTTTCAAGTAATACAAAGTCTTTCTGGTTCGTGGTTTGTGTATTAATAGTGTTCATTAAATATATATATTGGTAGATGGTTCATATTTTTATTTTGGTGTAAACAATAAAAAGTATCCATTATTCCATATTTATGCGTAATAAGTTTTACAGATTTACAGCGCTTTTAAAAAACTGAATCGATAATCGAGTTAAATAACCCAATAAGGAAAATAATAGGAGTTTTTCCAACAAAAATGTCTTTATTAAGTAGACTGCTACACAAAGATAACGTCAACAGCGATATCGTATCGATAACTTTAACTGTACACGGTGATCTCAAATTTTATCTATCAGTACAGTAGCACTACGCCTACACGACTAGAGGTTGTAACAAATCACAGCGAGCCTTTTGAATTTTATGACTGCCGTTAAATAGAACTGCGGGCGAAATACAGACATGACAAATCGAAGATTTATTGTCGATATCGATTGCAAATTATCGATAAATTGGATCACATCTTGTGACATTTGTATTTTGAGCGATTCCACATAAATAATTAAACATTATCTTAAATCTATATATATCTATAGATTTATGTACTTATATTCTTATTATTTTTAACCCCCGACCAACAAAAGGGGTGTTGTAAGTTTGACGTCGATGTCTGTCTGTCTGTCTGTCTATCTGTCTGTCTGTCTGTCTGTCTGTCTGTCTGTCTGTCTGTCTGTCTGTCTGTCTGTCTGTCTGTCTGTCTGTCTGTCTGTCTGTCTGTCTGTCTGTCTGTCTGTGTCTGTCTGTGGCACCATAGAGCTCAAACGGATGGACCGATTTCAGTGCAGTTTTTTTTATTTGAAAGTTAATATCCGTGCGGATGTTCTTAGCTATGCTTGGTTAATATCGATTCAAGATGGCCGCCTCCACAAAATGGCGGACAAAATATTTATTCACAACCTACCTCAATATGGATATCAAATGAAAAAGCTTGACTAGTAGAATGCTTTGCACTATAATAAATTTCAAATCCAAGATGGCCGCCACCAGAAAATGGCGAATTTTTTTTTTTCACTACTACCTTAATATGGGTATCAAACGAAAGGGCTTGACTAGTAGAATACTTTACACTATGATAAATTTCAAATCCAAGATGGCCGTTACCACAACATGGCGAAATATATGTCTTTTTTCACAACTCCCTTAATATGGGTATCAAATGAAAGAGCTTGACTAGTAGAATGTAGTACAGATAACAAATCTGAGGTAGTCGGGGGTTAATCAAAATTTTTAATTTTGTTCTTGTTTACTGCGCGACCGAACTGAAAAAAAAATGAAACCAAAACCGTAAGAAAAATAAGCAACGGCAGTTACTCATAAATAAGACTCGTAACCAGTGCTGCCAACTTTATCTATATCTATATAATATATAAAAAGTAAACTCCTCCTAAACGGCTCTGATTTATTTTTTGTATACGTTTGGGTAGGGCCCTGGATGGTTAAGATTTACAAATCAGCCCGTCAGATGGCGCTGCCGTTGGTATCTAGGTTATTATCCGAGCGAAGCCGGAAGGGGCCGCTAGTTGTACTATAAATAATAAATTTATGGAATGTTTTTTTTTCATAGGTCCGTGTTTCCAAATCTTTCCATGGTAAGCAATGATAATTTCACGCGACTTTCAGAAACATCAACTTGATTTAAAAACTACCTAACGGATGTACCCAGTTACCTCAAATCATTTAACAATTATCTTCAAAGATTTTGAAGTAAATCTACCAATTTTGAGTTTTGACATTAATTCAGTGCCGCTCAACCGCAGCTTCCGAATTACGCCATACGGGTCGAAGATATTTTTAGCAACTTATAAAGGATTCTGGTTAATAAGCCGATTTGTGGTCCCTCGCAATTTTTCCAGGACATTTACTTCCAAAATGTTATTGCTTTTGACAACCACAGCTACCTGAATTAACTTATCAATACGGGTAGCCAGTTTGGAGGAAAAGGCCGATAATTCGGGACAATGATGTATTTATGTATACGAAGCATGTGTGTAAACAAGAACAAAATTAAAAATTTTGATTAACCCCCGACTACCTTAGATTTGTTATCTGTACAACATTCTACTAGTCAAGCCCTTTCATTTGATACCCATATTGTGAATTTGAAAAAGGAAATGTAATTCGCCATTTTGTGGTAGCGGCCATCTTGGACTTGAAATTTGTCATAGTGCAAAGTATTCTACTAATCAAGCCCAACCGCACGGATATTAACTTTCAAATAAAAAAAACCGCATCGAAATCGGCCCATCCGTTTGAGCTCTACGGTGCCACAGACAGACACACACACAGACAGACAGACAGACAGACAGACAGACAGACAGACCGACAGACAGACAGACATCGACGTCAAACTTATAACACCCCTTTTTTTGTCGGGGTTAAAAACAGACATAAAAACTTTTGAGAGCAGAATATTTTAAAGTATGATTGTATTAACAAGTGATATATATAAGTGTGCGAGAAAATATTTGATGGCACTAGTCGTACTTAGGTATGTGTTTTTGTATGAATATAAGGGTATGAATAAGTTTATGTCTAACAAGAACAAAATTAAAAATTTTGATTAACCCCCGACTACCTCGGATTTGTAATCTGTACAACATTCTGCTAGTCAAGCCCTTTCATTTGATACCCATATTAAAGGAGTTGTGAAAAAATAAATGTATTTCGCCATTTTGTGGTAGCGGCCATCTTGGATTTGAAATTTGTCATAGTGCAAAGTATTCTACTAGTCAAGCCCTTTCATTTGATACCCATATTGAGGTAGTAGTGAAAAAAATAATGTAATTCGCCATTTTGTGGTGGCGGCCATCTTGGATTTGAAATTTGTTATTATGTATTGTATTCTACTAGTCAAGCCCTTTCATTTGATACCCATATTGAGATAAGTTGTGAAGAAATATTTTGTCCGCCATTTTGTGGAGGCGGCCATCTTGAATAGATATTAACCAAACATAGCTAAGAACATCAGCACGGATATCAACCTTCGAATAAAAAAAACCGCATTGAAATCGGTCCATCCGTTTGAGCTCTACGGTGCCACAGACAGACACACACACAGACAGACAGACAGACAGACAGACAGACAGACCGACAGACAGACAGACAGACAGACATCGACGTCAAACTTATAACACCCCTTTTTTTGGTCGGGGGTTAAAAAGTAGATTTTATAGACTGTGAATATTTTTCACTATTATTGTAAAAATATAATAAATAAATATAATATTATTGTAAAATTTTCACCAAGCGTACTAAATGTAGAACTTTAGATAAAGTATAGAATAAAAGTTATACAATAATTGCAGATATAACTTGTATGTAAGTATATAGGTACAGTATTTTTAAGTAGTAAGTACGAGTATTAACCGATTTCAATAACTTTAACTCAACTTAAACCCATTTTTCACAACACGCCACTTTAGACTCAATATCAATAACACATTCAAATAAATAACACTACGACGCAAGCGAGTTTACAAGGTAACGCAAATGAGAACCGACTTACAAAACACATTTGCAACTTCTTAAAAGCGTCTTAGCCAAGTATCTACACATTATTGTACTATTCATTGACAGATAATAACTAGTACAAAAGTAATTGATAGTAGATCACAGCATAAAGGTACTGAATAACTCGGACCCAATATATAAGACCCGTAATAAAAAATATAGGTAATAATGCAATTCTCAGCTAACATGAATCCATTGTCTAATCATAAATTATTACTACAATTATTTATACGCTACTAATATCAGAAAATATAACTGAAAGGAAGTACTGAATGTGAAGTTCTAATCTACATAATTTATATACGTAAACTAATTCTTGTAAAACTTGTTAGTACTCTATTACACCATACTTATAAAGAAAGTACCATACTAGTAAAAGTTTGTTTATCTACTTATGTACTCACGTAAGAAGTTAAAACTTGTTATCTTTATGAAGAATTCGTTCAATTGAAATTGTAACTTCTGTTTTAGACATTAATGTTAGAATTAATGATTACATAATGATTTTTTTATTATTTATTTATGTTGACGTTGTGAATGTAAAAATCAAGTTTTATTAATTTATTTAAAATGATGTTTTTTTCTTATTTTTAATAAACGATTATTAATTATTGCATAATATGTTGCAGTAGGTATAATAGTGGTACCTACACAATACACATGATTGTATAGCATTAAACAATGCTCCTGACTTGTAACATATGTTACAATCTATTGATGATTAATGATTAGGGTTTTGATTATTCCTCGTGCCAAAAAGTCCAAATTCAACCACACAATAAATAACATGTTCAACTTTTTTAGAAGTATTAACCTGATTAGTTACAACGTTTACTAAAATATTGACGAGCTAATTTCAAGGTGTCGGTATCGATATACCGAAGAAAATTGAAGGCGTTAGTGCGTATACGTAACTAGCTAATTTCAGGGCTTATGGTGTTCTGAAGGTGTTTGTGCGTATTAAAAAAAAATTACTCGCACCATTCATCCATAACACGCCAAAAGAAGTATAAAAGAATAACTAAAAAATATTTTCTAAATTATACTCAAATAATCATCTAAACCTGACATTACTCGTTCTGTCGTATGTCGTATGCCTATGGTGTAAGTCTTTTCATGTCGGAACCGATTCTCAGCTGCGCCGCAGACAACCGATTTTATTCCATGCACAGTACGCGTCCAGACACAGCATTGTATGCAGATGGCTTGGAGCCTCAAACTTATTAATTATCATCGTAGCAAGCCACGTGAATGGTAATTAGTTTTCTACTGACGGACGCGGCCCGGAGACGAGAGGAGTTTGGCAGACGTGAAATGATTTACTAGAAATATTACAGCGGCCAATACTTCCACTGTATTTATTAACCCCCGACCAAAAACAGGGTGTTATAAGTTTGACGTCGATGTCTGTCTGTCTGTCTGTCTGTCTGTGGCACCGTAGAGCTCAAACGGTTGTGCCGATTTCGATGCGGTTTTTTTTACTTGATGGTTAATATCCGATGTTCCTAGCTATGTTTGATTAATACCGATTCAAGATGGCCGCCTCCACAAAATGGCGGACAAAATATTTCTTTACAACCTACTGTTAGCAACCCCGTTTAAAATCAAATGAAAGGACTTGACTGGCAGAATACTATATACGAAACCAATTTTAAGTAGTGGGGTCGAGAGAAGGAGGGTATTTTGCTCAAACGAAAGATCTTGACATGCTACATTGCACTTGTGTCAAATTTTGACTAATTGATGATTGTTGTCGTCCATAAAATGGCGATATAAATTTCTTTTAACGTTCATTTAAATATTGTTTGCTTCAAACTCCCAATCTTCTTGATGTAGATGTTGTACACTAACCTCAAAGTCGGGGGTATCAAAATGAAATATTTGACTTGACTATCTTCATACTTGTACTATAATCAATTTCAAATCGGCGCGGCCGCCACCACAAATTCGGCGCCAGATATGACTCAATATGTGAGAAAAAATAATTGGATATACCCTCAAATTTTGTTAAAATGTATGAGTTCACGGCACCAGTATACGTTAAAGCAATACATTTGTCGATAAGATGGCATATTGTGTAACATTCGTCCTGTTTAATTATTAAATTCAAAATCTTGTAATTCTTTTCACTTCTATCAGCCATTTTTCTCTTTCGAATTGTCTCATTCAAACCATGGATATCATAATATCAATGGATGTGCCCTCCCAAACTTCAGGCGCACGGAATTTTATGTTATCGTTGGGAAGAGTGAGCTCACTCTTTCCGTTTTAGTCGATTGTAGGTAGCGACTGAATGAGCGTAAATGCGAAAATTTGGATGTTTGTCGCTCAATCACGTCGGAGCACCTAAACGGATCGACACAAAACACAGGTAGATTACAATCTGGAATATCACGTAGGATATTTTTCATCGCTTAAAAGTCACGACAACTGGAACTACGTGGTGAAACCGCGGGCCATTCATAGTGACTAATTAATATATTTAAATGTTGCTCGTCTACTGAGCCCTTCCCTAGTCACTACGAAAAAAGTCTTGCTTCTGTACTACGCACTCTTTCATATGCTAACACAGAGGCATTGTCAGAGTGATGTATGCGAAAGAAACTTTTTGTATTGTTGTCTCTTTTTACTTTATTACTTTTGAAGTACGCTAGACGGTCTGTAGTTATTGTCGAGTATGATAATGGTAAAATGACCCAGTGGCACAGTGGCTGAACGATTACACAAGAGGAAAAGTAGTAGGTTCGAACACCACCCGCTCTTCTGACTACTTTTATAGGTGTAGATGTATAAGCTGGTGATTAGGAAGATACTTTTTACACACCAAAAATAAAAACAATAGTAGTCAATATGGAACAATAAAACATGTGTCACATCTGGCAGCCATCACTTAAAGCAATCTCTTCGAGGCAACCTTAGAGGTGTTAAAAAATGTTAAGTCATGTTAACTTAAATGTTATGTCAAAATATGAAGTATAAAAATGCTATATCAATTACAACTACAGTTATATAGATTCAAAATAAACATATATACCACTAATACTCGTGTTTGGGGTCGGCATATGATTTCGTCCCGTTTGCTGTCGAGACTGCGGGGCCGTGGTGTATAGAGGCTCGAAGGTTTGTGCTGACTGGGACGGCGTTTGCGGGACAGAGGACGCGATTCCCGGGCTGGCTGGTATCTGGTTCAGCGGATTTCCACGGGGTTCCAGCGGATTTCCACGGGGTTCCAGCGGGGGAATGCGGCCAGTATTATGGGGACCTTTGAGCAACGCTCGGCGCGTGGGAGAGTTTTCATTTGACTAGAAACATTGTTTTGTTACGTGTTTTTGTATTATATATTTTTTATGATTATGTAATTTTGACTATACTGAGTGTTAATTTTATGATTCGAAAATCATAACTACCACCATTACCTTATTGTACAGTACCATTAACACTTACCAATTATTGTTATTGGCTTGAACGGTGAAAGAAAACATTGTGAAGAAACATGCATTTTCGATACACATCCAATGCAGCGCGATGGCGGTCAAGTGCAACCCTACTATCGGTAAAACAGTCAGTTAAATCTTGAATTTAAAAATGCTGCTCTGTAAGTATTGTCGATTGGTTTACGGACGATAGTTTATCATGATAACGTCATAACAAAACATTGATAGATGCAGCGCAAGCGCACAATGAGCGTAACGGGACAAGGAGCGTAACGGGACATAACGAGACACTTTTTCGTTGCGTTCGTCGATTTATTAGACGTTGTCACGTCAAAAATAAATTACACAGTACATTTAAAATAAAATATGAATGTAGCTATAAATGATAATATATTCCATCAATAATTAAGAGGCTAATGAGTTACAATATCTAAACATGAACATAAGATATTAGCATAAGATTAACGGTAGCTACTTGAAGACCTTTTTAAAATATGTCTAAAAGCTCTTTCAAAAGTAAAACTTTCGAGAGCTTATTCGATTCTTTGTAAGCAGTTCGGAGAAGTAATAATAATGATGGACTGTGGTCAGTTATCGGTAGTTGAACCAGGCCAACTAAGCCATTTGGAAACCTATTATGGGCTTCTGTATTTAGAAAAGCAATTGCTTTAAAAGAACATAGAGACCTCACAAGTCGTGTTATGAATTTAAATTTTGGTAGAGTTATTTCTGTAATTTTGAATAAATTGTCGTCCATTCAATGTTTACTTATTCATTAAATAGTTTTTTTTTTATTTTTAACTTTTATAGGTTTACACTTGACCGCCATCTCGCCTGATGTTAAGCGACGATGCGGTCTACGATGGAGCGTGTTTATCTAGAAGAAACCGATTCACTCTCGATTTGAAGACACAAAGATTGTAGCCATCGGGGAAAACCCACTCAGGCAACGTATTCCACAGCCTAGACGTTCTTATCACAAAAGTAGAGTCAAATCTCTTCGTTCGTGTCTTTGGAACATCAACCATGAAACGATGTCGCTTTTTCGAGCTACGAGCATTCCGATAGAAAAAAGGGCAAGGTGGTATCAGATCATGCAAATCAGTCGCACACTCTCCAAAGTGTATCCGATAAAAACCGATAGGCTGGCAATTTTTCGGCGATGATCAAGACTTTGTAGTCTTTTTCGCAGAAGAGAGTCATTGCCTATGAGAGTTAATTCGCGGTATCATTCGTTTCCCTAAGCTATTATTTTTTCGGGGTAAAAAGAAGCCTGTGTTATACAGGGGGTCTACCGACGAACGAGATATGTCTTAACTTTGATATTTATCTCTCTTTTTTTCCACTTGAAATGATAGAGACCACAATAGCAAAGCGAAAGCCGATTTAGTTAGGCGATAAAAGGGTAGATCTATCTACTTATCAAAATGTATCCAGATCTATTTAGTAGTTTATGTTTGAATGAGTAACAAGTATCAATTCGTACAAACTTTCATATTTATATTATTTGTAGAATTCGTTTCCACATTAACACATTAAATGACAAAAAATGAGACCTTTACGCAAAAGCATTTTCTACCAGCCACCCGCTGAGTACAAGAGAAGAGAGGAAATTTGGACTAGAAACTTCAATCACTTCCAAAAGCATATGTTTTAGAAATAGTTTTTAGTATCTCTTTTTATTTGAGCCCAGTATAAGTTCCTTTGCTGGAACTCAGAACCCTTTCTCACAAGGAGAGAGTTGTTGGTTAAGTGCACGGATTTTCGGATTACATGGTATTTACGGAAGCTTAACGCTATTTCATCATCATAATCAACCCAGATTCATCCACTACTTGACATAGACCTTTCCAATGATATGCCACTCTGCCCGATCCTCGGCTTCACGTTTCTGACAGTCGCCAGCTGCCTTTCGTAAATTGTCACTCCATCTAGTCTCAGGACGTAGTGGTTGGACTCCTAGCAGAAACCGCTAGGGGAAGTACAACACCTTTGCCAGTTATTCTACCTCCAAGCAGTAATGTGCAAACATTACTGCGTTCCGGTTTGAGGGGCAAAGTTTCCAGAGAAATTACAGGGCTTAGAGATATAACATCTTGGAACTCTGGGTGACGAGCGCAGTACATCGCTAGGTGATGATCTGGACTTTTCATGTTCCAATAGGTGCATGTCACTGAGCTGTTATGTGGTAGGCATGTTGCTTACCATCAGACACATATCCAGCTCGTCTCGTCGCTCTTTATTGAAAAAAAACTGCGTATCTCAGTTATGTTTGGACTAATTTATTATTTTCGATCAAAGCATAAAAATAGAAACGATTATTCTGTCAAAACAGTAAACAAAACAGAACACGCTCGCCCCTCAGAAATTGGAGCATTTAAAATCATTAAATTGATCGCAGTCTATGGTCAAAATGGCTCTCGTCTATACTCAATGGTCAGAAAACACGTTGAAACTATGGTTACGATCGCATTTGTCTTTGCTGTCTATGATTTGGGATATTATTTTAATGGCTAAGCAATTAAGTATAATGGTGGGTAATTGGGCGAAAGAGCTTATTCTTAATATTTTAACATTTATGTTACTGTAAATCAATTGTTTAATTATATTTAATTGAGGAAGAAGCGACGATACTGATGTAATAGTGGATTAGGAGCGAGATTTATTAATGAAAATGTTATCTGGTGTTGTTGAGATAAGGTACAAGATATAAATCTGATTTTTTCTACGCTGGAATAAAAAAATTTTTCTCGATAATGTCTATTTAAATTATTTTGTGTTTTTTACTGGATTACTTATGTACTTATCATAGAAATTAAGATAATTATTTACGCTGATTCACTAATTTTTGGCAATTTTTCCAGATTTTGTCTTAATTTTTTCAAATATAAAATCATCATAAACTGTCGCAGTTGTTCAATATAGTTTTTAGTATATGTTAGATTTATCGTGATGGTATTATAAGTGGTATCGTTGGAGCCTTGATTTCACATCGGAAACAATAAAAAACATGTAATCCATATGTAGCACGATTAAGATATAATATTATGTGATATGGTCCAGCACAACTTAAGTTAATCAGTGCCAAACGACCAGCGGTCACGCGCGTGTACTGTCCTTGAAAAAGGCCGCCGGACGCGACTGAAACTTAAGTCAGACTGGAATAACTATATTACTATGATATCTTGTCGTATGATCATATCTTGACCGTGTCTTCTAGTGAATATGTGTGACAACCACGTTCAATTTCTATACTAAATCCTAAATTTTATTTTTCCGTAACGATTTATTTTTTTACAGTTTATTTACATGCATTTTAAGCCTTAAAAATGAGCTATTGTTTTAATAAATATTGGTGAACATTTCTCACACACCCAACCTTAGACTAAGACAAAGCTTATACAGTGAAACCAGATAGCTAATAAAATAATTATTATCTTTTTAAATATGTACATACTTATGAATATTTCAACAGGTAACTCACGTATGAAATGGTCGTCACCATCCGAGTCGAGTTTCGGCTGCGTGTGGCGCGGCCTTATTCAAGGAGAGGGCACGCGTGTGATGGCTGCCCGTTGAGCACTGGACTTATAAAACTTATGAAATGTAAAAACACTCATATTAAACAAATATCTGAATTCACCACAAACATATTTGTCTAAGTGGAATAGAGTCCACAACCTACGACTCTGGAGGCAGACTTATTTACCACTTAGATTGGTTAAACTAATCACAACACAATCTGACCCCAAACTAAGCAAAGCTTGTAATATGGCAAGCAGATAGCTGTTATAATACTTATATAGTTCTAAACTGTAACTTATTTATAAATATATTAAAAAGTCAACTTTTCTGTTTAACAAACTTAATTGCTATTTATGTAAACTAACTTATCAGCTCAAGTTTCAGTCAACCAGCTCAATTTCATATTGCGGTGCTTTGACATGCAAATTCACATGAACCGTCAGTAATGACAGATCAACGGGCCTTGGAAACACGTAATGATTAGTGAGACTGTTGCGACTAGAGTTACCATTTATTCATTTGAAAAGTGAAGACAAAAAAAATTGGTTGCCTGTAAAGTCGGTATACGGGCGAAAGTTTTACGTGACAACGACTTTGAGTGGTAAAATAATTTTACGGAAGGGACGCGTGCCTTTCACTTTTTATGTCTGTCTCTCTCGCTCTTAGGCGGGCTAAACGTGAGCGGAGCGTAACGCAGTTTCTTGAAGTGTCACTCGGCAAACCAATTTATAGGACGTTGTCACGTCAAAAATATTTTTGAAAAAAACATGAAAACAAATTCAATTTTCAATTTAAAATGAATTTCAAATACTAAATAAATTTCATAAGCATAAGCCTATACATAATACATAAACAGCCCTTTAAATTTTCCTACTGCTGGGACTCGCGGACTTCTCTCGCAAGAAGAGAGTCAAAACCATAATCCACCACGCTGGCTCAGTGCGTGTCGGTGGATGACACATGATTTCGAAAGATTCTATGTACATGTCGGTTTTATCACGATGTTTCCCTTCACCGTTTAAGTTAGCGGCATTACGCACATTTGGTTTTTTCATTATCTTTTTTTCATCATATATCAAAAGCCGTCACACCGATATTTATAAAATGTTTTGGGATCACCTCTGAACAACCAGCAAAAGTTATTCACAATTGGCGGAGCCAACCTGTGACATAGATACAACAAAAACATACAAGCGAATTGTGAACGTCATTTTCTAAAAAAATTTGATATTTCTACCAGAGTCCGAACATTTAGTTATCTTTCCGGTAGTAGACGCTTGCATTACGAGGGGCATGCAAGGAGCAGTCGTGATGGTATTACTTACTAAATAAAATTTAATTTCCCCGAAAAACCAAAAACCAACTTCAATTTAAAATTAAATTCAGGCATACCAAATTCAATAGGAAGCAATTACTAAGTCATCCAAGTAACTTAAGTAAGTTATTTCTGTTCATATTTCCATAACTGCGTCAACGGTTTCAATAAAATTTACATGGGACTTTCTCTAAGCTATGATCAACCAATCAAAATTTTTATTATAATATTTTTAATTAATTTATTTTTTATTTTTATTACTATAAGTATGTTTTTTTTTATTTCTTATTTGCGCACCCTAATTTTTGACTTGTCCACATTTTGTTTTCCATCCTAAGGTTGCCTGAAAGAGATCGTTTTTAGTGATAAGGCCGCCCACTGTCGCACTAATTTACTATTTTTTTGTTTATGTTTTGCTTTGAATCTTTTTTTTCGTGTGTCAATAACGAGTATCTATCTATCTATCAAAACAAAATAGAACTATCAAAAATGATTCACAATTGGCGCAAAATTAAACACAATCGAGTAACATACAAAAAACAAACGAATCAATAAGCTCCTCTTTTTTTGAAAGTCTATTAATAAATAGTTTGAGTACTTATATTTCATCAACTTAAAAAATCCGGACTAATTCGGTCACGGACAAAAACCGGACTAGTGTGCAAAAATCCGGATATGTCCGGAGTAATTGAAACGGATGGTAACCCTAGCTGCGACTATTAAACCGAGTTTTCATTACAACAGACGTTTAACTGACACGTCTGTTTTAATGAAATCTTTGCTTTAACTGACTTCAATGAGGAAGTACGCAAATTGTCGATTTTTATCTGTATTGAACAAGCAGTGCCCCGTGGTTTTGGCCGCGCAGAGCCTGTTCTCGTTACTTTTCCGAGTTAAAAAGTAGCCTATACCTATGGTACTCCAGGATACATTCCAACTGTGTCCCGAATTTCAATCCGATCCGGTCAGAAATTCAGATGTGATTGAGATTGATTGACGATATCTCGAAAAAAAAAACTTATAGTATGTCTGTTCGGAAAAGTATGTTAACAAGAACAAAATTAAAAATTTTGATTAACCCCCGACTAAGTACCTCAGATTAATTATCTGTACAACATTCTACTAGTCAAGCCCTTTCATTTGATACCCATGTTGAGGTTGTGAAGAAATACTTTGTCCGCCATTTCATGGAGGCAGCCATCTTAAATCGATATTAACCAAACATAGCTAAGAACATTTGCACGGATATCAACCTTCAAATAAAAAAAACCGCATCGAAATCGGCCCATCCGTTTGAGCTCTACGGTGCCACAGCAGACACACACACAGTAAGACAGACAGACAGACATTGACGTCAAACTTATAACACCCCTTTTTTTGGTCGGGGGTTAAAAATACTTATAGTACCTATGTCTGTTCGAAAAGTATGTTAAAAAGGGTCAACTTTATTTTTAGTCTTAGCGGGTGAAGGGTTACTTACATTTATTTATGTACATTCCTAAAACGATTGAATTAATTCAAATTTATGAATGTTATCGAAATGAATTCATTGAATTTAAAAAAAAACTAACTGTGTGCACCGGTAACTTTTTTTTATTTTGGAACGATTTTCTCTCAAAAATTTTATTTTACGATTTTCTTCAAAAATTCTCTTTCAAAATTAAATTTTACGAATTTTGGTTAAAATTACTTACTATTAATTAAACTTCTATATCCGTTCAAGTTAAAAATATGTCCAATTAAGTTGTTTTTTGGCTATGTTAAAAAATCTACTAATATTATAAAATAACAATGTTCGGATGGTTGGATATTTGGATGCTTATTGCTCAATCACGTCGTCACGTATGAACGGATTGAAATTTAGAACACATATAGATTATAGGCCGGAAGCACACATACGCAATTTTATTTTTTTATTTCGGAAAAAGAACGGCACCGCAAACCGAACTACGCGGATAAAACCGCTGGGCACTGCTAGTATTATAAAAATTAGTAGTTACACCTACCTACCTAGTTAAAACTTTGTCCTCTGCCGAGGATAGTGTGCCGTTTATACAAATATCCTAATAATGTTCTACTCAACACTCAAATTATAATGCATGTAAACGTTAATAACTTCTAAAACTCATAAAACGACAAACTAGGTACGTAATAACTTAACAATTTTACGTCCAACGATACCTCATTAAACTGTTTAAAACTTGTAAGTGTTCAATTTAAATAAAACTACCAATTGAATGACTTCACATATAGCTTTACTCAAAGCGAGTATAAAAGTTAAGTAATACTTCTTAGATAGAATACCACAGATAGAATGTGTAATAGATAACGCATTGTTTGCATCCGTTTTCAAATAGTTGAACCTACTAATTTGATAAGAAAAAAAACTCACAAACATTGTTCTTTTTTTTAACTTTGACGGACCTAGATCGTGGTGTTTTTTACCCGTACATAATACGACAAACGTATTCTGTTTAGTCTCATTTCATTAAATATTATAGTGTATTACGACTTACGACACACATTGTAATCAAATTCCAAACGAATACTAAAATCATATTTGAAACATTTGTCAATTTTTATTTTATTTTATAATATACCTCTAGAATAAATCACTTCCTTGTTGTCAATTAAAAAAGTAGTGCTATTTGTAGTAAAATTATATTTAGTATATCATTAGATGCAATGCAAGATGTAGCAGATAAAATGCACTTCACCTTCGCAAAAAACAAAATCGTTATTTGAGTGGGTTTTTTTTATTGCAATATCTCGGTAATTTCTTTTCAATAGTGCATCGGTTTTTTCAATATAGGCATGCTCAATCGTAGACTGGATCTTTGCTTAATATCAAACGAGAGTTAAACAAACAAAATGCAAACCTTACACTTGGCCACCATCTCATAATCACATTCCATTTTTTTCCTATACAAAATAACTTAATTTTAGCTTTGTAAATAAAAAATAATGGTAATAAATAGATACGGATCTCTTGTATAGTTGATATTGTATAGTGTCACACATTTTTTTTTATTAAACAAAATTATTGACCTGTACCCACTGAATTTTAGATATGTATAAGTATTTTTTTAAGTGCTCGTGTTTTATCTGTATACCTTACCTGGTGAAAATTAGAGATCATTTATTTATTCAAAACCTATATTGTACAATTTTACCTAATTTTACAGACCAATAAAGAATTGAATTGAAAAACATAAAGATTTAATTGTTATTTTATTTAAAATAATCTATTAGACTAGTTGTCTGTCAGTGTCATCTAAACGAAAAGAGCTATAGAATCAAACATTGTTCCAAAGTAAACATAGGTATGAGAAGTGGCGCATCAAACACTCGAACGCAGTAAAACGGTCAATTTTATGACAGCCGTAAATCAAGCATCGGGCGATAGAGATCGTCAAACAAAGACGCGACAGTGAAAACGAGCTTAAGTGATATCTAGACTTAGGAGCTTTTATGTCTGTGGCACACTTACTTTGCCAGCTTTGCGAGAATTTTGCGAGTCATTGAATTTAGAAGCGGTCTGACTTCATTTATCATTTAGGATTAGCTATACTGTGGACTTTGTTGTTAAAGTGAGGGATAGGAATACCTTGAATTCTATAAAATTTTGTAAAAATTTCATATTTTTATGAATTACTTTGTGAGTAGAAGGATCCGACCTATTTTTTCGCCTCACTACTGGAAAGCATTAGCAATGTAAAGTGGGTTGCTTTTGCTTAAGTTCATATTAATATTGTTACTCTCTAATTACATTAATAACTGAAAACCTAATACATAGTATATCCAAGTAACAGTAGACAGATCGCAATAATTATAAGACTAAAATTATTATTATTAAAAAAAGTACCCGAACATATCAAAACACCAAATAACTGGCATAGCAAACGATTATGTTTGTTTTCTTCGGTATTATTATGTATTTCTCGGTTGCCTGGATGATTTCGCTATTAACGATAAGGTCGTTTTTTTTTTTTTTTGTTAAATGAATAATGATTTATTTAATTTATCACTTTGTCAATGGCCCGTCACGTCGTTTGTTAAATCGATTAATTCTTAAATCTCTTAACTACTTTTTACATCTCAATCGTTACTCAACCCTTACGAAAAAATAAAAATCCCCAACAACGATTCCCACAAAAGCGTGTTTTGACCACTTTCACAGACCACTGGTCAAATGGTCAAAACCAGAGATTTTTGACAAAAGAACGAAGAACGATTGTCCCGGACAATCGAATGAAACTGTGCAATCATCATTGTGTGATTAATCGATTGAAGATGAACACGCCTTTCTCAGGACATCGTATAACCTTTAGATGTATTGTTGGATAGAGAAAGAAACTGTCACATACAGATTACTATTAGTGAGTTTGTTTTTAATACGCTTCAATAGGAGATCCCGCTATACAACGACCAACACTGAGCTAGTTATTGTATAAAAAGTGTTTTATACGCAATTTAATATGTTGCAAATAGGTTGTCTAAGAAAACAGTCCAGGTACACCCAAAGGGCCTTCCGCCGGACGCGATCGAAACTTGAGTCGGACTGGACTGAATATATCAAGCGTGAGTTACCCGTCTATTTAAAATGTGTAATAACCACGTTAGTTTTCATACTATAATTAAATCAACTTCCAAGGATACATCTTCCAATGATCATAGCATCATGGCAAGGCAAATTGGCAGCTCTATGTAGTTCTGATGACAATACAATAATATGGTACTGTCGAACTTATCTCATGATGGAACCGGAAGATATAAACTGAACTTCGTGATGAAACATCGTACCATAGCTGTGTTTGGATTTGTTAAAAAGTAATCAACTTAGACCACGATTAGGCTTCAAGGTCTGATGATGAAGCCGGAATATAGGCAAGCGTTTTTAAACTGTTTATTTCTATAAATAATTTTTTTTTTTTAATAATTGGTGACGAGACGATCCGGACATGTGCCTGATGGTAAGCAACATGCCTGACACATAACAGCACAGTGACACGCAGCTATTGGAACATGAAGAGTCCAAATCATTACCTAGCACTGCACTGCGCTCGTCACCCAGAGATCTAAGATCTTATATCTCTAAGCCCTGTAATTTCTCTGGAAACATTGCCCTTCAAACCGGAACACAGTAATGTTTGCACATTACTGCTTGGCGGTAGAATAACTGGCAAAGGTGTGGTACTTCCCCAGGCGGACTCTGCCAAGAGTCCTACCACTACAAAATATACACCGTGTAGTAAAATTAAGTTAAAATTAATTTAGCAGCTAACTCATAACCGGTGAAGGACGTTGTAAGGAAACGTACATATACCTAGAATCTTTCGAGGTCATGTGTATCATCCACCAACCCGTTCTGTGATTAAAGCCTTGACTCTCTCCTTGCGAGAGAAGGCCCAGCTGAGGAGAAGGATGTTCTAGCAGTGGGACATTAAGTGAGCTATTTATGATTTATGCTACTCTTAATTTTACCCAGCGCCTTTTGCACTAGTCCGTAGAACATAAGTTCTATAGACAATAGAATCCGCTTGAGACAAATCGCGAGAGTTTAAATAAAATAAATAAATAAATATTGGTGGACATTTCACGCACAACACCATCTAGCCCCAAACTAACCAAGGCGTGTACTATGAAAGCCAGAGAGCTGAAAAAACTACACTTAACACGATTGTTGCATGTGACCAAGACTCAAAACAAAAACGTAAATGGCAGAAGTCTGAGGTTCTATTCAGAAGGAATCATGACAAATTACAAAAAGGCACAAACTGCAAAAGGTAGACAGAACAAAGAAAAGCAATTTGTTATCAACAATATCGATGGTAGAGAACAGAAGTCGGGTCTACGAGGTGGAGCCTTTAGGCTATATTTTACGGTTATATACATGGCGATGTCAAATTGTGACTACAATTTGTACTTGAAGCTCAGAACTCACGGAGCGATTTTCAGCCGCGCCCGCCACGGCTGCGGAACTACGGTTTATTTCAATACTCAAAAGACTGCTTATTTTCGCGGTTTCGCAGCCGCCGCGCCGGTGGGTTTATTGGCTGCAGAGCGTGCAGGCGCTACCCGCTACCCGACGAGTCTATGGGCGACCGCGACCACGCGCAACCGGGCGCGCTGCCGACGTAAAGCACGTCGTGAGCTTTACTTTTTTATATACTCGTATACATCGACGTATAAAAAAGTCGGGCTTAGTCTTGCTAAAAAAACTGTGTCACTAGAGTTGGCCACATTTGCACGTGTCCGTTGTCAGGTTGTCACTGATAGGCTGACACACATACATACATATATACAAGTAGCGCGTGTAATGACCCACTGATGTGTGCGTGTCAGCCTTTATGTGACAGTACACACGTGCATATTTTGTGGCCGACTCAATGGACACAGTTTTTGTTTTAGCGAGACTACGTCCGATTTTTTTTATACGTCCATGCTCGTATTATATAAAATATCTGCATTCTACAGAAACTGTAACCGTAACTTGGGCGAGTGCGGTTGAAAATCGATCCGTGAGTTCTTTCCCTCGCATTCATCATGATGTACCTCCCTAGGCATGGTATGCATAGAGCCTTACCACTACAAAATTCTAAATGTGTAATGCATTTCAACACATAAAAGCTTGGCATAAAACCAGGACGGCTAGTTATAGCGATTTTTATAACATTCTAAAATGTGTATGTGAAATTGTATGAGGATTTAATTTAAAGGTAAATATTGTGGTAAATTAGGGTTTAATTTAGTTAGGGTTAGGTAGGGCACACCTTATATGGTTTTGGTTTAATTTGATTCGAATATTAGGTAGGGTTCTATTTACTAACTTTATGCAAAGGTTCACAGTTTTAGGAAATAGCTAAATTGTAAGCTAAGGTACTATGTTAAGTTTATTTATAGACCTGGTCGTAGGCTACTTCGTTACCTACGACCAGGAATGGAAAAGTTATGGTCAAAAGAATGACAATTCCATAGTTGACTTATACCTACTCTTCTTACACTACTACTACTACTACTACTACTACAACGGGCGAGGTGATCTGAGACAAGATCAAGATGCCCGTGCCAAAAATTCGGCACATTTATAGTCCGATATTGTCTGGGACGTAGACTCACGACTGGGGCCACAACCAAGAAGATAGATGGTGGAAAAGATCTCCGAAACAGAAATCAAAGGCCTCGTCTGTAGCGTCAACAGCCAGAAGGAAGAGAGAGATGGAAGCAGTTATCAGCGTACCAGTTGATCGGAAAGAGATGGTGCAATTTCAGCGATTCGAAAAGGCTGCCAGGAAAGTGTCAGGACCGGAGAAGCCCGGCAAAGCACAGACAGCCACAAAAATTTTCATTAATCGCTGATGTACTACGGGACGTCATCAAGTTGTCAACGAGAAATGTAGCAACACCTAGCTACATGTTCGATCTCCCAAACAACGCTAAGTGGCTAGCATCTAAATCCAAAAATGATAAGGCTCCATCAAGGGTGCAGCGCGAGAATGTCATGTCTACTGTAGTCTGACAATACACCTGAAAACATCATCGAAGCGCTGCGCCGGCAATACGGAAGACCAGATGGACTAGTGCTGGCAGAGATGGAGAAACCTGCCAAAGATCGGAGAGCGCTCATGTTTTTATTTCGAGTGAGCAACATCGTGGCAACAGTGAAGAGTCTGAGTAAGCCTCATCCAGTCTCCGGAAATGCTCATTGGACAAAATGCCTGCGGTCATACGGTACCACTTCACAGCTTTCCAGATTTACTCCAACTGAGCAAGTTCCTGAACAGGGAGGCAGACCGGTGCAGTCAATATGCACTACTAGCAGTTCATGGCGGGTTTACTCACGTAGTTCCCATAGATTTTACCCGTTTCTGTTATTTTCCCGAGATAAAAAGTAGACTATGTGTTATTCCAGACTATAATCTAACTGTTTTCCAAATTACAACCAGAACTATTCAGGCAATCTGATTTGGTTGATCATCAAACATCCAAATATCGAAATATCCAAACATCTGAGACACATTGCCAAAAATTGACATTTATAATATTGGTAGGAAGTAGGATAAATAAATTAATGAGGTCATAATTATTTCACTTGTTACTTACTATTTTAAGGTTTTTTTTCATTAAAAGTGTCTGGCAGAAAAACAACAACACATCTAATAAAAATATCCCTGTATAAGAACGTAACGTGTTTCACCTGTCCTATGTTTTATTTCTGATTATTATTTATTCTTTTACCAAATTTCCTACAGGGGGTTTATATGAAATTTCCGTAGTGTTTGCTTGAAATAATAACAAACAACCACACAAACTTTTGCACTTATAATATTAGTAGGCTACTGACACTAACTTAACATCTGTCAGTACACCTAGTTTGATACTGGGTAATAAAGTATAATTGTATAATTACATTATTAGAAATCGCTTCATAAAATTAAAAATAAACATAAATCCATGAAATGAGGACACCCTGTGGATGCAGCAACACAAATTAATAAAATCTTGGCCGTTGAAACCCGTTTCACGACACACGTGCAGCGACCGCTCGAGCGAGACAGAGCGTCGGCTGTCTCTTTCAATGCAACGCTAGAAATGTGTGGATACGATATGCAATTTTTTTCATAAAGACTTTTATAACTCCAAATGTTACTCGTTACTTAACTATTAGAGTTATTTTAAAGTCAACGAATTTGGAAATTCCTTTCAAAGTCTTTCCTCCTATGAAAAAAAAATTTGAATTTATTTACCTAGTTGGAAGTAATAATCAAAATTGTACTAAACTTGCCTATGTGTTCGTCGAGATAATGAGTTACTGAGATTTAATTAAATTCAATTCTGTTTGGCAATTACCCAGATACGTGGGAATAAAGAAACACTTCCATGGCAGGGTGTTGTGTCATAGGCGGTATATTTATGTATTCTCAAGCATTAAAATTACAAATTTTTGTGATTTAATTATCTATGACATATATTTGACCATAATACTTACACAAACTTTCAATACTCAACTCTTAATTATCTACAAATATGTTATTTATATCTTACGTTGATTTTTAAAACCAGCTTAGTGTATTTTAAGATTTTTCAAATTTCTAAAAGACCTTTTAAATACTGTCTTGTAAATTTGGTAAACTTGGTATTTTACTATAAATACGCTTCAGTTTCAACTTAACTAAGTAACACGCTTACCTATTCGCTGTTTTTTTTAAGAAGCCTAGATTACAGCTAGCTGAATGACCACCTGTTTTCCAGTTTTCCACTTTTGTGCACCTATATTATCTCATATATTGGTGTGTGTCATTGTTTTTATTACTCTGCCATAACACTCCGTCAAAAAACGAATGTAAACAAAGTCCACACTAATCCATCGTATGCACTCTGCGCCCGCGCTGATACGAAGCTATTTTTTCTTCTTTTTCTTATCCACGTTCGATGCGTAACACAGGTGTTTCTGCCTTACGCCCTCTTACTAGTCATATTCATATTTTATTAGGTAAATTTTTATATAAGTAAATACAGGAGTATATTATAGTTCTGTGACACGCTCATTAGTAAAGACTTGACTTTAACGTCTTCAAGCATTGTGCGAAGACCTATACCAAAGAGGCAATATCCTCACGGGACAAATGAAACTTACTGATTTCGTGGTGAAGGACGTGGGTTTGATTCGCGCCAATAACAAAATATTTGTGTGATGAATACAAATATTTGTTGTGTCTGGATCAGCGTATTAAAAGTATGTATATTATTTGGATCCCATAATACAAGTCTGGTTGAGTTTTGGGCTCGTAAGTGTTGTATGTGGAATATCAAAGAATATACGCTTATTATATTTATAAGTAAACCTCATTCAATACATCATTTACTATAATTTATAATTAATGTTAGAATCATAGATATTTTAACGAAAAATATATTATTTGACACAAATTCTACAAGTATCAAAAGATTCAGATTTGCAAAGAGCGGTAGGTACGTAAACGTATATGTTATTGTCGCGTAACGCTAGCAAATGTATTAAAATATCCAGAACATCACAATATCCTTTCTTTGAAATTCATCTTAAAAGGCAAACGAAACCATTAGATTTAACAGTGGTCGAACTCTGAAGTATCACACCTTTGCCAATCATTCTACCGCCAAGCAGTAATATGAAAACATCACTATGTTACTATTTTAAGGACAACATTTTCACAAAATTTTAGATAAGAACGTTAAGGCAGGATAGAACTAGTTAATGATTCGGATTATTAATATTTCAATAGTTGCTTTAAACTGTGGTTTATGGGCAGGGGTGCTAATTGCCGTTAGGAGCATGCCCTTTTTGTCCCTTCACTATTTACCTGTACATTAAAAAAACGCGGAGAAGACTCCAAATAGTAAGTCATCAAACTTTACTTTTCGAAATTTTGAAAGAGACTTATTTCTTCAGGACGTCTACTTTTTCCCAAAAAATAATTAATAATTTCGTAATTTCGAAACAAACTCGCGACTTTTCTACTCCAGGGGATGTACCGCCTAACGAAAACTGTCTTAGCTTTGTCGCCCTCTCGTATCTTTTCGCTTGAGTAGATAGAGACAGCAATAGTAAAGTTAAAGCCGATTTAGTTAGGCGGTAGAAGGGCGGTTCTACTTCGATCCGTCGTTTTATTCGTTTAAGTGTTCTAAGCCTACTCTAACTAGAGTAGGCGAAATTACGTTTTTTGTAGAAAGAGAGTAGATGTCCTCAATTTCATTTCTTCTCAATTCCATTCTCAATTTCAGTCCTCAGTTTCATTAAAAGCCTACTCTAATTAGAGTAGGTTTAGAACATTGAAACGACAAAACAATGTTCGATCGGTAGGACTCTTGGCAGAGTCCGGCTGGGGAAGTACCACGCCTTTGCCAATTATTCTGCCGCCAAGCAGTAATGTGCAAACATTACTGTGTTCCGGTTTGAAAGGCAATGTTTCCAGAGAAATTACAAGGCTTAGAGACATAACATCTTAGATCTCTGGGTGACGAGCGCAGTGCAGTGCTAGGTAATGATTTGGACCTTTCATGTTCCAATATTTCATTTTTTAATTTTTTTTTAATTTCATGTTCAAATGTGGCTGCGTGCCACTGTGCTGCTATGTGGCAGGCATGTTGGTTACCATCAGGCACATGTCCTGCTCGTCTCGTCACGCTTTGTTTAAAAAAAGAAAAGAGGAGACATCCAGGTTCAACTCTATACGAAAGTCGTCTGAATATTGATAAAGTTCTAAAACCCTTGTCACAAAATTCTAAAAAGCAGTAAGTTCCGAAACACCCCTTCGCATTAATCTAATCACAATAACTACAACGGTACTCGTGAAATCGTTAATAATATAATTATTGTTAATCATATAATCCTACATTACGGTGAGGTAACTGTTTCGGAACAAGTTTATAATGACTGGGACGCGAGTCGCCCTCAGGTTACTACGTCTTGGGATACTTGTACTACTGGTTTTATAGATTTTTAAACTGTCATGATCATAGTATAGGTTGGTTTAGCTTTTCAGTACAATTAGATTGCCCTTTTTTCTATCGTACTTCTCGTAACTCAAAGAAGCGGCACCGTTTCATGGTGGATATTCCAAAGACACGGACGAAGAGGTTTGACTCTACGTTTGTGATAAGAACATCTAGGCTGTGGAATGAGCTGCCTGAGTGGGTTTTTCCCGATAGTTATAATCTTGGTGTCTTCAAATCGAGAGTGAATCGGTTTCTTCTAGGTAAACACGCTCCATCGTAGACCGCATCGTCGCTTAACATCAGGCGAGATGGCGGTCAAGTGTAAACCTATAAAAGTTAAAAAAAATAATTAGATAAAGTGGTCGTGAGATGTGCGTAGTTGAAGTGGTTGGATACATGTGTAGTGTAGTTTATATGTAAACTGTCATAGTTGTTACTTGCTTTAATAAATTTATGAGTAACACACGTGAAATTTGGCCGGTTCAGTCTGACTTAAGTTTCAACTGCATCTTATAACGGATTTATAGATAATTATTTTTGTACTTTTCGCTATATTTGAAAGATGTGTTAAGTTTTTCACGCTTATCTTTTATGTTTTAGTATGAAAACTAACGTTGTTATTACATATTTTAAATACTAATACGTGAAACTCACGTTCGATATAGTCAGTTCAGTCCGCCTCAAGTGTCGATCGTCCGCTAAACGAGCTGCGAACATGCGCGCGCACTCTCCTTGAAAAAGATCGCCGGACGCGGTCGAAACTTGAGTCGGACTGGACTGACTATACCAAACGTGAGCCCGTGTATTTATTTAAAGTCTTGTATGTTTGAAAATTTATTTATTCTCACGGATGTTCCAAACGGCTGGATGAATTTTGACATTTAAGATACCGTTAGATTCGTTTCAATCCCCCCAGTGTTCTTAGATAGTAATATTGTATAGGAAAATGTTTCATTTTCGCAGTCGGTTTATTTTAAATTGAAGTTGTTTAGTGTTGTACAGGTACATAAGTTTGACCGCGTAGACGTAATATTTAGGTCTGCCAAGCTTAAATAAGAGAAGGTGGGTCATGTAACCAGAATGCATCCCGAACCCGATCGCTTGTCCGGGGTTTTCCAGAGTTGACGTTATCGCCTAGTCTACCCCAGGACCATCCTATGGGTCAGGATTAAGTAGAAATAATTAATTTAGACCCTTAACCCGTACTGAGACAACTGAAGTTTATAAAAAAGGGTCCTTAAGACCGCACGGCAGAAGTGACAAGAACAAAATTAAAAATTTTGATTAACCCCCGATTACCTCGGATTTGTTATCTGTACAACATTCTACTAGTCAAGCCCTTTCATTCGATACCCCTATTAAGGGAGTTGTGAAAAAATAAATGTATTTCGCCATTTTGTGGTAAAAATTTGTCATAGTAAAGTATTCTACCAGTCAAGCCTTTGATTTGATATCCATATTGTGGTAGTAGTGAAAAAATAATATAATTCGCCATCTTGTGGTGGCGGCCATTTGGATTTGAAATTTGTTATTATGTATTGTATTCAACTGATCAAGCCCTTTCATTTGATACCCATATTGAGGTAGGTTGTGAAGAAATATTTTGTCCGCCATTTTGTGGAGGCGGCCATCTTGAATCGATATTAACCAAACATAGCTAAGAACATCCGCACGGATATCAACCTTCGAATAAAAAAAACCGCATTGAAATCGGCTCATCCGTTTGAGCTCTACGGTGCCACAGACAGACACACACACAGACAGACAGACAGACAGACAGACAGACAGACAGACAGACAGACAGACAGACAGACAGACAGACAGACAGACAGACAGACAGACAGACATCGACGTCAAACTTATAACACCTCTTTTTTGGTCGGGGTTAAAAATGAAATGAGAAACAACAATTTAAAAACTATTTAACTATTTTAATAATTAAAACGTACTGTTATCTTCCAGATCGTCCATACTCGTCGGAGTCGGACGTCCCCCGCCTGCCTGTCCCCCCGCTTCAGTGTCGCCGCTCCGCGTCCTCGCCCCCACTGGCTCTGACCTTCGATGATGACCTGGACGATGACGTCTTCGTGCCACGGAACTCAGGGAACGACATCTTTTCTACCAGGTAACTGTTCATCTTTCCAAGTTGTCGAAGTCGTGGTGGCAGCTATAACGTGCAATTTGAAAGGTGCGATAATGATGTCCAAGGTTCGAATCCCGCCTCCATAACTAAGTCTGCAAACATTACTTTGTTCCGGTTTAAAGGGTAATGCTTCCAGAGAAATTGCAAGGCTTAGAGATACAAAATCTTAGATCTCTGGATGACGAGCGCAGTGCTGTGCTGTGGTAATGACTTGAACTCTTCATGTTCCAATAGCTGCGTGTCACTGTGCTGTTATGTGGCAGTCATGTTGCTTACCATCAGACACATGCTCATGCACATGCTCGTCTCGTCACTCTATATTAAAAAAAAAAAAAAAATATAAGAAATTTTATAAATGCTGATGTACAAGTTTGACAGTATGGGTGTCAAACGAAAGGGCTTAACTAGTAGAATACTATACACTATGACAAAAGCCAAGATGGCCGCCAGCACAATTTCTTTTTCATTAGACCGCGTTGCGGGTCAAATCATAAAGAAAGGGCTGGACTAGTAGAATACTTTACAAATTTCAAATGTAACCTTTTTAAACCCCGACCAAAAAAGGGGTGTTATAAGTTTGACATCGATGTCTGTCTGTCTGTCTGTGTGTGTGTGTCTGTCTGTGGCACCGTAGAGCTCAAACGGATGGGCCGATTTCGATGCGGTGTTTTTATTTGAAGGTAAATATCCGTGAGGATGATCTTAGCTATGTTTGGTTACTATCGATTCAAGATGGCCGCCTCCACAAAATGGCGGACAAAATATTTCTTCACAACCTACCCTAATATGGGTATCAAATGAAAGGGCTTCACTAGTAAAATACTATACATTACAACAAATTTCAAATCCAAGATGGCGGCTAGCACAAAATGGCGAAATACATTTATTTTTTCACAACTCCCTTAATATGGGTATCAAATGAAAGGGCTTGTCTAGTAGAATGTTGTACAGATAACAAATATGAGGTAGTCGGGGGTTAATCAAATTTTTAATTTTGTTCTTGTTTAATTTAGCAACTCCTGACTGCGGAGTCCATAGCCTTTGTGATTTTGGTAATTTTACAATATATCTTGGCTTAGGAGAAGAAAAGGAAAAATTCTAGGGAACACTTTCAACCTTATGCTGTTAATCTTTAGTGCGATTTTGCTATTTTCCCTTGACTCACCAGCTGTTTGTGATAGGAACCTGGAGATCATCGGCTGCAACACGGTCCGCAGCCCGGCCGGAGTGCCGCTGAGCCCCGCCGTGACCGCGCCTTCAACTTCTGCTTCGGAGAGAAGCACTGCCGGGACAAGGGCGGGACGGACGTCGCTGACGGACCACACTCTGACATGGTAAGCATGAACCTTGTTGGTCGTAATTAGAACTTCCCGCCAAAGAGTTTACTTATACTACATAGAGAGTTAGAACAAACGCTTTACACGGAAATCACGGGTCTGATCGCTCTTGTCTTGTGGAAGTATCATACTTTTGTCGCAGCACACCACTATGTCGCCATAGCTAACATACACCTCATCTGTTTACGATTGGTACAAAGGAAACGTGCGAAAAAACCTGATCTATTTGCTTATTCTTTATCTAAGCTTCCTGCGTTCTTATTACAATGCTAACTTTATCATTTCTCTCGCTCTCTCTCGCAAGCTCTGTTCGTGCCAACGTTGTTTCCAAGTGTTAATAATTAAAAAAAATATTAATTATATTAGAAGCTTTTATATATTTATATTTGAAAAAAAAATCATATTTACGAGTATAGTAATGTGATATTTCTAATTGGGTAGCCAGCGATTATCGCCGCTCAGCTCTGGGCTAGACATAGGACAAGATAATGTATTTGCCAGTATAATGAGACCTGTAAACCTGTGAAAGGAAGCACCAAAAAGATACGAAAACCAGAATACCAATGGGCCTACTTTTAAAAGTTTCCATTTGCAGTTCGGTTGTACAGCATAACGCCTATCTCCTCCATACCTGCCATTAGGAACTTCGTTAAATTATAATGTTTTACTTGATTATAGCGATAACTCTTTGCAGAGTCTGCCTGGAGAACCTTTACCAGTTATTCTACCGTCTACATGGCGGAAGAACATTTTTTTTTAAATCAAGATTGACATTGCCCTTCAAACCGGAACACAGTAATGTTTACACATTACTGCTTGGCGGTAGAATAACTGGCAAAATTGTGGTACTTCCCCTGGCGGACTCTGCCAAGAGTCCTACCACTACCAAAGTATTGGAATCATCATAGTCCTATCACCACAAAAACAGCAAATACATCATCATCATCATCAGCCGCAAGACGTCCACTGCTGAACATAGGCCTCCCCCCTAGATTTCCACAACGAACGGTCCTGCGTAACCTGCAACCAGCGGTTTCCAGCGACCTTTACCGATGGGGAAGAAAGGTTCTCGAGTGGCAAATACATACATATCTACAACTATCAATAAATTATTCTTTGAATATTCACTTGGATGCTTATATTTAATTCTTTAGACTCGGTAAAAGACTTCGGTATCGTCTCTAAAGTATATTATAACTGTGCGTACAATGTAGAGAGCCACGGTTCATCGGCTTATGAATCATATCAGTCAAACAAAGGAAACCACGTGTGTGAAGAAAAATAAACGTGCGATGTATTGTATTATTGTGCAATCTTTAGATAATAATAGTTGTGTTTGAGTGTAACTCGTAGCTTAGTAGCTTTTGTATCGGACTGTGTGTAGTTCAAAAAGCGACATCGTTTCGTAGATGATGTCCAAAAGATTCGAACGAGGATTTTTTGAAGAATGACGAGTATTAACTTTTTTTTGTTCATGAAGAGTTACGAGACGATCAGGACATGTGTCTGGTGGTAAGCAACAAGCCTGCCACATAACAGCACAGTGATACGCAGCTTTTGGAACACGAAGAGTCCGAATCATTACCTAGCAGTGCACTGCGCTCGTCACCGAGAGATATATACGATGTTTTATCTCTCTGCAAAGCCCTGTAATTTCATAGGCAAACATTGCCCTATTTTCTATCGGAACACAGTAATGTTTGCACATAACTTTCCGTAGTTGATGTAGAATAACTGGAAAGGTGTTTTTAACTTATCGACTATTTTACACACAACACTATCTAACATCAAACTAAGCAAAGCTAAGTTTGACTCCACTTTTTGTGATAAGAACGTCATGACTATGGAATGCGTTGCCTGAATGAATTTTTCACAATGTTCATAATCTTGGTGAAATCAAATCGAGAGTAAATCAGTTTCTTCTCAGTAATCACATAATTAATAGTAAAACGAACTGCGTTTCACAACTGTCACGCTAGAATTACCTGCAGCTCGGATTATATATATGTAATATCAAATACCACGGAGCTTGACAACGTGACACCGTGCCATGATTGGTGTCTCTTAAGACCCGCAGAAAGAGGTTTGTCACTTTCGTTTTGTGATTATATATTTATTTATTAGGTAGGTAGGACAGGTTTATTAAATTTGTTAAATCGAATTCTTATATATTATTTGGGTTTTTGGTTACAAATATATTTTAGCTGTTTTTATTACAGAAATAGAAGTAATGGATAAGATTATCCAAACAGACACCACTCACAAAATCAAAATTTATCGTCCTCCTGTCAAATAAGCAATAGCAATCACTCACACTGAATTGCTATTCGAAACGATCAGGCGCTAAACAATAAATGTTTCTTTCAACGTCAGAGGGCTACAACAATTATTTAGTTAATGGTTACAATAAAATAAAAAGTGCTGACTGAAACGAAATTAAACCTCTGCCATTGATACCATTTTACGTTCGAATAAAGTTTCGTATGAGTGTTTTTCTTTATTTGAGGGTGGCTGGTGTGGAGAGGACTTAAAGACAATTTGTGTATAAATATATACATATTTTACACTAAGGTAATTTTTTTATTTTTTTAAGGTAAATTAAGATTAAAAATATGACATGATAATGTTTAGAATTTTGACTTATATTATAGTATATTTGTTTCTGTAATGACATATTGACATAATTATGTACGTGTTAGTAATGATCTTGAGTAATAATTTATTAACTATGTTTTTTTTCTAAATTAATGGCTTAACATACGTATTGGCTTGACTGTGAGTATGTTAAGTAGCTAAGACATAACTAAATAAATAAATATTTTTTAAAAGGGACGAGACAAGCAGCACATGTGCCTGATGGTAAGCAACATGCCTGCCACATAACAGCACAGTGACACGCAGCTATTGGAACATGAAGAGTCCAAATCATTACCTAGCACTGCACTGCACTCGTCACCCAGTGATCTAAGATGTCATATCTCTCAGCCCTGTAATTTCTCTGGAAACATTGCCCTTCAAACCGGAACACAGTAAAGTTAGCGCATTACTGCTTGGCGGTAGAATAACTGGCAAAGGTGTGATACTTCCCCAGGCGGACTCTGCTAGGAGTCCTACCACTACAAAATATATATTTATTATATTTGCCTGTGTAATAGTTTTTATCAGATTTTTGCAATTTAAACAGTACCTATTTCTGTTTAATTACATGAAATTAATTCCGAAACCATACTCTAATACTGTAATAAAACTTTTTGTCAGACAAGATATATGGCAAGATGTCTGTCTAGCACTCTAGCATAAGTGTATAATTGATTACAAAAACTATGCCAAACCTTCTACCTTCTCAGTGTGTTTACAATATTTAAGGCCTTTCTCTGAAATAAAAAAAAACGTATTTTCTGTTCATTTTTCAAAACAGTTTGCAATAGCTGCTGCACGTAGTTTTATCCACACCACGTACCATAGAATTGGTCAAAATGTCTGGGATAAAAGATAGTATTACAAGAAAAGTTTGATATTTTGACAAATGTTATGTATGACTATAAAGTTTCTTGAAATCCGCTTAGATATTTTTGTGTAACGTATATTCGTCGTGACATTCACATCACATTATTATTTAAAAAATCAGGGAATACCCTATCAGGCTACGCATACTATACTTTAAAATAACATTTAAGTAGCATAATCTAGATTTGCGTTTCATCGAGTCTAGTATTCATTCGCTGCACTTCGCTAAACTAAATAAACACGCCACCATTTGATTGTGCAACTACTTGTGGAGTTACTGATCTATTTATGGCTCTGAAATTAAACGCAGTATTATCGCGCTGTGTTTAGTTGCTTCCAGTTACTGGATTACGGTTTTTACTTGATCACTTACAGAATTTATTTAAAAAATGTGAAATTACATGTAGAACCATAAGCCACAAGTAAACTACGTTTAACAAAATAATATTCTACGAGTACTAAACATTTTTGTTTGTGTATTTTTAACCATTTAACAATATTTCGGTTTAAAGTGTAAATAAAGTTTATATCCTATTAAATATGAATGTGAAAGTTGGAATATTTGTTACTCATTCTCGTCGGAACGGCTGAATGGATCGGGTTGTAATTTAAAACACAGTTATACGAGTATTATAGTCTGGATTAGGAACTAAGCACTTGTGTTTGAAACAAGAACTTCAGTGTGATTTATTTTCATATGAGAGACCGTGCTAGGTCAGACATGTAAAAAAAAATTGACAATACAATAAAAATAAAAATTGGCAGTCGTAGGGACTGCCGATAAAGGTGAAAAGTTGATACTCGAGCTGACTGGAAACTACGCGGGTTTAACCGGAGATTGCTGCTAGTCTGGAATAAACACTGTTACATAAAGAGAATAATAATGATGAAATTATATAGAATCAAGTGGATACCTCCATGTGTATTAAAGACATTGTTCTGAGAGACTGATTGGTTAACAAATAAAATAAATAAATAATCAACGCTTATCTAAACCAAATAGACACTAAGACACGGACGAAGAGATTTGACTCTACGTTTATGATAAGAACGTCTAGGCTGTGGAATGAGTTGCCTGAGTGGGTTTTCCCGATAGTTATCTTAGTAATCTTAGTAATCGTAGATAGTAATCTTGGTGTCTTCAAGTCGATAGTGAATCGGTTTCTTCTAGGCAAGCACGCTCCATCGTAGACCGCATCGTCGCTTAACATGAGGCAAGATGGCGGTCAAGTGTAAACCTTAAAAGTTAAAAAAAAAATTGGCTCTGAGTCACAGCAGCGGCGAAACATACGTTTGTAACGCAATGTTTCTACTTGATACAGTTACTGGATCAATGTAAACACTGCAATACTAAAACACAAGTGCGTACTATTTGTCATGATTAAAATTAGGTCACTGGAAGACGGACTGGAGTAAGCAAATGTCACGTTTGTTTGTCATATTTATGTTTATTTTATTTTGGCCGTACTTCCTAGTGTTTCGAAATTTCTACGTGTGGAGGTTTAAGACGGTAGGGGGTTACCTAATTAGTATTATTGTACTACGTACGACTCGAGCGAAGAGATTTGACTCTACTTTTGTGATACGAATGTGCGTTGCTTGAGAAGATTTTTTAGCTTTAAATCGAGAGTTAATAGGTTTCTGGGTAAGCGCTCTCCAACTAGGACTGCATCATCGCTTAACATCAGGCGAAATGGCGGTCAAGTTTAAACCTTTATAAGTTAAAATAAGCATAATTAGCTCAGTTTACCTTCTATTAGCTGGAACTCGGCGCCATTAATTTTATTTATTTATCGACATCGAAACATCGAGTTAAGGCCGTACCCCTAACAAATGAAATTGAGTATTTCTTACCTCATCGCACACCGCATGAAAGAGCAAGAGAGAAACAGTCGGATTTGTTGCTGTTTTACGCTCAAATTATAGAAGAAACTCTATTTAAAATCAGATTTTGGTCTTTTTGATATTATTTCTTTCGCCTAATGAGTAGATAGCTCTGAAAACTGGTCAAAAAACTCGTTTTGCGAGGGACGCACCTTAATTAAATAATAATACCTATACTCTACCCCGCTGCTGATCGTGATCTAGGTTTTGAATCGTATTTACAGATAGATATTGTAAAAACATAAACTACTAGCTGTACCCCGCCACGCTTTGCTGTGGCACATTGTGATGTAAAAATCAGATAAAAACAATCCTTGATGCGAATTATATATTATATCATTGTAAAATTTCAGCTCGATCGGTGCAGAACTTTTTGAGTTTTTGAAGCGTACACAAACCAACATAACATTTTTATATAGAGATATTGAGCAATGTGAATAAACGAGTGAATAATAATAATAATAGCCGCAAGTCTCTTCTGCATTTATCTATCCTCTTTTGACTTTCGTCTTCAAGTTTACGTTTTGTAATAAACTTATTTTAGTATTTAGTATAGAATTAATTGCCCCACAAAGTGGTGTTACAACCGCTGTATAGTTTATGCGTTATTGGATGGATTTCAGTTAAAGCTGGCTTGAAGACGCAATCACAATCTAAATGACGAATTTTAAACTAAATGTTTTTATTTTTCAAAAATTGTGCAGATGTACTAACTTGTCATCACCACTAACTTTCATGCTGAGGAAGTATCGTGAGGCACGTTCTAAGAATCTTTCGAACCCATGCATTATCCGCTAACCCACATCATAGAATAGTTAACACATTGCGCCAGCGTGGTGGATTATGGACCATGATTCTATCTATATGAGAGAAAGCCTCGAGTAACTAATAGAGTAACGAGCACAAAATTGTAAATGAGCTGATTAAACTAAGGTCCTAAAAATTCAGCTGAAAATATAAAAACATCTAAACCTACAATATCTGGTATTATACTTATTATAGATCTTATGTCTATTAGATACGATTTCTCACTAAGTGTATTCAATTCGTACCGGCCAATTATACGATTAAGCCAATGAAAGCTAATACAGTAACCTGATATGGCTCAATTGTGAAGTAACTTAACTGTTTATTCGCCCACATTGACTTAGGTTAATATGAATGTTTAAAATAGCAATATAACAGTTGCTTTTTGAGGAGAGACAAATTAATTTGATCTGAGGTTAGGCTTATTGAGTATAGGTAGATACTCGATGGATGTTAGGTTTAGGGTTTGGTTAGGGCTGTGCTGCGGGAGTTTTGCGGATACTTTGCCGCGTTCTGCTGTAAGCTGTAAAGGTTGAGTTTTTAGTCGGTAGGGACACCATGTCCATTTGACATAGCCCGGCCGTGTCCCCTAGGCAAAAGTGTATGCGCAAATGCATTTCCTCCGCGTACAAAAAAGGTTGTGGTGGTAGCCCTTGTAAATAATGAATATTGTTTGCTACTAGCTGTACGCGCGTTGCTACGCCACCTATCGAAAATTTATCGTACTAACACAGATTTAGAACAAATTTAAATGTAGCTTAAAAGGTTTATGATGCAACCTTAAAAGATAGACACAAGCGTCACGGACGTCAGCACACGCAACGACAGCTCTCAAAAGTGTTTTTTTTGTTACATTCTTCATTCATTCTTCATTCCTCTCCCACCGAGATCTATGCCTGCTGCTATTGATAGTAGCCATATATATCAGAAACAGTCGCGTAATGTTATGTAGCCTATAGCCTGTGAGTCTATAGCCTTCCTCGACAAATGGACTGTACAACAAAAAATAACCTTTTTAATTTGAGCCAAGAGCTCGTGAGATTATCGCGTTCTAAGATGACAAGAGAGCCCTATATGGCGCTCAAGTGTTTACACTTAGCAAAAACAGTAGCGTAACGTTATGTAGCCTATAACTTGTGAGCCTATAGCCTTCTTCGACAAACGGACTGTACAACAAAAAAATAACCTTTCTAATTTGAGCCAAGAGCTCCTGACATTATCGCGTTCTAAGATGATGAAGGAGCCGATATGGCGCTCAAGTGTAGGTTTACACTTAAGCGCCATAATTGGTTCTATTATACAACTTATAAATAATAGTAAAAACTAGTTAAATAATAGTCTGAAAAAAAAAATTAGTTAGATAATAGTCTGAAAAAAAACTTGAGCTACTGTTTATACCGGAGAAAACACGGGAGCGGGAACTTAGCGAGATCCTACTAATTTGTGATATTATTAAGTTTGGACTTGACGAGAGTTCATAGTGGATTGTGATTCGGTACATTTATCGTGTGTGATTGTTCGCATATCTCCCCCCGCTGTGAATCAGTTACGAGAATAGTACTGGGTGGCGAAACGCAACGTGTGTTTACTTGGTGTACTGGGGTTGAACGAAATTGGCCTATTTCAATACCTATACATTTTTGTGAATATCTGTGTGATGAATTCAAATATTTGTACTGTGTGTTTCTATGTATAATAAGTATCTATTTACAACTGTATTGTTTTTAAACTTTCGCATTTGATCACATAATGTTTATAATGTAACTTAATCTCATCATAAAGTAATGGACTTAATCACGATTCATTGTTTTGTACAACCATGTTAACTTATTGTTAACTGTCGTTTTTTCTTCAAAATCTCAAGGAATTTACGTTTACTTGCCACTTCACAAACAATAAATAATGAAATACAGTGCTTAGAATTTTCGAGTGATGTTATTCTTCTTTTCATTGTACGATTTTTACGAAAACGTTACGTCACAACTCCCCATTCCTGAAGTTTTATGATCTATCTCTTAGTCGATTATTAGTGAATTGATAAAATAAAAAGTATGTATTTCATACTTTGTCATAATCTACTGAATCAATGGGGCGTTTCCAAGAGGCAAAAGACCTGTCAAAACAGCTCCCAATTTCACCATAGGTGGCGCCAATGTTTTATTTTTTAGAGAAATTTCACAAAAACAAACAGGGTTGCCACTTTTGGCAAAATTTTGAACTATCTTTGTCAAATCAATTTGCATCTTCTACGCAGCCATCATCCCAATTCTCGCCGCTCTGATAATATGTCAACTCTAACGCCGTCAAGTCCTGACATTAAAACCTCGTCGAGTAACGATGTTATTGCAGTTGGCGATGAAGACTCCGGTTAGTATCTACACTACATCTGGATGAGAATCCAACATTAAAATGTTCAAATAATCTTATTACGTTCGTAATGTTCTGTTAATATAATAAAATTTGGCCTTTATTAGACACCAAAGTAACAACGCCCGCCCACGTTTTCTCGTGTAATTCACGTTTACCTAAGTTTTCAGCGATAGAAAGTAGGCATGTGCTATTTTATTTTAGTCCGCCCGGGGAAGTACCCATTTATTTTACCGCCAGATAATAATTTGCAAATATTACTGAGTTCCGCTTTGAAGGGGGATGTTTCCACTGAATTTACAGGGCATAGATATAAAACATCTTATATCTCTGGGTGACGAATGCAGTGCTAGGTAAGTAATTGTACTCTTCATGTTCCAATAGCTGCGTGTCTCTGCGCTGTTATGTGCTGGCGTAATTCTTACCATCAGGCACATGTACTAGTGTTGTCACTCTATAGCTCTATACTATAAAAGAAATACGCATGTCGGTGATTCTAAATCACAAGACCCACACACACAGCGTCAAACGATACGCCCCGCATACCGCTTCTCTGGCCCACCACAGATCCGAGGGTTTACCGCCTTACTAGAACTGTCTTAGCTTTGATATAACTTTCTCTTTTCTTTCTCCTTAAAATAATAGAGAGCGCAAAAGCAAAGCGAAAGCCGATTTAGTTAGGCGGTAGAAGGGCCGAAGCTACGCCGCTACCACGGATATTCGTGCCGCTAAACAATAAGATTTTACCCAATCAAACAATACTCAACGCATCTACAACTTCTGTAGATGCGTTGAGTATTGTTTGATTGGGTTGCTTTGCTTAGTTTGGGGTTTCTACTTCAAAACAAGAATAAAAATCCAAATTTTGATTTAACCCCGACTACTTCGGATTTGTAAACTGTGCAACATTCTAATATGCAAGCCCTTTCATTTGATACCAATATTGAGGGAGTAGTGCAAAATGAAATGTATTTCGCCATTTTGTGGTGGCGGCCACCTTGGATTTGAAGTTTGTCATAGTGCATAGTATTTTACTAGTCAAGCCCTTTCATTTGATACCCATATTGAGGTAGGTTGTGACGAAATATTTTGTCCACCATTTTATGGAGACGGCAATCTTGAATCGATATTTACCAAACATAGCTAATAACATCCATAGGAAATTAACCTTCAAATAAAAAACGCATCAAAATCCACCCATCGGTTTGAGCTCTATGGTGCCACAGACAGACACATACACAGACAGACAGACATCGACGTCAAACTTATAACACCCTTTTTTTGGTCGGGGGTTAAAAACAGCATACAAACCTTTATTGTTCTTGATTCACAGCACCACACTTCCTCCAACCATTTTACTTGCATTTCCACATCTTTTCTCTACTTTTTCCATATCTTTTTTACCTTTTTCATATCTTTTTCTTTATCTCTTTGGTCGCCCGTCGCGTCTCGTCTCAGATGATTGCTTCTCGCAAGTGGCTGTGTTCACAATGGAATGGCATTTTCTTTTTAATCCCTTATCTGGCGAATCTTATGATCCCCGTTTTTTGAAATACAAGGGTGTGTATTAAATAAGACGGGGAAACTTGCTTGTTTTTGAACTTGTTATGAAGGTGTATTAGCGTTAGAAATACTTACGAGTATTTTATAACTAGGTACAGCGCCATATTTTAGATAGATAGAAAACTCTTTATTGTAATACAAAATAGTAGAGAAATAATAATTGTAAGCACTCATGAACTAGTACAATAAATGACGGCCTTATTGTTTATAGCAAACTCTACTAGCTACCAGCACCTATAAACGAAATATTATTATTTTTGTAGTTTTGACTAGAATAATATCTGAAGAGCTTTCTTTGTGCTGAATTGGTATCGCCACAAAAACTTGCCATACTACCTTTTTTTTTAATCCACATCATCCATAATCTAGTTGACACTGTCGTTGACGCAGCTGGGTCAAACATATACCATTCGAATTAATTCATCAGGTAGGTTATGAAAAAATATGAGACACACATTTTTTGTTTATCAAATTATCAAAAACTTACAAATATAGATCATCAAATTTCCGGAGTGGGGGAGTTGTGACCTCACTCTATAGTAATAGTAGTAATAATCGTACCATAAAGTGATGTCACACGAAATTTCTAAGTACCTTCGTAATTTTCTGTCTGTTTGATTTTTTAAACAAAAAATAAGTGTGCAATTTAAATTTTAACAATGTAACTAACGGACCATTTAGCTTTTTTTACCAAGTTTGACTAAACTTGTACTAAGTACTAAAATTCTATCTGAATGCTACTTCATCTTTGAATATAGGGATGTTAACAATTTTTCGGAACTGCTTTTATTTTGAAGATTGACGCATGTTTGCCGTAATAAATAACATTTCATTTCAAAATATTTGTATTTTCGATGAGTAAATATGCAATATTAGACTAATTTTGAGTTTTGCCGCTAAAAGACTAACGACTGACATGACGTCACTTGTCGCAAAACATTGGTCGCGATTCATGCCTGTATGTCCCAGTTTACGTGTTTTCTTATCATTACTTAAATACAAACAATCAAAATCGTCGTCGCTAAGATCGCAAACTATAATAAAAATGCAGAAAAGTAAACAGTTTAGTCAGTTTTTGATAGCTTGTTTTGCGACTAGTGACGTAATAATTCATATTGGTGTTTCCAGCCACGTGACCACAGATTAAAAATATAGCATTTAAAATCACTTATAATAAATTTATTACGAAATATTAAATTATAATAATGTGTTTTTCGATATTCTATTAATACAAACTATCATAAAATCAATATTAAACATTAATTTGTGATTAGTATTAACATCCCTATTATAGGCTAGCCGCTAGTTGTTCAACCCGAACGAAGTTGGGGCGGACTGTTAATGTAAAATAAATTATGACAATCATAGGAACAGCCATTAAAAAAAAACTCTAATAAAATGTACTAATGTCGCACAATACGCTACCTGTATAATCACATATTTACGAGTAAGTATATACGGATATTACGGCCTCATATTACGCCGGTGACGTGAACTCACCATACATCGTGATTTCATCCATTCAAAAAGCATCCAAGGCACACGTCGCGCACGCGTTGCCATCCGTAAGCGACATTAATAACGTCTTTATGTGACATTTTACCTAAATTGACTTTTAAATGCCATCATACTAAGAGATTCAAAGTCAAAGCCAAAGTTCTTTATTGATAAATGTACAATTTACATGTCAATTCTCTATCGATCCATCTATTTAGTACTTTCCTAACAGCTCTAGTTTTTGGTTTATCCATGGACACAACTACATCACATTTTAATCGTCTTTAACTACCATTTTTACCAAATGATAACTCTAAAAATCTGTGAGTATAATTATTATGAAGTACTCAATTAGCTCCATATTTCTATTATATTTCTACATATATTTTTAAGTTTTGCAAAAGTTCATTGGTTCTCAAATGGTAGCATTTTTTACATACTCCTAGTTTTTTGCTTATAACTCGTAACTTAGTTTTAGTAGTTGGAGACATTTTAGCTTGTGGACGGCAGCGCTGCTTCACCACCGCTCTGACGCTATGACGGTACATCCGAATGTTGGTGACGCGAGCCCATAATATTTCCTCTAACAAACAATGCTTCACGTTAAGAAAATTTCACTTCTAAACCAATTACATTATTTCCAAATCAACTTTAAAGTTATTCCGCAACTTGTCCTACGATCCAAACTCATTAAAATTTTAACCCCAAACACTTCCAACCTCTCTAATTAATAGCATCGCGACATTTGCGACATCAGTGAATATTGAATGCCCTCCAACCCTGACACCCAGTACTTTGCCGTCTTTATCCTAAATAAAAAAGGATTAGCGATAAAACGTCAAAAAATGTAGCATCCACTCCGAGTTAATGATACGGGACGGTGAGTGGAGAGAAACAAAGGTTAGATCGCTTGTTACACCGTTGAGTAACATTTATTTTTGTAATATCATGTAACAGTTTCCCGAACAATGTGGTCAAGCCATCTGCTAGCCAGAGCAAAGTCAAATTGTTGAAGTCATTTTTGAAAAATATGTGCAATTATGTGCACTTAAAATATTGATTCGAAACTATGAAATCAAACTAGCTGTGTTACTTTATTGTTTTCTTAAGAAAAGAGGCCAACTAAATGTTCCCAATGCTGAAACTTGGGGTTTTTCATGCAAGAAGAGAGTCAATAGACTATCTTCTAGACTAGACTAGAGAGAGCTTTACTATCTTTCGCTTTACCATGTTGGCCCGGTGCGACTTATCGAATGACCTCAAAAAAGACCCTTTTTGTAATAGTTTATTAAAGAACGTTCTGTTCTATGTAACCCGAGGACTGTCACCTAAGGTTCGAGGCTTGAGACTCGCTCCTGGAGATGTCTCGATTTTTTCTATTTTATTTTCGATCCGTTTCCGAGGTTTTCCAACGAAAGCGTCTGGCTCAGCCACGCCACTTCAAGGCGTAAAGCTGAGTATGACTTAAGGACTCAAAGACTTAGAATTCAGGATACAAGGAGCCTGGTCCAATGGTTTTGTTTTAGTCTGTGACGTCTTGGAGAAGTGGTCTGGGGTATGGTCTTATTGTCATGCATAATGCCCGAGGTGATAATTATGCTGGAAGCGTGTCTGTGACGAAAATTCTTGAGATGCAAGATTAAGAGTGCTTTTTGCTGATATGGGTTTCTGATGGGAAGATATTTTTTAACATTGATGAGTTTGCACTCGACACTGGCCTAATGATATTTTGATCTGATATGAGGCTTCTGATGGCGACAATGCTATCTATGGTTAAGCTTGTTCCTATCAAGAGGAAATCAAGTCACTCTCGAGTTGAAGACACCATGTTTGAAACCAATGGGGAAATCCATAGAGGCAACGCATTCCACATTTTCACAACCTAGACATTTTCATCGTGAACAGTATAACATTATTGGAATCATTTTGCGTAATGTTTTGTTGTTGAAATACCTTTCTATTAATGGACCGGCCTGACCCACGTGACTTCACTTGGTGGATATTCACAAGATTCATACAATGCGCTTCAAATTCACGTTTATCATACAACACTGCAAAATAGTGGAACACTCCCAATTGGGTGTTCTCCAATTGTAGTTACAACCTGGTCTTTAAACCGCTACATATCATCGCATTTCTAGATAGCCAATGGTCATGGTCCCGAGTTTACTCGAAAATTTGTTACCCAAGCGTAACCCTAGAATTGAATTCACAGCCCACGAAAAATCTGTCTGAGCTCGCCAAAAGAAGTTTTTTCATATTGGACAAATCGCTTTTAAATGTTATCTGGGTGACTTAAAATGTTATCTGATCTTATTTTTAAAATAAACTGTATATTTTCCGTACAAACAAATGGCATACATTTATATTAGTAACATTGTGTAGAAATGTTTGTGAAGTTAAGAAATTTCATTTCTTAGTTACTACTTACCTCCTATGTTTTTTAATTCGTAAATTTTATGAGTAGAAATAACTTTGTACCCATTGTAAAATTGAGGATAACATAAAAAAATCTACTGAGCAACAAGAAATTTTAATAAACCTACATCCACCAAGCCAGCCATGTGCGGGTTGCTTGATGAAACAGAGAAGTTTCTAAAAAGACAAAGCTGCAGCAAGATTCAAACCTACGACCTCTGAATTGTGAAATCTAACGTTTTAGCCGCTACATCATCACATCTTACTTTATAGGCACATTCAAGTAAAAGGTTTTTATTTTCCTATTTGCATTATCAAAAGCAGAAGTTGCCATACCCAAAACATCGCATTACCATCAAACAAAGTCTGCAAACACTCAAAAATATTAAATGTGCAGAAAATTACTGGTAACATCGTACCTTTTATATTCGTATTTTGTCATCCGTCAAATGTATTTTCTCTCAAGGATCAGTGGAGAGGGTTCCGTTGCTTTCAAGAGGGTTTTTGTTATCCGCGTTGCGAACGCGGATCCTTGAAAATTTCTTTCTTATTTTTTTATTTACTCTCGTTTCTTCGCTTCACTGGTATTAATATTCATAAGTAAATTGCCGGGATAATCTTGGGAATAGGTTGTCTTGTAATGGATTTCGATGTCGCTCTTTTGTTGGTGGTGAGAGGAGCGTGGATTCATTTAGATGATTTTTAATGAAAATGGAGATATTTGTGTTAATAATATCCTTATAATATTGTAAAGGCGAAAGCTTGGATGTTTGGTTATTTAGATGTTTCTTGCTCTATTACGCCAGAACAGCTGATTGGATCGGGTTGAAATTTGTAACACAGAATATGGACTGAAATAGAAATTAGGCTCAATTACGTCGAAACGGCCGAACGAGTCAGATTGAAATTTGGAACATGGCAAGAATATGGTCTGAAAAAGCACGCAAGTTATTTTTTATCTCAAAAAAATTACGAATATGGAGACTACGCAAGTAAACCCGTGGGACGCGGCTAGTGATGTTGTAAAGAACTTCAGTTATGGACGTTTTGTTTACGTGTGAGATTATCAATATTCTGAGGCCAAGGAGTAATGTACAAATATCCTTCTGTTCCTCTTTGGAGGGCAATGTTTCCAGAAATAGAGCATCATAAATTTCCGAATGATGAACGCAGTGCTGTGCTGAGCAGTGATTCAAATCAGCACATTATTCGTACTTAAATAACTGCGTGTCGCTGAGTTACTACGGACAGATGTGCTGATTACCATCAGTCGCACGACTTGCTCGTCGTGTTACATGACTTTGTTTAAAATAAACTTTTTTTTTCTAATGTACAATTAATTCTTTAGACTGAGACAATCAGTAGCTGTGATTTAATGAGTATCGGTAAATACTTGTGGATACCTACTACAAACTCCTTAAAATAACACATAAAGTTTAAACATAATAGAAAACATTCAATATACGTACCATAGGTACGTAAAGAGTACTATTCATTTCGTATTTGCCTCTAATTTTAGAGCGGTTACAGACTAGCGTTTTATACACGCGCATTTTGGGAAGCCCATCTATTGCATATAGGTATGACGCAGCCAACTAGCTTAATCACCCGTACTGTTAATAGAATAGCCTGTTTACTAAACGGCTACGTTTAACTGACTGACTGGCCTTGTGACTTAGTGGGTAGTAACTCTGCCTGCGAAACCGAGGGTCGGGGGTTCGATCCCCACCCAATTCAAATATTTGTGTGATGAACTCAGATGTTTGTACTGTGTCTGGGTGTTTCTATGTACAATAAGTATGTATTTACAACTATATAAGTATTAAATCAGCTATCTGGCCGCCATATTACAAGCTTTGCTTAGTTTGGGGTCAGATAGTGTTGTGTGTAATTGTCCCAATTGTCTAGTTGGACAAATATTAGTATATTTGTCCAACTAGCGGCCCGAATGATATTCAGGCGTAACGTTTGTGACTACATTTAATAAACTGGCTTTCTAATGGTTAATAAAAGCCATTCTTACGGTAGAGTGAACATGTAACCGATATAAAAACGATGAAACATCGATATTATATTTTTTATTTAACACCTTAAAATGTAGCTAGGTTATGTTAGTTTCGAAAAATGTGTAAGTGCGCATACCGAAACAACCGTACCTATACGAGCAGGAAAAAAAAAGCTAATCTAAAACCATTCTCAGAGTTCAGAATATTACATCAATGCTTCCGTACACCTCCCAACATCATATTTATATTACAGCGTATTACATTCTCCCTTTAAACTTCTCGATCTCATTACGATATCACAGAGATGTCCTGATTTATCCATCCTTCCTCTTTTGTATTCATATACGTTTGTCTTCGATATTTATGAGAGTAATATTACATTCGTTTTGAAGACTTTTGGATTAAATTTTTTGGTAGCTTTGATGTTATTTATTTGGATTTTCATTATTGTTATTAGAATTTGTGAAGTGAAATTAATTTTATTAAGACTTATAAGCCTACGTTACCACATTCTACTGAATATATTGAATGATTTTATGATGATGAGATGAATTCTATTGTTTGTCTTTTAAGAGTAGCCTTTCGACATAACGACACCAAGATTGTATCTATCGGAAACCGGGACCTTGTAGGCAAAATATTTCACAGTCTAGCTGTTACTAAAAAACATCAAAATACTAAAAGCTTATGCGACTCATAAAACTATCAAATTTAAAAATAATTTTAGTAATTAGGACGGAAATTTTAAACGCTTCGCTTATGATATCAAAAAAATTCGAAAGGACCAAAATTCTGCTTAAAGTCGAAAATACATTTATATCAAAAAAGGAGTTTTCTAAATTCTGCGTATTGTAACATGCTGGGGGTAACTTATTGTACTTAGGTAATTGAATTTTATACCATTTGAAAAATGTTAAAATTTAACTTCAAACTGACGAAAACTGAATTACAACTGAAGAAGCGTCAGTCGGTGATTCGGACGGTTATTTAACGGCTTATCTGAATGAGTAATATGAAGCTGCAGAAGTTATGGTGTTCTCAGCGTTATTTGCTTTTGGTCTAGTCGGGAGAACGACGACTCGGCCCCGGGTTCAAATCCCACGCGCACCACTGTCTCTTCGCAGTCATGTGCGTAATGATATTAACTTAGAAAGGTGAAGAAAAATATCGTTAGAAAACGGACATGTATCTAGAATCTTCCAAAATCATGTGTCATCCACAAACCCGCACTGGGCCATTGTGTGTTATGTGTGAGTTATGGCCTTGACTCTCTCCTTGCGAGAGAAGGCTCCGAGTCCCATTAGTGGGATGTGTATTGATTTTGCTACCATTATTTTAGCAACTGGTAACCAAACTCGCTACCTGCGGAGCCGATGATAAGGCTGAGTGGAATAACATCGGAGAACCTCCAGCGACAGACTTTGATACGCTGATGATGACAGAATTCAACCAAGTTAAACCCCTGGTCAAAAATAGAATCGCGTATCAGGAACATCTTTTATACAAATTAATTGAAATATAAAACAAATTGCAGCATCGTTGCGGTTGAAAACAATACTACAGACGACCGCCTTGCGCTTTTGTACGGGCTCTTTCCCATGACAAAACAACAGGTGCGGAGGGTCAAACAATACTTTAACTAGTTTCAAATAACTGTTAACTGTGGTTAACGAGCGTCTGTGTTTTACATTATAATATGTTTTAATAACGTGTTACTAATGACTTGTGTGATAGACAGGAGACAAAACTAATAATGTAGAAAGGGTTAAAACTTTTATTTGTAATTAACTTAAAAAAAATATCAAGTTCTCAATTCGGATGTACGAGTATGTATGTCACCCAATAGCTCTGCACATTGTGAGTTGATTTTGATGAATCTTTTTTTCTTTGGTAGATAATATTTAAGAGGTAATTGCATATAAATTGTATCGAAATTGGCGCGGCAGTTTTTGATTTATGACCAAAAAAATAAAATTTGCTCACCTTTACCTAAACGACATATTCGTAGATTTTAGCATACATATTACAGAAAACAATGTAATTTTTTTGTGTCTGAGCTAAATTTTTTGTTTGTTTTTTTTTATCCGTATATTTGTTTTTTCTTTCGGTAAAAATCTAATTGTTTCAACATGGAATGACCGGACGAGCATGACAAGAAACTGATGGTAAGCTACACGCCTGATCATAACAGTACAGTTACTCAGTACTCAGCTATTTGACCGAGAAAACTCAAAAACACTAGGTATGTACTTACGTTACATTCCGACGTATTTGAGTAACAAACATCGAAACTTTTGCATTTGTATAAGAAGAACGTAAGGTTAAATAAGTGAAAACAATACATAAACAGTTTCTTTTGATTATATAAAAATATATTATCATTGTATAAAAAAATGGCATTCTTTCTAAATTCTTGACTGCCGGAAAAATGGTATGAATTCTCTGCTGAATTAAAAGTATGAAATAACAAATGAAATTCACAAATCACGAAAAGAATTTCAAAGCTCACATTACGGGTGAGACGTCATAATTCGGAAAAAAAAAAGATAAAAAACCAAGTTATTGAGATTTCCCCCGCGAGTACGGTGTTTTTATTATTTGGACGCCTCGCTTTCAGATAAGACGAAATGGGGACTCGGATTTTGTGTTTAATTTTAATCATGTATTCTGAACTTCTCAACAAGATGTAGATATGTTTTTGTTGTTTAAAATGTTTATGTTGTTCCCACAGAACATAAACAAATACGTAATGAGTATTGATGTCTCAAATACTCAAACGAGACAGTTTTACTCCACTTTTGTAATATAACGTCTCCGCTGCGTTGCGTTGCGTTGCTTGAAACTAAGGAAATCAAATATCTCATCATGAAACGATGTCACTATTAAAGTGAGGATCTGCACACGGTCCAAAACGTATCTGATGAAAGAACCAATTAGCTAGCAACTGTGCGGTGTTGACGATTTTCGATACTTTTAAATCGTTTTCAAATTTGGGTATCATTTCCAATGGCTTTTTTTAATAAGTCGATTCTTGAGTTTCTAGGTGGCATTTAGCAGATCCTAAAGATGCGAAAATTATTAAAATCATAAGTAAATTCGTTTTATCTGTTAAATCAAATAACACGTATCGGAAAACGTGCTATTTTAATATTATAACAGTTTTAACCTACACCATATGCCAGCATACGTTCTCAAAATATTACAAATAATATTTACCCCAAAACAATAAAAATTTTAAAGCTGTATTTTGCCGAGTCAGTAAAATATTTTCATAACAAATGCGTTATGCCAACGTTATTATCAACAATAAATCGCATACGGCGTAACGTTATACGTATAACGTTATAAGTTATAACGTATCAACACGGGTGTGATGTATCATGCGTTTTATGCTAAGCTATTTGCTTATCTGTGAAATTTGGTGCATTGATGGGTTAGGTGTTAGAGATTTTCATGACATATTTCTGGTTCAGATATTGAAATAATTTTTTTTTTTTTTTTTTGCTTATTAGCTAAACGATATATCTATATAGAAGAAAATAAAACGCTTCAAATTATTTTATTCAATAACTAGCTGAACCCGCTACTTCGTTCGCGTAAGCAGATGTTACTGACTTATACATTAATTGGAAGTATCGTGCGTCAAATATTTGGATAAGTAGTCATTGAAAAACCTTTGAGTTTGAGTGAATTTGTTTTGCCACATACATTTATTTAATTTTATCATCTTTATTTTTCTTTTTTTAAACAAAATCAAACATACTTAGTAAGGTTTCGTAGTATCGAACATAGCCGCAAGTGTTAAGTTTGTAGGATTTTTGTAGGATACATTATGAAAAGTCTGAAGCTAATGTGCATGATCTGATTCAACCTACTTACCTGTTTATTTTTATCCGCAAGCTGTTTTCTAGCGGTTACCCGCGACTTCGCCGGCGTAAAAATTTTAACGAAGCTTGTGTGGAATCAAAATAATTAAAATTTTGAGTTTTAATGACATTCAAGCAAGTTGAACCCGTAAATCTAAGCCAAGTCCTAGTGAAATGTTAATGTATGAATTTAATTGTAGGTAACACAGAAAAAAATCAAGAATCCAAATTTGGCATCATAATCCTTTTAGCCAGCAAAAACTTATTAGTACAATTTAGAATACCAGTAACGCCACCTAGTGATGAAAGAAAAAATACATACCACAATAGCAAAACATCGATTTAAATGGCCTTTAGTGCTTTTAGATTTAAACTGGCATTAGCGCCGTCTAATGAGAATATTATGTCGCTTGTTATTTTGATTGTGAACGCAAATCACCTATATTATCTACGCCAAAACGGGTGCATATATTTTCATTTTGGCTTTTACCTTACCATCACATCAAGTTCCTTACGAAAATATATGCTTATATTAATATGGAGTTAAATGAAAATGTAGACTTATTAGCCCATGTGAAATTTTAGACTCTTAACTATCTGTGTTTCGTATGTCAACCCAATTCGTTGTGCCGTTTTGACGTGATATTTAATATTTGTTTCCTTAGGGCCCATGCTTCTATTCAGGTTGATAGGTAATAAATACATAAATGTGGTATTTCAGACTATAAGTTATCTCTGTTTCAATTTTCTACCAAATTTGCTTAGTCTTTCCTACGTCACAGTAACCTATAAGTAACCGATTTGCTATTTCTGAGTTCAAACCACGTGTGTTTCGAATTCCATCCAAATATGTTCAGCCGTTCCAACGTTGTCCTGTAAATATTATGAATGTCACTGTTTGGATGTTTATTACGTAATACATAGAGTAGGTACTTATTTATACATAGGCAATGTTTAGCCTATGTGTTCTTCCAGACTAATCTAATTCTATTTCAAATTTCAACCCCATCACTTGATACGTTCCGCCATGATTAAAGCGGCAATAGAAATACATCATCTGCGAAAATTTCAACTGTCTAGCTATCATCGTTCTTAAGATACAGCCTGGTGACAGACGGACGGACGGACGGACAGCGAAGTCTCAGTAATAGGGTCCCGTTTTTACCCTTTGCGTACGGAACCCTAACAACAGTCTGCTTCGGTCACCGAAGCTTGTTGGACACTACCTTTAAATTTTAAACAGTATTTGGATTGAAATAAAACGTTTTCTAATAAGTTACGGCTGGTCTAGTAAGTTACAGCTGACCTAGTCGGGAGAACGGCGACTGTCGATCCGGAGACCCAGGGTTCAAAACCACGCGCACCACTATCGTTTCAGAGTCATGTTCGTAATGCCGGTAATTAAAACGGTGTAGGAAAACACCGTGAAGAAACCGAAATCTACCTATAATCTAAGTTCTAAGTCATATGTCATCCACCAACCGACACTGGGCCAGCGTGGTGGATTATAGCCTTGTCTCTCTCCTTGCGAGAACATTTAATGGGTTGTGTATGCTGCTACTTATTATGCTGATATGTTTTCTCCAAAATACAAAAATCTACTTCAATGACAGGTAATTTAATTCTGTCATTCGACTAAATTTTATAAGAAGGTACATGAAGGTATATGTCGTATAGATAAATCTAAGCTGTTTTTTTTATTATTTTTTTAAATTTAGTTTTTTGTTGAAATTTGAAAAACTACTTCCCTGTTTTCGATATCTAAGATCAACTCTGAAGTATTTTCTACCAAACAAAAAAGGAATTATCAAAATCAACTAACAATTAGCGGAGTTATCGCGTAAAATAAAACCAAATAAAAACATGCAACCCGATTGAGAACATCCTCCTTGTTTGAAGTCGATTATAACCGAATGATGTTTGTTTTTCCACACAAAAATATATTTTTGACAATTATTTTGTCATCCAAGACGACGTGACGCGATCACGTGGGCACTTTCTAGAATCTAGAATCTAGAAATCTAGATATTCTGTGGATCGTCTGTGATACACAGAATACTTAGAAGTTAGTATGTACCGAACGCGCCGCGCGTGTCGTTATTATTTAATGTTTGTGTAATTTCCGAACCAACAGACCGATATTGTTCAAATTTTGACGGGACAATATAAAAAATGTGTTCTTTCTAACAAAAAAATAATTAATGAAATCAAACAACGCAAACATGAGTTACAACCAAATACCCATTCTGACTTTCACCCCCTGCCGCAAGAAAACCGATCAGAATTTGGGGATCAAAAATAGCCTACAGCAATGTCCTTAGTATAAACTAAAATCATGCCAAGTTTCAGCTGAATTGAATCAGTAGTTTCGGCGTGATGCGTGATCCCTATACAGAAAGACAGACAGACAGACAGACAGACAGACAGACAGACAGACAGACATGAAAGAAAAAAAATGCGTTTTCGCCATCAGTATCGACTATGGAGTGGCCAAAAAAAATTTTTTTCAAAATATCTTCAATGTACAGAATTCGACCCGTTACAGTTTTATTATAAGTATAGATGTAGTTGAGTCCATTTTACTTTTAACATAAAATACTTATGTGGGAAATATTGTGACTGTCACTATATAAAAATAAATGAGTTAAAATAAAGGTATGATTTACATTGATATTAAAATAAGACACTTAACTAGATCTCGAGTAGTATGGTATGTTAGGTGTAAATGCAATATAAAAAAAAACTTATTTTTATTTTCTTGTGCAATAATAAAATTGTATGATGTAGCCTATGTGCTTTTCCAGACTTTAATTTATAATCTGCCTGTGCTTCAAATTTCAAACCGACCCTTTAAAACGTTCCGACATGATTGAGCAGCAAACATTCAAACTTTGACGTTACGGATCATCCAGATTTTCAGAGTCATCTAAAAAAACAACAAATCCAACCCCGCCAACATTATTGTAATCTTTGCAATAAAAACGATATTAAATTTAAGACTTTTACTTTTTTATAACGGAAGACGGAATACCGTTCATATCGTTGTTAAAATAACGACGGCTTCGTACGAGCGGGGCACGTGTTGTGTGTAAAATCGGTAATGTATGGCCGGCATTATTTACTCGTTTTAGTGTCTTTTAAAATAGATAGTTTTGAAGACTATAAATATCCTTAATCTTACTCAATTGTGTTATCGAGTCTAGAGAAGTACAAGGAATTTAGTTAAAAAATGACATATAATATGTATTTTATTCCGTGTAACTTGAAGGTGCCATAGATTTTCTAAATATTGAGTGTTAAATGAGTGCATTTATTAGCCTCGTAGGTTTTTTAACTTTTATAGGCTTACACTTGACCGCCATCTCGCCTGATGTTAAACGATGACGCGGTCTACGATGGAGCGTGTTTACCTAGAAGAAACCGATTCACTCTCGATTTGAAGACGCTTTTTCGAGCTACGAGCATTCCGATAGAAAAAAGGGCAAGATGGTATTAGATCGTACAAATCAGACGCACACTCTCCGAAGTGTATCCGATAAAAACCCGATAAGCTAGCAATTTTCCGGCGATGTTCGAGACTTTGCAGTCTTTTTCGCGCGAAGGTGTCATTGCCTATGAGCCTTTTGGCACGTCTCTCGATCGATTCCAGAGATTCTAGAATAGGTACGTTTATTTGACATTTGCAGTGCCCCGCGTTCTTACCCACGTCATTCTCATTATTTTCCTGGAATTAAAAGTAACTTTTATATACTGTAATCTTCCAGACTATAATGTAGCTGTATTCCAAATGTCATCCCGATCCGTTCATACGTAACGATGTAATTTGGCAACAAACATACAAACGATGACATCAAATACAAAAACAAAAATCTTTATTGCTGTTTGCAGGTAAGATAAGATGATACAAAACATTTAAATAATTGACCCATACAAACTGGCCTCTTCTTCTAGAGGCATGCAATATGTCTGGCAACTCACTTTCCATTGGTCTGAATTTATACAATGATTATAATAGTCAGCTGATAAAGTCTTCTTCTCCTTTTTTCATTTTTAACTTTTAATCGGTAGTATCATATATGTTATCTGATTCGTCGTCTATTACTTTCTGGCTTCTATCCCGTTGTGTTTTGTTAGTGTGATATGTTTGGTGAGCACAATTACGCCAACGTCTCGTGCTTCAGCAGGATGCTGTTATGGACTTTGACTAGTGTGTGTTTCATGTAGAATCCAAAATCCAAATCCTATTAATAGCTATTAATGATGTGTTAATGTTTTTTGCTCAATCACGTCTTTAACTTTTGAACTGATTGGGTTGAAATTTGTAACATAGCTAGATTATAATCTGGAATAGCATATAGGTTACTTTTTATCCCGGTAAAATAACGGAAATAAAAACTACGCAGGTAAACCCACCAGCACTTCTAGTAAATAATATATATACTTCTAATAAATAATAAAAGAAAAATGTTTTAATTTTATGACACGATTTAAATTGTGCCAAAAGTTTGAGTCACCTCAACATTTTTTATTGCCCTAAACAAAACAGCACCTCTCTTATCTCCCGCCATAAGACATTTACAATCGAATGCGCGCCGGTAGCCTATTTTATGTTATCCATTTCATCCCCAGTATCCCCTTTACAGCAGCCAACATAAAAATAGAGAATAAAAGATTTGTTGCAAAAATTAAACCTCTTAAGAAATCTCCCCTTAACGGAATAAATGGCATAATTTTTATTGTTGTTCTAAAATGCTCATAACCCGCCATTTTTGTTTAGGCGCGTTGTTTGGCATATTTGTTTTAGATGCGCTTTTGAATTGAGAATGTGCTCAGATTACCATTTTTTAATTAAAATTTGAATTTAAAACACGACTAACTAAATAGAGTAATTTAATATGAATTCAAATGCGGTAAATCCTACGTAATATTTGTATTATGAGTATTAACATCATTGTAGTAATGGACGTACATAAAAAGTCGAACGTAGTCTCGCTAAAACAAAAACTGTGTCTATAGAGTTGGCCTGTATTCTGTCGTACACAGGCTTACACGCACACATACACAGCGCACTGGCCAACTCTATAGTTGCAGTTTTTGCTTTAGCGAGACTACGTCCGACTTTTTTTATACGTCCATGATTACAGTATTAGTATTAAATGTTAGTGTGATTTTTAGTCTTTAAAAAAAATAACAATACACAATGATAATGTTTTAATATTATCATCAGTATTTTTTTTACAGATGTCATAAAAATTGTGTTGAAAATGTCATCTATAAATTTTAATATAATTTTAACCATCAATGAAAACAAATTAACGACAAAAGTCGAATATTAACGGCAATTTATTTCACGATTACGTCATAAACTTAACGGACAGTGCCAGGATTTGACGTTCCAAGTTCAAATGATTATAAAACATTCCAATTTTAATTTTATATGACGTTTAGTGTCGATGACGCGTGCGCATACTAACAAAGCAGAGTTTATACAGGCTGTTTTCATTTTATGAGCGCCTTGCATGTAGTGATAAAGGGTGTCCCGAACTTTTATCGGCTATTTAGTGCTAATTGCCTGTCTTTTTACGTTCTCTACGGTGATAAATTATGATTTTGGTCGTTAAATATCGTTTAATATAAGAAATTTTTACGAGAGCTGCATGTCTTTAAAAGTGTTAATTAACCGTTTAACAATGTTATTTTTAAGATATAAAGTTAATTTTTATAGCAATTTAATTTTAACTTTTTCATTCATTTTCTAAAGGGATAACCTAGGTATTGACGACATTAAACGAGATTTTATCGCGATCTAAATTATTACATTACCTCCCGAGAATCTACCGCGTAACTAAAACTGTCTTAGCTTTGATATAGCTCTCTCTCTTTTCTTTCGCTTGAAATGATAGAGACCAAAGAAAGCCATAGCAGATTTAGTTAGGCTGATCTAGGCGGTAGGTTGATTCAGATGTCGTGAAAAAGGCCTATTTCTTTCTAGCTCTGGACTAAAACAGAGTGATTACTTATAGGAAATTAATACACAATAAATATAAATAAATAAACAAACAATTTAGGATACGTTTTATTATCTGTTTCGATCCACGTAAATGTATTTTTCTCCAGAATCAAAAGCAGTCTGTTTCTCTGCATAATTTATTTAGCTGGTACTTAATCTTGTTATGTTGAGTGTGACGTCACAAGCATTGAGCATTTTTACATCGACGTAGCACAAGGAGCCCACTCTATATTCCCACAGCTGGGGCTCAAAACCTTAACACAAGGAGAGAGTCTAAAAAGAAAGGTCATGAATTCAACGTGCTGTCCTTGAAAGACGTTTTTGTAGGAGTAAGCCGGTTTCTTCGTGAGGTTTTCCTTCATCGTTAAAGCACATAGCGATGACTAACTAGTACGTTTGTCGGTATTTGGAAAAACGGTAAGAAGTGTTACCGGGATTCGAAGCAACAACTCATTTTTGTGAAAATGGACGTTCTCACCGACGTTTCGGCCGACGAAACTACATTGATTTACTAAAAATAATGCGGGTTTTCAGTTCGCGAGCTTTGTGCAAATGTTTGAAATAGGGCACGTCTACTTTTCGACACACGTCCTAGAAGTCGCTTCTATGACGGCATTGGGCCTCCATTTGTCCTTACAAAAAATTAATTCATTAATTTAAATTAATACTATTCAATCATAAAATAATATGATCCCGTCAACCATACTCCATTAACCCCATTTTATACCAACAGTATTCCAGATATTATAGTTACAGTAATATAATCTATAAACACTTTATGGCGCACATTGAAAATAAGTTTATTACGAACAGGCGATTAGCCAAAATCCTTACGACTTGACCATAAATAATGTATAAAAATATAGCCAAAAAACGCATAACTAAAATTTTATTGTGGTACGTTTATGTGAACGCGGCTTAGTTTTAGAGTTCCGTGCTGAATATGGTAAAATTTGTAAGTACGTATGAATTTACATAATTGTGTGCAAGTAAACAAAATACACTTATTATTATTATTATAAAAGGTCCTCTTCAAAAATTAAATTCTATTAATAAGATTTTATGCCCATGTTGAGTAAGTATATTTAGACAGTTGGTTGTCTCTAGTAAAGTGTTAATTGCATTTTCCGATCAATACATCTGTTAAATTTTGTTTGTAAATGAAATATATTTTTGGTATTTTGGATGGTATTCACATGTTAAATTATGTATACTTATCAAAAATAAATCTGTTTTGCATGTTAATATTATGTAAGCTATCATTTTTAGTATGAAAACTAACGTGGTTATTACACATTTTAAATAAATACACAGGTAACTCACGTTTAATGTTGTCAGTCCAGTCAGACTCAAGTTTCGATCGCGTCGGGCGATCTTTTAAAAAGATATCTTTGTGTAACTCTTTAACTAAATAAAATAACTTACATTCTGTCTGTCTATTATTACAATGGTACTTATATTACAATGATACTCCATTGAGCTTTGTGGAGCTTTGCGCCGTCTGCTGTAGTCCAAAGAAAATAGGTAATAAAAACATGTTGATGCTAACAGCACATACTAGGTCTTTTAAATAAAAAAAAAAATAAGACAAGTTTTAATTCTACTTTAACTTCGTCAGTTTTTATAAATAAAAAATAACATCTTTAATAGGTACGGGAAAACAGAAAACAATGCAACGCATATCAAACTTTTAAGCTTTAGTTGTGTTACGCTACATTCTATTTTTAAGAAAATGGAAAAAAATATGTTTAGATTAGAATATATTATTTTAAAGTCTAAGGTTACCTCCTTAGCCTTTGTTTAATGATTTTCCAAAATATATGAATGAATTCCGTATTAAATATTTTTGAAATTTATTTTTCTTTGTTTTAAAAATCTACTGAACCCTCGCTCCGATGCCCCAATTCTCCCAAACAATCGTATCTGTACCGACACGGTCCGATATGTCTTTACGATCGAACTTAATATATCGCGTGTCATCGTAAATGTCGCACCGAGTGGATGCGCACGACATTATTATTTGTTGCCCACGCGGTTTTTAACGAGCTTTTACAATATTGTGTCGAAAAAAAGAAAAATAAAAGAGTAATTGGACAACACGAAAACAAAAATTCTTAACATTCACAATTGTCATGGAATCATTTTGGTAGAATAATATTTTCAGTAATCCAAATCTTTTGTGCGCATTTATTGTATAGACGACAACAAAAAGCTTTTTTTTTTTTCTTTGAAAAGTTTACGATTGAATCAGCTCTTTTTTGAACAATGATAAATATGTAGGTATGCACTTGACCGCAATATCGTCTGATTACGATGGAGCTCGTTTTCCTTAAATAAACCAATTCATAGTAATTTTCAATGATTCAAATAATATTTGGAATTCGAATTTCCGAGATGAAGTCGTGGATATTTTATTGGTAGATTCATTTATCAATAGTCTGTGTGATTTCAGACTATAATCTGAGTTTCAAATTTCGACCCGCTCATCTACCGCCTACCTAAATTGTAGCTATTGCTGTCTCTATAATTTCAAGCGAAAATAAAAGAGTTATCAATATCAAAGCTAATCCAGTTTCAGTTAGGAGGTAGACCCTGGGATGAACACATATCCAAATACGCTCGCTACGTGTCTTAACAGCTTTATAAATGTTTCCAGAGAAATTACAGGGCTTAGAGATATAACATTTTAGATATCTGGGTGACGAGCGCAGTGCAGTGCTAGGTAATGATTTGGACTCTTCATGTTCCAATAGCTGCATGTCACTGTGCTGTTATATGGTGGGCATGTTGCTCACCATCAGGTACATGTCCTGTTCGTCTCGTCACTCTTTGTTTAAAAAAAACTTCAACAAATTATTGAATTCCACAGTAAACTCAACCACAATTTCACTTTACCAATAATACTTGAACGCAAAACATTTTTCGATTCTATTTTCAAATTTATCCAGGAAATTTATCTTGAAGATGTCATCTACCTTTCCCAGCATTTCGATCAGAACTATTCCGTACCATCGCATACAAAATTCATGACTTTGCAATAAAATATTTCAATGATCTAAGATAAAATTGAGCTGTTACGTTGACAGTTCCTTTTATAGTCCATCTGAAAGTCAATGCGAGATGTAGGGGCCCACATTGTTGAACGACGGCGAAGCGAAGAGATTGAGACTATTGAGTGGACAGTTTATTACATATATATAATTTTAAATGTTTTAGAATCACATTGTCATGATACAAACATTAATTAAACATATTAATAATATGTTCAAAGCTAAGCTTAATAGAGTGACGAGACGAGCAGGACATGTCCCTGATGGTAAGCAACATGCTTGCCGCATAACAGCACAGTGACACGCAGCTATTGGAGCATGAAAATTGAGCGCAGTTTTATCTCTATGCTCAGTAATTTCACTAGAAACATTGCCCTTTTAACCGGACCACAATGATGTTTTCACACTACTGCTATGTGTCAGAATAATTGACAAAGGTGCGGTACTTCCCCAGGTGGACTCTGCAAAGGGTCCTACCACTACCTATTCCTAAAATAAAATAAATAAATAAAAGTCTAGTAGGTACCAATGCCTACATATATGCATATGTGTTCTTGTCTTGATTTAATTGAACCTATACATTTATAATAAATTAGATAATTATGTAAATCCGACAAATACACATGTAACTAAAATATTGAAAAAAAATAAGTCTGGTTTTTAATACTAAGGTTTTGCTCATGTGCAAGTTTTTAATAATTATTACTAAACTACAATATTATGTACAAGTAAAATTTGGTAATTAGCTCTGCTTACGATTAGTACAAAGGAACCGTGCGGAAAGTCCTGATCTATTTACGAATACTTATTCCATATCTAAGGTTCCGATATTTAGCTTTGATATTTATTAGATTTTTAATATTATCTTAAATAAGACATTTAAAACAAAGTTCAAAAAGCACTCAAACAAGTACCTAGCCTGGAAGAGATCGCTTTTAGCGATAAGGTCGCCACTTGTTTCACTAGCTCTAAGGATATATCGTTTTGTATATTGTTTTTTGTATTGTGGACAATAAAGAGTATCTATCTATCTACCTACATACGCTAGTGGCTGTATATTCGTCTGCTGCAATGAAATTTTTCAAATAACTCTTCTGAGCAACAGTTACGCAACTTTGTTGCTTTATTATGTGATGTTACAACGTCGACCATATCGCATGCTTTAATATTGTTTTGATGCCTCATTTAGTATTTTTCATTGTCCAATATCATGAATCATTCATGCAACTATGTTACGATAGATTTTAATACTATATACTGACTAGAGTGGTGACCAGGAACCGGAAGATGCAGTGTTGGACGGCCTCCCACTAGATGGACAGATGACCTCACAAAGGTCGATGGAAACCGCTGGTTGCAGGTTGCGCAGGACCGTTCGTTGTAGAAATCCAGGGGGAGGCCTATCAGTGGACGTCTTTCGGCTGGTGATGATGATGATATACTGACTAAGCGAACATAACGTGCGCCTGAGGGTAGGCAACACTCGTGCCGTTAACAGTGCTAGAATGCTACGCCGCTTTTTGTATATAAAAAAATCCAAAGCACTGTAAAACCTTTCTGTGTTATAACAAAAGACATATCCCTATTTATAAAATCTTTGCTAAACCCATTTCGGCCTCCTTTGTAACCACAAAAAAAAATTGTGATCTTAAATGCATTGTCAGAGTTAATACTTTCTAGAATAGTTAGTTATTGAAGTCTCTATTTTAGTTTCATCAGCATGCAAATTATAAAATACAAAAATAAAATAAATAAAATCCTAAAACAGATAAAGTTCATGTCAAAAAACCAGTGTTATTAATTATTGTTAGGTATTATGTCAACCTATTATTATTATTATTATTTTTTAATTTGTCAATCTCTTTTTTTATTATTTTAGCAAGAAATAAAAGGCTTTTTTATTTTTATTTTATTTTATTTATTATGTCAACCTTTAACAAATCGTACACAATTTTAAATTGAAGTCAGTTTTTTTAATTATTTTTTTTAATAATTAGCAATGTTGATATTATAGGTTTAAAGAGCTTAATTTTACAATAAAACATCAAACACTTTTCAAGAGATAGATATAAATAAAAAGATCACCCCTTCCAATTCCCTTTTCAAACATCAATGAACATAAGCCAAATAAAGAGAAAAGAGGATTCAAATTAAATTAGGACTTCATTTCGCGACTCTTTTCTTGAGACCGCTTTCAACTCAGTCAATAAAGGTGACAAATTGAAGTCGCGAGGGAGAGAGACACTTATCTGTTTCTTTTGTATTCTTGACAGTGAGGCATTCATTTTTACACACTAGCTATGGTATGCAGCTAGTTATCGTTGACCAAATATTTTGGTTTAAAATTAGTCTATATGAAATTCCAGATTATAATCTAACAGTCTTTTAAATTTCAAACCGATTCATTGTGTCATTCCGACGGAGCTGAGCAACAAGCATCTAAACTTTCGTATTTAATACTGATGAATAAAAAATTGCAGTTATGGAGTCTGCGCATATGCCGATGTAAAAACTTATAACTTAGAATTTTAGTATTAAATAGTAATTACGAATGTAGCACAATATGTCATCTGTATAGCTATTAAGTAATACCGCTATTACGGATCTTGGTGACGCGAAATCACACGATTTCACCTAACGGTGGAATACGTTGCCTGAGTGGGTGTTCCCCGATGATCACAACCTTTGTGTCTTCAAACCGAGAGTGAATTGGTTTTTTCTAGGTAAACATGATCCATCGTAGATCGCACTGTCTTTTAACATCAGGCGAGATGGCGGTCTAGTGTAAGCCTATAATAGAAAAAAAAATAAAAAAGTTGTATCTATACTAATATTATAAAGAGGAAAGATTTGTATTTTTGTATGCTACGAATAAACTCAAAAACTACTGGACCGATTTCAAAAATTCTTTTACCAATAGAAAGCTACATTATCACTGAGTAACATAGGCTATGTTTATTACGAAAAAATGAGATATCCATGGAATTTTTGCTAAAACCAACGCAAGGTATAAAACAACAGTCATAAATGGCTTTCATCGCATACGCTGCGGAAAGCACTAATGATAGACCAAAACAATGTTCAACAATATTATAGAGCGTATTAAAATCTACAAAAAACCTCGCGAGACCATATGTCTAACTACAGTAATTACGTCGCTACAGCTACTTTTTTACATTTTAAAAGTAGGTAAAAATGCCTATCAAATTCAGACCATGTTATCAACACATTTGTATTAATTCTTATCCAAATAAATTATTTCTTATTCAAGACTCTTTTAATACCTATTGATTACTTTTTGAATTATTGAAGTAAGACATTCCATTCAAAAGATATAACGAAATCAAAAATATCAATTCTATCAAAATGCGGCGCCGCGCGGCGTAACACCGATAGAGGGGACACCGAGGCACGGGGGAGAGGTGTTCGCAGCTATGAAATAGGTAAGTACGAGTAGCCGCGCGCTTCTACTAATTCGCGTGGTCGCCTCGCTACGCAGGTAGTGGACGCAAATGATACTACTATATATGAAACATTTTTTCGTAACACTTTTTATGTTCCTATCAAAATGCTCTTTTCAGAACTACTTTTGTATAAGTTTATTCTACCTTTACTGTTATTGTTCAAGTTTTCTCGCACTTTCTACACAGTATCACATTAAATTTATTCCATTTCTGTTTTCTTACGATGTCTTCTTTCACCGTTTTAAATTGGAGGCATTACGGATATGACTTCGAAAAAACAGTGATGCGCGTGTAATTTGAGCTGGGGGATAGGATACGATATAGGTCATCCCCAAAGGTCCCCTTTATCCTACTTACTAAATTAGAATAAAACGAGCATGAAGGACTACGATGATGAGACGATCAGAAATCTAGCTGTGTCAATAGATTCAATAAGCAGCCCACTAAATATTCCTACTACTGGGACTCGGGGCCCCTCTCTCGCAAGGAGAGAGTCAAGTCCATGTCCAAGTCAAGGCCACCACGCTGGCCCAGTGCGGGTTGGTGGATGACACATGACCTCAAAAGATTCTAAGTACATGGCGATTTCTTCACGATGTTTTCCTTCGCCGTTTTAAGTTTTGCGGTATTACGCATATTACTCCGAAAAGACAGTGGTACCTGGTGCATGTGGGATTTAAAACCGGGGCTCCAGATCAGCCGCCGCCGTTCTCCCGAGTAGACCAGCCGTAACTATTTAGTACGTATTTAGAACTAATAGACTTTAGTAGTTACATAAAACATTGCACAACCATAAACTACGTCGTAGGTGGCATTAGCAGATTTTTAACACTAAATTACAACCATTAAATATTTACTGATTTAATTTTTGATTTGATGCGTAAAAGTAAAAGGGGAATAACAACGACGCCAGACACGCCTAACGTTTTAGAACTAATGATAATATACCATAACAACTAACGCATAACAGTTTTCGCATAATTTTTGCTACCGTATATAGCATAAACATAACTTAGCATAATGTTTAAAGGCACATATTGAGAGAAGCATAACAATACCTAAGCATAACAATTGGTCCTATTATGGTCTATCACTGAAGTTCGACTCCGGGTGAGCTCCCGGAGCCAGAAGCTCTATGTCATTGAGTGTAAAATTTGGTTTTTATTTCTCTTTATTTAAAAAAAAAATAAAAAATATGTAAATGTTAATAAATTTGGTTTTTGAGAACAGTTTAATTATCATTCTTTCAAAATACTTAAAAACGTGTTCTAAACATCGGATGTCAATGTAATAAAGCCGCTGTATTCGCTCGGTATCGACGAGACCCCATTGTTCCACATCAAAGGTGCTCTCCCCTTGGCGGGTAGTTTATTATTACGGTTGTTTGAGTCGACTGCTGCTTTTGGATTTATTTGAAACTTGCATTGAACAGATTGATTTCGATTACGTAAGATACTTGTAAATGTAAAGTAGAGCTCGTTTCATTTACTTACTTATCACTTAATTTAAATTTGCTTTTAGAAATAAATATTCGTGGACATTTCACATACAACACCATCTGACCCCAAACTAAGCAAAGCTTGTACTGTGGAAGCAAGATAGCTGATACTCGTACTTACATAATTGTAAGTACATACTTATCATAAGTAAAAGACACAGTATAAAATATTTATATTCATCACATAAATGCTTGCACTGGGTGGGAATCAAACCCACGACCCTAGGCTTAGCAGGCAGACTTACTACCAACTAAGCCACGAAGCCAGTCCCGACTTTCGCGATTTTTTTTAACAATGACATGTTTGCACTTGTTCGTTGATGCTAAATAACGATGTGGTTTACGAAAGAGCGACCTAGCCTTACCTAACCACTAACACTGAGCACGCCCTTTGCACATGGATGTGTTTATTGTAGTAGTAGGACTCTTTGCGGAGTTAACCTGGGAGAGTACCTCCTTCGCCATATTATTTTTAATTTAACCTTTCGCCAGACTAAGGGGTCCGTGACCTCTGTCACTTAGACTCTGTTTTTAACCCCCGACCAAAAAAGGGGTATTATAAGTTTGACGTCAATGTCTGTCTGTCTGTGGCACCGTAGAGCTCAAACTTAAAGTTTGAGCTCTAAGGTGCCACAGACAGACATACACACACAGACAGACAGACAGACAGAGAGACAGACAGACAGACAGACATACAGACAGACAGACATCGACGTCAAACTTATAACACCCCTTTTGTTGGTCGGGGGTTAAAAATTAGTATAACCATTAACCACAGCATACCTCGCCGCTAGCGATTCTAGGGGTCGAGTAGTTCAGTTTGTTACCAATATCAGGGTTTGCAGGGCACATCTATAGCTCTAAATCGTTGACAAATATTACTACACCGGTTTGAAGTGCAGTATTCATGCGGAATTTTTGAAGTTATATTTCTTTTGGCACGTTTTGAGAGTAATTTTCGATGCGGTTTTTTTTATTGGAAGGTTAATTTCTGTGCGAATGTTCTTAGCTATGTTTGGTTAATATCGATTCAAGATGGCCGCCTCCACAAAATGATGGACAAAATATTTCTTCACGACCTACCTCAATATGGTTATCAAATGAAAGGACTCGACTAGTAGAATACTACTATACATTAGAACAAATTTCTAATCCAAGATGGCCGCTACGCTATGGATGGAAATACATTTCTTTTTTCACAACTCCCTTTATGGGTATCAAATGAAAAGGCTCTTGACTAGTAGAATGTTGTACAGATAACAAATTCGAGGTAGTCGGGGGTTAATCAAAATTTTTAATTTTGTTCTTGTAGTTGTTGACAATGAATAGCGATAGGTAAAAACGCCCGGCGTTGACGGTTTCCTGCAACCGACTATAACGGAAAGAGTAAGCTCACTCTTCCCAACGATGACAAATTCCGTGTCCCTTAAAGTTTGGGAGGCTGTGGTGGAGGCTCTGAGCCGGAAGTAAGCGGCGTAAAAACAGCAAATGACGATGTCAAGTCGATTACTAGCGGAATTCCAAGCGGTAGTGATTGGCTCAACAGACGAAATCAGACTAGCACTAGAATTAGATTTGAAATGTTCCCAACTCCTCCCTATTTTCCTCTCCTTTTTCTAATCCACGAACTATGTTAAAAAATAGAGAACCTAAATGACAAAGGTCACAGTCCGCGGTCTGTCGAGTAGCTAAATTAAAAAAAAATTGGTAGGGCACATCTGTAGTCTAAATCTATGATATTACTACATTACTTCCACAACAATGACAGCTGGCTAATGCCACAAACGTAACAAATCTCACCCTAATTTAAAGATTACAACCGCAGGTACAAACACACCCTCGCTAATAAAATTAGAAAAAAAACTCAATCCTCTTACATTTCGGTCTCAAATCTGCATAATTTTATTACCTAATTTCTTTTCCGAATTGAATAGGAGACCGACAAATTGCTTTCATTATTACAGGAAAAAGAGATAAAATATATCCAATTTGCGTAAAATAAAGAGGGACAGACGTACCTGATAATCTTGCGAGTATCAATCGTTGGATCTTTTGCATACATTTTGTGTAAATAAAAAAGTAAATTAGTTTCGTCTCAATAGACAACATTTTCTGCCTTCGCTTTTTGAGGTTCAATTTAAGATTTGCTTTTGTGAGATACGATCTCTAACACATTTTGAATCTTATTATGTATCTTGGTAGATCTTTTCGATGTGTCGATTAATTACTCAAAGGGACGAAATTGTGACATATGTCTGTTTTTGAATACTATCACAGATTTGAATATCACAGTAAGAAATAATATATAAGTTTCAAAAAAACTTACATGTAGCTTACTAGTTGCACCCCTCGGTTTTTTTTTTCGAGATAAAAAGTAGATTATGTGTTCTGCCACACTATAATCTACTCGTAACTGCGTACAAATTTCAATCAAATTCGCTTAGACGTTACGATGTGATTGAGCAATAAACATCCATACATCCGAACATTGACATTTACAGTATTAGTAGGAGCGGCAACGATTCTCTTGTTCAAACTCTTCAATATTTTGCCGCGCAGCGGTTTTTTAGATTATTGACGATATTTTATTGTTCACACCGTTTTTAAGATTCATAGGAAATTTCAAATTTCCTATAATTTAGGAAACCAGTAAGGCTAGTGAAACTACTTCGTTTCTTAACAAATCGTTTTTTATCGGATACATTTCGGTGAGTATGCAACTTATCTTCGTGATCTAATACCGCCTTGCCTTGCTCCTCTTTCTTCTCTCTTTGATGTTTTTTGCTCACGTTAGAACAACAGAATGGATGAGATTGAAAATTTTGATACATTTGCATGATAGTCTGGAATAGCATTACCATTTAGGTTAATTTTTATTGCGGGAACTTGAATTACCCGGGCAAAACCGCGGGGCACTACACATAATATATATATTGATTCAAGGAAAGAAAATAAACTTTGATGTCCCTAAACGAAAGGTAGCAATTTAGTTGCAATAACTATTTATGTTTTGGAAACAAATATTTGGCAAAGGTGAAAAGGGTGCATGTTGCTTTTGGTAATGGTATCCCGATTTAAGTAAATATGGTATCTGGAAAGTGATTCTTTGATATTTTTCTATCTTATTTGCATTAAATATAGTGATAGAACACACGACGGTCCTCTTTTATTATTCTATATTGTACTGAGCTTGTGTGTGCTGAGATTTTAAATGGTTCAGGTCTAAATCAAAGAGTTCAAAGAGTTTTTTATAGTGTACTCGTAGAGTGATGAGACGAGCAGGACATGTGCCTGATGGTAAACAACATTCCTGCCAACAACAGCACAGTGACACGCAGCTATTGGAAAACAAAGAATCCAAATCATTACTTGGCACTGCACTGCGCTCTCCACCCAAAGATATGAGATGTTTTATCTCAATGTTTTGTAATTTCACTCGAATTACTTGCCTTTTTTTTAATATAGAGTGAAGAGATGATCAGGACATGTGCATGATGGTTAGCAAAATGCCTGCCATATAACAGCACAGTGACACGCAGGTATTGGAATATAAAGAGTCCAAATCATAATTTGGCACTGAACTGCGCTAGTCACCCGGAGATATAAGATGTTTTATCTCTCAACCCTGTAATTTCTCTGGAAACGTTGCCCTTCAAACCGGAACACAATAATGTTGCACAAAGGCAAACTAAGGCAAAGGTGTGGTGGTCCCCAGGTGGGCTCTGCAATAAGCTCTACCGTAACATAACCTACTGTCTGAGAGAGAGATTTACTTATGTGAAAACTTTTTAGAGCACTTTTTGGTGTAGGAAAGCTTACATGTAGGTTCCCATCTCCCAAAATGGGATTGCAGCGCATGTATGAGACTTTGAGCCATGTTTGAAAAACCGCGTTAACTTTTATATGGACTGAAGTTTTAGTAATAAATTCTACTTCTACATTTATAAATAAAACTGTATCGTATCAAATTCTGTAACTTGAAGATATTTTAAAAAAATGTAAGTGCTTACGGCTGCCCGTTTGGCACTCAGTGGCACTCAGTGCCAAACAGGCAGCCGTCGCGCGCGTGCACTCTCCTTGAAAAAGGCCGCCGGACGCGGCCGAAACTCGAGTCGGATTGACCGACCGTATATACGTGAGTGTCCCGTAATCCAATTAAATATGTGTAACAACCACGTTAATTTTAATACGCGAAAGTATGTGTATGGATACTCTCTCGAGAAAAAAACTACTTAAGAAATCTGGATGAAATTTGATACATTGATCTCTATCAATAGTCTACAATAATAATACATAGACTACTTTTTAACTCAGAAAAAAAAACGAGAGTAATGCGTGTGAGATTATATTAAGGAATAAATAGTAGCAATAGAAAAGGTGCAGTTTATAGCTTTGCAAATGGCAATAGACATTGAGTGTCTTCACAAATTATGGCTTTTAGAGTGGTTGTAGCACTTTACGGCGTTGATTTCATTATTTAGATTACAGAGCAATAGAACTTTATTTGTTTCTGTAATACTAGAGCTAGATTATTTTAGCGCAGTATTATTTTAGAGCAGTTTTCTCGTGACCACGGCGGTTGTAACGATTAAGCCCTGTACTTTATAAATATTAGCTTATTTTGGCTCTAGATAGAAATAGGGTTGATAGATAGATAGATAGAGACACTTTATTGAACACACCAAATAATAATAATTTACAAGAATGTAACATTTTATACTAATAAAACTAGTGCGACAATCGGCGGCCTAATCGCTAAGAGAGATCTCTTCCAGTCAACCTTAGGGTGGAAAAAAGATAAGCGGAGTGTTAATGGAGACGGGGTGTGCATGTGACATGAAAGGTAATTTACAATAACATCGATGAATCACAGTGTATATTATACTACTAACGATACTTAGTAATACAAAAAATACTAATACTTACTCATAAAAATAACATAAATACGAATACTAATTATAATATAATAATACATACTAATCTAAAATATATGAATAGGTATATCTGTATATGTCAAAGATTGTTGAACTCAAGATTAGCCCTGAACATCTTGACATTCGTAACAAACTGCGTCTGTGACATCTGTCTCTATCTAAGACATCTATTTCGCTCGCGGTAGTTATAATTGGTATTATTCTCTCTCTCACACGGTGATGTGTAACCGGCGACGGTGATGGACTGATGGTAGCCATTTTAAAATAGTAATGGGTATGTAATTAGAAAATATTTGAAATTAATTTAAACGCTGTACTTCCGCATGAAATGTAATTCTATTAGATTTATTTGAGTTTCTAGAATTATTAGGACACTTTTTGAATGCACAGGAAGGCATAATCTTTTATAATTATGTTAAATCAGTGATAGGTATAAACGACCGGCGTCCCCCGCTTCCTACAACCGACTAGCGCGGAAAGAGTGAGCTCACTCTTCCCAACCTACCAACATGATTCCGTGCGCCCTGAAGTTTGTAAGGACTAATCTTGAGTTCTACGATCATGTATATGTTGTATATGGTTGAGGTATTTTGTGAACATCGAGATATGGGTTTATAAGAACTATAATAACAACACGTGGTCGCTGTAATAAAATAGGCATGATTACTAAAAACACTACCGTCCTAGTCCTAGACCTAGACCTAGTCCGTCAGTTAAATTATTTATTAAAAAATACTGTGTACGTATATTTTGTTTTGTTCCACAAAGAAAAGTTGGCAAAGTATGGTTTCTTTTTTAATTTATTTTCAAATGTTTAAAAGTTTTGTGTGACGTCATTTCATTATACGTCTTTTAATTATAGACGTTAGGTCACAACTCCTCAGTATTGAAGCTTGACGATCTATATCATTGTTGATAAAGTTATACCACAAAAAAAAACATATTTTCCATAATCTACCCGATGAACTAACTACAATGATATTTTTTGACGCAGTCATTATCCCAATTCGGATTTTAAACATGACCACGATAATTAGGAATGTCAGTTCAGTTCATAAACTTATCAAGTAATAAATCGGTATAAATTAAGCTAAACTTAATAATAAGGATAAAACGCTCACACGAGTCCTAAAATCAGAGGAAATGACGTAAAAGTAGTGGGGAGGAGCCTACATCGCACCATATGATTGGTGATTTATGGTACGATGTAGGGTCCGCCCCACTAGATTTACGTAATTTCCTCTGATTTTAGGACTCGTGTGTGCAGCGTTTTACATAATAAGTATAAAATGAAGTAAATATAACTTACATTTAAAAAACCCGACTGAAAAAAAACATAAGATAAAAAAGCATTATGGAATAATATAATATAATATCTAAGGACACTTGTGTGACTGAAACGAATCTAACGATACCTTAATTGTCAAATTCCATCCAGCCTTTTGTTAGATAAGTGGGAATAAAGAAATTTACAAACATACAAGATACGCGCGAAAAACATAACCCTTCTTTCAGTCGAGTAAAAAGGTAAAGAAAGCTTTTGCCCCGTAGTGTGACAGCTTCTTTTGACGTGACAAAAGCCTAATAATTCTATATCAATTTAATAGCACTTAAAATTTTGCTAAGTCATGGCACGTGTTAGCGTGAGTAAATGTTTGGATTACTGCAGTTTAGCTCATATTAGTTCTTATTATATAAATCTTTCTTTGTTTCAGAATCGAATGAAGATTTCGATAGAGATTATCTTATAAATATGTAAATTTATGATAAAGATGTAATTTAAATTCTAGTTTATTTTTCGGTAACCTTATCAATGTTTATACAGTTTTATAACGAATTTAATACGGCTATAACATGCGTTGTTTCCCGATGATACTAAAATAGCCATTCAAATTATACTAACAATAAAACTGTGGAGTGTATCACTCACTCGAATTACTCAATACTTTTTGCTGAGCGCCTTTACATGCAACGACTTTTTTTAATCTTTTCGAAACTTTGTCCTATCATTTTTGTAACAAAATAATAAAATTGCGTGAAACTTTTGTACAAAATTACGCCAAAGGTTTGTAAGATGAAAGAAAAATGTGTTCGTAATATTATTATTTTTTACTTTTATTCATTTTGCACATTTGGTGCGGCAGCCACCATTATAATGCGATATTCTGAAAAAAGCTGTGGTGATCTAGTAGCGAGAAAGTCTGATTTTAAAGTGCTGAGAGGTCAAACCGCGCTTAAAAATTATGTCTTTTTTAAGCATGCCGATTTCTTCACGAACGTTTTATTCACCATTAAAGAAACCTACTAAAATGCGCCTTTTAGCATTTTTTCCAAGTGCAGTACGAGTTCACATCGGCACTTTTACGATGGTGAATAAAAACATCGTGAGGAAATCGGCATTTTCCAAAAAATACATTATTTGAATAAAAGTAATTTTCGCAAACCTAGACGTGGCCATCGTGGTGGGTTTTGAAATTGACTCTCTGTCTTTGTGAGAGAAGGCTACAAACCCCAGCAGCGGGAACTGAAATTGGGTTGCTTACGCTATGCTCAAACTGATACCTTTACAAAGACAAAAATAGTTTAACGTGATTTTATGCAAATAGGCGCATGAATACCAATAATCACAGTACAAGTACAAAATTATTAGTCAGTATAAAGGTTATTTAAAAAAAAAGTTTTATTTTTCTTTTATGATCATTCATCAAGTTACGTTCAGGAAACCTCGCATCACTTCTCACTGCAATGGCATTACGACTGTCGTGTCGTAACCTCTAACCATCCGATTTTACCGCCATACTAAACTTTATGAGGGCATTGTTTTATTAATATCTATAAAAACTGCTACAAGTGCACACTACAGCTTCCCTTAGAACTTATCTTATTGCTCAGTGTTTACAGCGTTTTATGAATACGCTAACTTTACGTTAATGTTTTACTGCATTTGAAATTCCGTTTGTTTGTATAACTTGTGAAGATTTTACAGGGAAATGTGTGTATATGGAACTTGTGTTTTTGTTGTAGGATGAAACTTTATGTATCTATTGAGTATTTAGTATATTCTAAACTAATTCTTGGTTACTTTAATCTACAAATAATTTAATTTATTTCTTACGCTTAGAATTAAGAGGCACAGAATTAAAGAAATATAAATAGACAACATAATATCCAACATATACAGATACAATGAAATCAATCATAAACTCACAAAAATAAACCCACAAAATTATAGTAACGATGACTTTTAAATTCTATATTACAAGCTATCACATAATGCGTTTGTATGTACCACACACATTTAGCACTCTATACTTTAAAACCCTTGAAATGTCCAAAAGCCTTACTTTGCCTTTACTTGTGAGATGTGAGATGATTTACATTAAATTTGCTCTTTAATTTTTCTGAAAACATTTCCTTTCAAACCGGTATACAGTAATGTGTGTACACTACTGCTAGGCGGTAGAATAAATGTCTAAGATGTATTTTTATAGTATAGAACGTAAACTGACGAGACGAGCACGAAATTAAGCATGATGGTAACCTACACTCCTATCCATAAGGTCACAGTGTCACGCAGCTATTGGAACATGAAGAGTCAAAATCAATTCCAAGCATACTACGCTGCTCTCGGCACTCTCGACTAAAATTATTTATGTCTATGCGCTGTGATTTCTCTGTAAGCATTGCCTTTCAAACCGGAACACAGTGATGTGTACATTACTGCTGGACGATAGAACAACTGCCAAAAATTTGGTACTTCCCCTAGCGAACTCAGCAAAGAGTCCTACCACAATTCAGCGTTCTGACTTTATAATATGACTATAGATTTTTATTTAACGTATTTTTTTTCAATTCCCCAGATCGACGCAGTCCCACTTGAAATCACCGACAGCACATCATCAGAGGGTTCCATCTTCTCTTCAATCATACCAGACAAGTTATCAGGGTCCATCTGTGGAGCTGTTCTCATCATGGTGGGGTGGAAGCTGTTTACTAACAAACGGTGAACAGCTAAAACACTCTCAAATGTATATCTTATGAACACGGTGTACGGTTTAGTTACAACATTGTTGATTGTATACATATACTAGCGGCTGGCCCCGTGGTACATATATATAACCTACAGCCTTCAAGGATTACGTACATATGAAAGAACGGTGAAAGAATTTTTGAAATCGGTCCAGTAGTTCGCAAGATTAGCGTGTTCAAACAAATAACTTCTTCAGCTTTATAATATTAGTATAGATGCACATCAAAGATAAGTTTATATTTCAAATGACATTTTACCATCATATCAATATCGACATTAATATACGATGCTTACGTCAGAACGTCACTCAATTGTTTTGCGTTCTGGAAGCTCTCCACTAACACCACTAACACTTGAACTTTATGGTATAGGAATAAAGTTCAAATTGACTTATTATTACGAATCGTTTGTATGGGAAAAGGAAAAGGGATGTTTTAAGGGTTTCCCAACAATTATTCGATTTTTTCTCGCCGTAAAAACCATCCTTGGACTTCAACAAACGTTTAAAAAAAGAATTGGCTACCACATTTTGCGATTCATTTTTATATTATAGATAGATTATAAGCAGCGCTTTGCGATCTCATCCTTGTAGTTCCCGATCCATTTAATTTCCGGTGATAAAACAGCCTATGTGTTATTCCAGACCATTATCTGTCTATATACCAAATTTTATCGAAATCCCTTCAGTAGCTTTTGCGTGAGAGACTGACAAACATACGTCCATACATTGTTGCAAGGTTTTGCGTTTATAATAATCTTAGTAAGATATTTCTTTTTATAAAGGGACTTAAGGTAGTTGCTCTCAGATGGCCTGTAGACGCCCAGTGAAGGGTTAACTTAAAAGAAGCAGGAACAAATTGATCTACAACCCGGTCAGAATATCTGTGCACCTCGCTGGAATGCGGCGCCTCTCCCGCTTCCCCTGTCACCTCTCCGCGCACTCCCCGGTGCGATGGTACGGTTAGCATCTTCGCCGCCGCCGCCGATATGACGTCACGATATCAGGTGCACAGATATTGTGACCGGGTTGTAAATTTAGTAACTAAATGTACTTATGCATACTCGAAATCATTCCATATATTTATCTTACTCATGGTACTCAAAGAGAATCATAACTCGTAAGACAGAATATAGTGGTAGGACTCTTGGCAGAGTCCGCCTTGGGAAGTACCACATTTTTGCAGTTATTCTACAAGCAAGTAATATGCAAACATTACTGTGTTTCGGTTTGAAAGGCAATGTCTCCAGAGAAATTAGAGGGCTTAGAGATATAGCATCTTAGATCTCTGGGTGACGAACGCAGTTCAGTGGTAGGTAATGATTTGGAATGTTCATGTTCATGTAACAGACATGTTGGTTACCATCAGGCACATGTACTGCTCGTCTCGTCACTCATTATTGAAAAAAAAGAAGATGATAGTGCAAAGACACCTTGTATTGGTACGGTCTTGGCTTGAGGCTGCCGCCGTCGCCGTCGGTTCGGGAAATCAATAATTGAAATAAAATGGTGTAACAAATGGATAGTAAATGTGCTTGTGGTTACAAATGATTTCATTTTCAAAATTATTATTTTACTCCCATTTCTCTTGCAAACACTTAATTAACTTAATAGAAAAAACTGAATATATTTTTTCCAAATCGTTGGTGTGTTACTTTGTATAATATAAGTAAATTGGACGCCGTTATAAACAGAACAATATAAATATTGTTCTGTTTCGTTTCATTTCACCTACATTTTTTATTCTCAATTTTAAATTGAAAAAGTAGAATTTAATTTGTAATATTGAGGCAACGTCGCAAAATTCCAAAACGTTTTGAATTTACTCAAATATTAAATCGGAATTTGACTCGTGTAATTCATAAAAACACGGTGGTTATTTACATAATTATTTTCTAGAGATGTTTTTGAAACGTTTTTCTATATTATGTAAAAACAATTTAAGTATTTGTCGTCTTTTTTCTGCACACCATAAAAGTAGAGAAATTTTAGGGAATATGTTTAAGCTTTTAAAATAAAATGTTACTAACTGTACTTCAATTTGACAGTTTTATTTCTGGCATACTAGAATAAGTACGTTTCGAAAATCAGTCATTATGGGAAAAGGTCATTTTAAGATTTGTTCATTACGGTTTTAGTACAATATGACATTCAGCCGAAACAGACCGCAACCTGTCCATTACATAAATAAATAGTCAATACAATACAATAAGTCAATAATACATAACTTATTAAACTATACTTTAATTGGTCGCTTGTATACAGTCAACAATTAAGTAACTTATGCCATGTACTCGTGTTCTATCGACATAAAAGTGCATGCTGTGAATAAATTAAATTTTATTCAACTTGTCATGTTCTTGGAATTGTATATTTTTGCAGTTTTTTAAACGATAAAATAATTATAAACATGTATGTTGTTAGAATAAAGTTATTACGTTTGATACGCCTAATGTGAATTTTGCCTTTATAAACGCACAAAGTAGATTTTTCAAAAAAAAAACACACACAATCAAATTTTATATCGAGTGATTATAAACAAAGCTGTTATTAAATTACTATTGAAAATCACACAAAAAATAAAGTCCCAATTTTTAAACGTTAACCAATTTACAAATTTTGCAGATGTCAATTAAAATAACCTGCTTTTGATGTCAAACAATGTATATTCCCTAGATATAAATATTATCATAGAATTAAGATAGATGTGTATGACCATGTATGAAATCGTTTACGAAATGGAAAAATACTACTTTTTGTGTAAATCAAAGAAGTCCATAATTTCCACAAACAATTTGTTCCAAAGAGAGCAGCCCAAAATTTTTTATGTCAATTGATCTCATTTTTATTTTTTCTTTATAAATAAAAATGTTTATTTTAGATCATAATCTACAATTAAATATATAATATAATTATTTTTAGTAACGTTTTTACGCTAAGGGTTCGTGCCAAGTTGTTTGATTGAGATTTTATCAGAGATGGTATATTGTAACAATTTTTTATCATAATTTAATTAATTATTATTATGATAATTATCACAATATACCATTATTGTAATAATTATCATTTTAGTGTAAATAAGTTACATATTAAGATTAATTGATAGATCACGTCAATATTGTTTTTCGATATAATTACTAATTTAATATAATTTTATAATGTATATTTTTCATAAGTGATGAATTTCTTTTATACATTGTAAGCCTATTTTTTTTTAAATGTAAATATTTTTTCTTAATAATATGTAGTTCACCGCTAGATAAAAATCATAGCACATTATAATGCCTTACTAATAATTGGGCCATATAAACATTTTTTTCTCAATGCCTGTTAAACATGCTTAGTTAAAAATTGTATTCATGATGGCGTTTTAAGTCTGCGTGCCTCATACATACCACAACGTCGCTTACCATCAGATGATGAACAAGCACATTCCAAATGTTGTTCGAAAAAACCTAATGAAGGGTGTTAGAAAAATGTTTTACTCACTTAATAAAATACTTAATATTTAACGAAATTTAATTCAAAGAATTTAAATATTTGGGAAATCTTGATACAGAAGTATAGTTAATAAATAAAAAAATAAATAGAAATACAGTTTAAAATGGGAACCCCATTTCCCTCAATTTACGTAGCGATAAATGTTATTTCCTCAAACAAATAATTTTAAAACCAAACTCTTGCTTCAAACATAGATTGTATTTCAAATCTATTTAGCGAAGTGCATCGATTTAAAAAAAAATACTATTACTTAAGAATGAAATTAATACTTGAGAATGAAATTAAACTTAAAAATAATGAACAAAGGAATATACAATTCTTAACTTAATAATTACAAGACAGTAATGTGCTATGATTTTAATAATATACCGAAATTATAGAAAATAAAACTCTGAGGCTTCGTTAAGAACAAAATAAACTTTTGTAACAAAAGGGATCAATTTTGTTTGGGAACAACATTTATTTTGGGAACAATGTAGTTTATTTTTAAAGGACTTCCGTATTTCAAAACGTTACTTAGCCAAACTTATGTTATTATCAGTTTTGTTTTAATGTCACTACGTCGAATAGAGCGATTTAAATTTGCTAAAAATTTGTTATTTTTTGTGGCTTGCGTAAGCGTAGGTTTGGAATACGGTGGACAGTATTTTATCCATATTTGACATAAAAGATAATCACTTTATCGGGTATAGTAAAACCCGATATGGGCGGGTTTTACTAAATATTACCAATACTTTTCAAATGTAGGATACAGTTAATTTTGTTTTTATATTTCAGTGATTTGAATGCACTTTGAAAAAATATTATTATTTAGTTACCTCGACGTTTCGTCAGCGTTACAACAATCGTGGTCACGAGGAGATTTTCAAGGCGAGGATATCTCGTGACCACGGCCCTTGTAAAGCTGCCGAAACGTCGAGGTAAAATCATAATATACTCGTAGATCGCGATTAAATCATATGTAAAGTTTGCAATAATAGAACACGGCCATTAACAAAATAACTTTCTGAGTAGTGCGCGCGTGCCTGCGTAGTTTTTTTTTTAACCTATAGTAACTGGATGAGGGTGCTTCTACTACCTAATGGACTTTTGGGTTAGCAAATAAGGTGTAATACCCGAAAACCCGACCTCACCTGCGCTAACCATAATAAAGAGACCGTTTAGAGAAGCGTCTTAGTGCCAAGAACCAACTTCAGAGAGGTCTTCCGAAGCTGGTCAATCTATACCATAACATAACCATTGCTTCAAAATTAAATAGCTAATATTATTATGTATTGGTTAAAGCTCGTTTATCTTTAATGTCAACTGTGAATAACTTTTAGAATTAATTTTATAATATTTTCGCATTTTAATTTAGAATAGATACAACAAATGTGTTCACATGTGATAGGATGTTTAAGAACACAGTAAAAAAGAAGTTTTCCAAATGATCTCTTGGAAACTCTTATTTGCTCTCTTCTCTGTATTTTTGCACATGGCAACATTTTAAACAACGGTAGAACATCACTATTATACAAATTACGATTACATATGAAAAAAAAGATCCTAGTTTGATGCTAAAATCAATATGTTGCCATCTATTTATTTTATATGACTACTTAAAAAACTATATTTATTTATAGATTGGAAAAAAAAGATTAGGTAGATAATAATCCTTTTTGAAAATATGAATCTACTTTTCAAAAAGTAGGGTTATTATTTATCACATTATGTAAAATAGTAAAATATGGTGGATAAATATTCCATAAATTAGTATACATTTTTATTACAGTCATTTTTTAAATTTTATATTGAAATTGACAGATAGAACCAGACCTTAAAATCTACCTAAACAGCTTCTTAGTGAAAAATATCTCAAAAGGTTACTACTGAAAGCTAAATAAGAAAACTGGTAGTAACGGGAGAAATGTTGCCATTTGCAGAAAAACAGATAAACCAAATAAAAAAAGCATTTAAGAGTTCTGTAAATAAATTATAATTGGTATGCTTAGTTCTCTATATTAACGTAGTGAAAAGTTCCAAATTTTGCCCACGCTTCACATAGCCTAACATCATTTTCATAGAAGGAATACAAAATAAGTAATAAATATAAATTGTGAAAGCTAAAAAAACAGAAATTCTACTCCATATTTTCGTGTAGTTTATTGCACAATGTTTATCCGTGCTTATTCGTAAACATTGTGCGTTAAATTGCATTGAAATATCAAATACTTGTCTCAAATATAAACTCTATAAGTTTTACTAAGCTTAAGGATAGTATTTACTCGTATTTTTGTTATACTTAGATATTATGGATATTTTTTTCAAAAGCTTTGATAATATATTTCTCCGCAAAAGTAAACAACCATTTAATCACAGTAAATATGCCGTTATTTAAAATAATAGAATTGAGAACATGACAGTTTAAAACAATGCTAGTAAAATCTTGGTACGGAGGTATATTACGAGTTTGTACAATACCATGGGTATTCCTTCTATAAATTTGACATATTTATCCCGCTTTCCGCTATGATATGAAAATAAATATTGTTAGTATTAAAACGAAATTAAAAGCAATATAATTGTAACGTTTTATATTTAAGAACAAAATAACTTTGGTACGACTAACTTACCTCACTACCGGGTCTTTCGAAATTCTGAAATGTTTGTTAGATCCAGAAATTATTACATTTGTTTAATAATATAATTGCACCTAGAACATTCTTATTTTTTTGTAAACTTACCGTTGCATTCCTAAACTTTGTTCAACACAATTTATGTCTCTTTGCTTTTGTACAAAGTAACAAACGTCAAAAAATTGTCTATGCCTTTACCTATTTGATTTTGCCGAAAAATTTGTAATTTTTTTGCTCACGCAAGTTTTTAACAAATGTTTAGAATGCAGCGATTAAAATTGTGTAATCTTTTTTATTGTACCTGTCTTAAAAGTTAAACAGATTTAACGCAAAAAATGAGGTATATGACAGTTGTTTTGTGAGAATGTCTGATTTGTCACAGAATATGAAATTGAGTTAACTATATTTGTGACATAGGTACCATTGCTAAGATTTAATAGATTAAAAAATCAACTTAAACGTCACAGATCTTAAACAAACTCTGATTTTGATGCGTTTTTTTTGTTATCAGTCGACATCGCGTCATTAAAATAATTGTATTTTATTTAGATTCATTTGAAACAGGATATTGGAACTTGAAAAATTTGTCTCCATTTTAGTAATTTGTTCACCCAACAATTACGATTTATTTAAATTGCCTGAAAATTTGCTTACCTTTATACTTCCTCCACTTTTCTAACTCCGCTACAAAAGATATATAAAGATGTGTCACATAAAGCATAGGTACTTTATAATTTGACGATGGCAACTGACAAAAAGCTGAATAAGCAATATGCCAAAACGAATACATAGACAAGGAGCAGAATAGATCTTCAGAATAGACATTTTTCGACGATGTTCAAGTTTCATGGTGGATTCAAAAAATATATTTACTTATAAACATTGACCTTAAAACCTTATTCTAAGCAGTCCTTCCAAATTCTGTGTTAATCTTTAAGACAGGTATGAATTAATAGATTTTAGTTAATATATTTTAGCAAAAATGCGTGATTTATTATGTAGATAAAATGGCCTGTACATTGTTTAGATTATTTAACTCAATTATTATTTAGTTTAGTTCCATTAGCTTATTATATGTACGCTGTGACAAATTCTAAAATAAAAAATATAATTTCAGATGTTGTCACAACGTTTACTGCCAATTTATTATTTTTATGTTCATAATCTTTACTTCAAAATATACTTTTTTTAATAATAATTTTGCATTTTATTTCTTGTAAATTAAGAGCCCTTTTAAGTCTTATGTATTTCATGTAAAACGTTATGATATCTATAAATCCCACAAGTTATCTTATTTTTAAATCATCATATTATATTGTGTAAGTTACGGCTGGTCTAATCAAGAGAACGGCGACTGCCGAACCGGAGTACCGGTTCAATTAAAAAAAAAGTAATAGTGACCAGACGAGCAGTACATGTGCCTGATGGTAAGCAACATTCCTGCCACATAACACCACAGTGACACGCAGCTATTCAAAACACGAAGAATCCAAATTATTACCTAGCACTGCACTGCACTCGTCACCCAGAGATCTAAAATGTTATATCTCTAACCTCTGTAATTTCTCTGGAAACATTGCCCTTCAAACCGGAACCGATTCAAAACTCACGAGTACGGCTGTACTGTATTTTTGAGGTCATGTGCGTAAAGCTGCTAACTTAAAACCGTAACAAACGTGTAGCATATCAAAACAGTTCCATATAACCGTAAAATTGTAAAACCGTCAGATTATAATTCTAACGACATTAGAGATTACAAAATAACGTCACCTTCCTTAAGATTATAAACTTACGCCATAGATTATAATTTAACGGTCCTAACAAGTTTCGTAGTGGTAGGACTCTTCAGAGTCCGTCTGGGGAAGTACCTACTACACCTTTGTCAGTTATTCTACCCCCAAGCAGTCATGTGCAAAGATAAAGTGATTCCATATTTAGTTTGTATTTCATAGGAAATCTATACTGTATACTAATATTATAAAGCTGAAGAGTTTGTTTGTCTACTAGCTCTAGGATCTCGGGAAGTACTGGTCCATATTGAAAGATTATTTTTCTATTGGATAGTTCACTTATCGAGGAAGGCTATTATTATACAACATATAGCCATTATCAATAGAAGCGGAGGCCTGAATCAAGAATGTAACGAAAACGGGAAAAAAATATTCCTTTTTCAAAATTTTCGTACTGTGCTTTGACATGACAGCATGTGTCTAAGATTGCGTCATTGATTATAAATCTTTGCTAAATTTTCCAACTTCTTCAATTAATCAATTTTTTTTATTTGTTAAATAAATTTGTTTCTAAATCCGAGTTGGTACGACCAATTTCCTACAGGTGGCGTAGCAGGTAGCTGAAGAGGTTTTTTGTTTGAAAGCGATATTCTCAGGAATGACTGAACCGATTTCAGTAAGTATTTTTAACAAAAACGCTTGGATATAAGTGGGGGGATCCAGCTGAAAGTGCTTATAGAAGTGCAGTAAGTGTACTGACGGTATCTAAAGCTGAAGCATATCAGGGGGCGGACATCTAGTAAATAAGAGTTGATGTACGTCAGAATATAATAAATTGAACACAGTAGTTTGTCCTACCAAATGGGCTGAAGTTCAAAGCCCTTCCAACTTCACACAGAAAACGGGTACTTACTTTCAACAGCTAAGTATTTGAACCAAGAAATGTAAACTCTCTATTAAAACTTGAACCATTTTCTTTTATATTCTAACTGCAACATAAATCCAACTTCATACCAAGTCTGAGCACTATCCATCTAAGTTAGGGTGTGTTTTATAACTTAGAAAAACATTTTCCGTAAAGTTTCGCTTAACTTAATGTGGTCAGTTAAAACTTGATATGTTTCACTTAAATGTGACTTGGATGGTTTTATGAGTTACTTGAAAGCAGCTTTCTTCATCGATTTTATAGATGGCCACTTTTAGAAAGATAAGTAGAATATCTTGGAAATCACTCGCCCACAGATCTCATTCTAAAGTCATGAAAAAACAAGTAAAGTTTGACAAGAATTATCAAAAAATAATGTAATTCTGAATCTTATTTCAAAGCTACGGCTGGTCTACTTAAAAAAGAAGTTTGGCACTCGGGGACTGCCGCGGTAAAGCTATTGCATGTTGCATGCATTTTTATCTACATAAGCAATAGGGATGTTAAAAAATTTTCGGAACTGCTTTTATTTTGAAGAGTGACATTAACCTTAAAAAATATCACGGGAAATCGTTTAAGTTGGCAACACTGCTAAGAGCATTTAGTCTGTAAAGCTAATACAAATAAGATTCAAAGTCAAATGACCGAGCGGGGAGGACGGCGTTACGGTCTTCCATCCCTCTTTCTTGTGAACATAAGAAAGAGATGCGCGATAACTAAAATTCGGTCCCCAGGCCCGCGATAAAAGCTACGCAATAGCTTAAAATTCTGGATCTTCACTCATCTTTAAGTTACAGCTGGTCTAGTCGGAGGAATGGTGACTGCCGATCCGGAAACGCCGGGTTCGAAACCATGTGCACCACTGTCTTTTCGAAGCGATGTGCGTAATGCCGCTAACTTACAACAGTGAAGGAAAACATCGTGAGGAAACCGACATGTACCTTAAATCTTTCGAAGATATGTGTCATCCACCTACCTAGGTGGGCCAGCGTGGTGGATTACGGCCTTGACTCTCTCCTTGCGAGAGAAAGCCTCGAGTCCCAGCAGTGGGAACATTTAACGGGTTGTTTATGTGTATGTTATGTAAGTATTCATATTATCCTTATGTTCTTAAAAACCCCTTTAAAAAATTGTGTTCAGGATTCCAGATAAATCACAGGGCATTAAAGAAATATAATCTTACATCTTTAAGTGACGAGCGCAGTGGAGTGCTAGCAAATGATTTGGACTCTTCATAATGGTTATATAAACGGGGTTTAATCACAAATTGTTTCCAGAGAAATTACAGGGCGTAGAGATATAACATCTTAGATCTCTGGGTGACGAGCGCAATGCAGTGCTAGGTAATGATTTGGACTCTTCATGTTCCAATAGCTGCGTGTCACTGTGCTGTTATGTGGTAGTGATGTTGCTTACCATCAGGCACATGTTGTGCTCGTCTCGTCATTTCTTATTTTAATAAAAAAAACTAATTCATAGTATCATAAATATAAATATTGTTCAAATCACGAAAGTTTAAATATAATATAAACTCTTCATGTTCAATATTGCGTGACACTGAATGGGCAGACGTTTAAATATAATCCCTCATGAACTCCGCAGGCCCGTGAACATGTTCCAGAGACCTGCAGGATGATAGAAGGGTATACAACTATGCCGTCACTTGTAGTTGTCCAGCTGAGTGCTGTTGAAGAGGGGGAGTTCTAAACCTCGATCATTTCTCGTTATTACATGATTTTTGTACGGCGTTGCGGAATAATAGATTAGAAGAGGTATTGAAACTATAAAATTATAAATATTAAAATTCTACTTGTCAGACACATTATGTCCCCCATACATTCTGTGCTTATTTCGCAATGCCGTATAAGTCATATCGAGGTTTGAACCCCTCTTCAACTGCACTCAGTTGGACAGCTTTGTGCCATAGTGCTCAGTCTTATTACCTTATACCCTTCTATCATCCTACATAGGTCTCCTGCTGTATCCAATGTCTAACTCTTTCCAAAGAGTTGTCAACTCTTTCAGTGTGTTTTATAAAAACTGTCAAAAAATATCGTTTCTGGAATAATGAGCATCCTCTGTTTTTTCCATTAGGTAATATAACTGTTAGACCGCTATGTCAAGACATATTACATGAAAATTACGATTTTCCATGATTGATATTATTAACTAATAAATATTATTACCTAGCATCTTCCTTCGGTTTTACCTGTGTAGTTCCCGATTACGTTATTTTCCCGGGATAAAAATAGCCTATTTGTCGTTCCACACGATTATCTATCAATCTATGAACCCAAATATCATCCAAATCCCTTCGCTAATTTTTGTGTGAATAAGTAACAAATATAGACCCATAAATTGATATGGATGATCCATACATACTTTAATAATAATACATTATGATATATGTGTGGTAAGTTGAAAACTACAACCGAGGCGATATTGCTAGCTCGAGCCGTAGGCGAGAGCTACAAGAAAGCAGAGGATGTAATTATCAAAGCGCACGTATGCATACGACGTTTTAAACATAGCTCTGACGATATTTTTAAATAAAAATAATACAGCGGATAAGTAATTTTTTCATCAAAAAGCTTTTGCACGTATGCCATACGACGTTTTTTGAATAAACATATTTGCGAGGAAATAAATAAAATTTATTTCTCTGACGACATTTTTTAAATAAAAAACTAATACAATTTGCGAAAAGAATAAGCGCGCTCGGTGCAATAATTTTTTTGACTTGTTAACAAATTAACGACGCGCGCTTGCTCGGTCATCAAAATTGAGCACTTTTTAAAAAAAAAAGGCAAACAACATTCTGTTTTACTAATAAATTAAATTAATATTTTTGTTTTTGTTACAGATACATTGTTGTAGTTTCCGGTCTAAATTAATTAAATTAATGCATTAAAATTACTTTATTATACAAAGTTAACTTTATTCATAAAATGTAGACCACTTTTAAGACATAAAATCTCTTTGCTAAGATTTTAAAAAGTACCGTTCGTTTTAAACAGATCATTTTAATAAACCATGCGTTTTACATTACATTACCGCACAAGTACCTACGTAATGGAAACGTAAGACCGAGGATCGGGCTGAGTGGCGTATTATAGGACAGACAGACCTATGTCCAGCTGTGGACGAACACGGGCTGATGGTGATGATGATGACGTAATGAGATACATTACGATATTGAAATTGGTGAAATAAGAGACCCTTTACGAGCAAATTTGTTATAAAAACTTTTATAATATTAGTAGAATTTTACGTTATCAACGAACAACGAATCACTTTGATTGATATTAAACTGTAGCTTACGTCTCTATCAACTAGATGGCGGTAGTAGTCGAAATAGCTGGCGGTGGTGTGTTTCTTATCATTTGAAGGAGACTTGTAATGGAGACTTGTACTGGTGATGAGCTCGCCTATTATTGATAGGCAGTATGTATTTTTGAGAATGTGAATGATTCGCAAATTACAAGCGAAATATTCCATTCATTGTCTATAGATGTAGTGTATAAGTATTATTACAAGCGACAAGCGAGTTGTTTCGTTCAATTCGTTCTTCGTTGCTATTATGCTGTTGCGATAACTGTGACTGTGGCAGGGCTATAATCATCATTTGCCTACCCTTATCCCACTTTATGTGGGGTCGGTACAACATGTACGTTTCCTCCATTCGTCTCTATCATGTGTCAAATCTAAGTGTATTCCTTTCCTATCCATGTCTTCTTTCACACAATCCAGCCACACTTTTTTTGGTCGCCCTCTACCACAACATCCTTCAACATTCATATTTAAAACTCTTTGGGTAATGTGGTCTTCATTTCTACGCATAACATGGCCAAACCATGATAACCTGGAGCTTTTCAACCTTTCTGTCACGGGTGCCACTTTCATACTTCCCCTAATATACTCATTTTTAATCCTATCTATCCGCGTAACACCACACATCCATCTCAGCATTCGCATCTCCGCCACATGTAATCGTCTTTCATCCGATCCTTTGGTTGCCCAACATTCAGATCCATACATGACGACAGGCCTTATAATCGCTTTGTAGATTTGCCCCTTAAGTTTAAGTGGGATGTGCGGATCACAAGTTGTTGCTGTGACTTGTCGCCATTTCATCCATGCCGCATTAATCCTGCTTTTAACGTCCCGATCTATATTGCCATCGTTCTGGATGAGAGACCCAAGATACTTAAAATCCGTACAAGCTGGAAGGGGTACGCCGTTTAAGGCTATAGGAAAAAAGTTGGAAGAACCCCCAAAATCACAAAATAGGTACTCTGTTTTGGTTCTGCTGATCTTAAGTCCAACTTTTTCCAGTTTCTCAAGCCATTTTTCCAATCGATTTTGTACCTCAGCTCCATCATCTCCGACAAGAACGATATCGTCAGCAAAGAGCATGCACCAAGGTGCTCTCTCCTGTATGTTTGATGTCAGAGCATCCATTACCAGGAGGAACAAATAAGGGCTCAAAGCAGACCCTTGGTGCAAGCCTACTGCCACACCAAACTTTTGCTCGACTGTACATTGCTCGTATTAATTGAACGTATTTTAGAGGAATATTTTTTTCTTTCAAAGTCCACCACAGAACGTCTCGGGGTACCCTGTCATACGCTTTTTCTAGGTCAACGAACACCATGTGCAAGTTCTTATGCGCACGCCTGTATTTTTCACAGAGTTGGCGAAGTGAAAATATAGCGTCCGTTGTAGCGCGTCCTGGCATAAACCCAAATTGATTCTGAGTTATCTCAATTTCTTCTCTCAGTCGTCTTTCTAGTACTTTCTCCCACACTTTCATACTATGTGACATGAGCTTTATTCCCCTGTAGTTATTACAGACCTGTACATCACCTTTATTTTTGTATACGGGCACCAGCGTGCTGTTGCACCATTCATCTGGTATTGCCTCTTCATGTAACAACTTATTGAAGAATAAAGTCAACCACGTCCATCCATCCAACTTCAATATTTTCCATACTTCTATTGGTATTCTATCTGGCCCTACTGATTTTCCATTTTTCATGCTCTGCACAGCACGCTTAACTTCATCCACTGTAATTTCCCTTACCATCCCTAAATTTACAGCTGGACTCTCTAATTGTTTATCCCAGTGATTCTCTTCGTTCATTAGTTTTTCAAAATAGCTCTTCCACCTCTCTTTTATTTTTTCATCATTTGTCAAAACTTCTCCTGATTCGGTTTTTATGCATTTCACTTGGTTTATATCTGTTCCTGTCTTTTCTCTAGCTTTAGTTATTTTATAGAGTCTATTTTGCCCTTGTTTGGTTTCTAGGGCTTCAAACAATTTTTCTCGTTCGGCGGCTATAATAAATGTATAAATACTATAACTATAATAACACAATAACAGAGGCATATTACATTTCACCCGTATTTTTTTAACCCCCGACCAAAAAAAGGAGTGTTATAAGTTTGACGTCGATGTCTGTCTGTCTGTCTGTCTGTCTGTCTGTGTGTGTGTCTGTCTGTGGCACCGTAGAGCTCAAACGGTTGAGCCGATTTCGATGCGGTTTTTTTATTTGAAAGTTAATATCCGTGCGGGTGTTCTTAGCTATGTTTGGTTAATATCGATTCAAAATGGCCGCCTCCACAAAATGGCAAAAATATATTTCTTCACAACCTACCTCAATATGGGTATCAAATGAAAGGGCTTGATCAGTTGAATACAATACATAATAACAAATTTCAAATCCAAGATGGCCGCCACCACAAAATGGCGAATTATATAATTTTTTTCACTACTACCGCAATATGGGTATCAAACGAAAGGGCTTGACTAGTAGAATACTTTGCACTATGACGAATTTCAAATCCAAGATGGCCGCTACCACATAATGGCGAATTACATTTCTTTTTTCACAACTTCCGTAGTATGGGTTTCAAATGAAAGGGCTTGACTAGTAGAATGTTGTACAGATAACAAATCTAAGGTAGTCGGGGGTTAATCAAAATTTTTAATTTTGTTCTTGTCACAAATCCACCAACTTTAACCCGTTCTGAGAAAGTAAATGATTTAGCTACTGATATTTTTTTTTATTGAGTTTATTTGTTATTATAGATCATAGCGGTTTCCGATGACTAATTTTTGCCTTAATTATTTACACAAAATGAAAATCCTCAAGCAATCTTCTCAAGAAACGCTCGACGACTCGTTGGTGGGCGCAACAAACACTGGTATGGCGCATGGCGGCGAAATTTTAATAAATTCTCAGATTATCTAGAAAAAAAACATGTTGAGCTGCAAACATAAAACCTCTTTTTACAAACATTTTAATACTCGCACTTACCTACTATTTGTATAAATATATTCTACGTATAACGATTCTGGCGAATACACGGACGACCATCCAAATTCATTCACTTTTAGGAACCTCCTGTCAAAATATTTCCTTTTCCGCACACATATATTTAAACAAGCACGCAATTATTCACATATACGTACATACAAACAAACATACACAGAGACGCAATTTGAAGGCATGTCAAACATCGAACTTGAGTTATTTATGTTCATTTTAATATGTAAATCTTTATTATTATTTTACTTTTTTTTTAAGGACGTAGGTGTTCACTGACTCCTATTTAGTTGAAACTGCCACATCCCTTTCTTAATTCTGTTTTATATTTTTCTGTTTTATTATTAAGTGTCATTATACCTAAGTTATACTTACGACATCTCCAAATGGAGAAAAACACTGAATCCCACAACACAGGACATCACCGCACATGGAACGCAGGGTCTACCTCCAAATGAAGTTAAGCGGTCAATATAATGTTATGTTGTTATTAAGGTAATTTTATGTAACTTCATTTATGTTCCATGTACTTTTGGAAAAAAAAAAAAAAAACATTCATAAACACAAATTCAGTCGAAACGCTCTAAAAATACGGCGTATTATACGAGTATCTCATTACTGCATATTATTATGAAAAATGTATTTCAAAATGAGCGATATCTACTTCGTAAGGAATTTTAATATTTTGAACATTTTGAAAAATAACTAATGATGACATTGTTCTTGAATGAAATGATTCTAAAATTCCTTATAATACGATGTGATAGCCGCTCAAACTCAGTCAAAGTCGCTCGAAAGCTTGTGAAGGAAAGACGTTATCGTTTTTATTCTTTGTTCTCAGCGCGCGGCAAACTGTAACGTGCGTCTAATTATTCTTACAGAGGGTTCAGAGAAATAACACGTTTTGGAATACCGAAATGTTATATGTAATTTGAGACGGTTTTTGACCCTCGACGAAAGAAGGGATTTCGATACAGTTTTTTGGTTGATAATTAATATAGATTCAAGATGGCCGTCACCACAAAAAGGCGATCAAATTATTTCTTCACAACCTGCCTCAATATGGGTATCAAATGAACGGGCTTTACTAGTAGAATACTACCCACTACGACAAATTTCAAATCGAATATGGTCGCCACCACAAAACGGCGAATACTCTTTTTTCACTACCACCTCATTATTGATTTCAAATGAAAGGGCTTGACTAGTAGATAGATAGATAAACTCTTTATTGCACTTAAATTATAAACAAAAATAACAATAACACAGAAAAAAAAACAGAAAAAAGTAGCAATTGGCGACCTTATCGCTAAGAGTGATTTCTTCCAGGCAACCGTAGGATGGTAAAAAAAGAAATTAATAATGGAATTTGAAGTAGAATACTATCTACTATAACAAATTTCAAATCCAAGATGGCAGCTACCCTAAAATGGCGATATACATTTCTTTTTTTTTGCTACTTCCTCGATATGGGTATCAAATGAAAGGGATTGACTAGTAGAATGTTTTACAAGATTACAAATCCGAGGTAGTCGGGGGTAAATCAAAATGTTTAGTTTTGTTCTTGTGTAATGAATGTTTGTTTCCTGAAATAATAAAATTGACTCTGAATATGCCAGATCGATGCCATTGAGATATTCACTTTTTAAATTGTTATACGTCCTGGTTTTATTGCAGAATAACTATTATAAGTAGTAGTTCCTTGCGGTTATACCTGCACAGTTCCTGTTATTTCCCGGAATCAAAAACCTATTACTTAAATTAGCCCCTAGCCATAGCCTGGCCTATCTCTTATTCCAGACTATAGTCCACACAACTGATATATTTATTCCCCTCTTTTTATTCCATTCAACGCTACTCTACTAATCCATCTTGCCATTCCCATTTTTTTTTATCCTTACCCAACATTGCAAATTGGCGATCAATATGTCACCCTGAATTTTTTCAACAATATCAGAGTGTTGTCTAACTGGTGATTTTATAATCTCGAATTACAAATACGAAATACAAATGTGTACTTATTTTTAATACTCGTAATTGCCGAACGGGGAATTTCTTCACATTTTTTTTTAAATTTAAGTAGGTATTTCAAATCATCTTTTTTGTTTAGTTTTGTGGGATATTTTTTTTAATCGATTGTTAAGTTTTTTGCGTTATAAATTACTTAAGCGACTCAGTTTTTTTGTTTAATTGGGAAACTTCTATTGGCGCACCACACACACGTTTTTCGGGGAGCGTGTGTAATGTGAATGAATCTCAGCGTCATGCTCGGTTGTGATGCAATAGAAAAATAATATTTATTTGCCAAAATAACACATACAATAAAATAGTTAATTATAGCTTCCGCACTAGGCTTGGCCTGTATCGCGGAAGCCGATACGATTGTCCTATATAGATTTAGTACCTCTAGATATAAAATTAAAAATAATTGCGCGTCCTACGTCAATAATCTAACATGAATGTACAAATATACATTCACACATATCATATGCATAAGTACAATGCGCATCAATTAAACAAACACATGTTATACGCGAACCAATTACCTACCATATCAGAATAATACACAACATACAAACGAATACAAATTAACACAAAAGATAAGAAACAACTTATGAGAAAAATCTAATTAAGTCTTCTGTTTGTTTATAATTTAGTGTAGTTAGAAATCTAAAAGTAGCCTTTTTGGCCTCAGAGTTGGTTTTATCCTTAAGCTGACAGTGTTTATCAACTACATTGTATACATGTGTTCTAATGGAATTACCAAAACGTCGTGCAAAACTCGTGGTAACCCGTGGATACGGAATCTTAAAGATTCTTTTATTGGCCATTGCATCGTAGTCATCAGAAGCGAGAACTGACCTATGAACGGAGAGAGTTGTATTCCGTATGTATATTACAATTATCGAAGTGAATATTTCTTTCGGCCAGATTTTTCGAGAGCTGTGAATTAAATTATGGCGTCACGCTCGGGAATGATAAGAAATCTTCGAGTAAACTCGGGACAATAAATCAGCTAACTTCATATGGATGATCCATACATACATTCTTAATCGTAGGTACATTATGATATATAATATGTAAGTGCGGTGAGTTGAAAATTACAGCCGAGGCGATATTGCTAGCTCGAGCCGTAGGCGAGATCTACACGAAAGCAGAGGCGGCAATTATTAAATCGCACATATGTCATACGACGTTTTAAAACATATTTGCGAGTAAATAAATAAAACTCTGACGACATTTTCAAATAAAAACAATACAACGAATAGAAAAAGCGATCGGAATAATTTTTACTTGTTCACATTTGTGAACAACGCAGCGATGGCATTTAAAAAAGATAGAAAAAAAAGCGCTGTAGCGCACAGCGCTTTTTTTTGAAATGCAAAGGCACAAAACCAGCTTGTATTACTGATAAAGTAAATTAATATTTTTGTTTTTTGTTACAGATAAATTGTTGTAATTTGTGGTCAAAATTAATTAAATTAAGGAATAAAATATTTCTGTCCTAAATTTTATCTCCCAGATTTAATTTTATACATAAAATGTTGACCACTTTTATGACATAAAACCTCTTTGCTAAGATTTAAAAAAGTACCGTTTTAAAAAAGTTTTAGACGGAGCTTTTTAAAAAACCGTGCTTTTTACATTACATTACCGCACAAGTACGTAATGAGAAACATTACGATATTGAAATTGGTGAAATAAGAGACCATTTACTAGCAAATTTGTTATAAAAACTTTTATAATATTAGTAGAATTTTAAGTTATCAACCAATCATTATGATTAAATATTAAACTGCAGCTTACTTCTTTCTCAACTAGATGGCGTTAGTGGTCGAAATAGCTGGCGGTGGTGTGTTTCTTATCATTCGAAGGAGCGTCAGAATGGTCTTATTATTGTGGATTGCACTGAAAATTCATTTCATATCACGATTTTTGAATGTGAATATATCGCAAATTAATAGCGAAAATTTTCACAAATTAAAAAGTCAAAGCAAAATAGCTATGTATTGCCATAACTCTGACTCTGCGGCACAGTGCTGCCCTGTTGCCTAGCTATGTATGGGTCGTTCCGTTCTGGGAATCACGAAACTATTGATTGTTATTGCTGGTAATAGCGGTTTCTGAATTTATTTGTTCTAAATAGTAAGTAAATAGTTTTTAACACGCTTTTATTAGCTTGGTATGTATGTATCTATGTTTCTTTGTATCAGCGTAACGGAATATTGGAATGTTATTTTCACCACTTTCTAAAGTACGAATTGAATTAAAACTGCATAATTATCAAGGACCGATTACAATGCAATAATTTGTACAGTTTGTCTTAATTACTACCAATTAATTATTCTCAACACGATCATCACCGTTAATTACTTTTTTACATTTTAATTTCACTGACAATTTATGTGATTTGTGTCATACTGCTGTCCGTGATTACGTTTCGTTACTACGTAATAGATTTGTCTATTACGTAGTAACGAAACGTAAAATCAAAAGCGAAAAATAAACTAAAATCATTATTATAAGCGCTACTCACTCATCTGTTTGAAGTCGGTGCCAGCCAAATCTAACAGGTATAGGATAGATACTACTTACCTGTGCCTACATAGCATCAATCTACTAACTTTTTGACCTGACTGGCACCGACTTCAAATAGATGAGTGAGTAGCGCTTATAATAATGATTTTAGTTTATTTTTTCGCTTTGAGTGCCTATTTGTGGTTTTGAAGTCGGTTTAATTTTTGTACGAAAATAGTTTATTTTACTCTTTTTAGTGTACAAGAACAAAATTAAAAATTTTTGATTAACCCCCGACTACCTTGGATTTGTTATCTGTACAACATTCTACCAGTCAAGCCCTTTCATTTGATACCCATATAAAAGGAGTTGTGAAAAAAGAAATGTATTTCGGCATTTTGTGGAAGCGGCCATCTTGGATTTGAATTTTTCATAGCGCAAAGTATTCTACTAGTCAAGCTCTTTCGTTTGATACCCAAATTGAGGTAGTAATGAAAAATATAATATAATTCGCCATTTTGTCGTGGCGGCCATTTTGGATTTGAAATTTGTAATAGTACATAGTATTATACTAGTCAAGCCCTTACATTTGATAGCCAAATTGAGGTAGGTTGTGAAGAAATATTTTGTCCGCCATTTTGTGGAGGCGGCCATCTTAAATCGACATTAACCAGACATAGCTAAGAACATTTGTTATGGTATTAACCTTGTAATAAAAGAAACCGCATCGAAATCGGCCTATCTGTTTGAGTTCTACTACGGTGCCACAGCAGACAGACAGACACACAGACAGACATCGACGTCACTTATAACACCCCTTTTATTTGGTCGGGGGTTAAAAACAAGTTTTCATTAAAGCATTTACACAATTTTGTATTGACAGGGTCGAGATTCATAACTTTTGTGAAATCTACAACTACGTCATCCAGATAATTGTACGCAATATTTCAGTTTTTGGTTCATATTTCAAAAACTACTTGACCGATTTCGAAAAGATTTATATGGGACCATTCGGGAAGCATACCCAACCGAACACAAAAAGAAATTTTAAAATCGGTTCAGAGGTTCTCGAGAAATCAGGTAACATAAATATAAAAAAAATAAATAAAAAAAAACATAGGGGTCGAATTGATAACCTCCACCTTTTTTTGGAAGTCGGTTAAGTTAGTTGGGGAATTTCCTATGGATTCACTTCATAAACATGCTGATTTGTATGATATAAATAAACGTACCTATTTATTTTTAGTCCGATGCCAGAATGGCACGTAGAGTTCTGTGCATACGAATACACAAATATCCACAACACGTCATTTGGAGACGTGAAATATTGTGAGTCACCAATATGCTGTGTAATAACCTTATAACAGTATATTTATAGCTATACAGGTGATATTAATGGTATTATTATGTAAAAAAAAATATAAGATTTTTAATTCTATCTGTTTTTGTTTCGTACATTTTTTTTTTTTTATAAATGGTAACGAGACGATCCGGACATGTGCCTGATGCTAAGCGACATGCCTGACACATAACAGCACAGTGACACGCAGCTATTCGAACATGAAGAGTCCAAATCATTACCTAGCACTGCACTGTGCTCGTCACCGAGAGATCTAAGATCTTATATCTCTAAGCCCTGTAATTTCTCTGGAAACATTGCCCTTCAAACCGGAACACAGTAATGTTTAATACATTAAGCGATCCCGCTTTTTCTACTATTACTTGAGTAAACAACGCAAGCAAAGAGTTTACATATACTACGTATAGAGTTAAAAACAAACGCTTTACATCGAAAGCACGGGTCTGATCGTTCTTGTCTTGTCGCTCTTGTGGAAGTGTCATACTTTTGTCGCGGCACATCAATGTCTTCATAGCTAATATATATACACCTCATCTGCTTACGATTGGTATAAAGTAGCTACAAAGGAACCATGCGGAAAACCGTAATCTATTTACTTATTATTTATCTAAGAAAGCAAGCATGTCCTTTAAACCGAAACACATTGAACCTCAGAAAAATTCAAACCACAATTAAAACAAATTACTAACCAATAAAATAAATAAATGTCTGTATTCTCAAACAAAGCCATTATTCACATAACTCACTGCATTCCCGGAATACTGAGTGACTTGTTCTTGCGTGGCGATAAATATCAATTCAAACTAGAAGAGAATTGAAACTGAAGACTATTTTCAGATGCTTGGGGTAATTTTAAAGTTAGGTGGTTCAAGGGTGTGGATTTATTTTAATTACTTGCATTATTGCAATTAAAATACGAAATACAAATGTGTACTCACAATTTTGACGTGACAACGTCTTATAAATTGGTTTGCCGGGTGACACTTCAAGAAACTGCGTTACGCTCCGCTCACGTTATGCGCTCACAACGAGAGCGAGTGAGAGGCACGCGTCCCTTCCACTCGGGCATGGTTAGCCCACCTAAGAGCGAGAGAGACAGACATAAAAAGTGAAAGGCACGCGTCCCTTCCGTAAAATTATTTTACCACTCAAAGTCGTTGTCGAGTAAAACTTTCGCCCGTATACCGACTTTACAGGCAACCAATTTTTTTTTGAAGTGAAAGATTTTTGACGCGCCACAGACAGGGTTTTCGTGGGCTCTGAATTGAATTCTAGCGTCACGCTCGGGAATCATAAGAAATCTTTTCGGTAAACCCGAGACCATGGCCATTGGGTATCTAGAAATGCGTCAGCATTGCCCTTTAAGCATGGCCCCGCCATCTGGTTTCAACTATATAGTTTCCAAAGTAAGCCATCAAATTCTGAGTTATAAGTTTTTAAATAGTTACTGACCGCGAGCTTCATTGCATTTTATTTTTTATTTATTTCCAATCATCTTTTTTGTTTATTTTTTGGTTAATTTTTTTAAAGAGATTGTTACTCTTTTTTTTTTATAAAGAGTGACGAGACGGTCCGGACATGTGCCTGATGGTAAGCAACATGCCTGACGCATAACAGCACAGTGACACGCAGCTATTGGAACATGAAGAGTCCAAATCATTACCTACCACTGCACTGTGCTCTTCACCTAGAGATTTAAGATGTTATATCTCTAAGCCCTGTAATTTCTCTGGAAACATTGCCCTTCAAACCGGATCATAGTAATGTTTGCCTATTACTGTTTGGCGATAGAATAACTGGCAAAGGTGTGGTACTTCCCCAGGCGGACTCTGCCAAGAGTCCTACCACTACAAAAATTTTATTTCCGCAACTCAGTTTTTTTAAATGAAAAAAATCTTCATTTGTTGCACCACACACAAATTTTTCATGGGGCGTGTGAATGAAGTTCATGAAGCTCAGCATCACAGTCGGTTGTGACAATTTTTTTAAGGGAATTCTTCTTTACCTGTTTTGAACACTCTTCGGTAGAGGTAAATCGTAAGAATTCACGGTATCGACCTGTTACGGCAAAGTGTCAGAGCGGCGGCGGAGCCACGAAGCGGCGACAGAGTGTCAGCAGTCATTTTGGACCGAATTTCATCAAACATAGCTAAGAACACTTGTGACTACTTATTTCCTTTCGGCCGCCTTTGTAACTGTGTTTTATAACCAGTTACATAAGAAAATTTTCTTCTTTCTCGTAACCCATCTTTTTTTTGGTATATTTTTAAATAGTTACCATGAAAGAAGTTTTGGTCCTATTTTAATCAATTAGAACGGCATGACGCCAATAATTATACTAAATAAATAAATAAATAAATGTCATCAATTATTTATGTCGTGATAAAATAATTATGGTATGCCATGATAATTACGTACATTAAAATATTAGGCCAATAGAAATAATTCAAAAGATAATTAAATTAAATTGACATAAATGTCATAAGATGTCATAAATAAAATGATGATAGAAGTAGACTTTGATAAAAACCCTTTTCAATACTCCAAAAATATTTTCAGGGAGCAAAATGGAAAGCTTATCTTGACTAACGCGCAAATTTACGATCACTTTAAAAGCACATACGAAGTGCCTAAACGCGGGAGCTCGTACGTAGAACCAAACATCCAAAGACCTAATGATCCTCTGACAGGCTTTCAAGGCACCCCACCTAGTGAAGAGGAAGTAAACTATCAAATTAAAAAGAAAACTACTAAATCAGCTCCTGGCCCAGATGGCATTCCTTACATAGTGTATAAAAAGTGTCCATCAGTTCGTAAACATATCTTGAATATATTCATTAAGATCTGGTCAAGAAAGCAAGTCCCAGTAGCATTTGGAAGAGCAATTTTGTCCTCATCCCTAAAAAGCAGGAAGTAACTCATCCCAAAGACACCAGACCGATAGCCCCTAACCAATACAATTTCTAAAATCTTTTTCAGTATTTTGCAAACAAAATGACCACATTTATGACTAGCAATAGGTATTTCAGGCCCAATCACCAGAAAGGGTTCTTGCCTGGTATTTCTGGATGCCTGGAACACAATACATTACTAGCAGAAAGTTTGAAAGATGCCAGAACACATGAGAGGCAAATTACAGTCTGCTGGATAGACCTAGAGAACGCGTTTGGATCTGTCCAGCATGAACTTATGATATTTGCCCTAAAATGGTATAACTTTCCTGCTGAAATTATTGACATAATTAATTCTTATTATTGCCACTTAAAATTCGTCATAGCAGTAAACAAGGAATACACAAAACCACTTGAATACAATGTAGGACTATTCCAAGGGTGCTGCTTATCACCAATAGCATTTAATATAGTTATAAATATTTTAGTAGACAAATTAATATCCCGTGAAAAGAAATGGGGCTACCGGTTTAAAATCAACAATAAGTACACTGAGTCAATCTTGGCCTTTGCGGACGACCTTGCAATACTTACACGTAATCCCAAACAGTGTCAAGAATTGTTGAACGAAGTCGATGAGTTCTGTACATGGACGGAGGGAATGAGGACAAAACCATCTAAATGTCATTGTCTTTGTCTGGGTAGAAGAAATACCAAATATGCGTCTTACGATCCGGGACTCTCCATAAGTGGCCAAGGAGTTGCCACAATTGCAGAGGCAGTGCCTTTCAAATTTCTTGGTAGAAAGATAGATCACAAAGGACGTACACCATCATTAGAGGTGGTTGTTGAAAATTTCATGAACAACCTCAATAAGGTAGACCAGCAGCCTATCAGCAATATCAAAAAAGCATGGATATATGACAACTACCTTACATCACGTCTCACTTGGCCTTTCCTAGTATATGACATCGGTAAAACTCTCCTGGCAAAGCTAGATGCCAATGTCATAAAGATAATGAAGTCATGGTTCGGATTAGCACATCCGGCTGATCCCTCTACTCTTTTTAGGGATCACAATAGTTTTGGGCTGAAACTAAAGAAACCGTCTGAACTTTACAAACACCTAAGAGTTACAAAAACGCATGTTTTGGGAAAGTCGCAAGACGAATTAATTACATCTCTCCCAAAAGACAAAACTGCTTCAGACCTGGAATCTAGACTTCAATTCCATAAACAATTTATGGCAGGTGCACAAGTAAATACTGCTGGGTTGGGTGCGAGAAAAAAAAGGAAGACCGAGACATGGTAAAACCCTTTCTACAACAAGACGTAAATGACGGTTACAAAGTGCACGCTATGAATTTAGAAATGCAAAGTGAGTGGTTAACCATAGGTGAGTTCTGTATCCCATTAGCTCTAAAATGGCGCACCTTGATCTATGACTGGTCTTCTGCCTTATTAAAATTTTATCTAAATGCATTCCAAATGACCCTCCTGACCAGAGTAACTTGGTAAGGTGGGAAAAGCCTCTGAAAAATGTTGCTATACTTGTGGAGAGGCGATATGTACAGTAAGGCACATATTGGTGGGATGCAAGGTGCTCCTTAATGGGGGTCATTACTCACGGCGTCATGACAGAGTACTTGAAATCATACGTGAAGCCATGAGCCTTTCAGTAGCTAGAGCCCAAAAGGGATTGACGACAAACAACAGACAAATTAACTTTGTAAAAGAAGGCTCAACTTCAAACTCCAGGAACAAGCCTTACTCAATCCTGGGTACAGCACCTGATTGGACTATTTTAATGGACACGTATGAAAAGCACTACAAAATCCCAGAGGATGTGGGTGTTTCGTCATCCAGACCGGACATTTTCCTTTTTCTAGAGCTACGAAACGCATAGTCCTTGTAGAACTTACCGTACCGTGGGAAACTAATATACCTAAAGACCACGCGATGAAACAAAATAAGTATTACGACCTCCTAAACGAATTAACAAAAAACGGCTATGTAGTTAGTTTATACGCTGTAGAAGTGGGAGCGAGAGGTATACCAGCAAAATCTCTCTATAACCTACTGAAAGACCTTGGCTTATCCAGAAGTGCAGTAAGTTCTATACTAGAACGTGTATCTAAAGCTGCACTAGTAGGCTCATATCAGATTTGGCTGGGCAGGGAGAGAAAAACGAGTGGTGAAGGTGAGTGTTGATGTACGTCAGAAAGGGGCCCCTTAAACCTACGCCTGAGTCACAAGTCTCGGGAACTACTCGAGTTTTTCTCTCTCTGCCACACGATGGACCCGGCACCCGCACGGTGAATCCATGGAATGCTAAGAAAATCGTCTCACAAAAATTATACAACTATAACAAATACAAAAGCGATACATGAATAAAGAAAACACGAAAGTCAATTTGTATATTAAAGTCAAGAGTCTTATATCACCTTTCAAGGAACAAAATCGAAATCAGTTTATCTGTTCAGTTCAGATCGTGTTCGGGTTAGTTGATAAAGGCCTCGAAAGGTTTTACAAACATCGGTTTTCTCTCGATGTTTTCCTTCGCCGTTTTTAAGATAACGGCATGACGCACATGAATTTGAAACGCCTGATGATTTGAACCCCCTTGGTTCAAATCCTATTGGTCACATCTCAAGTTGGTCGGAGGAATGGCGACTGCAGACCTCGGTACAAACCCCAGGTGCACTACTGTCTTTTCGAAGGCAAGTCACAGTAGAGCACGTGAAACAGCGAAGGAAATCATCGTGAGGAAATCGACAAGTACCTAGAGTTTTTCGAAGTCATATTTATGTCATCCACCAACCCGCACTGGGCCAGCGTGGTCGATTATGATCCTTGCGAGAAGAGGAACTCTTTTGGGATCATAAGAGGCCCCCGTTTTTCAAATGTTCCCGGGGCCTCTAATTGGTGATAGACGGCCCTGAAGCATATATATACTTGTTATATATGAAGGAAAACGACGGGAAAGGAAACTGCACGGGTAAACCCATGAGGCATTGCTAGAATGAAATAAATAAAAATAAAAAGTCTTTATTGTTGAATTTAGTTTAAATTACAAAGTTACCTCTCTTACTACTGTTATTTACTGTTATACTATTTTTACTATGAACTATGCATCCTATTAAGGCCCTACCCGAGCAAATTAACTTGAGTATTTCTTACCTCATCGCACACCGCAAGAAAGATCACAAGATAAATAGTAGGATTTGTCACTGTTTTACGGAAGTTTTAGAATAAACTCTTTATAAAACCTGATTTTGGTATTTTGAGAAAAATATTTTTACTTAATTTTCTACGTTCTACGTTATATTTATGTTGTGTTCGTAATATTTTTACTTAATTTTCTACGTTCTACGTTATATTTATATTATGTTCGTAATCAAATTGCTCATCCGTTGATCTAAATACAAAATCCAAATAGTGGTGGCTTTTCGAGTAGACGTGTGATAATTACAATTATATCTCATTTCTAGGTTTTCTTTGTGAGGAGATGTATTATACAATACTAACTGTACCCTGCGACGCTTTGCTGTGGCACATTGTGATGTAAAAATTAAATAAAAACAATCCTTGATGCGGATTATATATCATGCTAAAATTTCAGCTCGATCGGTGCAGAACTTTTTGAGTTTTTGAAGCGTACACAAACCGACATAACATTTATATACGAGGGTCAAACTGAAAGTTCTTAGAACTGGCCACTTATAAACAAAATAATAAAAAAATAATTCTATAATTTGAAAATAGAACTCTTTGCCAATATTACTGAGTATATACTTCATTCATTTGTCATTTGTTTTACGATTTGGCGGCAAATTGAAAATTGTATGTGTCACGTCAACATGAATTTAACACGAGAAAATTTTCGTGCAATGATTTTTTATGATTTTCGATGTCATTTAAGTCAACAAGAAAGTTATGATAGACTACGATTGGCCTTTCACGATGAAGCCCCATCTCGTGCGACTGTTTACAACTGGTTTAATGAGTTTAAACGTGGTCGCACTAATCTCACTGATGATTTACGTGAGGGACGGTCTTCTACGGCGACGACTGAAGATAACATCTGTGTTGTGCGGCGTATGATAGAGACTGACAAAAGAGTGACCTATCAGCAGATTTGGACAAGTCGTTCTTTGTAAGGATAGGTCATTTCGCAACAATTGTGTTAGAGGATCAAAAAAACAGTTTCTGCAGAATGGTACACTACCAATTGTTTGCCACTTGTCTTGGAAAAAGTTCGAGAGAAACGACCTCGCAGTAGGATCCTCCTTCACCACGACAACGCCTCATCGCACACCGCCAAGCGAACGATCGACTATTTGGCGACATCAAACGTTGAATTACTGGGTCACCCGCCGTATAGCCCTTTATTTATATATATATAATATATATTAATAATTTATATATATATAATCTATACGGCGATATATATATATCGCCGTATAGATTATCTAAGAACTTTCAGTTTGACCCTCGTATATAGAGATATTAATTATAATTAACAAAAAAGAAACTACCACAGATTTCTAAATTTTAGAAATCTGTGGAAACTACCATTTTGACGCAAAGAAATTGCAGAAATGTAATGTCTTTATACGAGTTGACATTTGTTTTGGCTACCCGTGTTTTGGCTAATGAATAGACAGCTCTAAAAACTATACAAAAACTCGTTTAGCTCGGGGACGCACCTTAACACTAAAACTATATCTAATAATAACTAACTTTATACATCGGTAAGCGGTATTTACTCTACAACTTGTCTTTCGACAAAGCCGCTAAGATGAAACAAATATTTACGTGATTATCCGTGAGAATGACTAATCATAACTCCTTGCTTCGATTGTGTTCCACGAAAATTAAGATACATTATGCATACTCACATATGTGACAGCTTTTTTCAATATTCCTGTGATTAATATGACCCTCCATTCCATAGATGCTTATCATAATAGGATGTTCAATAGGTTTTAGATCACATATCAATATTTTCTCATGTATTAGAGAAACAACAACTTGATAGGATTATGATGTGTGTCTCAATTTTCCCACAGTACTTAGGCAAATGGTTTTCGTTACCCTACTATATGTAAAAGTTTAGTTATTTATTGCTCAATCACGTCGAGACGAGTAAACGGATTTGGATTGAAATTTGAAACTCATATAGATTATTGTCTGGATGGATCATTGCACATAGATATATGTAGATATAGATGATACGATATTTGTTGTATACGCCAAAACGAAATAATACAGTACCTAAAAGAAAAAAACAGTTGTGTTACAACCAACGCCCTTATCGCTTATCTTCCAGACAACCTTATGTTAAAAACCGTATGTATTTTTATTCTATAACATAGAATTTAGGTATATCCAAAAAAGTGCTAAAGTAAGATAAGTAAGGTTTAGGAAATATTTGTTTGAATCCTACGCTACAAAGAAGTGAGTACCTGCATCAAATTGCACCTTTACCTTTTTAACCCCCGACCAAAAAAAGGGGTGTTATAAGTTTGACGTCGATGTCTGTCTGTCTGTCTGTCTGTCTGTCTGTCTGTCTGTCTGTCTGTCTGTCTATCTGTCTGTCTGTCTGTCTGTCTGTCTGTCTGTCTGTCTGTCTGTCTGTCTGTGTGTGTGTCTGTCTGTGGCACCGTAGAGCTCAAACGGATGGGCCGATTTCAATGCGGTTTTTTTTATTTGAAGGTTGATTACCGTGCGGGTGTTCTTAGCTATGTTTGGTTAATATCGATTCGAAATGGCCGCCTCCACAAAATGGCGGATAAAATATTTCTTCACAACCTACCTCAATATGGGTATCAAATGAAAGGGCTTAACTAGTAGAGTACTATACGCTATAACAAATTTCAAATCCAAGATGGCCGCCACCACAAAATGGCGCTTTATATTTTTTTTTTCACTACTACCTCAATATGGGTATCAAACGAAAGGGCTTGATTAGTAGAATACTTTGCACTATGACAAATTTCAAATCCAAGATGGCCGATACCACAAAATGGCGAATTAAATTTCTTTTTTCACAACTCCCTTAATATGGGTATCAAATGAAAGGGCTTGACAAGTAGAATGTTGTACAGATAACAAATCTTAGGTAGTCGGGGGTTAGTCAAAATTTTTAATTTTGTTCTTGTATTTGATACAGAAACTGAAAATCGGTACTATAGTGTTTACTTTTGCTATTCGTGCGTAATAATAAAGATCCATATTTTATTTACAATTGTTACTTAACATAACATATTCAAGCCAAGAAGAATTTAAAAAAAATACGCATATAATAAAGATTATAACCACTACTGCTGAACAAATTTTCATTAAACTTCACGTAGTTCTATCATTGATCAAGTTATTATTAAAATTATTATTTAAATCTCATTTGATTGATTGTAACTTTATGTGATTTAAATTATTTGGTGACATTCTTGTTAATAGTTGCTTTTCTCGTTAGAAAGAAAGTGAGAAAGAGATTGGCAACCATCACAAATCCAATTCAAAAATCATTGTGCAATAAATTGTTATTGCAGTATGAGCTCTCTTGCAATAGGGTACCGGACTGGGTTAAAATAAACCATAATAATTATACCATCAGATAGATCATTGATTTGTAGTGGTAGGCTCTTAGCAGAGTCCGCCTGGGGAAGTACCACACCTTTTTCAGTTATTCTACTGCCAAGCAGTAAAGTGCAAACATTACTGTGCTCCGATTTGAAGGGCAATGTTACCAGATAAATTACAGGGCTTAGAGATATAACATCTTAGATCTCTGGGTTCCGAGCGCAGTGCAGTTCTAGGTAATGATGTGGACTCTTCATGTTCCAATAGCTCCGTGTTACTGTGCTGTTATGTGGCAGGCATGTTGCTTACCATCAGGCACATGTCCTGCTAGTCTCGTCACTCTTTATTAAAAAAAAAAAAGATTGGACACGTATTGTTTCATCAAATTATTAAAAACCAAAAAACATACAGATCACCAAATTTCCAGAGTGGGGGTCGTGACGTCACTCATGGGTAAAAATCGTACCCACAAGTGACGTCACGCAAAACTTCTAGGCACTGTACCTTCGTCATTTTTTGTTTTTGAAACAAAAGCAAAAAACTCGTGTACAACATTTTTTTGCCGTCTAACTGACGGAATAATTACTTTTTTTGGGGTTGTAGCCTGTTTGTTCAGGTTTTTCCGGTACTAATAATAAGATGACAAAATTACACATAATATAAATTCAAAATATTATCTTAGTTTACTGAATCTTTTGTAAAAACACATCACAACCGACACCCTAATAGGCTCTTTGTACATAGTTTTATTGATTTTAGATCTAAGAATTATAAAATCGATATCTCTTTATGATATAAATGATATATATTGGTTGGTGTACGCTTCAAAAACTCAAAAATTTCTGCACCGATCGAGCTGAAATTTTAGAATGATGATATATATAATTCCCATCAAGGATTGTTTGTATCTAATTTTTGCATTGCAATGTGCCACAGCGAAGCGTGGCACATTGTTACGGCTAGTTAAATATAAATGTTTAAATATAAATGTTTAAATGTAAATGTTTAAATATAAATGTTTAAATATAAATGTTTAAATGTAAATGTTTAAATATAAATGTTTAGATGTTTATTTTTCAATCACGTCGTAACGTCTAAAGGGATCGGATTGAAATTTCGAAGACAGCTAGAGTGTAGTCTGGAACAATATAAAAAATACTTTATATCGCGGGAAAATTACGCGATTAGGAATTATACGGGAGAAACTGCGGGTCGGTGCTAGACTAATTTAAACCTTGAGAAAATATATAAAACTATCAGTTTATAGGAACGGTGTCTCATGTTGACAACCCATACTGTTTGAACTGTATCTTCGTGGTAATATTATGTAATCTGTAGTGCCGAATCCACACTGGTCGAAACCAATACGTCACCCAGCGATTGCATTTTTTGCATATAAAATATTCAAATTGCCACGCACTATTAGGTAGCGTATCGAAAAAATGAACAAATATTCAACATTTGGTATTCAGATTCTGGCAGCCGTGAACTATAGCATTTGCATATAAACAAGGTAACTATCGGTCTTCGATCATTGCAATATTGTTGGGGTGGTTTTGGGATTTTCTTTTAAATTCTCGTAGCTTGAAAAAGCGACATCGTTTCATGGTTGATGTCCCAAAGACACGAACGAAGAGATCTGACTCTACTTTTGTGATAAGAACGTCAAGGCTGTGGAATACGTTGCCTGAGAGGGTTTTCCCCGATAGTTACAATCTTTGTGTCTTCAAATCGAGAGTAAATCGGTTTCTTCTAGGTAAAGACGCTCCACCGTAGACCGCATCATCGCTTAACATCAGGCGTAATGGCGGTCTAGGGTAAACCTATAAAAAAAAAAAATTATAGGTGCTTGATCGTCTGACATGAGTATGAGACTATGATGAGGTCTATTTTGAAAAAAAAATTAGAACAATCAGGTTTACTGTCAACTTGAATACACCAAGAATAGAATTTGGGATTCTTCGAATTTAGTGTAAATCGCTCTCTTCTCTAGGTTAGGTTGACACGCAAAATAAGGGGTGTTAAGCACAACTTTGTTAATAATGGTAAACATGTAAATAAATAATAAATAAAATAAAAATATAGAGCCTTTTATTTCTTTCTAAAATAATAAAAAGAGATTGACAAATTAAAAAAATGTGCATGATAAATTAATTTGATTGTAGAAATTCTTGATTATTTTTGTAAAAGTTTATAATAATAAACAATAATTGATTTAGTATCTATGGAATAATAGTATTTAGCAAATAGTATTGGATGTAAGAATTTGTTTCATAATAATAATTAGAGAGAAAATGAACTTTTTGAATGAACGATTCATTGCAATTTTTCGTGTACATATTTCAATATTACAATTGCAAGAACCCATCTCAGTGGAAGGTAAAGGCCTCCTCCACAGATAGCCGACGTTTTCTGTCTTCAGCAGCCTGCTTCCAGTGACTACCTGCTATGTTTATGATGTCGTCTGTCCAGCGTGTATTTGATCTGCTTCTTTTTCTTAGTAAACATAGTGCAAATTTATTCACAAAGCTAAACATAGCTCACTTTTGTGCATTAAGAGACGATCTCCTTAGCATTCCATGGATTCACCCACAGAGGAAGTAATCACTACGATTCACCGTGCGGGTGCCGGGTCCATCGTAAGGCAGAAAGAGAAATCTCGAGTAAATCCCGAGACTTGTGACTCGGGCGTAGGTTTAAGGGGCCCCTTTCTGACGTACATTAACACTCACCTTCACTACTCGTGTTTCTGCCCAACCAAATCTGATATGAGCCTACTAGTGCAGCTTTAGATAATCATTCTAGTATAGAGCTTACTGCACTTCTGAACAAGCCAAGGTCTTTCAGCAGGTTATAGAGAGATTTTGCTGGTATACCTCTCGCTCCCACTTCTACAGCGTATAAACTACATAGCCGCTTTTTGTTAATTCGTTTAGGAGGTCGTAATACTCATTTTGTTTCATCGCGTGGTCTTTAGGTATATTAGTTTCCCACGGTACGGTAAGTTCTCTATAGACTATGCGTTTTGTAGCTCTAGAAAAAAAGGAAAATGTCCGGTCTGGATGACGAAACACCCACATCCTTGGGGATTTTGTAGTGCTTTTCATACGTGTCCATTAAAATAGTCCAATCAGGTGCTGTACCCAGGATTGAGTAAGGCTTGTTTCTGGAGTTTGAAGTTGAGCCTTCTTTTACAAAGTAAATTTGTCTTTTGCTTGTCGTCAATCCTTTTTGGGCTCTAGCTACTGAAAGACTCATGGCTTCACGTATGATTTCAAGTACTCTGTCATGACGCCGTGAGTAATGACCCTATTAAGGAACACCTTGCATCCCACCAATATGTTCCTTGCTGTACATATTGCCTCTCCACAAGTATAGCAACATTTTTCAGAGGCTTTCCCCCACCTTACCAAGTTACTCTAGTCAGGGAGGGTCATTTGGAATGCATTTAGATAAAATTTAAAGCGGCAAATTATTCGTAATTACGAACGTGGTATACATTTTTTCACAACTTGTCCCTTTGGGTTAGTATCACCTTCGTTCTATATAATCGTATCTAATATCTATGTTCAGGATTGCTTAGTACTTGCTAAGTACTAAGTCTATGTAAACAAACTAACTATACTAGCAACACTAACTTAGCTCATAACTTGCAGAATCAATAAGCGAATACCACTTGCGTCGCTAATCAGTACCAAATTGCTTGGAAGCAGATGCAATGCTCGTATCAGATGCTGTTTGCTGGAATTAACGGTTAAATTGCTATGTTGTGTTTGTCAATCAGGAACAATCGTGGTAATAGAACTGTAATAACGTATTATATAACTATAGTTTCGTATTATGTAGCCGCTATAATTTTTGATTGCATTGGCTTAGAATTTAGATCTTTTCACAGCTCCAAAAGACAGTAAACCTGAGCATTTTATGTGATATATATATCAGCTTGATAACTCCAAATATAGGATAATATAATAATGATAGTGGTAGGACTCTTGGCAGAGTCCGCCTGGGGAAGTACCACACCTTTGCCAGTTATTCTACCGCCAAGCAGTAATGTGCATACATTACTGTGTTCCGGTTTGAAAGGCAATGTTTCCAGAGAAATTACAGGGCTTAGAGATATAAGATCTTAGATCTCTGGGTGACGAGCGCAGTGCAGTGCTAGGTAATGATTTGGATGATCTTCATGTTCCAATAGCTGCGTGTCACTGTGCTGTTGTGTGTCAGGCATGTTGCTTACCATCAGGCACATGTCCTGATCGTCTCGTCACTATTTATTAAATATTGTAATATATATATATATATATACTTACATCCTTATATTTACATCCTTCAATATTTTTGGCGTCATGCACGTCGTGCATCATTACGACGTCCTCCGGTTCCTCTTGCTTATTTTAACATCTCTTAATGAATATTGCTTAGTTTTTCGATTGCCAGCTCCGTAGGATACATCGTTTTCTGATAATTTTATTTTTCGCGATATTCCTCTTACGTTCGTGCCGCAACATTTTTGAACCCCGAACCATGGTCATTAATTATAAACGTCCTGGATATATTGATCTTGATTTACCAATGGCATCGACTATTTAGCGTCTGCATAGGATGAACGGCATTTGTGAGTGCGACGTTGCCAGCTAGTTTAGATTTACTTTCTCTTTCTTTTACTTCAATTTCGTAAGATCTATAGTTATACGGATGCCCGATATTTTTATATAAAGCAGGAAGTAACTCATCCCAAAGACACCAGACCGATAGCCCTAACCAATACAATTTCTAAAATCTTTTTCAGTATTTTGCAAACAAAAATGACCACATTTATGACTAGCAATAGGTATTTCAGGCCCAATCACCAGAAAGGGTTCTTGCCTGGTATTTCTGGATGCCTGGAACACAATACATTACTAGCAGAAAGTTTGAAAGATGCCAGAACACATGAGAGGCAAATTACAGTCTGCTGGATAGACCTAGAGAACGCGTTTGGTTCTGTCCAGCATGAACTTATGATATTTGCCCTAAAATGGTATAACTTTCCTGCTGAAATTATTGACATAATTAATTCTTATTATTGCCACTTAAAATTCGTCATAGCAGTAAACAAGGAATACACAAAACCACTTGAATACAATGTAGGACTATTCCAAGGGTGCTGCTTATCACCAATAGCATTTAATATAGTTATAAATATTTTAGTAGACAAATTAATATCCCGTGAAAAGAAATGGGGCTACCGGTTTAAAATCAACAATAAGTACACTGAGTCAATCTTGGCCTTTGCGGACGACCTTGCAATACTTACACGTAATCCCAAACAGTGTCAAGAATTGTTGAACGAAGTCGATGAGTTCTGTACATGGACGGAGGAATGAGGACAAAACCATCTAAATGCCATTGTCTTTGTCTGGGTAGAAGAAATACCAAATATACGTCTTACGATCCGGGACTCTCCATAAGTGGCCAAGGAGTTGCCACAATTGCAGAGGCAGTGCCTTTCAAATTTCTTGGTAGAAAGATAGATCACAAAGGACGTACACCATCATTAGAGGTGGTTGTTGAAAATTTCATGAACAACCTCAATAAGGTAGACCAGCAGCCTATCAGCAATATCAAAAAGCATGGATATATGACAACTACCTCACATCACGTCTCACTTGGCCTTTCCTAGTATATGACATCGGTAAAACTCTCCTGGCAAAGCTAGATGCCAATGTCATAAAGATATTGAAGTCATGGTTCGGATTGGCACATCCGGCTGATCCTCTACTCTTTTAGGGATCACAATAGTTTTGGGCTGAAACTAAAGAAACCGTCTGAACTTTACAAACACCTAAGAGTTACAAAAACGCATGTTTTGGGAAAGTCATAAGACAAATTAATTACATCTCTCCCAAAAGACAAAACTGCTTCAGACCTGGAATCTAGACTTCAATTCCATAAACAATTTATGGCAGGTGCACAAGTAAATACTGCTGGGTTGGGTGCGAGAAAAAAAGGAAGACCGAGACATGGTAAAAACCTTTCTACAACAAGACGAAAATGACGACGTACAAAGTGCACGCTATGAATTTAGAAATGCAAAGTGAGTGGTTAACCATAGGTGAGTTCTGTATCCCATTAGCTCTAAAATGGCGCACCTTGATCTATGACTGGTCCCCTGCCTTATTAAAATTTTATCTAAATGCATTCCAAATGACCCTCCTGACCAGAGTAACTTGGTAAGGTGGGGAAAAGCCTCTGAAAATTTTTGCTATACTTGTGGAGAGGCGATATGTACAGCAAGGCACATATTGGTGGGATGCAAGGTGCTCCTTAATGGGGTCATTACTCACGGCGTCATGACAGAGTACTTGAAATCATACGTGAAGCCATGAGCCTTTCAGTAGCTAGAGCCCAAAAGGGATTGACGACAAACAACAGACAAATTAACTTTGTAAAGAAGGCTCAACTTCAAACTCCAGGAACAAGCCTTACTCAATCCTGGGTACAGCACCTGATTGGACTATTTTAATGGACACGTATGAAAAGCACTACAAAATCCCAGAGGATGTGGGTGTTTCGTCATCCAGACCGGACATTTTCCTTTTTTCTAGAGCTACGAAACGCATAGTCCTTGTAGAACTTACCGTACCGTGGGAAACTAATATACCTAAAGACCACGCGATGAAACAAAATAAGTATTACGACCTCCTAAACGAATTAACAAAAAACGGCTATGTAGTTAGTTTATACGCTGTAGAAGTGGGAGCGAGAGGTATACCAGCAAAATCTCTCTATAACCTACTGAAAGACCTTGGCTTATCCAGAAGTGCAGTAAGTTCTATACTAGAACGTGTATCTAAAGCTGCACTAGTAGGCTCATATCAGATTTGGCTGGGCAGGGAGAGAAAAACGAGTGGTGAAGGTGAGTGTTGATGTACGTCAGAAAGGGGCCCCTTAAACCTACGCCCGAGTCACAAGTCTCGGGAACTACTCGAGTTTTTCTCTCTCTGCCACACGATGGACCCGGCACCCGCACGGTGAATCCATGGAATGCTAAGAAAATCGTCTTATATTATTATCTATCTACAAATTTATTCTCACAATATTAAGGTATTGAAATTGTTATAAGGCGTCTTGTTGTGAACGATCACAGATGAATGAATTGTGATTTTGACAAAGTTTAGTAATAAACAATTACTTAATAAGATAAAAAAAATTAAGCTCCTGTTTATGAGATTTTTTACACCAATAATCGCAGGTATTATCTAGAATAACAAGCATAAATGTGCAGTTTGTATATGTACATGTTTGTTTAGTCATATTTTTTTAGCTTTGCTTAGTTTGGGGTCAGATGGTGTTGTGTGTGAATTGTCCACCAATATCTTTATTTATTTTTTATTAATTTAAGACAAGTAGGTTTTTTTTTTTAAATAAAGAGTGACGAGACGATCAGGACATGTGCCTGATGGTAAGCAACATGCCTGACACATAACAGCACAGTGACACGCAGCTATTGGAACATGAAGAGTCCAAATCATTACCTAGCACTGCACTCGTCACCCAGAGATCTAAGATCTTATATCTCTAAGCCCTGTAATTTCTCTGGACACATTGCCCTTCAAACCGGAACACAGTAATGTTTGCACATTACTGCTTGGCGGTAGAATAACTGGCAAAGGTGTGGAACTTCCCCAGGCGGACTCTGCCAAAAGTCCTACCACTACAATAAGTACGTAATAACCTCATTTGTGGATCAACACAAATGTAAATAAGATAAAATCGGGATTGTATCCTGACATGGACTGAACCAATATTATATACAGACGTCCAATGTAATATACGGACGTCCTATATGATATACGGACGTCCAATATCTATATACGGACGCCTAATAGTTGTATACGGATGTTCAATAGCCTGGCCACTTTAATTATAAAAATACGGCGCTATGTGAAGCAGTTATGTTTGGCAACGAGCTACTGTATGGTAGAAATACTGCTGCCAATCGTGTTGCGCCATACTGGATTATTCCCATTTGTCTCCACACATTTATCCCTAGTAGAAACAAACGGGTGCTGAGTTTCTGAGAGCGGGTGGAAAACGGTTACTTAAAGTCCTTCAGGAGCTGTTCTACTCCGTCATACTTGACGGTAATACGCCAGAAGCGTGGAGCTGAAGTGTGGTGGTGCTCTTCTAAAAAAAAGGTGACATCACTTTGTTGAAGAAATACATACCCATCTCACTTCTGAGCCACGTTTATAAGTAATCACGAATTGTCTCGCACGCCGGTTTGACGACTTCCAGCCACCCAAACAAGCCGGTTTCCAAAAATATTGGTAGACAATTCACCCACAACACTATCTGACCCCAAACTAAGCAAAGCTTGTACTATGGCGGCCAGATAGCTGATATAATACTTATAAAATTTGCTTACGTATAAAATACTGTAGTACGAGTACCACAGACCATATCCATACACTTCGGCAGATTATACAGAAAACCGACGAGTATAATCGGCTACTATGTATAGCGAAGTGTTGAAGTGTTTATCCAACAAAGCCACCATGTCTATCCGTCTTCAGGACCAATGCACAAATCCGATCCAGATGCAAAAAGGGGAGACAGGGAGACGTTATCTCTCCGAAACTGTTCACCTCTGCATTGGAGGATATTTTTAAGCTTTTAAACTACAACGGATATGGTATCAACATTAATGGCAAATACATCACCCACCTTCGATTTGCCGACGACATTATGACTTTGGCTCAGTGCTCAGAGACCGGTCCATGTTTGAAACGGCAGTATCGAAAGTGGCGACCATTACGCTTATCTAGGTCAGATGATCCAGTTAGGCAGATCAAACTTTGACAAGGAGGTCAGCCGACGAATCCAACTCGGATGGGCAGTGTTTGGCATCACATCTTCTCGCCAGAAATATCACAAACTCTCATGGCGAAAGTTTACAATCAGTGTGTGTTACCAGTGATGATATATGGTACTGAGACGTGGTCGCCAACTATTGCATATTGGCATGATATGCAAACTTAAAGTTGCGCAACGGGCAATGGAGAGAGCTATGCTTGGAATTTCACTGCGTGACAAAACCCGCAACTAGGAAATCCGCAGAAGAATGAAGGTCATCGTCATAGCTTTTAAAATTAGCAAGTTGAAATGGCAATGGGCAGGCTGCAGATAATGATGTATAGCGTATATGGGCTATGAGAAAGCCTTCGATTTCATCGAAATCTAGGCAGTGCTTCAGTTTTTCCAGCGTTGAAGTGTATAACAGCAAAGCCACAATGTCTGTCCGATTACAGGATCAGTGCACAAAACATATCCAGCTACAGAAAGGCGTGAGGCAGGGAGATGTTATATATCCGAAACTATTCACACCTGTACCGATTATTGTTGGCAATACAACACTCGAAGTTATTGGCGAATACGTTTACTTAGGTCAAAAGATCTAAATAGGTAGTTCCAACTTCGACAAAGAGGTCCAGCGAAGGATCCAACTCGGATGGGCAGCGTTCGGGAAACTTCGGCCCATCTTTGAGTCCAAAATACCCCAATTCCTAAAGACAAAAGTATTTAAGTAGTGCTTGTTGCCCGTGATGGCTTATGGAACTGAGACGTGGTCCTTAACTGTAGGCCTCATCACGAAACTCAAAGTTACACAGCGAGCTTTGGAGAGAGTTATGTTTAGAGTCTCTCTACGCGACAGAATCCGTAATGAGGATGTTCGCAAAAGAACGAAAGTGGCCGACATAGCTCAGAATAAGAAAGCTGAAGTGGCAATGGGCTGGCTACATCGCTCGCAAAACTGACAACCGATGGGGAAGAAAGTTTCTCGAAAGGCGACCACGAACCGGAAGACGCAGTGTTGGACGGACTCCCACTATTTGGACAGATGACCTCACAAAGGTCGCTGGAAACCGCTTGTTGCAGGTTGCGCAGGACCGTTTGTTGTGGAAATCTAGACGGGAGGGCTATGTTCAGCAGTGGACGTCTTGCGGCTGATGATGATGAGAGATGACGAGGGACAAATGGGAATTACTGGCAGTATAAAGAAATATTTTTAAACAACTTCTCTTGACGTCCCCGGTGGGAAAATATCTCACTGGATTTGAATTGGACATCCATATATAGCAATTGGACGTCCGTATACAGCTATTGAGCGTCCGTTTATAGCAATTGGATATCCGTATACAGCTATTGAGCGTCCGTTTATAGCAATTGGATATCCGTATACAGCTATTGAGCGTCCGTTTATAGCAATTGGACGTCCGTATATAGCTATTGAGCGTCCGTATATAGTAATTCGACGTCCGTATATAGCTATTGAGCGTCCGTATAATATAGTAATTGAGCGTCCGTATATAGCAATTGGACGTCCGTATATAGCTATTGAGCGTCCGTATATTTCTTCTCTTTATCGTCAACGCTCAATTTTAGCACGTATATTGAGTCTAAGGCTAAATTAGCCACCAAAAACTGTCTCTAACTAAGCACTCAAAGGTGCAAAGGTACCATTCAAATAGACATACAGATTCAATTCTGAACAGTTGCTCACGTTAAATAAAGCACAGATACGCTCCTGTATGGAGTACTGTTTGCACCTTTGGGATGGATCGGCTAAGCATCAGCTGGAGACTTTGGAATCGATTGAGAGACGTGCCGAAAGGCTCATAGGTAATGACACTCTTGTGCGTAAAAAAATCCAAAGTCTTGATCATCGCCGCAAAATTGCTAGCTTATCGGTTTTATACCGGTTATACTTCGAAGAGTGTGCAATTGCTCTACATGATCTAATACCATCTTGTCCTTTTTTCTATCAGACTTCTCGTATCTCAAAAAAGCGACATCGTTCCATGGTTGATGTTCCGAAAACACCAACGAAGAGATTTGACTCCAAGTTTGTGACAAGAACGTCTAGGTTGTGGAATGCGTTGCCTCAGTGGGTTTTCCCTTATAGTTACAATATTGGTGTCTTCAAATCGAGAGTGAACCGTTTTCTTCTAGGTAAGCACGCTCCATTGTAGATTGCATCGTCACTTAACATCAGGCGAGATGGTGGTCAAGTGCAAACCTATTAAATAATCAAAAAAATGGCTATTGGACGTCCGTATATAGCTATTGAGCGTCCGTATATGATATTATTTTTCTTCTCCGAAGTCCTCGATAATTCATCTTCTATCTACATCTAATACATTCCAATAACACATCATTTATTTTTTGCAACATTTTGAAAGTTTAAATGAAGTCGGACTTCTAATAATACGCAACGCGTACAACGCCACCTACGGCGAATATAATTTTTTTGATTTCAGTCCGTGATAAATATTATGTGATCTATTGTTGCGAGCTGGCAACGTCGCAGTTGCGGACGCCAAATACGCGGATCCATAGTCAGGAAATCTCCGAGTTATACGGCTGTGAATATACGCGCGACAGCAGCGCCTCACCTGCGCTGAGATTTCGTCACGAACTTTTAATATATTATTGAATCCATTTTAGAGTTTTTTGGCTTCTATCGATATTTGTCCTACGGCTAGTCAGGACCGATAGGACGTAAATGGCAATGGCTATAAAAATGGCGTCCAGTATGCGGACGCCAAAAGCAGGTGGACGCCAGTTTAAATGCACTTTTTCCTTCAGAGGACGGCTAATTGTTTGGAGGATGTATATATATATATATATATATATATATATATATATATATATATATATATATATATATATATATATATATATATTTTTTTTCTGGGAAAAAGGCTTACCAGACTGACAGAAAAACAACAAAGTGATCCTATAATAGTTCCGTTTTTTCTTCTTAAGGTACAAAATTTAAAAAAAAATTGGCAGCAATAGGGACTGCCGATATATGTGAAAACTTATAATCTATACTTATAATAAAACTGTAACGGGTCGAATTCTGTACATTGAAGATATTTTGAAAAAAATTTTTTTGGGGCACTCCATAGTCGATACTGATTGCGAAACTGCATTTTTTTTCTTTCATGTCTGTCTGTCTGTCTGTCTGTCTGTCTGTCTTTCTGTATAGGGATCACGCATCACGCCGAAACTACTAATTCAATTCAGCTGAAACTTGGCATGATTTTAGTTTATACTAGGGACATTGCTGTAGGCTACTTTTGATCCCCAAATTCTGATTGGTTTTCTTGCGGAGGGTGTGAAAGTCAGAATGTGTATTTGGTTGTAACTCATGTTTGCGTTGTTAAATTTCATTAATTCTTTTTTTGGTAGAAAGAACACATTATTTATATTGTCCCGTCAAAATTTGAACAATATCGGTCTGTTGGTTCGAAAATTACATAAACATTAAATAATAACAACACGCGCGGCGCGTTCAGTACATACTAACTACTAAGTATTCTGTGTATCACAGACGATCCACAGAATATCTAGATTCTAGATTCTAGAAAGTGCCCACCTGATCGCGTCGCGTCGTTTTGGACGACAAAAAAATTGTCAAAAATATAATTTTTTGTGGAAAAACAAACATCATTCGGTTAGAATCGACTTCAAACAAGGAGGATGTTCTCAATCGGGGTGCATGTTTTTTTATTTTACGCGATAACTCCGCTAATTGTTAGTTGATTTCGATAATTTCTTTTTTGTTTGGTAGAAAATACTTCAGAGGTGATCTTAGATATCGAAAACAGGGAGGTAGTTTTCAAATATCAACAAAAACTAAAATCAGCTTAGAATTTTTCTTAACTTTTATAGGTTTACACTTGACCGCCATCTCGCCTGATGTTAAACGACAATGCGGTCTACGATGGAGCGTGTTTACCTAGAAATAACCGATTCACTCTCGATTTGAAGACACAAAGATTGTAATCATCGGGGAAAACCCACTCAGGCAACGTATTCCACAGCCTAGATGTTCTTATCACAAAATTAGAGTCAAATCTCTTCGTTCGTGTCTTTGGAACATCAACCATGAAACGATGTCGCTTTTTCGAGCTACGAGCATTCCGATAAAAAAAGGGCAAGGTGGTATCAGATCATGCAAATCAGTCGCACACTCTTCGAAGTGTATCCGATAAAAAACCGATAGGCTAGCTAAGATTTATCTGTACGACATAGTAATACCTTCTTATAAAATTTTGTCGAATGACAGAATTAAATTACCTGTCATTGAAGTAGATTTTTGTATTTTGGAGAAAACATATCAGCATAATAAGTAGCAGCATAAACAACCCATTAAATGTTCCCACTGCTGGGCGTCGGGGCCTTCTCTCGCAAGGAGAGAGACCAGTGTCGGTTGGTGGATAACATATGACTTAGAACTTAGATTATAGGTAGATTTCGGTTTCTTCACGGTGTTTTCCTTCACCGTTTTAATTACCGGCATTACGAACATGACTCTGAAAAGATAGTGGTGCGCGTGATTTTGAACCCTGGGTCTCCGGATCGACAGTCGCCGTTCTCCCGACTAGGTCAGCTGTAACTTACTAGACCAGCCGTAGCTTATTAGAAAACGTATTATTTCAATCCAAATACTGTTTGAAATTTAAAGGTAGTGTTCAACAAGCTTCGGTGACCGAAGCAGACCGTTGTTAGGGTTCCGTACACAAAGGGTAAAAACGGGACCCTATTACTGAGACTTCGCTATCCGTCCGTCCGTCCGTCCGTCTGTCACCAGGCTGTATCTCAAGAACGGTGATAGCTAGACAGTTGAAATTTTCGCAGATGATGTATTTCTATTGCCGCTTTAATCATGGCGGAACGTATCAAGTGATCGGGCTGAAATTTGAAATAGAATTAGTTTACAGTCTGGAAGTACACATAGGCTAAACATTTCCTATGTATAAGTACTCTATGTATTACGTAACAAACATCCAAACAGTGACATTCATAATATTTACAGGACAACGTTGGAACGGCTGAACATATTTGGATGGAATTCGAAACACACGTAGTTTGAACTCAGAAATAACAAATCGGTTACTTATAGGTTACTGTCACGTAGGAAAGACTAAGCAAATTTGGTAGAAAATTGAAACAGAAATAACTCATAGTCTGAAATACCACATTTATGTATTTATTACCTATCAACCTGAAAAGAAGCATGGGCCCTAAGGAAACAAATATTAACTATCACGTCAAAACGTCACAACGATATGGGTTGACATACGAAACACATATAGTTTAGAGTCTAAAATTTCACATGGGCTAATAAGTTTACATTTTCATTTAACTCCATATTAATTTAAGCACACATTTTCGTCAGGAACTTGATGTGATGGTAAGGTAAAAGCAAAAATGAAAAATATGTGCACCGTTATGGCGTAGATAATATAGGTGATTTGCGTTCACAATCAAAATAACAAGCAACATAATATTCTCATTAGACGGCACTAATGCCAGTTTAAATCTAAAAGCACTAAAGGCCATTTAAATCGATGTTTTGCTATTGTGGTTTGTATTTTTTCTTTCATCACTAGGTCGCGTTACTGGTATTCTAAATTGTACTAATAAGTTTTTGCTGCTAAAAGGATTATGATGCCAAATTTGGATTCTTTCGTTCTTGATTTTTTTCTGTGTTACCTACAATTAAATTCATACATTAACATTTCACTAGGACTTGGCTTAGATTTACGGGTTCAACTTGCTTGAATATCATTAAAACTCAAAATTTTAATTATTTTGATTCCACACAGGCTTCGTTCAAAATTTTACGCCGGCGAAGTCGCGGGTAACAGCTAGAAAACAGCTTGCGGATAAAAAGAAATAGGTAAGTAGGTCTCATGCACATTAGCTTCAGACTTTTCATAATGTATCCTATAAAAATCCTACAAACTTAACACTTGCGGCTATGTTCAATACTACGAAACCTAACCAAGTATGTTTGATTTTGTTTAAAAAAAAAATAAAGATGATAAAATTAAATAAATTTTTGTGTGGAAAAACTAATTCACTCAAACTCAAAGGTTTTTCAATGACTACTTATCCAAATATTTGACGTACGATACTTCCAATTAATGTATAAGTCAGTAACATCTGCTTACGCGAACGAAGTAGCGGGTTCAGCTAGTTAAGAATATGATAGCTTACTTTGGTAATTACGCAAGTGAAACCGGAGGGCATGGCCATAAGCATGGCGATGGTCCCGAGTTTACCCGAAGATTTCTATCATTCCCGAGCGTGATGCTTAAGGTCAATTCACAACCCACGAAAAATGTGTCTGTGGTGCACCAAAATAAGTTTTTTCTTCAAAAAACCGGCAATAGGTCAAAGTATCGCACCATAGGAAAGCCACCAAGTCCAGCAGTGAATGAGTGCCGCCGAGTTTTAATGAATTTACTATTAAAATTATTCAACTTCGTACAGGACATTGATTTTCACAAAACAGATATGTACAACAACACTATTTTATCCGTTTAGTTCCCACTATGTTAATTATTTTTCCATGATAATAAGCATCCCATGTGCAACTTCAGGCCACATGTAATATTACATGTGGCATTAATACTAATATAGTTTGAACTAAACGGATAAAATTGCGCAATGCTTTTACATCTTAAGCTAAGTTAACTGTTACAGTTTAAGAGTATAATTTTGAGTTTGACTTTTGACAAGGGTTAGTGGCAGCATTAAAAACTATTATATCCAGATGTATTGTAATCAAGAGTAAGAAAAATAAAGCTCAATAAAAATTCAAGAACCCACAAATAACACAATCGTAAAATGCATAACACGGAATGAAGCAACATAAGGCAATGACAATCCCTTCGGGCAGACCACAAACACTACACGAATATTCTGGATTATTTATTGTTATAAGTAGTTATCATAAAATAAAATACCTGTTTTGACATTTGAGAAAGGCCCTGGAATGTAACTGAAATAAACAATAAAGTAATAATTAATTAAGTGAAGAACATTTTTGTCGTATTACAAAATAGGTACATATTTAGTACTAGCTGATCCTGCGCTCGTTGTTACGCCACCTGTCGAAAATTAGTCGTACCAATGCAGATTTAGAACAAATTTGATTAGCAAAAGTTGATAACGACGCAACTTAAGATAGACACAAACTGTCACGGACTTCAACGCACGTCAGCAAACCTTTTAAAAGATTATATATATTTTTCCTGTTTTTGTAACATTTTTCATTCATGCTCCGTGCCTATTGATAGTAGCGTAATGTTCTATAGCCTTCTTCGATAAATGGACTTTCCAACAGAATAATCTTTCAATTCAGACCAGTAGTTCCCGAGACCCTACGCGTTCAAACAAACAAACTCTTCAGCTTTATAATATTAGTCTAGATTAGCAATACCCCGCGGTTGTACCCGCACAGTTTCCGTTCCGTTATTTTCTCGTGATAAAAAGTAGCCACAGGCTATTCCAGACTATCCAACTATGTATGTTCCAAATTTCAACCGGACAGTCTACCGCCTCACTAAAACTGGCTTAGCTTTGTTATTGTTCGCTCTATTTTCTTTGAATTTTTTTTTTCGGTTGAAATGATAGCCACAGCAATAGAAAAACTATACCCGATTTAGTTAGGCGGTAGAATGGTGGATCCATTGAGATGTTCCTACATGAATTAGCAAAAATTCATCGAAATCGTTTTTTTTTTTTAAATAAGGAGTGACGAGACGATCAGGACATGTGTCTGATGGTAAGCAACATGCCTGACACATAACAGCACAGTGACACGCAGCTATTGGAACACGAAGAGTCCAAATCATTAAGAGTATTTTAACATTGTAATTTAAAATTTTAGTTTACAATTATTATTATTTTTGCTATTTTACAAAGCTTTTGACAAAGGATTTAGCTAATTTACTGAATCCGTTGGACAAGGCCTCTTTACAGCCGCTTACTGTTAAATATTGTCACTTGTTTATGTATTAAAACTGTTTTATTATTATTTTGTAATTGACGTTACCAAGTTTTCTTTGTAAAATAATGGTTCGAAGAAATAAATTGAATTGAATTGAGTTGAATTGACCGCCATCTCGCCTGATGTTAAGCGACGATGCGGTCTACGATGGAGCGTGTTTACCTAGAAGAAACCGATTCACTCTTTTACGGATCAATACATCGATATAAACTAAAAGATGTGCCCCAAAGCACCTTGAAATTGGTAATAAATTGGGTCTCTGTGTCTATTGTAAGATGTTTACACACAACCAATCTACTTGACCCCTAGAATCGCTAATGGCGAGATATGCTGTGGTTCAGTAGAAGTAGTTTTAGTTGTTGACAACGAATAGGGATAGGTAAAAACGTCCGGCGTTCACCGCTTGCTGCAAACGACTAGAAGGGAAAGAGTGAGCTCACTCTTCCCAACGATGACATAATTCTGTGCGCCTTGAGTTTGGGAGGGACATCCATGGTTTATATCGATGTTTTTTTTATCGCGTATAGGTCCGCGTTTGACCACAATAGGTATTTGTATCGATGTCAATACAAATACATACCTATTGTTATTATTTTGTTTTGCGAGTATGTATTCTTTTATTTCTTATTTTTAACCCCCGACAAAAAAAAGGGGTGTTATAAGTTTGACGTCGATGTCTGTCTGTCTGTCTGTCTGTCGGTCTGTCTGTCTGTCTGTCTGTCTGTCTGTGTGTGTGTGTCTGTGGCACCGTAGAGCTCAAACGGATGGGCCGATTTCGATGCGGTTTTTTTTATTTGAAAGTTAATATCCTTGCGGGTGTTCTTAGCTATGTTTGGTTAATATCGATTCAAAATGGCCGCCTCCACAAAATGGCGGACAAAATATTTCTTCACAACCTACCTCAATATGGGTATCAAATGAAAGGGCTTGACTAGCAGAGTACTAAACGCTATAACAAATTTCAAATTCAAGATGGCCGCCACCACAAAATGGCGAATTATATAATATTTTCACTACTACCTCAATATGGGTATCAAATGAAAGGGCTTGATTAGTAGAATACTTTGCACTATGACAAATTTCAAATCCAAGATGGCCGCTACCACAAAATGGCGAATTACATTTCCTTTTCACAATTCCCTTAATATGGGTATCAAATGAAAGGGCTTGACTAGTAGAATGTTGTACAGATAACAAATCTAAGGTAGTCGGGGGTTAATCAAAATTTTTAATTTTGTTCTTGTTGATAAACATAAATAGGTCTATTTCACAATATCACTCCGGAATAACCCTTCATCAACTCAACCCACTGCGAATCAAAAAAGCAATATGTAACAAATTTGTTTTTCAATTTCGTACCAATTTTGCATACGGCGCCCCGTCACCGCACGTAACAAGTCCAAATAAAACACATATCGCAGATTACTGCAGAGACACAACTTTTATAAAGAAGGAATAATAATCTGTCTGTCTGAGCGGAGCGTAACGCAGTTTCTTGAAGTGTCACCCGGCAAACCAATTTATAAGACGTTGTCACGTCAACAATAAAATTAATACGTTAATAATAACGGACTTCTTTCGCAGCTTGGTATCATTCACCAATCCGCACTAGGCCAGTGTGGTGGATTTTGGCCTTGACTCTGTCCTTGCGAAAAAAGGCCCCGAATCCCAGCCGTGAGACCATTAAATGGGCTGCTTGTGTTAATAAAGGAGTTGTGTGACTTAGTCTTATAATCTTATTGTTTACTTCAACCATAATGAGTCCATAGTAGCTTTGTAAATGCTTTCCGGATTAAATATAATTATGTAAAATTTTGATAACATACATACAATCATAATATAAACACCCTAACTTTCTCAAATATAATACTGGCAGAGTTCCGCAGTTGCACTCGCGTTGACCCCAACCCATTTTATTTTACCAAGATAAAAACTAGCTTATGTATTATTGCAGAATATTATCTATTTATGTACCAAATAATATCCAAATTTCTTCGGTAGTTTGTGTGTGAAAAAATAAAAACATTCCACACATCCTCACAAACTTTTGTGTTTATAATATTACTATTAGCACCTCTCAGTGTCACACGCATAGTTTCCGTTATTTTGCTGCGCTAAAAATAGTAGGTTATTGTTGTAAGTATATAAATGTGTTATTTCAGTCTGCAATCTAATCGTTTACCAAAATCGATCCCAAACATTCGCATTTATAATACGAGTAATAATAGGATTAGGATAACGGATAAGTAGAATCGTTGTATAATCTTTCAACTTGTACATCTGCTCTGTCTAATCTGTAACAGTACACAGTATCCTCGGTATTGTGGTTTTTACGATGCGTAAACCGCATTCTTTCTTTTTTTATTGCGGAGGTGGGAATGAAAAGCGGATTCCGACATCATAACCAAGCGATATTGTGACGAAATTCACTAATAGCAACTGGCGAGACGGATTTCGTGCTATTTAGGGTTTCGTACCTCAAGCGAAACAAAAACCTTTATGGGATCACTTTGTTGTCTGTTTGTGTATGTCTCAATACCCATTTTCTCAGGAACGCGATTATCAAGCTAAAATGAATATGAAATATTTATTTTATTAATTTATTTTAGTTGTCTACTGTAGGTACATAGGAGCAGTGAAATAATCAATCAAACTTCTAAGTTCTAAGCTAACGTAGTCACAACATACAGCCATTACAGCCGTTCATAATGAACATGTTTGACACTTGCAAGGGAATCAAGACCTACAAATTGGGTGCTTTTGGTGAACTCGAATCTTGAAATTTGGTACGATAACAACTTCTTATAACACAGCTAAAGGAAAAGTTGCGAAAAGCATCAATTTGTAAGTTATATCTTTTTGACTGGCCTCGTGGGCTGGAGGTAAGCAACTCTTTAAACTTAAAAATGCCATAACTTTTACTTATAGCCTTAGTATAAGATACATCGTAAGTATAAGATACATATATTCATATGTAAATTCTTTGCTTGTAGCTTACAGGTTTGTACGGAACCCTCGGTATGCCAGATCGACTCACACTTGGCTGGTGTTTTTTATTTATTTAGGACGCATGAGGCTTTGTAACAGAATACAGTCGACAGTGTGTGTCATTATGAGGATTTTATTTGTATTTTGTATTGTTTAAAAAATACTACGCTCTGGGGCTTGTATTGTGGATATATGTTATTAATAGTATCAAAATGCGAATTTTATACTGGTGGAATCACAGAAATCTAAATAATAAGTTATTTAGATTTCTGTGTGTGGAATTCAGTTGAAAGAAGACATTCATAATTTTTCTGTTTTGAAAAAATGAAAGCTTGGTAAAGTTTATATACCAATATTTACAGATACCACTACAGATACCACTAACGATTCGTCCTGGCCTCACCCGTGGTACATAACATAGTATAATAGTACTCAGGGAGCACATAAATATCCAACAATGAATTTCTTTTTAAATTGGTCCAGTAGTTCCTGAGATTATCGCGTTCAAACAAAAAAGTTCTTCAGCTTTAAAATATTAGTATGGATTTATTCATCATTGATTTATAGATGTGTGTAGTAGGCATAATTCTTACTAATAATATGTTTCCAAGTGCGAGTTTGTCATTACTGGCTTTAATGCTGAAGGAACATCGAATAACGGCATATTTCAAAAAAAGGACATATTTTATGATATCTGCCAAACCGCTCTTAGCCAGAGTGGTGGATTATGACCTTAATTCTAGATGTGTTAATGTTCTAGACCGTAATCTATCTATATACCAAATTTCATCCTAATCCTTTAAGTGGTTTTTGTATTAACAAACATACATTCATACAAACTTTCGTATTTATAATATTAAGTTAAGTGGATTTTAAAATCTCATCAAATAATTCCCACAGCAAATGACGAACAAAAACGTACTTAATGATAAGTTTATAATATTCTTGACACGCGGCCAAAAATTAGCCCTCTCTGTGGTCGCCACGTGTGTTCCTACCTTTATGACCATACTCAGAGCAACCGTACTTTTTTCAATGTGGCCAAATTGTCGAACTATTCATTTTCCAAATATCATAGACTAGCTGGGCCCCGCGGTTTCATCCTCATAGTTACATAGTTATATAAAAAGCAGTCTGTATGGTATTCCAGGCTATAGTCGTTGTTGTTCCAAATTCAAATCCAATCCGTTCAGGTTTTCCGACTTCATTGATACACAAACTTTTGCATAATATAACATTAGAAGTATGTTTAACTTAATGTTTGTTGCTCCAGCACGTCGGAGAGGCTGACCGATTCGGGTTGGTATTTGGAATAAAGTTAGAATGTAGTCTGTAGTCTGTTACAGAGGCTATTTTTTATCCCAGGCAAATGAAGATAACACGAACATGGACTCGCTAGTATTTCACAAAAAAACTTAAAGAAAATTAAGTAACTTTTGATAGTGGCTCCTCAGTCATTTTAGTAAAAGTTGGTCATGGCGCATGTGATTCCTTAGCGGGTGGTAAGTGATGAAGGAATTATTAATTTTATGAAACATGGATTAGAATTATAAATGAATGTTCTTTTTAGGATGCATTTTATCTATTTGGGTGTAGAATTAATCTTTTAGCGTTAATTGAAAACTATAAAGTGATACGAAACAGTAGCCAATATTTATACTCGTATGCCGTTTATAGTTTTGAAGCATTTTCCTGACAAGCTATTTTGCACCGAAGTCATATAATAGATAAAGTCCTTATTCAAGTCTACTATCTTTCTTTAAAATAAATACATTACGCGACGGGCGGAAAGTTTAATTTTCCTTTCATTTCTCCATAAGTTAATTCACAACTTCATTGACAGTCCTTCGATTTTAAGCGGTGTTTCTGTAAAAGTAAGCGCAAATATTTTTGAAATTACACGCGCAAAAACTAATTTGGTACTACATCACTCTCCCTTGACCAGTATGACTCGTACGTATAACGAACTAAATGCTTCCTCAAAATGATATGGATATTTTTCGGGAGTCACTCTGTAAGTTCAATACTAAATTGTTGAGGTATTTCAGTAGTAAATAAGTAATTTTCTGTTATAGTAGTATTGGTGGCTTTATTGTTATTATCTAAGTTTGTTCTTAGTTTGATTGTTCTAACATTTGTTTTCCTTTTTATGTTTTTGACGCGACAACGTCTTATAAATTGGTTTGCCGGGTGACACTTCAAGAAACTGCGTTACGCTCCGCTCACGTTATGCGCTCACAACGAGAGCGAGTGAGAGGCACGCGTCCCTTCCACTCGGGCATGGTTAGCCCGCCTAAGAGCGGGAGAGACAGACATAAAAAGTGAAAGGCACGCGTCCCTTCCGTAAAATTATTTTACCACTCAAAGTCGTTGTCACGTAAAACTTTCGCCCGTATACTGACTTTACAGGCAACCAATTTTTTTTTTTGTGTAGTTAACCTTCTGGTGTTGTAGAGAATGTTGTGAACACCTGTGTATATACTCGTATATCAGGAAACATTGCATAATTATTGTAAATTCACCTTTGACTTATTTATTAACAGTATACAACTGTTAGTGTTTCTTTAAATAAACAAATAAGTTAAATCTTTTAGCTGAGTTGAGTAAAATCTTCGATACCCATCCTGCCACTGCGCAGCTTCAATGAACAGCTTAAGATTATCAGTCTACAACTCTCGCTGTTCCCACTCTTGCCTACTTTGGTCTAGTTATCATTAGACTAACGGTGCGCCCCGGCTTTGCCTGTAGTACATGATAAAATATCCTACAGGACTAAGGGATCACGGATGTATACAACGGTGAAAGATTTTTTTAATCGGTCCTGCAGTTCCCGAGGTTAGCGGGGACAAACAAACAACCTCTTCAGCTTTATAATATAAACTATATAGCCCGGCAAACTTAGTACCACCGCATTTTTTTTCGTTGATATTTTAAAATTTTCTTGCATACAAACCTTGTCCTGGCGATTATAAACACATAGAACAAAGAATCATCCGATTTCGTGCAGTGTTTCAAATTTTTTTATCAGTGGTTTTTATCAGATACACTTCGGAGAGTGTGCAACTGATCTGCATGATTAATACCACCTTGCCTTTTTCCCTATCGTACTTCTCGTAACTCGCAGAAGCGGTACCGGTTCATGGTGGATATTCCAAAGACACGGACGAAGAGTTGAATGAGTTGCGCGAGTGGGTTTTTCCCGATAGTTATAATCTTGGTATCTTCAAATCGAGAGTGAATCGGTTTCTTCTAGGTAACCTTAAAGCTTCATCGTAGACCGTATCTACGATTAACATCAGGCGAGATGGCGGTCAAGTGTAAACATATGAAAGTTGAAAAAAAAAGTTATGAGTAGGTACATACATTTGGATGGTCCATTTTTATATTATTTGAGATATTATCATTATATTTCTCATTACAAATCTACTTAGAACTCAGATATTGTAAGTACGCATACTAAGTACGCGTACACCCTGCGTCGAGACATTTGCATTGATATTGAATGTCCAGCTCCCGTACGCGCTTACCATCAGGGGATGATTTTACAGAACAAAGAATATGCTACGGAGAGGAGACAGTAGACAGTGTTAACGAGGTAATACCTAGTTACCTTTATCTCGTAACATACCTACTATGTTTGCCTACACTAGATTACCCATTTGTTGAACTGTGCTTATTTTCGAAGTAATTTTTTTTAACGTGTTTGGTATTTACTAGTGTAAATAGCTGGTCTAGTCATAAAAACGGCGAACGCCGGGTCCACAAGCCGATTGCCGAAGCTCCTGATTCGAATCCCACGCGCACCACTGTCTTTTCGAAGTCACATGTTCCTAAAATCTTTAGATGTATCATCCACCAACCCCCCCTGGGCCATTGTAGTGGTTTATGGCCGTAACTCTCTCCTTGCGAGAGAATGCCCCGAGTCCCAGCAGTGGAAATATTTAGTGGGCTGCTTATGTTTGGTATTTATTGACAAGGGAAAAACAATTGAACTCGTCACACTGTTACCGTTACCGGCACCTCATATTGCTTCTCTCAAAAGGAGAGAGACAAGGTCAAAATCCACTACACCAGCACAGTCCGTTTGACAGAAGACACATATCGTTGAAAAATATCTTTCTGAAAACATGTTGGTTATCTCACGATGCTTTTCTTTAACGCAAATGGCGACTTAGAAATCTGCACTTTGAAAAAAAACTCTGAGATACAGACCACATTAGTACAAATGATTCCACGACTGCAATTTTGAAGGATTTCAACACAAGGTTGCTACAGCCTCTGACAAAAATCTATACATGAAGCGAACATGTTGTACTTTGGTTTACGACATTAATGCAGACAATTTAAATGTAATAAAATTTGCCACACATGTAGAGATGAAATCCTGACTGTTAATATTTATAATATTATGTAAGCTCTTTAGCAAATATTTTTAAGCTATTGCATAGCTTTTATGGCGGGCGTGGGGACTTGGGGACCGAATTTTAGTGCTCGTGCATCTCTTTCTTATGTTCACAAGAAAGAGGGATGGAAGACCGTAACGTCTACCTCCCCACTCGGTCATTCGACTTTGAATCTTATTTGTATTTGCTTTACAGACTAAATGCTCTTAGCAGTGTTGCCAACTTAACGGATTTCCCGTGATACGTAGCGGATTTGAGTACGTAGAGAACGGGAAAATAACTTTCTAACGGCTATTATCATAGAATATTAGCGTAATTATGTATAATATTATTATTATGTATTTAAAAATTACGTACTTCAAATAAAAAATATATATATTTTATTGTATATCTTTTTTAATAAATTTAGTACAGTGCGACATTTTAGAGTAGAAATTAATTAATCGGGAACTAAAAATTCAATCTTGCTGGCAACACAAAAAAAAGTAATCGAATTGTCAATAGTGAACAAAGTGATTCGTGGCGGTGCCCGTGCAATAATTTACAAAGTTTTTATGCGGTGTATGGCGGAATATCAAGCTGGAAATCTTTTAACAGCACTAGACGACGTTTACAAATGTACAGCTAATTTTACTGGTAAGTGACTATAGAAAATTGTACAAAACACTGGCATGGACCACTAATGTATGCAGATAATAGATATTCTTACGATTTACAACAACATATCATACTCTGACTTATTTTTTTGAGGTTAAACAGTATGTAATAATAACAATACTGTATACATATCAGTGATATATGTTGGATAATTACTGCAAGATGAGTAGAACATGTTTAATTATGCAAAACAGTACAATAAATAAATAAAAACACTACACACGTTACACTCAGACATGCCACAAACACACTTTTGTGTATTTAAAATTATGGTCGAATATCGCCAACAGTGAGGCCCAAAGAGTTTACATAACTAAATCTGTGGTGAGGCCGCTAGTAGGTAGGTACCTACGATCCTTCTATACGACTAGTCTTTGGCTACGCAGGAATATTATTAAGGCTTCCATTTGGGCGCAGGCATCGTGTTTTAGTGATATTAGACGTGAATAGGCGCGACATGATTGATTCCGGCAATTCCGATGCTAGTGACGGAATGGAATTACTAATAGCTGTCTACTGCGTACTGGACGGTGGGTGTAAGTACTGGTTACTGGGAGTACTGAGGTACTGAGAAATTTCTGCATCCATCTATTACAGGGGTTCTCAAACTTATTTTGTCTCCTGCCCACTTTGAGTATAAATTATTGTTTAATGTCCCCATTTCATCATATATAATAAGTATATATTTACAACTATACAAGTATTATATCAGCTATCTGGCCGCCATATTACAAGCTTTGCTTAGTTTGGGGTCCAATGGTGTTGTGTGATTGTCCACAACACCATTTGACTCCATTTGAATACCATTTGAATATTTATTTAATTAACTTACTATTATTGTGAGCCACATTAGCGGAGATGAAACATTCATTCTAAACGAGACTTTTATTATAGCAGAGTTAACTGGAGACTCCAAGCCTTTACACAACGCCTCCATTATTTTTTCTGGGTCTCTTACCACTCTTTAGGCCTGCAGCACCCACAAGGGGGCGTTATCGCCCACTTTGGGAAAGGCTGATATGATATAAGGCTATTATTATGTACTATCCTTCTAATCTAATACGTGCTTATGTTTGAATGTTTGTTGCTCAATTACGTCGTGTCGTCAGAACAAACCGTGTTGAAATTTGGAATACATTTGAATTCTTTTCTGGAATGAAAGTACTACATGCATTTTAACCTGCAACTGTAAGTATACATTATCTAAACAAGTTTAAGACTTTATAAGTTAAAATTGGCATACATTTTAAGGTTATAATGAGACACTACACCTGTTTTAATAAACCATACACCATATGTAAAAAGATAAATTTCTTTAAATGGCTGTAGTTTGTGTTTTTATTACTACCAGTAATAAAATAGAAAACGGTACCTAATAGCACAATAGTGTTGAAAATGAATAACGTAATATGCAATCAATCATTCGTACGCAAACTCCAGTCATACCCCTATCTATTACAAATCCTATTTAACCGACAATACGCCGTATAAAAAAATATAATCAAATCCCCTAATGACGGCATTTAAGCCGTTATTCCAAACCGACGCGTTTGCTTTTCTTACGAGTCACGTGACTAACACGTGACCGACGCCATCTTGAATAACCATCCGACAACCCTTGACCCCGCTTCGTGAGAAAATTGTATGCACGTATAGCTCTGGTTGTGTTGGTCGTGTAACGGTCATTATTTTAATCATTTGAATTTAGAATTTCTTGTTCCAAACTCACAAATATTTGATTTCTGTTTGGTTACACAATTCTAGTTCTTATTGAAACTGAATAAGATTTTCGAAGTGGTTAAATAAATTAAATTTTCAAGCGATTTCACTGTTTGAATAGGACTATTGGTTTATATCAAAATAATAGAGACGATTTTTGGTGGTTATTTGTTGGGCGTGAGCCTTCGTTATTTTTTTTATTATTGCTACGTATTGTCGCTTGGTGGACACGTGTCTGTATTTGTATAAGAAGTGATGATGACACATAATTTAAGAATATCTGTTTATTTTGTACATATTTTAAAACAAATTTTAGTTTTGCAATTCCATCATCATGCGCACAACCGAAATCAGCTGGGTTCGCCTTTGATACCAAAAATAGGACGAAGTAGAAAAAGATCTAAGTTAAACTAGTAAGTAAAATACGATTTGTACATATATTTTTATTATTTATCTTGAATTTTGGAGTCAAATATTGAACTAAAAAGCAGTTCATTACATATAATATTTATTAATATTTCCACTGCTTTCATTCAGAGCCATATCTCACAAGGAGAGAGAAAGACTATTAAAACATAATATTCCGCCCAGACGGCTCAGTGCAGGTGGCTCAGGGCAGGGGTTGGAACTTGCTTGTTTCCTCACGATATTTTTTTTCACCATGAAAGCCAATGGTGACGAAAAACTTGTGCATCGTCTCCTCAAAAAGTATTAGTAAGTACCTATAATACTTAAGTGAGATTCCAAGCCACGACCTCAGACAACTAAATATTGAGTTCCACAACATTCAGAGTGTACAAATTCAATCAAATTTGAATCATTTGTACCCCTTCAAGTTGCCTACAGGCATCTCATCAAATATCAATTCGACCCTTTGAATCAATTTCCAAAAAAACATAATCAATGTTGCAACCAGACGCTTCAAAAATAAAAGTCCTATGACTAGATAGGGACAAACACGACCAGAAAACCTTGATCTACACAAAATCTTTACCTTCCTTCTCTGGTGAAGCTTATACTATAGAGTAAGAGAGGAAGGGTAGGTCTTCTTAAATTAGCTGGTAAGTATTTAATGGTTTTGGACGCGAGCGACGCGAAATTTAATCTTCCCGCAAAAAGTATTCAATAGAATGACAAGGCGAGTTGATAAATTGATCTTCTAGCGATCATGGATGCCTGGTACTAGTGGTTCTTGAGACGAAAAAAGATGCAGTATAAAAAAAAAGCACCATAACAATATTATATTATTTCTGGGTGGCTGTTTGAAGCAAAATACGAGTATAGTCCAACAATTATTTAGCACAACTTTCTCTTAAACTTTTATAGGCTTACTACACTACACCACCTTGATCGACTGTGCAGTCTAAGATGAAGCGTGCTTGAACCTCGAAGAAACCAACTCAGTTTAGATTTGAGTACACCAAGATTGTAGAGATACCTAATTAAACACTTTATTTGTACAAAAACAAATTACATTTATGAATTTATTCTAGGCTCACGAACGAACCGGAAGACGCAGTGTTGGATGGCCTCCCACTAGATGGACAGATGACCTTACAAAAGTCGCTGGAAACCGCTGGTTGCAGGTGGCGCAGGACCGTTCGTTGTGGAAATCTAGGGGGGAGGTCTATGTTCAGCAGTGGACGTCTTGCGGCTGATGATGATGGTGATGACAATAGGCTTTAGGCCCGTGTCGTGGGTACCTTTATCAGACATTTCAGAGCTTGAGTTACATTAATCCATACAAAACAAGATAGACAAAAACTAATAAAGACGATAATTTTGTTTGCTACGAGTATGTTACGTAGGGATAAAACTAAGGATAATGTTAAATAAAAATTAAAAATTTGCGTATGCTCTTTTATGTGTTATAGTGTGCGCGTGTGTGTGTTTGTTTGGCTTGGAATTGTCGGGAAAACTTCACTCAGGCAACCTTTTCAAAAGCCAATCATTCCATTCCGCAACGTACGTAATTTAGCGTGGCAACGGCACCTTGCAGCAGTACGTAGTAGGCTAGTTTGACTATTTTGAGGCCTTAATCGGTGTATAATTTTAATAAATTTCTCTTTCCAGTCCAGTTTCCAGAGCAATTTTTGTCCTCATCCCTAAAAAGCAGGAAGTAACTCATCCCAAAGACACCAGACCGATAGCCCTAACCAATACAATTTCTAAAATCTTTTTCAGGATATTGCAAACAAAAATGACCACATTTATGACTAGCAATAGGTATTTCAGGCCCAATCACCAGAAAGGGTTCTTGCCTGGAACACAATACATTACTAGCAGAAAGTTTGAAAGATGCCAGAACACATGAGAGGCAAATAACAGTCTGCTGGATAGACCTAGAGAACGCGTTTGGTTCTGTCCAGCATGAACTTATGATATTTGCCCTAAAATGGTATAACTTTCCTGCTGAAATTATTGACATAATTAATTCTTATTATTGCCACTTAAAATTCGTCATAGCAGTAAACAAGGAATACACAAAACCACTTGAATACAATGTAGGACTATTCCAAGGGTGCTGCTTACCACCAATAGCATTTAATATATTTATAAATATTTTAGTAGACAAATTAATATCCCGTGAAAAGAAATGGGGCTACCGGTTTAAAATCAACAATAAGTACACTGAGTCAATCTTGGCCTTTACGGACGACCTTGCAATACTCACACGTAATCCTAAACAGTGTCAAGAATTGTTGAACGAAGTCGATGAGTTCTGTACATGGACGGAGGGAATGAGGACAAAACCATCTAAATGTCGTCTTTGTCTGGGTAGACGAAATACCAAATATACGTCTTACGATCCGGGACTCTCCATAAGTGGCCAAGGAGTTGCCACAATTGCAGAGGCAGTGCCTTTCAAATTTCTTGGTAGAAAGATAGATCACAAAGGACGTACTCCATCATTAGAGGTGGTTGTTGAAAATTTCATGAACAACCTCAATAAGGTAGACCAGCAGCCTATCAGAAATATCAAAAAAAGCATGGATATATGACAACTACTGATACGTTCCTGACGTACTGAATTTAAAAAAAGCGAAGTACAATTTTTAGAAACTTTTAATCACAAAAATATTAAATATTATTTTAAACAAAAATATGATAAGCTAAAAAAAACAAGGGAATCAAACTTTAGATAGACCACAACTGCATTGGCTAATAAGCACTACTCCCCCTGGCTAGTTCGGTGCGGGGTAGATCCGGCACCAATGACGGGACACCTCAGGTGCCTCTCCTGGAGTAGCTCAAACGACGCGTAAGAAGGACGTGATAACGTTCACGTGGCTTATAGGCGAGCCTAAGTCCCTGGAACGACATTTTTGGGCAATTACTAAAGTGTCCAATTTCTCCACCATGACTGCAACATTACGGCCAGATGAAATGAGTAGTGCGTACAAATATGCAAAATTTAGCGTTCCGGGATGATGCAGTCAAGGTTTAAAAACAAGCGAAAAGGACTGTACATAATATTTAAGCACTAAAATCACAAAGCAATGGAAAAGGTGAACAATGATAATATTATAACTAAGCCTATTTAAATATTGGTAGGTAATGCACAACTTACCCATTAAAGGGGTCCTTAAACTCGTAGATTTAGTACTTATTTTGTAAACGCAATTCTTTAGATTATCGTTTTACAATATTAAACGAAGATAGCAGAGATGAAATAATATCGTTAAGTTAAAGGTCCAAAGTCCAAATGACTTCAAAATAGCCAGTTCATGTTTATGCTCATATTCGATTGTCTCGACAAAGTGGCGCGACAATCGATATTTCATAGTCATGTATATGATGAAAATTAGTTTTAAGATTACTCATATTAATAGCTAAATTTGACGCATTTGATCGAAAGTGGTGACGAACTGCAAATGCGTCGCCACTCTCGCATCTGTCAATGTCAACAAGAATGCAATTGTCAACTGCAATCATTGCATACGGTTTATGTGCCTATTGTTAAGATAGTAGTAGTAATGTTTTGTTGTTTTATTGTTATTTCATTAATATTAAGTGAACCTGTGATATGAGAATTGGGTTTGTTACCCGTAAACCGTAAGCAATGTAACACTACCTCACATCACGTCTCACTTGGCCTTTCCTAGTATATGACATCGGTAAAACTCTCCTGGCAAAGCTAGATGCCAATGTCATTAATATATTGAAGTCATGGTTCGGATTGGCACATCCGGCTGATCCCTCTACTCTTTTTAGGGATCACAATAGTTTTGGGCTGAAACTAAAGAAACCGTCTGAACTTTACAAACACCTAAGAGTTACAAAAACGCATGTTTTGGGAAAGTCGCAAGACGAATTAATTACATCTCTCCCAAAAGACAAAACTGCTTCGGACCTGGAATCTAGATTTCAACAATAATTGGACCTGGATTCAATTCCATAAACAATTTATGGCAGGTGCACAAGTAAATACTGCTGGGTTGGGTGCAAGAAAGAAAAGGGAAGACCGAGACATGGTAAAAACCTTTCTACAACAAGACAAAAATGACGGTTACAAAGTGCACGCTATGAATTTAGAAATGCAAAGTGAGTGGTTAACCATAGGTGAGTTCTGTATCCCATTAGCTCTAAAGTGGCGCACCTTGGTCTATGACTGGTCTCCTGCCTTATTAAAATTGTATCTAAATGCATTCCAAATGACCCTCCCTGACCAGAGTAACTTGGTAAGGTGGGGAAAAGCCTCTGAAAAATGTTGCTATACTTGTGGAGAGGCGATATGTACAGCAAAAGCACATATTGGTGGGATGCAAGGTGCTCCTTAATGGGGTCATTACTCACGGCGTCATGACAGAGTACTTGAAATCATACGTGAAGCCATGAGCCTTTCAGTAGCTAGAGCCCAAAAGGGATTGACGACAAACAAAAGACAAATTAACTTTGTAAAGAAGGCTCAACTTCAAACTCCAGGAACAAGCCTTACTCAATCCTGGGTACAGCACCTGATTGGACTATTTTAATGGACACGTATGAAAAGCACTACAAAATCCCAGAGGATGTGGGTGTTTCGTCATCCAGACCGGACATTTTCCTTTTTTCTAGAGCTACGAAGCGCATAGTCCTTGTAGAGCTTACCGTACCGTGGGAAACTAATATACCTAAAGACCACGCGATGAAACAAAATAAGTATTACGACCTCCTAAACGAATTAACAAAAAACGGCTATGTAGTTAGTTTATACGCTGTAGAAGTGGGAGCGAGAGGTATACCAGCAAAATGTCTCTATAACCTACTGAAAGACCTTGGCTTATCCAGAAGTGCAGTAAGTTCTATACTAGAACGAGTATCTAAAGCTGCACTAGTAGGCTCATATCAGATTTGGCTGGGCAGGGAGAGAAAAATGAGTAGTGAAGGTGAGTGTTGATGTACGTCAGAAAGGGGCCCCTTAAACCTACGCACGAGTCACAAGTCTCGGGAACTACTCGAGTTTTTCTCTCTCTGCCACACGATGGACCCGGCACCCGCACGGTGAATCCATGGAATGCTAAGAAGATCGTCTATATTTGTCAGTTATTCTACTATCAAGCGATAATATATTCCGTAAACATTACTGTATTCTGGGTTTAAGAGCTATGTTTCCAGATAAAAAACAAGACAAAGAGGTTAATCATCTTATAACTCAGGATGACAAGAGCAGTGAAGGACTGGTTAGTGTTTCGTAGTCTTTATGTTCTTGGTGCTCAGCTGAGTTTGCATTGCTCCTCCCGTCACTCTCTTTTTAAAAGAAAAAAAGTAATGAAGACTTTTGGCCTGGAGACAACTGAGATAACTCAAAAAAAAAAGAATTGACAGTCATAGGAACTGCCGATAGAAGTGAAAACTTATAAACTTAGAATCTGATAGTACGGAAATCGAAACGTGAAACCAGAAAGCGTGGCTATGAGCAATAGCCAGCCATCTAGAATGACCAATGGGAATTGCTGACGCATTTCTAGATGGCCAATGGTCATGGTCCCGTTGTATTAGCTCCGTGGTCCCGAGTTTACCCGAAAATTATTTATCATTTAGGTTTTTTTTTTTTTTTTTTTAAATAAAGAGTGACGAGACGATCAGGACATGTGCCTGATGGTAAGCAACATGCCTGACACATAACAGCACAGTGACACGCAGCTATTGGAACATGAAGAGTCCAAATCATTACCTAGCACTGCACTGCGCTCGTCACCCAGAGATCTAAGATCTTATATCTCTAAGCCCTGTAATTTCTCTGGAAACATTGCCCTTCAAACCGGAACACAGTAATGTTTGCACATTACTGCTTGGCGGTAGAATAACTGGCAAAGGTGTGGTATTATTAGGTATTATTAGCTATCTGGCCGCCATAGTACAAGCTTTGCTTAGTTTGGGGACAGATGGTGTTGTGTGTGAATTGTACACCAATATTTATTTACATATTTATTGCCGAGCGTGACGCTAGAATTCAATTCACAGCCCACAAAAAACCTGTATGTGCCGCGCCAAAATAATTATTTACTTCAAAACCTTAGCTTTAATTCAATAAAAAATGTAGCTCCATCCTAGTGTTGCCAGCACTGTACCATTAGGCAGCCACAAAATCTATGGACAGTAACAAATGATGGTAGCCGTCAATTCTGTCTGTGTTTTTCGCGATCCTCTCGACTGGAAACCAGATAACTTTATTGACACTAGCTTTTTCTCACTAGGTATAGTTACAAGTTAGTGTTTATCAAGGATCTTGCAGAAAAACTGTACTTTGTGGAAGAAAAACATCATGGAGGAAGTATAATTATAATTAGGGTCCAGCGCTTTCTTAAAAATACTTAAATTATTTTTAATTTAAATTGCAGTGGCAGGACTCTTCCCAGAGTCTATCCAGGAAATTGCCACACCTTTGCCAGTTATTCTACCGCCAAGCAGTGATTTGTGATCATCACTGTCTTCCGGTTTGAAGGACAATGTTTTCAGTGAAATTGCAGAGCATAGAGATCTTATATTCGTGCCACCACCAGAACCATCTCTGAATTATGATCTACCAAATGAAAAAATACCTTCAAAATCGATACAAAATTGGCAACGCTATCGCGCAACATATATACAAAAAAACATACTCTACATTTATTTGTCAGTTATTCTACCGCCACACAGTAATGTGAAAGCATTTTCGGTTTGAAGGGCAATGTTTCCAGAGAAATTACAGGGTTCAGAGATATAACATCTTAGATCTCTGGGTGATGAGCGCAGTGCAATGCTAGGTAATCATTTGGACTTTTCATGTTCCAATTTCCTGTTATGTGTCAGGCATATTGCTTACCATCAGGCACATGTCCTGCTCGTCTCGTCACTTCTTATTTAAAAAACTCCTTTTTGAAGTCGGTGAATCAAAATTAAGCTGCGGTTCAGCTCACGGCTCAAACGTTTGAGTTGCATCTGTGAATCGGCTGACAGGTATTCTCGAAGGTACACAAAGAGACTCTGACGGCTCTGTGGTCTGTGGGTCAATTGTACAAAATGTTCTGTGGGTAAAGAGTATATTAATACAGTCACAGTATCAGATATTCATCGTGATCTGACTCTGAGTGAGAACTTTTTTGATTCGTTGATTAGGCAGTTAAGTATTCTGTGCTTAAACATTATTTTCTATAAAAACCTGCAGACCCTTCTTGAGCTGCACCTTTTTTTAACTATAATAGGTTCGCACTTGAACACCATTTCGCCTGATGTTAAGCGATGATGCGATCTACGATGGAGCGTGCTTACCTAGAAGAAACCGATTCACTCTCGATTTGAAGACACCAAGATTGTACCATCGGGGAAACCCACTCAGGCAACGCATTCCACAGCCTAGACGTTCTTATCACAAACGTTGAGTGAAATCTCTTCTTTCGCGTTTTCGGAACATCAACCATGAAACGGTGTCGCCCTTTCGTGGAACGAGAAGTATTAGATCATGCAGATCAGTTGCACACTCTCCGAAATGTATCCGATAAACAACCGATAAGTTAGCAATTTTGCGGCGATGATCAAGACTTTGAAGTCTTTTACGCACAAGAGTGTCATTGCCTATGAGTCTTTTGGCACGTCTCTCAATCGATTCCAGAGGCTCCAGCTGATACTTAGCCGATCCGTCCCAAAGGTGCGAACATGAGCCGAAGCTTGTTTTACATTTGACCTGTGACTCAAAGAGTCATACTTTTATGATCTTTATCAAAGAGTTTACATATACTTCGTATTTTTTAATCCAAGATCTTTGAGAATTTAACCTTAGTTGGTCTGAGTCCAACATCTGTATTAATCCGGCTTAGATCTAAGTTACACTCGTCTAGTTTTTACGGCCTCTAATATGTTTGTTATATCCGCTAAACGATGTTCACAGTCATTTACCACCAACCCACCCACAAAGCACCATAATTTGGATCGGAGCACACAGCGGCCACGTGTCAGTGGCCATGATTGCCGTAGATTACCAGTTGATTACAGATTGTAGTGACGCCGATGAGACGTTGCGGCGCATGCTTTATCGTTTGAGTGATTGAGTGAACGACCAGCTTTACAATGCTTTTCGCATTTGCATAATAAAGTTAATAGAGATTTTAAACTTCCACAGTTTACACTTATATTGCAAATTTCAGCCCATTCACACGTTACGACAAACATTATGTACGCAACAAACATCTAAACATACAAATATTCATATAAACAAACATTGACATCTATAATATTAGTAGATTATACAGGACCTAATCGAGATCTAAATTGTTTTTAGTTTTATTATTACGACAGCATTACGGCGTCGGCGATGAGCTATCTCACCACAGCCGCTTTTAGTAGTTTTCTTTTCTTATCTTACTTTGTTACGTCTCATCTAATCCCGTCTCATCTCGACTTATCTCGTCTCATCTCGTCTCATCTCGACTCATCTCGATTTGCCTCATCTCATCTTAACTTATTATTTTCTTATCTGTTCGCACCTACGCCGACGCAAACGAAAGCCGGTACATATTCAATGAAGTTCAAATATTCCTCATCTATATTTCGTAAAATAAAAGTAGCTTATAGCGAGATATCACACCATTAGTCACTTCCCAGCAAATGCTTTGATCTACGTCTCACAAATTAATAATTCCCCCGCAGCCAAGAGCCCCGTAATCCCTAAAACCATTGAAATAAGTCCACTGACTTATCCTGGGATTGTGAGTTGAAGACTGCTAATTCTGTACAGAGATAGAAGAAAAATAGTACATAGTCTACGCAGAAGTTAAAATAAAGTTAGCAATCATAGTGACTGGCGACAGAAGTGAACTTGATTATTTTTTAAACATTTATAGGTTTCCACTTTTTATTTAGTAAAGAGTGACGAGACGATCAGGACTTGTGCCTGATGGTAAGCAACATGCCTGACACATAACAGCACAGTGACACGCAGCTATTGGAACATGAAGAGTCCAAATCATTACCTAGCACTGCACTGCACTCGTCACCTAGAGATCTAAGATCTTATATCTCTAAGCCCTGTAATTTCTCTGGAAACATTGCCCTTCAAACCGGAACACAGTAATGTTTGCCCTTTACTGCTTTGCGGACTCTAAGAGTCCTACCACTACAAAAATGCTCTTGACCGCTCTCAGCAAGAAGAAACCGATTCACTCTCGATTTGAAGAAACAAAGATTGTAAACAACAGGAAAAACCCACTCAGGTAACGTATTCCACAGCTTAGACGTTCTTATTACAAAAGTAGAGTCAAATCTCTTCGTTCGTGTCTTTGGAACATCGACCATGAAACGATGTCGCTTTTTCGAGCTACAAGTATTTCCATAAAAAAAGTGCAAGGTGGTATTAGAACATGTCAATAAGTGGCACACTCTCCGAAGTGTATCCGATAAAAAATACCGATAAGCTAGCAATTTTTCGGCGATGTTCAAGACTTTGAAGTCTTTTTCGCACAAGAGTGTCGTTGCCTATGAGGATTTTTGGCACGTCTCTGAATTTAATAAAACCCGTACAATATACCATTATGAGTTCAAAAGAAAGTTTACCATTGAAAGTTTAAAAACAATATGTAGATTAAGTGTTAAACTTTATTTAAATCAGAGGGATGACAGACAGTCAGAGATATAGGTATGTAGAGTTACTTTCGCATTTATAATGCTGTGTGTGAAATATCCACAAATAGTTATAAAAAATGTGCAAATTTTAGTAGCGCATATCAATAGTAAATTTTACTAGCGCAATCCATCGATATAATTAAAGAAAAAGAGTTCGATGGGGCAATCATACAAAATATAATTTCTTATTTTACATTTAAATTGAGATACGTCTTGGATCCAATATACCGAGTGTAATTGGTCGACGAGATACTTAGTGTTCGTAGCTTGGCAGCCTATTAAATGCGTATTATAAAATTAATTTGTGGACAAAAAGCGTATTTAAAACATGCCTGAGCCGCTGAGCCACAACCCCGACATGCGTCAATACGTAGGCGATTGTGTGAAAACGGGCAAGCGATCGCAATGGCGATTTTAATTACATCCCATCAGACAGACCCCCGTCGATAATGTGACATCAAAGCAAACCGACCCCTTCACGCCCGAACTTCGCGCCTACAGCGGTGACAGAGAGACAGGCAAACTAGCGAACTTGCAGATCATTTTTTATAGGATAGAGTTACGAAACGAGCAGAACGTGTGCCTTATGGAGAGCAATATACCTGTATATTACAGCACAGTGACAAACAGCTATTGGCACATAAAGAGTCCAAATCAATACCTGGAATTGCGCTGCGCTCGACACCCAAAGATATAAAATATATCTCTATGCCCTGTAATTCGTATTAAACAAAAACAAAGTAAAATTTACACATTATTGCTTGGAGGTAGAACAACTGGTAAAGATTTGGCGAAACATTGACAACATATTTGATATTTCAAAACTGTGTGAGCGGCGGTTACCGGGTTTTTGTTATCTAGATTTTAGCCACCATAGACACTAATATAAATATTAAATTGATTTGGCGAAATTATTGTCAACTCGTAATATAGTAAAATCCATATTCCGTAATAGTAATGTACTCGTAATATTGACATGGAAAAACATATAGGAAACCCGTATTTTTACAGATGCAAACTTTTGTGCAGATACGATGACCTTTTATATATTTACTAGCTGTACCTTGCCTCGCTTCGCTGTGGCACAATGTGATGCAAAAATTAGATAAAAACAATCCTTGATGCGGATTATATATCATTGTAAAATTTCAGCTCGATCAATGCAAAACATTGTGTTTTTGAAGCGTAAACAAACCAACATAACGTTTTTTATAAATAGAGATATTAAAATTAAGCATTTTTTTAACTTATTTATCAGCAAATAACCAGAGATAGTTTTGAGGAAAAATTGTGATGATACACACTGAAACATTTTTGAAGGAAACGTTAGACCCAAGCTCGAGTTTCTATGTCACGAAAACCTAAACTACCTACGTATTTATCTCCCAACAATAATAATTATTTTGCACATAAGATTAAATAAGAGCTTTTTAGTAACATTACGACAAGCAGTAAAGAACCCAACATGAATATGATGCAAACATTTTACAGAGGTTTTACGTTCGACAACTTATCTCACTGTGTGTCACGATCCCCGCAAAAATCAGAAGCCATAGTATGCAGCTCTAATACAAAACTATATGGTTCAGTTTTGTATGAGATTTTGTCAAATACTCGTAGCTGCTTTACTGTAGCCGTAATTATTTGGTGGCAAAAATTAATATCTGTCAGTTTTTAGCTCATTTACGTTGTGACTCGGATTGTAATTGAAAACGTGTTGGTCACTATTATTTTTAAATTTCAGTTACTGATTTCTTCAAATTATGTATGGATAGTCTAGTGCACGAGTAAAAAAATTTACAAAATTGGTACTAAAACAATTCATATAAATACATCGATATAATTAAAGAAACGAAGATGAGGTATGCTATAATCTAAAGACAACATAACGTGGCGAAAATTTGTTTGAAAAATTTGAAAATTGAATTGTCAGCGAACGTACACAACTCCTTATTGCGACTGAGACTAAATCAGGAGACGTCACCTGATTTTGCATCGCCATAGTAGAAGCGCGTTTGCCGCTTCTGTCGTTTTTAAGAGTTCGATGTATAAATAACATATTTTATAATGATTCCCATTCTGTGGTGTAAGAACAGCCTAATGCAGCGATGCAGCGGTTTAGAATAAGTTAGGTGAGAAAGATCAATAAATTTGCTTGTACTGAAGACGAAACGAAAATATATATTATTTATTATGTTCCCATGCAGGGATGCAGGGTAAATGACGTGAATATTCCAGTTCGCGGAATAAAACTACTGTAGATAAATAAATAAACATTAGTGGACATTGCACACACAACACCATCTAACCCCAAACTATGCAAAGCTTGTACTATGAAAGCCAGATAGCTGATATAATACTTATATATTTTTAAACACATACTTATATTACATAGAAAACACCAAAAACATAGATGTTATGTTATATTGCAAGAGACCCCATCATGACGAGCCTTGTCACACTTTATTCCGATTATGAGAATCTGACACTAGAAGTGTGCAATATGAATGCCGAGAACCTTTGAAGGATTACGAGTGGGAAATGAATTTGTTAAGAGCGTTATTAGGGTATGGGGGATTAATTAAATGCGGTGTAGTTATACAATGTACTTATAAATATAGTCTTGCACGGCACGGTAAGCTAGAGATACAGTAAAATCAACAGAAACTATTAAACTCCTTCTAGTTGTCTTCGAAGTACACATTTAAAGGATTTAAGAATCTGCTATTTTGAGAATCTGATATTTCGAGACTCTGATATTATGGTAGGGGAGGCCACGATGCTAAACGGGGAGTTACTCGAGCGTCATAGAGACCTATTGGATTGCAAAGCTTAGGTAATAAAAAGAAAAAAACGTCAAATAATGTTACCTTTTCCTTTGTGGGGGGCGCGGCTATAGAATTTTAAACATGACAAATCAGCTTTATGAGCTAATTAGCGATGAATTTTTGTTACTTCTATTTGTGGAACCCTTAGATACTATATTTTTCGTTATTCTTGAATTATTTCCTTTAAAATGAAATAACCACGCTCGAGAATGTAGATATTTTTTAATAACTTTGTAGCCCCCCTCTTTCTTTGTGTCACTCTCGAATTGTCAGATTAGTGGAATATACATTTCTTAGCATGTAATTAACTTACCCTATCTTAATCTGACGTGTACGAGAATAACTGATGATCAAAAAAATTTTTTTTCTAATCGGCCTTATATATGATGCTCATATTCGGTTGAGCTACTTTACCGGGTACAAGGTTTGCAACTGTATTTTAATCTGCCGCACTGGAGTAAATCCCGAAATCCCCTCTTGGGCTCCCCTACTATAAGTGAATGAGCCTTGTTGTAGCATAAACATCCCCCCAAATATTCCCACAATTGAGGGTCACGGCTTTCTCTCGCAAGGAGAGAATCAAGACTATAATCCACCACTCTGGCCCAGTGTACCTATGTTGAAAGATCTTAGAAGATCTTAAAAGATGGTTGATTACTTGCCGGTTTCTTCACAATGATTTCCTACACCAATAAAGCCAGTTTTAGTGCTGTATTTGTACACTTATGCTTAGACAAATACTCAGAGATGAAGGCAGGATTTGCCACAGGAAGCCACTAGGACCCACCGAAAATTTATTACGAATTCCACCAGACCCTGGGATAGCCAATGTTTACGTGGAACGCTCCAAAACCTAGAGCTACTAGCTACTACTAAAAACCCATAGGTGTTCTAGCAACAGGATACAGTTCCACACTCCTCCACGGCCCCAACTGCGCTGGTCCGATTCAGACGCCTTTTTATGGAGCAACTTCTGTACCATTCCTCTTGATGGCGATAAGGGAACACAAGCATATCGCGGATCCTGTGGCGACTTTTTAGTTATTGGGCCACGGGTAAAACCATTTTAAAATTTCGGGTGGGCATGCGAAATTTTACTAAAAGCTTGAAGGCTGTAGTTGTGCACTCACGTACATACGTGAGTGTCCCGTTATCCAATTAAATATGTGTAACAACCACGTTAATTTGAATACTAAAATAAAGTTGTGCACCACTATATTATACAACGTTACGATCGTAATTATTGTAATCACAATTTTTGGCGAATAAATTAATTTGACTTTGATCATCCCATCATGGTGTCTAGAGTCCCTGTTTACAGCGCAGCGGCTATCGACGCTCGTACACCAGTCAAATGCAATAAATGCAGGCGCATTTGCTGCGTCTGCGTGAAGACTGGTTTAGAGCTCAGTTTTTTTTTTTACCTTTTATAGGCTCACACTTGACCGCCATCTCGCCTGATGTTAAGCGACGATGCGGTCTACGATGGAGCGTGTTTACCTAGAAGAAACCGATTCACTCTCGATTTGAAGACACAAAGATTGTAACCATCGGGGAAAACCCACTCAGGCAACGTATTCCACAGCCTAGACGTTCTTATCACAAACGTAGAGTCAAATCTCTTCGTTCGTGTCTTTGGAACATCAACCATGAAACGATGTCGCTTTTTCGAGCTACGAGCATTCCGATAGAAAAAAGGGCAAGGTGGTATTAGATCATGCAGATCAGTTGCACACTCTCCGAAGTGTATCCGATAAAAAACCGATAGGCATTTAAGATCTTTTCTCTTGTAATTTCTCTGGAATTATGTGTTCAAATGATTAAAGTTTTAAAATTGAGGATGTGAACAAGTTCAGAAAGAAAACGTTAAGTTCAAAATAACACCAACTTTTAAAAATTACTTTTAATTTTGAGTGATACTTTAAATTTTACGTCTGAATGTTTAACAACCGTCTTCATCCAGGCTGTTAGCGTCTTCTTCCATCACGTCCCATAGATATCTGAAAAAGAAAAAGAGAATCATAAAATGTGAAAATATAAATAAATAAAATAAATAGGTGGACATTTCACACACAACACCATCTAACCCCAAACTAAGCAAAGCTTGTAATATGGCGGCTTGATGTGTTGTGTTGGACTACACAACCACGGGTGGATATGTCACACACAATACCACCTGACATAAGACCAGGCATAATGATATTACGAACAGAATTTCGCCTTAACTATTCACATTCTTTAACTTTAATCCTTTATTTCTTTCAAAAATATAAACTAAGATAAATCAAAATTGTACTGCCAAACATATCGCAAAGCCTCTAAGAAAAAGTCAGTTTGTATGAGTCAAATTTAAATGTCTTACTAAACAGTAATGAAGATTCATGTTTGTTTGTCACTACGTGTACCAAAGTCCTGACGTATCAAAGTCACTTGAAGTAATTACCTGGTAGACAAGTCTCTGTTTTCCTCAGTCTTGTTGATAGCCGTCTCGCCGACGACCTCCTCGCTATGCGTGTCGGCGATGCTCGTCGTCTCGATGTCGTCATCAATGAGTGACGTCACAGAGAGTAACGTCGAATCTGTGATGTTGCAAGTGTCGCCCGCGTCTCCCCTTTCTAGCTGACAGCGTGTCGTGCCTCGAGTCTGAAAGATTTTGATGCTTTCGTCAGAATGCGTGCCTCGAGTCTGAAAGATTTTGATGCTTTCGTCAGAATGCGTGCCTCGAGTCTGAAAGATTTTGATGCTTTCGTCAGAATGCGTGCCTCGAGTCTGAAAGATTTTAATGCTTTCGTCAGAATGCGTGCCTCGAGTCTGAAAGATTTTGATGCTTTCGTCAGAATGCGTGCCTCGAGTCCGAAAGATTTTGATGCTTTCGTCAGAATGCGAGCCTCGAGTCTAAAAGATTTTAATGCTTTCGTCAGAATGCGAGCCTCGAGTCTGAAAGATTTTGATGCTTTTGTCAGAATGCGTGCCTCGAGTCTGAAAGATTTTGATGCTTTCGTCAGAATGCGAGCCTCGAGTCTGAAAGATTTTAATGCTTTCGTCAGAATGCGTGCCTCGAGTCTGAAAGATTTTGATGCTTTCGTCAGAATGCGTGCCTCGATTCTGAAAGATTATAATGCTTTCGTCAGAATGCGTGACTCGAGTCTGAAAGATTATAATGCTTTCGTCAGAATGGTATTTTTGTCGATAAAAAGGTTTGTAGTTGACCGTCCGATGTTAACACATAAAAACATAGATTGTGTGTAAATTTCCACACGTTTGGCCGTTGTTCTACCGTTAAGCAGTAACGTCAATATAATAATAGCAAGCAGTAAAGGCAACAGGCATGAGACGTGCGTAAAAGACTTAAAAGTCTTGATCATCGCCGCAAAATCGCTAGCGTATCGGTTTTTTATCGGATACACTTCGGAGAGTGTGAAACTGATCTGCATGATCTAATACCACCTTGCCCTTTCTTCTATCGAACTTCTCGTTCCACAAAATGGCGACATCGTTTCATGGTTGATGTTCCAAAAACGCGAACGAAGGATTTGACTCAACGTTTGTGATAAGAACGTCTAGGTTGTGGAATGCGTTGCCTGAGTGGGGTTTTCCCGATAGTTACAATCTTGGTGTCTTCAAATCGAGAGTGAATCGGTTTCTTCTAGGTAAGCACGCTCCATCGTAGATCTCATCATCGCTTAACATCAGGCGAGATGGTGGTCAAGTGCGAACCTATTATAGTTAAAAAAAAATGTGCTAACATTATTATGTCCCGGTTTAGACGGCAAAGTTTCCAGAAAAACACTGGGCTAACTTTAACGATTTGGACTCTTCACGTTACAACAGCTCCGTGACACCGCGCTGTTAAGAGTAGGCGTATTGCTAACCATTAGGCACGTGTCCTGTTCACTTTTCTACATAAATAAATTAGCAGTCATAGAGACTGGCGATAGAAGTAAAACTTATAACACAGAATTTGGTAGCTCACTTTGGAAACTACGCGGGTGAAACCGGAGGGCGCTGAATAAATATTCAAAGCTTGTTCGTCTAAATGAGTATTCTAAGCTAAGTCTCTTCTAAAATGCTTATAGGAAATCATCTCTTCTTACCAAATACTCTTTGTATTATTTTGTACATTTCCTGTTTTGTGTACCATAAATAAATAAATAAATAAATTACCTAGTACTGTACTGCGCTCGTCACCCGAAAATCTAAGATATATACTAAGTGTCTAAGCCCCGTTATTTCTCTAGAAGCATTGTCATTCAAACTGGAACACAGTAGGTAGGCAGTAATGTCTGCACATTACTGCTTGGCGGTAGGAAAACTGGCAAAGGTGTGGTATTTTCCCAGGCGGACTCTGCTAAGAGTCCTACCACTACTAAAATGGGCTATGGCCATTTAGAAATGCTTACGTTTTTCTATTTGGCTATTCTAAATAGGCATGTCGACCCATTCTTAATTTATTGTGCCATCAAAAGGCTACTCAATAACTGAAACATAGTTAAAAGAATTAATTTGTTGTTTTACAAACTTCCCGTGATATCACGATTTTAAAATCACAATTTTGGACTCTTCCAGAAACGCTTCATGCAAATCACTACAGAAACGTGACGTCACACTGTCGTATTTTCTATGCGTCGCGTGTAAAGTTTGTATGGTAGCTATAATAAATACTGCGTTTAGGAAACTGGTTTCATAACAAAAGTAACTTGAAATTGAATGGGCTATACAATGGTAAATACATTTTCTAATAATTTCGTACTTTTAAAATGGACTTGCCCATCCAGCTTTGAATGATCATAAAGTAAGTTAAACTAAAAAAAATATCAAAATTAAAATTGGTACATATTTTATTCTATTTAAATACTGTCTTTATATCAAATAATGTATTATAATTGCAGGACCTGTCGTCACGCCTGTTATGTAGTTGGGTAAATAATAGGAACTCACGTCTACTATGGCCATGTGTAATATGGGAACTTCTAGATTTAGTGGTTTTATCTGTTGAGGTTCTTCGTCCAGGTATGAGTATTCGTTGGGCACCTGCCAATTTATCTAAAAGTTAAAATAATCAAGTCAAACTTTATATAAACTAAACTTATTTTTCTGTGATAAATGGGTGTTATAGATTTACTACAATAACATGGCCCGCCCGCATTAGATTGACAAATAAAAAAACGTTGGTTTTAAAATAACACGACAGACAGACAGACAGAAACTCTTTATTATGCACACCAGTAAATTACAAACACATAAACAATAAAAAAACAATAACTTAATGTGTAGTACCATAAATGGCGGTCTTATCGCTAAAAGCGATCTCTTCCAAGCAACCATGAAAAAAACATATCAATAAGAATACAGTGAGGATAGAGTGCAAAAGTAAGAATATTAACACGAGTTATTTTCAAGTAAAATAGCTATTATTACATTACGCATACGCATTTTAAGATCCCATCTTTCTTTTTCCACCCTAAGGTTGCCTGGAAGAGATCGCTATTAGCGATAAGGTCGCCGTCTGTCGCACTAACTTTAAGTGTTTAACCTGTTTCAATTTGTAAATTATTGTTATTTTGGTGTGTTCAATAAAGAAACTATCTATCTATCTGTGAAACTATCTATCTATCTGTGAAACTATCTATCTATCTGTGATTAAATGAGTAACTTACTCGTCTAAGTCGCCATTTCTCCAGAAACTCGTTGGTCTGCTTCAGGGAATCCTTGCTTTCTTGCAAGAGTTCATCGATGCGGTCTCCTCGTTGACTCTGCTTATACTTGTTGAGCAACTGGGAAATTCAATAGTTGATAAGCGTAAGAAGAATTCAAAGTTTTCACATAAACGCTGTGTTTCGATTAGTTTAAGTAGTGTTTTTTTTTTTAGTTACAAGTGATATACCTAATTAGTTGTGTAAGAATAAAATTGTGTATTTATTTTAAGTATTTATGTAAACTTATGTCTGAGCGTAAACTTTTGTTTGTATGTTTTATATGTAGGTATATTTGTAGCGTTTGAAATTGTTTAAATAATGTTATGTTATTGTTATAACTTTTCTGTTAATATTAGTGTGTTTAATAATGATATTTTATGATGATGATATTGATATTTTGCATTTTGGCTGTATGTGCTTGTTGGCTACGCTGTAAGCACATATCAGCAATTTAATTTAATTAATAAATAAGTAGAAAATATTTTGTTTTGATTTGATTTTTTCTAGGGATAGGATTTTTTTACAAATACTTCCCATTCACAACATACAGAAAATTACCAGGGGCTCAGCCATAATGGCTCTGAGCCGGGAAGAGATGGCTTAGAAAATAAGAAATGAAGTCGATTCCTAGCGGAGTCCCAGCCGGTAGTGATCATCTCAACAGATTACATCCAACTAATGTTTAAAGTAAAAAAAAACATTTCAACATTTTTATTTTAAGTAATTATTAAAGTTAAGTAGTTAGGTAGTTAAGAATTTTGATGTTTTTTTAAGTCAAATAAATGAACCACCAAGAAATTAATTTTAATCTAATTTAATTCTCATGAAGGTCATATTTGTGAGATAAATCAGTTTTTTTAACTATAATAGGTTCACACTTGACCAAGTTTTTTTACACTATAATTGGTTCACACTTGACCACCATCTCGCCTGATGTTAAGCGATGATGAGATCTATGATGGAGCGTGCTTACCTAGAAAATACCGATTCACTCTCCATTTAAAGACACCAATATTATAACCATCGGGGATTTAAATATTTGTTACACCTGGGAGTTTCTATGTAGCATAAGTATGTATTAACGATTATATCAGTAGCTGGTTCTCATAATACAAGCTTTGCTTAGTTTAGAGCTAATTAGTGTTATGTAAGAAGTATTGACCAATATTTAGTATTTATTTGATTTTTTTTCAGACTAAATCCTGTTTCCGCCAAATCTCTTGGCAGAGTCTGCCTGGGGGAAGTACCACACCTTTGCCAGTTATCCTACCAGCAAGCAGTAATGTGCAAACATTACTGTGTTCCGGTTTGAAGGGCAATGTTTCTAGAGAAATTACAGGGCTTAGAGATATAACATCTTAGATTTCTGGGTGACGAGCGCAGTGCAGTACTAGACAAGAGTAATGATTTGGACTATTAATGTAGCTTTCATTCAATAGCTGAGTCTCACGGTGATGTTATGTGGCAGGCATGTTGTTTACCATCAGGCACATGTTCTGCTCGTCTCGTCACTCCTTACTTAAAAAAACCGTACAAAATAATTTGTCACCACAAAACAAAGTCGACAAAGAATAAAACAGCATAACAGCACTAAAGGCGATATTTTCGTTAAAAGTGTCCTAAGACATTAAAAAACTCACCATTATAGTAGCGAACAGCACCAAAACCTCAGTCAGAAGCACAGGAAGGCTCACCGGCGTCTCTGGAGCCGCCAAATCGGCCTTCCGAGCCTCGTCTTTCACAGTATTCGTCACAACACACACAATCTTACAGACGACAGTTCGAAACATATCAACAAACCCATTCCCCAACACGTAGTCGACGGCGAAAAGAGACAGAAATATTGTCCCGTAAAAAGCACTGGAGTAACAAGACATTTTGATACAATAAATTTACATGATAGACGAAAAAGGTATCATTTTTGTATAACTATAATAATGATGAAATTGCTCTCACGCTGTTCATAACGTGAGATTGGTATTATTTAATTTTTACAGACATAGAAATTTGATTTTTCCACTTTCTCTTGACATTTAAATGTTTTGTTTAACAGATGACAAGTGATACAGCAGATAGAAAAAGTTAGCATTAATTGAGAATAGTAAGGAGTTATTTTAGAAACGTATATACTTACATACTTTTAGTATTCAAAATTAACGTGGTTGTTATATATATTTAATTGGATAAACCGGACGCTCACGTATAATATGGTCCGTCAGTCCGACTCGAGTTTCGGCCGCGTCCGGCGGCCAAACGGGCAGCCATCGCCCGCGTGCACGCTCCTTGAAAAAGGCCGCCGGACGCAGCTGAAACTCGAGGCGGATTGATCGACTATATTTACGTGAGTGTCCCGTTAATCCAATTAAATCTATATACATACTCTAAAATATTCAAACTGACAACAGAGGGACAACTTAAATGACAGGCAGAAACAGTTTTTTATGCAATACTAGCAGTGTCCCACTGTTTCATCCGCGTGGTTTCCAAACCCGTTATTTTCTGTGGATAAAAAAAATCCTATGCATTATTCCATACCATTATCTATCTGTGTGCCAAATTTCAGCCAAATACATGCAGCAGTTATTGCGTGAAAGAGTTACAAAGATACATCCATACATTCTTAGAAACTTTCGCGTTCGGTTTTACTACGCGGGTAAACTTACTTACTTTCCGTTGCGATTATTTTCCCATTCGTTATTAGATTAACATATAACAAAAAAAATCTTAGCTTTAATATGGTAGTTCCTTTTTTAGTCCTAGTTTCCTGTTTTTGTTATTAAATATAATGTTGAATTAATCTCCTTACAATGAAACTTAGAAAATTAGAAATCATTATAATGATCATGCATCTACTCGAAAATCCGCTATTGTTTAGATTTGTACTTACACCAACGGATAGGCAATTTATTTACAGAAATTATGGTAGAATTATTTTTCAAAAGATCAAAATCTGATTTTATTAGACTGCAGGCCCGTGAACAAAATTTATGGGTCATATGATACACCAGGAGACCTATATAGAATGATAGAAGGGTATAAAGTAAAAAGATTGAGGTACCTCTTCTAATCTATTATTCCGCAACGCCGCCGTACAAAAATCATGCGACAAGGAGAAATGATCGAGGCTTAGAACCCCCCCTCTTCAACTGTTCTCAGTTGGACAGCTTACAAGTGACGGCATAGTGCTCAATCCTATTACTTTATACCCTTCTATCATCCTACATAGGTCTCCTGCTGTATCATATGACCCATAAATTTTGTTCAAGGGCCTGCAGTCTATATCTATACTAATCTATATCTATACTCTATACTAATATTATAAAGAGGAAAGATTTGTTTGTTTGTTTATTTGTAATGAATAGGCTCCGAAACTACTGGACCGATTTCAAAAATTCTTTCACCTTTGGAAAGCTACATTATCCCCGAGTAACATAGGCTATATTATATTCAAAAAAAAATTAGGAATCCTTACTAAAACTCCAATAATGTAACAAAAGGTGTAAAAAAAAGACCTGAAAAATTCCTTACGTCGCGTGCGCTGCGAAAACTATTGATGATAGAACAAAATCATTTACTACGACTTTGCAGAACTCATCATTATCTACAAAAAGTGTCGCGAGTCAATGTAATAAAATAAAGTGCCGCGCGGCTTTCGCGCGATCGGCTCCCTACGCAGCGGTCGTGTGCGTGATCGTATGATTTTAGCTTGAAAAATTTTTGAATTCGCTTTAAATTCGTTTCGTAGGTAAATAAGTATATGATAATAAATATTATATTTTAATGTAACTTTTCAAACTGCTTATAGTAGTATTTTATGGGTATTAATTCCTGTTCAAAATTTAAGCAAAAATTTAGTAAAAGGTAGTTTTCTACGCCCATATTTTTAATTTTCTTTCAATAAGTACCTACTACTTACCTGATAATAAATATTATATTTTAATTATTCAAACAGCTTAGTACTTCATATAGTTCAATAAGCAAAAATTTTGTAAAAGCCTGTTTAATTATTTATTTCCTTCTATTTTTCATTTTATAATGCCAAAAAGATCAAGATATCAACTTTCTAAACATAGTTCCCAGGCGAGGGCAATAAAAATACGGCGTAATGAGGAATCTTTATCAGAAACTGAAAATCGCCTTGCAAGTCGGAGAGAATACGCGTCGCAATCGCGGAGAGTCAAGTACCGAGCGTTCGCAGCGGCTTGCTGAACAAAATGTTATCACTGGCCCAGCAGCTGGTCAACTAGCTCATATACCGAGGATACCGATGATTCCAACTGATCTGCCAATCCCTTTTAAACGACTTCAGTTTCCGGTGAAATCATCTTTCGCGTTAACTATTAACAAGTCCCAGGGCCAAACCTTCGAATTATTAGGGATCGACCTACGAAAAGAATGTTTCACTCATGGCCAACTGTATGTTGGCCCACGTGTCGGAGCTCCTGAAAATCAATTTATTTTGCTGCCACAAAATAAAACTACTTCAAATATCGTTTACAGGGAAGCTCTGACTCACTAAAACTAATGGCTTTTTTTTTTGTAAATAATATTATATATGTATAAAATTTTAAAATAAAAAATACAAAAAAACATTATACTAAAAAAATAAAAAAAATTCAAACTCCTTTATAATTTTACTTTTTTTAAAACCCGATACAAAAAAAGGGTGTGTGTGTGTGTATGTACCCGTGCGAAGCCGGGGCGGGCCACTAGTGTAGTTATAAAGAGTCTATATAGAATCTGAGCGTAACGCAATGACAAACCCTACTGTTTCTCTCTTGCTCTTTCTTGCGGTGTGCGATGAGGAAACAAATACTCATTACCTCGGAGTAGGCCTTAAGGCTGAGGAACCTCTCACGATGCGTGCCGCCAGGATGACTACAACTGTATCAAGAGCCTTGAGATCGAACGACGAAGAGAACAATGTATATCAAAAGCAAAGCGTTAAATATATAGACGTATAGAGTTAGAACAAACGCTTTAAGGTAGCGGTTCGCTCGGAGACCACGACACGAGGCAGCGACAGGAGACCGCGACCGGAGACCGCGACAGGCACTTGATTTTATAGAATTGTATGGGCACCAGTTCGCGCCGAGACCGCGACACATGTCTCGCGACACGTGTCTCGGTCTCCTGTCGCGGTCTCGGTGCGAACTGGCGCCCATACAATTTCATTGTTTCAAGTGCCTGTCGCGATCTCCGGTCACAGTGTCGCGTCGCGGTCTGGTGTCGCGGTCTCCGGGCGAACCGCTACCTTTACACCGAAAGCAACGGTCTGATCGCTCTTGTCTTGTCGCTCTTATGGAAGTGTCATACTTTTGTCGCGGCCATCGAACTCTTAAAAACGGCAGAAGCGGCAAACGCGCTTCTACTATGGCGATGCAAAATCAGGTGACGTCTCCTGATTTAGTCTCAGTCGCAACAAGGAGTTGTGTACGTTCGCTGACAATTCAATTTTCAAATTTTTCAAACAAATTTTCGCCACGTTGTGTTGTCTTTAGATTATAGCATACCTCATCTTCGTTTCTTTAATTATATCGATGGTCGCGGCACATCACTATGTCGCCACAGCAAGTGTGCACGTCATCTGCTTACGATTGGTGTAAAGGAGCCGTGCGGAAAAACCTTATTTGTTTATTATACTTATTCTTTATCTGAGATCGAAAGGCTCTTGAGATGTCGTTCGAGGAGTTTACTGAAACGACTATCACCACAACCGTCGAATTTTTGTTTAGAAACCCGACTTTTATTCATTATCCTCTTTTTCTTGATTTATATTTTTTAGAAAAAGTAAAGCAATATCACTTTGACATTGACAATTTTATTTTTCTCCCATCAAAGAACTTTTTGTTAAAACAGTATAAAAAACGATTGTGTGATTTACAAAGGCTTACAAATAAAAAACTACAATTAATACACTTATTAAACAGCTTTTGATATTTAAACTTAGCAATTTGATTTCTGGGTGCATTTTTGATCGGTTTACTATTTAGGCACAGTCGTCGGCAATGGTAAGAATGTTGTACCTGGATTTTTACCACATACTATGTACAAATGTATATTGTCTACGTATTGACTATTGCTTTTTCTTTCATTTGGATTAAAATTAAAGAGATAACGATAGTGATAGCCGGTCTGTAATCAATTTGCTTGCAATCGCTTGTATTGCTGTCATGAACAAATCATAATATTATAGTCACATGCTGCGTGAGTCAAAGGTTCAACTTACACCTGCATCTCTAATTCTTTTTTTTTTGTGAAGAAGTACAAGTTTTTCGTCACCACTACCTTTAACAGTGAAGGAAAATATCGTGAGGATTCGGGAAAAGCTTCTTTCGAGGTTATGGATCGCTCACCAACCTGCGTTTTGCCAGCATTATGAATTATAGGCTTAACTCTCCTCAACTTGTTAGGGAAGGCATAAATATGGTCCTAGGAATGGGAAGATATATTATGTTTAGTAATAAATAAATATAATAAATAATATGTTTAGTCTTCAATACACACATCATTACATGTTTGAAATCATAATTATTAAAATGATAACACCATAGAGTTTACATATACTACGTATAGAGTTGGAACAACCGCTTTACACCGAAAGCATGGGTCTGATAGCTCTTGCTTTGTCGCTCTTGTGGAAGTGTCATAATTTTGTCGCGGCACATCACTCTGTAGCTATAGCAAGTATGCACGTCATCTGCTTACGATTGGTACAAAGGGACCGTGTGGAAAACCCTGATCTATTTAGTTATTCTCTATCTAAGGATCGAACTAACTACAACTTTAAACTTTCAGCCACCAAAAGAAGGGAAGAAGAAACCGCCCGGTAAGTGTATCTAGAAAAAATACCAAGAGTTTGTAAAATATTTCCATTTATTGTTATTTCCAATCAACCCAATTGTAATTTAAGGTACGAATTTATTTTCATCTTGGTTTAACGGCGCGGCGGAGGAAAACATCGTGACGAAACCAGAAGTAGGTTCCTAAAAAGACATCTGTAGCATGTGTCGTCTGCCAACCCGCTTTTAGACAGCGTGGTACATTATACTCATACCCCTCACTCTCTGCTTGTGAGAGAAAGATCTAATCCAGTCTTGAAGCTGTTGTTCTTGATGTAGTTACCTGCATAAGCTGGATCAAGCCGACAATACATTTTTAAACATATTTTCAAATATGCCAAAGAATACAAGTAGTAATGTCAATCAAAACTTTGCGGTTAATAATAATTTTGAACGTTTAATGCTGCGTCAGACTGAAAAAGTATGTATAATTTCAGCGGTCATTATTGATGGCATCGACACATCACCGTTTACTCGGGAGAAACTCGAGCAGTTCACCTTCAAACTAAAAGATGAATTGGACAGAGAAAGAGAAGAACGAAACTACTTCCAGCTAGAAAGAGACAAAATACGTATCTTTTGGGAGCTCGCTAAAGAAGAACTCGATGAAGCGAAAGCTATAATTAAAAACATTGAAAGAGCTTCAGAAGTAATCGAAGAAGAAAACGCTCTAATCGTACAGTTTGAGAGACAAAAAAACAAAGTTTCTTAAATACGAACAGATTAGTAACTTAGCTACTTTGAGAGAAGAAAACACAGCCGCACTTCAAGCTGCCAAGGAAGAACACGAAGAACAGGAAATAATACTGTTCAATGAAAAAAGATTAACTAAAGAGAAACTGGCTGCAAAATTACATGCCGAAAGCGAGGATCTTAAAAGAACTAAAATTGCACATGCGGAACAGTTGGTCAAAACTAAAGCACAGTTCGATGAACAGGAAGCTGAAATAGAAGATAGAGCTGCCAAGAAGCTGGCAGAAACTAAAGTGGAGCTGGAAGTTAGACACAGAACTGAATTAGCAGAGGTTGTTGAGAGGAAAAATAAACAAGTCTCGCAATTAATTGAACAGCATGATAAAGCATTTGCTGAGCTTAAAAACTATTATAATGACATCACTCTCAATAACTTAAGTAAGTGATGTAGCATAATTTTTTAATGTGATCTTATTTTTAATACGATCCTGGTTGGCATTTATATACATGGTCTATGTATTCAATTTTTTTTAATGTAGTTTCCCAATGTATCGAATTAAAAGTAGATTGCGTATTACTACTCAATTAGTAACATTAGTGCAATGTGTCGTGATCGCATTTCACATTTATCTTCATATTATATGATGTACATGAAAGCCATGGTACAATCATTTTACAAATCATTTTTTTTTTCTTTGAAAAGTTATATTATACGAGATTATAAATCTCTACCCTTTCGAATAACAAGAGTATTTAATTCTGAATAAATCGGGGAATATAGGTCTGTACATAAAAAATGGTTGTCAGACTGATACTATCCATTATTATTTTTTCAATTTTAAATTAATATAGTTCCACAATTTCGCCAAAGCGTTGCAAAGGGTTGCAAGCAAACATCTAAATGTTGTGCAATTGAAGCAGCATTTGCAACATTGAATCTTCTATTGCAAGCATTGTAATTTCCAAAAACTCTGTGTGTTTGACAGGCCTCATAGCGAGTATCAAACGGCAACTAGAAGAGATGGAAGCAGCAAAGATGCGCGCTGACAAGATATGCCGAGAAGCCACGGCGGAGGCGAAGAAACTGCGAGAACCGTTGGAACTGGCTACCGTAGATAATAAAGAGCTGAAGCGGCAGATGGCCAATTACGATAGAGATAAAGCTTCTTTGAGGGTATAAATTGTTTAGCTAGTTTCAAGGATAGTCAGTACAGTCGTCTTTCTGTCAAAGCGAATTTGTAAGAGAACAGATGAAGTTATAGATCAAAGGAGGAAAAGTGAAGCAAAACTTTTATTCCACTTAATCAATTAATTGAATGGCTTGACCGCATTTCCCCTGATATTAAGCAATGATGCGGTCTACGATGGAGCGTGCTTAAACTAACTAATAATTCTTCTTCCTCCCCCTAGGGGGGAAGTCAGGAGTCCGGCCTCGAGGTTAGCCCTCTTTACCGGGGATGGACTCGGGGACACGCTGATCCCCGGGAGTTTGCGAGCCCGCCCTCTCGCGGGCAGGCTTCTTCGGCCCTTTCGCATTCACGCACGCGTCAGGGCTGTAGGTTTCGATGTCGTTTTTGAGTCCGCTATCCGTACAATTTCTGTAGGATGGCGGACATCGCCCGCGCCGCCGCGAGCTCCGGGTGCGTCCCAGACGCGACGGCTTCACAGGCGCTACTCAGGGACTCCCAAATGATGAATGTAGGAGTCCCGAGTACGCCGGCTGCGGTTGAACCCGCCGGTGGGCGGGGGAAGCGGGGGGTGAAGAGTGGCCCTTCGGTTGAAGGGCCGAACCCCGGTGGCGGTGTTAGCGGCGGCGAGTTCGCCAGCCGCGGCTCCGAGCGCGCCGCGCTCAGTTCGCGCTTACGCGCCGGCTCGGTGTCCGATATATCCGATAGAAAAAAGGGCAAGGTGCTTCATGCATATCAGTTGCGCACTTTTTGAAGTGTATCCGATTTATAGATCGATAGGTAACTCTTAAATGTGACCCAAAACAGAAATATTACAGTAAAACACTAATGAACATGACATATTATATTGAATTATTGATATTAAATATTGGTGTTATACCTATTTTCAGGCAAAGATCAAGGTGCTAGCGAAGCTCGAGAAGCAATACGAGATCCTCAAGTGGGAGTACGAAGGTCTGGAGGTGCAGTTTGACAGGTTGCTGCCTCAGCGTGACGCTCTGAAGACCAGATTCACTAGATCCGTGATGCAGGTCAAAGACAAACTATCTGAAGAAGCGGTCAAACTGGAGGCGAAGCTCAAAGCCGTACAAATGAGAGACTTAGTGCCGATAGAGCTTCAGGTGTGTGGCTGCCTTTTTATTTTAAAGGGAGCTAAGGAATTTTGCTTGAAGTTACCGCTACAACCTATCTCACTTTCATTCTATTTCTTACTAATATTATACATGAAATTTTGGATGTTTGTTGCTCAGTCACGTCTGAATGGCTGTACGGATAGGGTTGAAATTTGGAACACAAACTATCGTCTGAAATATCACACAGGCTTTACAAATAAAATACACTCAAATATGGGCTTTATATCATTAAGATACAGATTACATTGGCAACACAAATTAGCAGACCGCTCGCTGTCAACCGCCTGCTAATTTATGTTGCCAATGTAATTTATATTTTAACACGCATGACATGAAGGCCGTATTTGAGTGTATTTTATTTGTAGAGTCAAATGTTATCGTTGAGAAGAGTGAACCTCACTCTTTCCGTTCAAGTCGGTGGCAGGAAGCGGAGAACGCCGGACGTACCTATTTACCTATCACTATTTTTGTTGTCAACAACTAAGCTTACCTCGCCGTTAGCAATTCTAGAGATCAAGTAGTTTGGTGGTGTGTAAACCAGTTACAATACGTCTGTGACGCAGTTAATTAATTTCTCGAGATCGTAACATTTTTTTAAACTATTCATGTTACTATTATAGGAACTTCTGCGGCTGAAAGACGCTCAAGTAGAAGACCTACGCTACGAGACTGCTCGTCTGCACAAGGCTCATGACGACCTTCTGGCCACTTACGAAGTCAAGCTGGCCAAGTTGGGAGTACCGCCTGATGAACTTGGATTCCAGTAAGTTAATTTGTAAATTGTCTTTTACTCCTTTTCTGAAACATATAGTTCACACTAACACTCACTGACTACATATAAACATAATGCAGACTTGTTCAAAATGCTTCCTTTCTATCCAATATTTTGAGAACAACGAAAGTTGTAAATAGCGTCATCTATTTCAAATAGCACAAACTAACAAAACATACACTTTCAATAGTGTCGAAAATGGCTCCCAACTATTTCGATGGAATTGTGTTGGTTTGTTTTGAATTCTCGGGTAGGAAATAGAATAATATGTAAAATGTTTCGTTGTACGTATGTACGTACGTTGTACGTCGTATGTACTATGTCAACTAGATGGCGCTTAATAAGTTTCATAGTTAACTCGGTGTAGTTAAATAAAATAATATAGGAATAAAACGTTTTCACAGAAATAAAATTGTTGCTAATTTCCATATTTGATACTTTTGAAGCGATATGAAAATGAACTGTAAAAGAAACTTAGCATTAATATAGGATTGTAACATTTTTTTCAACTATTATTCGATATTTATCTTCTGATGCGGAGACAAATAGTTTTATATAATGATTTTTTTTCTACGGGTACAGTTTTGTTTCTCGTCTCATCGTCTAGGTCTAGGATTACTAGGTGGAGTCCGCTTTAGGATGTAGGTACCTTGGTACCTACCTATAGTAGGTACTATAGTGTAGGTAGGTAGGTACATTAGCCAGTTATTAATAACATTATACCAATGTAAATTATAATCAAGCAGCAATGTGCATGGGAAAGTAGGTAGGTACATACGATTTTAGAATATTATTTTCAGTGACAAAAATTGATCTTTGAAATTTGAGAAAAGCGCCATCTAGCGCAAACAGTAGAGAACTAGCAAACCAAACAAATTTCTCGCGTAGCTATTGCAACCATTTTAACTTTTTACACAAATTATTTTAGGGACTACTTAAAGATTTATATGATTACTGATAGATAACGCTATTGCAAACTTTAAAAATCTCAAGTTAGTGTATTTTCAGATATTTTTACGTCAAATCAAATCAAACCATGCTTTATTTACACACCCATAAAGTTAAAAAAAATATTCACAGTACAAATACCATTTCACATAAAACAGAGTAGGGTTTATTGCCGCATATGAACTTCTGTCAGCGGATCCCAAACTAGGCCAAGGCTGTACCTATCTTGGGAATCCAGAGACCCGTTCTCTGGGTGACCCATTTTGAGCTTCGTGGAAGAATTTCCAATAGCACACTGTTATGTTATGTGGTAATAGTAATTAAACCAGATTGTTTAATTATTATTATGGACAGACAAAATTTAATTTTCCTTAGTACAAACATTTCAAAATGACAATTTGTATTTCAGACCCTTGAAGCCGATAACCGTTGCTGGAAAATCTCCAATAATTGGGCTGGGACCTGCCAATTTGGTCACCAAAAACAAGTAATACCTAGTAGGTATCTAAGTATCTACTATGACACAAATTAAACCTACTTACCTAATACATTTTGTGCATAGTTCTGTTTGATAAAGTCTGTGAGATCGATCCACTGTTTTTTACATTTCTTTAAATATTAGTGGCCATATTCTAATAACTTTCATTTAAAACCCCGACTTCAAAAAAAATTCTGATGAATAAATATTAGGTAAGTAGTTTATACAAAATACTATCTAGTCATTGAGACAAATCGTAGAGGTCATTGAGACAAATCTAACGATATCTTATGTAATTGTTCAAAATCCATCCAGCCGTTTGGAAGATAATGTGGGAATAAAGAAATTTACAAACAAACAAGATACGCCCGAAAAACATAACCTTTCTTTCAGTCGGGTAAAAATCCCGATAGTTTTTTTTAATGGTTAGTTGATTTCTAAGATGGCTAATTACGGCTGATCTAGTAGCTATAATCTAGTAGTAAAGGCTTATTATTACCTATATTACACTTAGCTAAATTTAGTTAACTAAATTCAGAAACAAGTTTATAAGCAGCTTAGAAACAAGCAATCCTACTGAATTTAGTATGCCACCATACTGAATAATGCTGTTTATCCTTCACTAAATTCAGTTGCTCAATTTACTCGACTAAATTCATTCAGGTGTAATAAGTCTTTTAATAACTGTCAATCTGCAGCCCCTGGTCCGTATCACACGCGCAGTACTGTCTTCTCGAAGTAACGTGCACAATGCCGCTAACTTAAAAACGGTGGAAGAAAACATCGCGAGGAAACCGACGTGTTTCTAGAATCTTCCGAGGTAATGAGTCATCTACCAGCCCGCACGGAGCCAGCGTGGTGGATCATGGCCTTGACTGTCTCCTTACGAGCGACAGCCCAGAGTCCCAGCAGTGGGAATATTTAGTGGGCTGCTTCTGCTAGTGTAAACATCTTATTTTTTTATGGTTACAATACGTTTTATACGATATTTATTGCGCTATTAGAGAAAAAGTACAAAAATACTGAAAAACTACAAAGTCAAAGAATGTACTTCATTCATAAATGTGTTTACAATTTACAGATCAATTGATAAAAAAAAGAAGGAGCATACAAATTGTATACATTTTAAAAGTTTGAAATTACTACTTTACTGTATTATAATAATTATTGTACTTACAGAAAACTGTCAAGCATTATCCGAGTACAGTATATTAAGTCTTTATTACAATTTTACTGACCCATGTTAAATGTATTTCTTTACATTTTTTATGGGAACTTTGCTATCTTAATATATGTATATAAATCTCCTGTCACGATGTTTGTCCGCGATGGACTCCTAAACTACTTAATGATCCAACTTAAAAGATAGGATAGTTTTTATTTCGATTAATGGGCTTTATGTGACAATATCCGAGTGAAGCCGGAACGTGCCGCTAGTCATTATATGTATAAATACTTAGCTGATTAGCTCAAAATAAAATTTGCGACCTTATCGTTAAGATAAGAGTTGTTACCGGTAGTTAAGTAGGTATCACTATGACAACCATACCGACGTCGTTATTTATTGACAACGTTGTCATGAGTCATAATTTGTCACAAATTGTCTCGAACGTGTAGATTAGCAAATTTTTAATTTTGTTATTTATATTTTGGCTTGATTTCTAATTTATATTATTTACAGATTACTTTTACAGTTTTGTTTCAAATTGTGTAACGGTTCGTTGAAATCATGGTGAGTACTTACTCGTAGATGTTCATTTATGTAATCTTCAACCTGTAGCTGTTTGTGGGGTGGGTAGCGCGGTGTTTTGATAATAAAAATATGCCTTGAATAAAAAAAAGGATTAACTTTAGAGTAACTTTGAGCACTTTAAAGTAGGGTCATGGGGTCACATATAAAAAAGTCGGACGTAGTCTCGATAAAACAAAAACTGTGTCCATCGAGTCGGCCATATATTATAATATGCACGTGTGAGTTGTCACATACAGGCTGACACACACACATCAGTGGGTCACGCGCTACTTGTGTATATGTGTGAGTGTCAGCCTATCACACGTGACAACCTGACAACGTGATACAGTTTGCACCCCGACTGTGTGATACAGTTTTGTTTGACGTCGACTGTCGACTGTCTGTCTGTCTGTCTGTGTGTGTGTCTCCATGTGGTATCGTAGAGCTCAAACGAGGCATGGGCTGATTTTGATCCATTTTTTATTTGAAGGTGTGTACATGGATAGTGTGGAATTCAAAATGGCCTGACAAAATGGCGGACAAAATATTTCTTCACAACCTACCTAAATATGGGTATCAAATGGCGCCATTCTGTACTATACACTATAACAAATTTCGCTCCCGCCTGATTGGTATTACTTTTTTTTACTACTACCTCAATATGGGTATCTAATGAATTGACAATAGAGTACTCAGCCTATACCTCGCGGACAAAATTTCAAACTCCTGCCTGATTGGTCATCAAATGAAAGGGCTTGACTAGTAGAATGTTGTATGGATAACAAATCTGCTTAGTCAAAATTTTAATTTTGTTCTTGTTGTTTTAGCGATACTACGACCGACTTTTTTATACGTCCATGAGTAGGGTAACATCATTGACTTATCCCTTTGAAATCATTGGGTAAAATATAAGTAAATAGATCAGGTTTTTCCTGCACGGTTCCTTTGCACCAATCCTAGGTAGATATACTATATGATAGCTATGGCAACATAGTGATGTACCGCGTCAAAAGTATGACACTTCCACAAGAGCGACAAGATAAGAGCAATCAGACCCGGAGGTCCACCGCCTAACTAACAATGCCTTAGCTGTGATAGTGCTCTCTCTTTTCTTCTCGCTTGAAATGATAGAGACAACAATAGCAATGCCATAGCCGAAATAATTAGGCGATATGGGCCCTCTTCCACCTAATTTAAGCGAAAGCGAAAAATAAATACATATAATTATTACAAGTGCTACTCACTCATATATTTGAAGTCGGTGCCAGTCAGGCCAAAAATACTATGTAGGCACGTGGTAGGTAGGCATATCCACTACCTGTTAGACTTGACTAGCACCGACTTCAAATAGATGAGTGAGTAGCACTTGTAATAATGATATTTATTTGTTTTTCGCTTTTGAGTGCATATATGTGGTATTGAACTCGTTATTAGTCATTAAACTACAATTTTTTTTAAATCCATACTGCCTCAAACATATTCACTGATTAAGAAACATAAAAATTTAAAAATGTATGGATACATTTTGCCTTGTCTCTCACCAGCCTGGTCTGCACCTCCATGTTGAATAATAGTAGAGCTATGTGACCTTAGTAAATTATTGATTATTTGGTTGCTAATCAATAATATTTACATTTCAGCCACCAAAAAAACAAGGAGCGAAAAAGGCGCCTGGTAAGTAACGCAAAATATTTTCAGTAACAATTATTTCGAGCCTGACGCTAATAAAACCTTGCAGTTGCTATTTCGGTACTCGTGTCTATTTTAACCGCGAATTTATATTATTTTTTAACTCATAAGCACTAATTTATCACTGGGCTTGCTTAAGCGGTATTTGTATTCGATACTTTTTAAACCTTTTGTTTATTGTTTCAGCCATTATCATCGATGGCGTCGACACCTCCGAGATGAGTCGAGAAAAGCTCGAGCAATTCACGCTCAAGGTTAAAGAAGAGTTAGACAAAGAAAGAGAAGAACGCAATTACTTTCAGCTAGAAAGAGACAAAATACGGACGTTTTGGGAGATCACTAGACAACAACTCGAGGAAGCGAAAGCAGAAGTTAGGAATAAGGAAAGAGCTGCAGAGGAAACCCAAGAACAAAATGATGCCATATTAGAATTTGAAAAACAGAAGATCAAACATTTGAAGTATGAACAGCAAGCTGCTTTGGCTGCTTTAAGAGCTGAGAATCTTGTAGCACTTAAAGCTGCAAAAGAGGAACATGCAGAACAAGAAATAGAGTTACTCAATGATAAAAGAATACTACGACAAGAGATGCGAGAAAAGTTGCTGGGTGCGCAAGATGAACTCAGAAGGGCAAAACTGGTCCACGCTGAAGAGCTATCCAAAACGAGAGTAGAGTTTGAAGAACAAGCGACACAGATTGAGGAAAAAGCGGAGAAGAAACTGGTTGAAACTAAAATAGAATTAGCAGTGAAGAACAGAACAGAAATTGCAGAAGTAGAAGAGCGGAAGAATAAACAAATTTCTGAACTGATAGAGCATCACGAAAAAGCTTTTGCCGAGTTGAAGAATTATTACAATGATATCACGCTAAATAATTTAGGTAAGAAATTTAATTTTACTATTATGTACAACCCCTCCACCTAACCTTATGGTGAAGTGAAGGAACGATCTGCAAATAACGGCGGGAAATCATGAATGACAGGAACCGCCTATTGGGCTCAGTGGCTTTTATTAGATAGGGGGGTTATGTTCTGCAGTGGATGGTAATAATCTATGGTCGTAGTAATGAGTATGAATAAGATGATAGTAGTGGTGACGATAGTGGTGATGATGGCTCAATGGAGAAAGAAAACATTGTCAAAAATTTGAAACTCACAATTTTTTGACTACGTCTACGTCTACGTCTACGTTATGTATTTCTCTAAGTCTACTGTCAAGGGGAGATCTAAATCTAACAGAAGATATATACAATAATAATAATTAGTTTATATATATCTACACTTGTCTATTTTTTAGAAAACTGTCAGATCGATGGTATCAGCAATTTGTTTTAGTCAGCAACTCTTCAGATTGTAGGCGACGTTGTTGTTGAAGATAGAATACATTGACTGTAAAGATTCCAATAATGGTCCTTTGTCAGGCTATGTGAATAATACTGTATTTTCTTCTAGGTCTGATAGCTAGCTTGAAGAATCAAATGGAAGAAATGCAAAAAGCCAAAGAGCGGTCAGATAAAATTGCACGCGATGCAACAGCAGAGACCAAGCGACTCCGCGAGCCCCTGGAGGTGGCTATTCTCGACAATAAAGAACTCACGCGGCAGATGTCTAATTATGATAGGGACAAAGCGGCCTTAAAGGTAAGTACCTGGTTGACCGAGCTCTGCTCGGCTTAAATGCGTTTATAAAAAGGCTCTAAGTAAAAGATATTCTCAGAAAAAAAAGAACAAAAAGAAAAGACCCGAGTGTAACCATCAGGATTCGAACCGGGGCCTGTTGACTCCGAGGGCGTGCATATTCCGTCTCCGTCTGAGCCATTTAGACCTAAAGAACAGTGGCAAAATAAGTTATCGTATTCTAATGATTAATTATAAGAGTTTTTCGTTGTCTAAAAACGCGCATAATATGATGTTTTTAAAAAATAAGACCTAGCTAGATCGATTTATCGTCCCCGAAACCCCTTGTATACATAATTTCATGAAAATCGTTCGAGCTGTTTCCGAGATTCAGATTCTATCTGTAAATAAATATATACCTACAAGAATTGGTCGTTTAAAGGTATAAGATTTCAACATATTATAAATATCGTAGCACTCTTTGAAAAGTCCTCCTGGGCAAGTAGCTGTTGTTGTTCTACTGCTAAGCAGTATAGATATTATTTAATGCATTTCAGTTTGAATGGCAATGTTTTTAGAGAAATCACCGGGCAAAGAGATAAATCATTATAGGTACCTAGTACCTACGAGTATATCTCCAGGTGACGAGTGCCATTGAATGCAATATATAGGTTTTGACTCTTCGTGATCAAATAGCGGCGTCGCACTAGGTATGCTGTAATGAGTAGGTAATTTTTGTTAACCTGTAGATTCCCAAGTTTTCAATACCAGGGTCTAGGGTGAATACAATACAGTTTCATCACGCTATGTACACAATTTTAGGCTAAGACGCGGCAGCTAGGGGTTCTAGAGAAGCAATACGAAGTCATGAAGTGGGAGTACGAAGTGCTGGAGGCGAGGTTTGACAGAATGCAGAGAGAACGGGACGAGCTGAAGTCTCGGTTCACGAGAGCAGTCGCGGAGGTGCAACAGAGGGCGGCCTTGAAGACAGCACTACTGGAAGCCAAGCTGAACAATATGCAGGGGAAGGACATGGCGCCGAGAGAACTGCAGGTAAGTGGCAGACACTCTGGGTCAGATACAGGCGACTTAGAAGATAGCGAAATCAGCAGATAGACTGACCATAGATAGACCATATAGAAGGGCATTAGAATTAGGTTGAAAATATTCCTTTCTCCTCTACTATTTTCCTTCTCATAATCCAAGATATATTAAGTATCCGAGTGGTGGCCGAGGGAAGGTAAGCGGAGTGTAGGACGTCCAGCTGCAAGATGGGTCGACGATATCGTTTCTATCGCGGGTCGAACCTGGACTCGATTGGCACAGGACCGAGGAAGATGGCATGGGAAAAGAGAGGTCTATACCCAGCAGTAGGATAGAGAAGGCTGTGGATGATTATGTTGATGATATCGCTAGGAGATGAGGGCAGTGCTGTGCTAGGTCCTCTATTCTATGTCATGAGACATAGATTAGATTTTGGACCCGTGTGTCACTGTGCTGTTATGGGCAGGCATGTTGTTTACCGTCAAGCACGTGTCCTACTCGTCTTATCTATATCATAAAAAAATCACTTCTAAATGTTTTTTTAATACATTAGTCTATTGAAATGTTACAATTTAAAGACCCAATATTCCATTTTTTAAGGGACGCAATTTTATCTTTGAGACACGTGGTCATTCATCACACAAATATTTGTTATTTATTATGCCTGGGTGTTTCTATGTATAATAAGTATGTATTGAAAAATATATATGTATTTTATCAGTTATCTGGCTTCCATAGTACAAGCTTTGCTTAGTTTGGGGTCAGATGGCGTTGCGTGTGTGAAATGTCCACCAATAGAATGTGGAGTCAATAGAAGCTTAACCCCAATGTGGGGTTGCCACCCTTGTCCTGTGGCCATCTTTGATAGCGCCTTTTTCGATAATATTATATTTTTCAAACTACCAATCATAAAATAGTATTGAGCTATAATTTTGTAGCAAATAAAATTTCCGACGAGTTTGATAAAATTACTTTTTCTTGAAACTTCAAATATAAGAAGCTTAAGCCAAAATAAGCACAGCTTCAGTTTTCCTGCCGATACATTTTTTTTCGTAAAAATTATGCCTGATAAAAAAAAATTGCCAGTCATACGAACTGGCGATAGAAGTGAAAACTTATAACTCAGAATTTGATAGCTTACTTTGGAAACAACGGGGGGAAAACGGAGGGCGTGGCCATGAGTATGGCCATCTAGAAATGCTGTCGCATTTCGAGATGGTCAATGGGAAATGCTGACGCATTTCTAATTGGCCAATGGTCATGGTGCCGAGTTTATCCGAAGATTTCTTAACATTCCCGAACGAACGTGACGCTAGAATTCAGTTCACAGCCCAGATAATCTGTAGGTATATGGCGCGCCTCAAGAAGTTTTCACTTCAAAAATATTTATATAAAAATGTACAGCATATACCTACTCCTATGCTTTAACTAGATAAAAATATGTTAATTCGATATTGAGTAGTAAGTATGTACAGACAGATACTTCAATTTTGTCTGATCGTATTGATTATTATACTTAGGTACTGGTAATTTCCAGGAACTCCTCAAAATGAAAGACACTCAAGTGGAAGATCTTCGCTACGAAGCAGCACGACTTCGGAAAGCCCATGATGACCTACTTGCCACGTACGAAGCAAAGCTGGCAAAATTAGGAATACCTCTCGAAGAACTCGGGTTTAAGTGAGTTTGCATTGATACTGCCATCTAGCGTGAAACATAGATACTAGTTATAGCCGAGGTTTTTATTCTATGGCCGAGGATAAAATTAAAGGTCGGACTTTAAAACTTGGATTTATGTAAGTTTATAACAATGTCATCTAGCGTGAAAATTAAGTACTAGTTCAAGATGTGATTGATACTAACTAATGGTCACGGTTTCCGAAGTTATAAAGTTACTGCATGTGCGTGATAGATGTCGCAGTAATTAGGTTTTCATTCGCGTATTCCGGAGATCTCAAAAGTTAAGAATATATAGATGTCACCTTCATCAATCTTTGAAACTTGCTACAAAATTGCAAGTCAAGTCCGTAGTCCAGAAATTGTATTATTTATAACATTTGTATATACTAATTTCAGACCTCTGAGAGCACACGCAGTTGCTGGTATGTCTCCAATCATCGGAAAAGGTCCAGCCAGTTTGGTAACAAAGGACCAGTGAAAATGATCTGAAGATTCAATATTTTTGTACCTACTAATTTTTAGTTCACTCATTAAAGTTGTTTATAAGTTTAAAACTATATTTTCACGAAAATTTTACTTAGGTATTTGTAATTCTATTATTTCTGTTTTTTTTATTAAGTTTTATTTTTGATGTGATTATTTTATTGATGTTTTATTATGTGGATTAAATTATCATTCATAATTTTGTATTTTTGTTATTTTGTGATAATTATACTTTTGAGTCTCGACAATGCGTGTCTAATGTTCTTTAGAAGGCTTCAGTCGGCTTCTACAGACTATTAAATTTTAATGCATTCAGAACATAGACTCATAAATTTCTGTGTATCCTTTGAAATCGTTGATTCAGAACTTGAATGTGATTTACGCAAAGATTAAAATAACTAACGAACTAATGCCGCTACCACACAGCGCAATTTAAAAGCGCAGACGACGCGTGTTTCTGGAACGCGCGTTTTTTGCGCCGTAGAGGCAAGTTAAAAGAGTGCGCGCGTGAACGCAGCTCGTTTAGCACTCAACTGGTCAACTCAAGATTCCCTATTCAACTCAAGATCCATTATTTATTATTGGTCGCACTGGAGTGACTGTATCAAACGTGAGTTAGGTACCCGTGTATTTATATAAAATGTGAACTAACCACGTTAGTTTTCGGACTAAAATTGGCTTAATTCAGTCGACTAAATTTAGCCAAGTGTAGACTAAATTTAGTCTTTAACCTCAGCGTTACCGATGCAGAGGCGGTAATGTGGTGGTCTAGATCACTCAGTAGGTATATTATAGATAATCTACTACTAATAATAAGTATACTTTGAATAAGTATGTCTGTATGTCTTTCGATCGTTGTCGGCGGCGGAAACTCACCGGAGAGTCTTACGCCTAACAAAAACTGTATTAGCTTTGAAATTGCTCTCTCTTTTGCTCTCTTCTTTTTTTTAGCTTGAAATGATAGAGACAGCAATAGCAAAGCCATAGATTTAGTTAGGCGGTAGAACTAAGTAGATAAGTAACGTTACTACCACTATATATTTATTAAAAAAATTGGCAGTCATAGGAACTGCCGGCAGAAGTGAAAACTTCATCATCATCAGCCGCAAGCCGTCCACTGCTGAACATAGGCCTCCCCCCTAGATTTCCACAACGAACGGTCCTGCGCAACCTGCAACCAGCGGTTTCCAGCGACCTTTGTGAGGTCACCTGTCCATCTACGCATGCGCGGTCCGAGGGGGGGGGTCACAGGGGACATGACCCCCCCCAAAATCGTATACGTTACACAAAAAATCTAAAAAAATTAAACATATCTAATAGTACATAGACTATTTTTAACGCGGGAAAACAACTAGAACGGGAACTACGCGGGTAAAATCTTGGGGCGCTACTAGTAAAGTATTTTTTTGTTCGATTTATTGTATTTCTACTTGTGACCCCCCCCAAAACCTGACGCTGCGTACTGGTGACCCCTTCCAAAACTCGAGGCTGGGGCCGCGCCTGCCATCTAGTGGGAGGCCGTCCAACACTGCGTCTTCCGGTTCGTGGTCGCCACTCGAGAACCTTGGCTTTAGTTAGTTGGGATATTTTTTGAAGTGTAAACTTCCTTTGTCGCGCCACAGACAGATTTTTCGTGGGCTGTGAATTGAATTCTAGCGTCACGCTCGGCAATGATAAGAAATCTTCGGATAAACTCAGGACCATGGTCATTGGCTATCTAGAAATGCGTCAGCATTTCCCATTGGTAGTCTAGAAATGCGTCAGCATTTCCCATTGGTCGTCAGCATTTCTAGATGGTCATGCTCATCGCTGGCAACTGGCATTAGGGTTGTTAGCACTATATTATTACTTAGGAAATGAAATTACTAACTACAAATAAAACAAGTAAGTCGAAGCCAATAAGTGTGTTTATTCTACCAACTCGTTCATTTATGTACAAAACGGTCATAAGGCATCAGTTTCAAATTAACGAGAAAAGGCAATACAATGGATTTTAAAACGCCTCGCAATTAGTTCATAGCAAGAAAATTTGCGCCACTCTTCGAAAGTTCGGCTGGTTACACACGAATGAATTGAAATTATTTATATTATACATCTAATAATAAACCGATTTTAATTAATAGATGTTTTATTTAATAGATGTAAAGTTAAAAACTTTACATTTATTATATAATTACGTACTTATTAAATTTAATTTATTGGATTAATATTATTAAAATAAAAAATAAATAAATTAAAATAATTATACAATTTTACTAGAGAATAAAACTGCTAATTTTCTGTATTGGCTAGCTTGTTTATTTGTCTATTTCAAAAACGTGTCCTTATTTATAAAAAATTAATAATAATTATATATACCGAATAACATTTACTGTGTGACCGACAAGTTGGAGGGACGATTCGAATTGAAATGGATTATAACGTTTTAAAAACACTTTTATAAAATGTGTACTTCCACATTTTACATTGTTTTTATGTACATTTACTTTTCTTTAAAAAAATCGAGATTTGTTTGAGGTTTATTCCTAAAATTGTTAAACAAAGTTTAAGAAGATTTGCATGTTTGATTTCTTGGAAGCTTTTTAAAAGTTTATTTGTGTGGTTTAAGTGTTTATATTTTATGTATTCATTAGTTAATTATGATGAAATGTCAATACCTGAAGACAAGGAACATGCTTCTCTATTGCAGCACAGCACTACGCAATTATTTGAAAATAAAGATTTCGAATTATTCCCTAGCATTGCACTGCTTTCGTCACTGGGATATTTAAAATGATTAATCTATTTGCTTTATAACGTCTTGGAATCGCGATCATAAAACCAGAACACAGTGATCATTTAGGTACCTCACTGCTTGGCGTTAGACTAAGTAGATAGATTAACTCTTTATTGCGCGATTATACCGACGACCTTATCACTGAAAGCGATCTCTTCCAGGCAACTATAGGACTAGGCAACTAGCAGAGTTGTAAGACTTTACAGATACCTCTACAGACTAAATGATATTGAAATTGTACACACACAAGCAAAAAGAAATGCAAAAGTTTGTATTAAAGCATTGAGGATAAGTTAAGTAATTGCTTAAAAACTTTAGTAAAATCTTGGTTAATTTCTATAATTCTTCATAATGTGGATTGCTTGGTAATTCATTGACGTTTGAAGCCAACACCATTTAAAATTAGTATGTAAACTGCTTGAAAGTAAGTAGATCTAACAACAGAGAAGCGTTTAGTTAAAACATCCATTTTCTTTTTCCAAAACTGATTCGAATCTGAAAATAATTGATAGCATAATATATTCAACGCCATCGGTGGTATATGTCGGATGATATTGCAGGCAAAATTGTTTTGGAAAGAAGCCAAATGGCAAGAAATGGATAAAACAGTTGCATAACATGCAATTTATGCTCTTAGCTTGACTCTGATCAAATTACGTTGTTTTCTATTAGAACTTCTTTCTGGTGATTCTCTTGGGTACAGTAAGTATTAATCTATTTATAAAATTATTATAAAAATGTAATAATGACATACATTTTAGTCAAAATAATTTGAAAATTAACGGATAACAATAAACATATTAATGTAGTTAAGAGAAAATAATAATTACTATTATCAATAATAATATTTCCTTCAGACGTGTGTAACCAACCTATAATAGCGAAACACTACAAAATATTTTCTTATCACATAGGTATGACTAAATTTTACAAATTCATAAATTCTACCTAAGTTGTGACTCATTGTCGGTTTTACTAAATAATTGGACAGCTCAACTATATATAAATTCATATTTTATTAATTAAAAGAAGTAGAGATACAGTGAAGGTAAAAAAAGGTTTTTTGTCCAAATTATTGTAAACAAATTTTATGTCTACATGGTTCAAAATTTTATTTTCAAGGCAACAAAACGTACTAATGTTTTAGTTTAACGTGACTTTGCTATCACAATAATAACACTTAAATAGTGTAATAGGTTATAATTATATACAACTAAAATCGTATAACTAAAAAATAACTTAAATATTAGGTCGGTTTAGAATTCTTGATAATAATTTATAGAATATTTCTCAGAGGTTAAATTCAAGAATTTACATTTTATAGGTAATAAAATTTGAACAGGTAAGATCACAACGTGTGTTATGGTTTAAAAACCAAATAGATAGACATTTAGAATTACTTCTATTTCATATATTAGATATATTATAATTTAAACTTCGTGAAATATGTGTTTCATTATTCATAGTTACATTATGATATAATATAAAATGAAGATAATAATGAATAATAATTCACTGCACTATTATTATTAATTCCAGAATATTCACCGTGACGTGGTGTTATGTCTGGTGTTTGGTCTCCTTGCGCATAAACACGGTAAATAAACAAAAATTATTAATAATAATAGCGTTGAATTACCGTAATAGCCTAAAATAATATTAGTTTATAATACAATCGATGGAAGAAAAGATCAAACACATTGAATAGAAATAACTTTTTTTACATACATATTCAAAATCTGTCACATCACATTAAAGCATTGGTTCGTACAAGTTTTATTAATTGCATTACACTAATACTATATCTTAAACACCTAAAACACTTAAATTTTATTAACACACAACCAAAAGGTACAATTTAAAAATATAACATTACTTTAAAAAATGTTAAATTAATTAATTTGACAATACTTTACGTCATGATATTAGAAATTGCTTTTCATATTTCGTAGACTAGCTGTATAATTGTTTTATTATTAAAAGTTATATGTTTTTATTTTGGTTACAAACTGTTACAATTTTTTTTATTGGATTTTAAATCATTACTATACTATTAATAATATTATTGTAATGATTTTCGTTTAGTTTGTACAGAAATAATGGTTGACAAAAATTCTAAATCTATTATGTGCGTAGCATTTTTTGTAATTAATATTATTTTCCAGTCTACATTTAAACAAAATTAATTTAAACATATTATTAACAACTTTATAAGTATTATTGTATTTACTTCTTAATGTGTATTATGAAAAAAAGGTAGGTATACAATAAATATTATTCTTGTAATATTAATGTCTTTTATATATTTGGAAAATAAGTTAGGTCAAATACGAAAAAAAATGGTATATACGAAAAATTAAAAAAAGAACCAGTAATTATTATAATTTAATTTTTTTAGCGTTAATAAAGCGTTGGCTGGTATTAATGCTATAATCACAAGCCTTTCCAATTTCAATATTTTAGTCATCAAAAATTATATCTACAACTGTATTCTTCTAGCTTGTTTCATTATTTAGGGATTATCATATTTGGCTAGATAATTAAAAAAAAAACACTAGAGGCGCGTTCCGATTCTGTCCGGGTTGAACACATCATTGTTCAACAATGTTTAATCATAAAATTTTGTATATGACCATTTGGAGAACTGTGCATTTCAAATGGTGTGTGCTTTATTGATATGAGCGGTGGTTCCCAAGATTCATTTTTATCCAATTATTCATCCACAGAAGATATTTTTATGTCTTACCTATTATGTAGGTACCTACTTGCAATTTACAGCAATTTATGACTCAGTAAACTCAGACGTGGTTACATTTTGGAGTTAAGTGAAGGGTTGGTTAGTGCTGTGTGTCGTGGCGACAACCCTGATAGACTAATAAGATAACAGGGCCGCCAGACGTCACATATTTTCTGATGGATGAAATGTAGACGACTGAGTAGAGTTAGTACGTACTAAGAACACAAGTTTACCCGCTAACTTGCTTAGACGGCCAATTTTGAGATATGGGGTCCAGAAGATACATTACTTACTTCACGTATTTTCTGATAACTGATTTTACCGTATGTTTATAGGCAACATCTTTCAAAATAAGCTTTTAAACTCCCAAAATAGTAGTGTTAAAGCGTCTGTTAAGCAAAACGGCCGACGGAAAGTGTCTGGGAGTATTGGGGCCTTATTTTTAAAGGGAGATGTTCAAAACTATTAACATATTAACAGCCCCTTCATTGTATATTTATGAATGTATAATGTATGTAAGAAAAAATCGAAGTCGTCTGCAGAAATTAACTGATCTGAATCCAAAAGCGCACCATAAACACAAAATTGTATTTCCTAAGTGCAGACTTCAGAAAACAAATAACTCTTTAAAATGTAATGGTATTCGCTACTATAATGCAATCCCTGTACAAGTGGAAGGCCTCAATGAAACCAAGTTTAAAAATGAAATAAAAAGCTACCTATTGAGCAAGGCATATTATAATATAGACGACTTTGTTAAAGATAGTAACGTATGGAAGAGAAATGTGTCGAAATTAGAATCTTGTAATAAGGTAAAATAATAGATTTTTAAGACTTTTGACTTTTGTTACATTGTTTGTACTAATGTAGTATCTGTATACTGTGTGTATTGATTATTTGTTATATTGTCTTCGACAAAGCCTTTTTACAGCTGCATGTAATTGACTAGGCCCCTTTACAGCTGCTTTATTCTTTTTGACGTTGTTATTTTATCATATTATGTACACAGATTCTTTGCCTTTTTGTAAATGACGTTACCAAGTGTTCTTATGAATTTATGGTATGAATAAATGAATTGAATTGAAAAGATATTGCCTGTAACATACGTGAAAATCAGTTATCAGAAAAAACGTGAAGTAATGTATCTTCTGGACCCCATATCTCAAAATTGGCCGTCTAAACAAGTTAGTGGGTATGCATGTGTTCTTAGTACGAGTATGTACTAACTCTACCTACTCAATCGTCCACATTTTATCCATCAGAAAATACGTGACGTCTGGCGGCTCTGGGATCTTGGACTATGACATTTTTTGAAGACAAAATGTAATAGACGGATATTTCTTCATGGCCCAATGACAAGACCAGTAGTGTGTCTTCTCATTACTACGGCTGTTATGACCCAAACGTCGGGAGGTCAGTAATTAAATAATAATTTAGAACGTGATTAAGACCTGTATAATTTAATAACATAACGTATGATATGGTAACTCAAAAATGGTCGTATGTTAGTATTTCGCAGTAGAATTACTGGCAAAGTAAATAAATAATGTTTAATCAATCGCGCCTTAAGAACTTAATAGGTAGGTAGGTAATTTAGAGCACAAATGATCATTTTTTTATAACATAGAGTTATGGTGAGCACAGTGCTATGCAATTAGTCGAACATGAAGAGTCTTTATACCCGCATAATAGTGCACTGCGCTCGTCAACTACATATATAAGATGATTTACCTCTGTTCTGTAATTTCTTTAGAAACATTGTCTTCCAAACTGGAACACATTAATGTTTGCAATTAATGCTTGGTGGTGGAATGACTGACTAAGATGTGATATTTTCCAAATAATTTTACAATTACAAGTAAGTATATAGGTAGTTAATCATACCATATAGGTACTTTAAATCGCTAACCATGTCACGGGAAAATGATACTTAAAATAGAGGTACATATGTATTTGTTTACTGTAAACGTCGTCAGTCGATAACAATTAATAATTACATTGATACGTTTGTAGACGTGAACAAATGTCAAATATAATGTCTGAATATCGTATTGATTAATGTTTTCTATTTCGGTAAGTAGACTATCGGACTATTTGGCTGCGAGACTATTAATGTTTAAAAGACTCGACTGGGACGGAGCAATCAATACCTGCTACAAATAACATGGCAGGGTTAAGCTGAGCGTCCACTTAAACTGAACAAGGCAGCTAAGCGGTGTGCGAGGAAATCAGACCAATAATAATTTACTTATTATGAAATTAATTTGTTTTTGTTGTGATTTTCATTGGGTTATATCCACCGCTATTTTGGTAGAGTCCAGTGTTTGAACTTTGGGAGAGTCCCGGCAAAACTCAGCATTTCCTGTCTTTTTGAGCAGTTTTTGGAGTGATTCTTTATCTAAGAGAAATATTAACTGATAAAAAATACATTAAATATCTACAAAATGTTGTGTCCAAAATGTTAGTTTTTTGTATTGAATAACGTTTAATGAGATTTTTACAACGCAACCATCGAAATTAGAAATACCTAATTATTGGCAACATGCAGCTACCAAAAAAAACATTATTTGTATTTCATTCTTAGGTACTCTGAGAGTAAAACAGTAAAAAATGTGTCAAGTGTTGGTTTTGTTTTTAAACATTTATTAGTTAACTAAAATATTAAACGAATCAATTGTCAAATAATACGTTATGTAATGAAAGTTTGTCAAATAAATATTTTGAGAGCGAACCAATTTGTGTAATGTTTTTTTGTGTAATGATCATTTGACGATCCGTGAGTTTGTCGAACGTTGGTTATTAGGTGTTGATTTGTGAAAAAAAGTTTTTCAAAAGAACGGACACCAAAAATACTACTGTGTCTCTCTTGAAATGTGCAAAGAGGAAAGGAAGGCTCAAGGTCATTGGGTCACGTTACGGCTCTAGTGACACGAGGCTAGTTTTGTCGAGGCTAGCGTGGCGTTGTCTGCACGAAGCTAGTAATACTGGCTTCGAGCTAGAACAAAACTAGCGTGGCGTTGTCTACACGAAGCTAGCAAGTGTTAGTAAGCTAGCAAGTTAGTACATCTAGCTTCGTGTAGACAAAACTTGCGTTGCGTAGCGTTGTCTACACGAAGCTAGTAATACTAGCTTCGTGTAGACAAAACTAGCGTTGCGTAGCGTTGTCTACACGAAGCTAGTAATACTAGCTTCGTGTAGACAAACAACGTTGCGTTGTCTACACGAGCGTTGTCTCACGAAGCTGGTAATACTGGCTTCGTGTAGACAAAACTAACGTTGCGTGCGTTGTCTGCGAAGCTGGTAATACTGGCTTCGTGTGAACAAAACAACGTTGCGTGGCGTTGTCTACACGAAGCTAATACTGGCTTCGTGTGAGCGTTCGCGTAGCGTTGTCTGAAGACTGGTAATACAGCGTTGCGTAGCGTTGTCTACACACGAATACTGTTCGTACTAGCTTCGTGTGTGAGACAAACCAGCGTTGCGTAGCGTTGTCTACACGAAGCTAGTAATACTAGCTTCGTGTAGACAAAACTAGCGTTGCGTAGCGTTGTCTACACGAAGCTAGTAACACTAGCTTGCTAACCTTGCTTGAAAAACTAGCCTCGTGTCGCTCGGGCATAAAACAATAGTAAATATATCACTTCACTGTATACGAGGATAATCTACAATACGATGATTTATGATATGATAAAATGAATTAAGGTCTAAAATAAGCCCACTATAATTTGATTAAAAATCATCTTATAAGGGTAATGACTCACAACGTTTCACAGCAATTTTACTCATGCATCGCATTGATCAACTTCCTCTTCCGCTCCAGTGGACGACCAGCCTTAAACCGCATTGACATAATACCATAAGCTATAACTTCTTTTATAGCTTAACCCTAATCAAAAATGTGTAATTATAAATGAATATTGGTGGACATTTTACACACAACACCATCTGACCCCAAACTAAGCAAAGCTTGTAGTATGGAAGCCAGATAGCTGATATAATACCTAAATATTTTTAAATACATACTTATTATGCATAGAAAACACCCAGGCACAGTACAAATATTTAAATTCATCACACAAACATTTGCACTGGGTGGGGATCGAACCCTCGACCCATGGCTTCACAGTTACTAAATACACATTTTATTCCGTTTTGACGTATGCCAAATTTTGTGCGTCAAAAACTAAAAAAAATGTGTTTTTAGGAACTGTGTAAATGTGTAATTATTACAAGTTTTTAACTAAGAGGGTTAAGTTATAAAACAAGTCATGAAAAAGAGTTGTAGATGAAATCAAGCCCTTAGAAATTGATTAGAGTCTGGAAATATAACCCTTTTATCTTCTTATTCATAATCGTCAAATAAGCTTGTTTTGGCAATAAATGCAAATTTATCTCAGGTTAGTGTCTCTTCGGAAAACAGAACAAAGCATTTTCAAAATCAAACTTATAAAGTTTAATATACGCGGTCTTTGGTAAAATCTTGAACTACTTATTTTTTAAACAAAAACAATACAACCATAATAACATATAATAATAATATATTAATTATTACGATAATGACTCAGTTTTTTTTTTATATTTCCTAACACAACTTTCCTAATATTTTTGAAATAGATGTGAAAACTAATATATACTCGTATTTTACTTCTTATAAACTTTGTACATTCACAAAGGTTTCCATAATGATTCGATTGCTGAATAATTATGAGCAGAGTGAATCGTTCTGAAAGTAATGATTTACCGAGTACTTAAAGGTATCACTAACAAGTGCTTTTAACGAACTATTACTTTTAAAGATAATAATGATAATATTTAAGGTATCATTGTTCGTTTTAGCATTTTATGTTAAAGGCTTATTACACTAGTTAAATTTAGTTGACTGAATTTCAAGAAATTTTTGAAACAAGGTTAGGCCACTGAATGCTGATGAAAGTTAGAAGAAAGCAATGCTCGCTTCTGAATTTAGTTGCTAGCTTAATTAATGCTATTTCCTTTGCTGATTTAAGTATCGACTAAATTCTTCTTCTTGCTTCAAGTGCTTCTACAATGTTGAAGGTTGGCCGTCAGCTTCTTGAATTATTATCTGTCTATTGCCATCCGGAAAAGCTGCTCGACAGAGCTTATGCCGGTCCACTCCCGGATATTACGGAGCCATGTTTTTTTCCGGCGTCCCGCGCGTCGTTTTCCCTCCACTTTTCCCATCATTAACTAGCGACTAACGACTAAATTAAGTCGACTAAATTCAGCCAAATGTAATAACCCTTTTAATCGTTCATCTTTGCTTTAACTTAGTTCCGTGTTTGGATATTTTAATCTTGTATTTAGTTAAAATATGTATATGGTAGTTGAAATTGGACGGCTGCATACAGTAGCGGGAACAACAAGGTTGGTATATGGACGTATTTTTAATAGTCATAAAATTAAAATCGAAGTTACATTTTAAAGATTGGATGTTTGTAGCTCAACTGCGCCAGAACTACTTAACGGCCTCGTACTGCGAACATAATTATGTAGAACTCTGGTTGCATATAGGATACTTCAAAACTTCAAATTATACAAATATGCACATTTACTCTTAGGAGATCGTTATTTTTCCAAATTCATAACATTTGACGCGAGGAGACAAGCTAGTATCTAGCTATACATAATTTAGCCTTCATTTCGACAAAAAAAAGCTGAAGAAAGTGTCAGATTTACTTACACGCAAATGTTAATTACTGTTTGTTTGAAAACGTGATTTTTTGCATATTGCGCTAATTTTCTCATTAAATGCCGTTACAATAATTTTGTTTGAAAAGCTTGTTAGTGGAACATTTTAAAATAATCTAATTCACAAAGTCAACTTATATTATACATTGGTTGTGTGAAAGGCACGAAACAGTTATATTGATATTTTTAAATATAAACGAATCTACGAATACCTTACTGGCTAGCCAATACTGTGACATGTTTCATTATAACATCTTTTTGATCAACAAATGTAAAAAAATGGGATTTAATAAATAAACAACAACAATAACAAACATATACATACTTACTAAACAAACACCCAGACTCAGTGTGAATATTAAAATGAACATTAAAAAAACCAAATGTTTTTATCATAAGTAAGTATTACTCCTAAATGCCTCTAAAATCAATTGCAGCACAATACCATACTATTTTATAGTTTTTCATTTTTATTAATTAATTTTGCTTTACGTGATTACTAAATACAATTGTTTTTTATATATAAACTTTATATAAAAGCAAGTTATAATTTTAACGTGTAGTGATGCAGCTTTTACATATTTTATAACTTTCTATTCTATGCTTTCTTCATTTTACCGTGTAAATGAACAGAATAATACTTAATATAATTTTGCAATACCTTTTGAAAGTTTTAACAGCTTTATAAATCTTGATATAACTATAATTACAATTATGACATCTTTTTAAAATTTATTATGCATATTAGCACGCGTGCAATTTGACACCATCAGCGTACGGGCATAATAAAATCTTATTTGTTAATTTAGGAGATAAAATCTTTTACATCTAATTTTTATATTTAATAATAATAATTTTGTGACAGTATTTTATTTTATTTTTTGCAGTTGAGCAACATTTTCAATTAGAACTTTTGTGATTAATATTTATAAAACTGATATTTTAACAATATAACCTTGCTATGAAATACGTTTATCGATTTTAACGGATCAAAAATAATAAATTAATATTATACACACTAATAATACATTTTTATTATTATTGTTTTACATCATAGTGCTATAATGAATACACCTCTAGAATATTTGTCAAACAAAATACTGTCACAAAATTAAATACATTCTTTTTAGTTCACAACGCGTTATAAAAAAATTCTTTCGCCCATTTTCGACCGTGCATGGTCTCCTTTCTGTGTTTCTCATCTATCCTATGTCTCACTCTTATCTTTTAGAATGGAATGAGATAAATAGCTTATTTCCAAGCGTGTTTACAAAATCACAATGTAGAGCACAATTTTCGCTAAAACGTTTTTTTTTTCGTTTTTCACCTCATTTCGTGGTGGACTCTGTAGCCAAAACCGCCTCTTCAGGAATCCTGTCATCTGAAATGAAAATATACATTTATTTAACAAAAATATTAAAAAAAGTATTTTGTTTTGCTGAAATATCGTGCTGAATTCTGGAGAGGTGGAAGGCTTCGCAGCGGCCTTGGCCACAAGAGAACTGAATGCGGATCATCTCATTTGAAAATTAAGAGATTTCCACCTACCCTCATTTTGTCTTCAAAAATCACAATCGAAAATTGATACATTATATTCGTGCCGTGTGTCAAAGTGTCAACTTCGCGATTTTTGAAGACAAAATGAGGAAGATGGACATCCCCCTTTTCCATTGAGACGCCCTGCGATTTTTGTTTTCTCGTGACCATATCTACTTATTATAATGCTGCTGAAACGCCGAGGTCATTAAATAATAATGCAGATCACGATTAAACTCTGTATAATTTTTACAATATGAGTCCAAATTGCAAAAGTTACAAAACCATAATCTAAGGTCTGGCTTTAAAATTGAGCCCAATGTAAATCAAAATAAATGTTTTTTTTGTAAAGCCCAACAGTTTTAGGAAAAATTGTTGTTTTGTTTTGTATCACGAAATAGTTTTCTTGTCAGCAAGGTTTTTTTTCAAAGTACATCTATAAGTAACTAACTCACTTCACTGACCCAAAATGGGTTCTGGCTGCAAATACCAAAAGACCACTCTTCTCTGTCTTGAACCTTTTCCAGCAGTGAGAGAAATGCTTGAAGCTCGCGTGTGTCTCGTTCTACTTGGTCTTTAGTAGTAGCAAGTATATATAAATATTGTAAAACATGTTATTTTTGCACTTATACAATACCATATCCCTAACAATAAGTTTTAAAAAATATCAAAGATCAAATCGGTTTAGAAACTTCCAACGTCAATTACGTCAAAACAAGTCAAAGATGAAAGCTGAGTTGTGAAAAGCTCGTTTTTTTCTAGGTTAACACGCTCCGCTGAAGACCGCTTCGTCGCTTAACATCAAGCGAGATGGCAGTCAAATGCAAACCTATTAATCTTAAAAATACAAAGGTGAGGATATAAAAGATGTGGCAAGCGGAATTACAGTATCTGATTGAAAAATGACATCAAACATACTAAATAAGTGTTAGTGTAGTGGAAATTATTACGTTTTGTTTAGATTTCTATGCATAGCACCAATATTTGGTAAAACAAGCGTATAATGAAGATTGCCGAGGCATAAGCAAATTTTGACAAATTTAATGTTGTACAAAAGCATTATAATTACAAGGTGATTTTTTGAATATTATTAAGTTAATTACAGCAAGCGGGTACAACGTTATTTAATAATATCAGCGTGTTATATCAACAACATTCTTAATTCATCTGTGATTTAAAAACGTCAAAATTAATCATTATATTCATAAGGTCAATGGTGCAATTAAAAATGCGTGTTGTCGAGCTTTAAGCATAGGATCAAGGCTTTACAAGGTAAGCTTTTCAAAACATACCTCAAGTTAAGTTGCCAACTTCGAGTTAGGCGTTGACGAAGGATGACTTGGTCCTGCCAAGGTGAAACATTTCGAGTATGAGATATTTGGAACCTTACTTGCCTTTATAGAACTAAGTTCCATAGTGAGTTTGTAATACTTAGTTAAAACGTCTTGAATTTTCTGAAGTTAGGTAATTTGACGAGTTTGCATTACTTTGCCTCTACAAAGGTTGTGTGGGATGTGAACTTAGGTACTATGTTTGAAATATGTTTTCATCTTGTTAGCTTTATATAATTGTAGTCTATTTTATCTTATCTGACAGTGAGGTAAATAAAAATGGTGAACTGGCAATGTCTCAGACTGAATAAACGGTAATAATATAATGTTTCATGTGAGATAGTTTTAATTATATTACTAAAGGAAATTTTAACAAAGTATTTGAAACATAAATCTTTTAGTTTTCGTAACACATAATACCGAACAGCCGTATGCCAAATATTTGTTCCAAGTTTTCGTAAACCCGTAACTTGTCAAATGTTTGGGTACCAACCACAGATTTCTAAAACAAAAGGCAGATGGAACGTGCGGAACACAGATCCTTAGGTCCAGAAAGCAAATATCAAACGCCAAAGCAAATACAAACTCCAGTCAGTACGAAACGGACCTCCTTCTCGTACGGGAGTCCCGTGTGATTTTAAGTTTTGTTTAAGATTATGCCGTCTTGTGTCTTCAAACATTGCAAACATTGTTCCCAAAAATAAGAAAAGGAAAGAGGAATATCGTTTGTTGTGTGTAAGTTTGAATATTTTTACTGCTATTAAATAATTTAGGCGATTTAATTTCGATTGATGAATAGAAACACAACACCTCAACGAAAATTGGCTAGTGTTCCTATACTAAATTGAAATCATTTTCCCTAAAGTTAAGGTAAAATATAGATTATAATTTTTTGAAGATACTCGTAAACCAAATTATTTATGTAGATTGTATTATTCTATTTGAAACCCTATTTTATAATCGTAATTTTTTAATTTAATGTGAATCGATGCCTAGCACAAATCCACGTTGTTACTAGTGTTTATAAAAATACTAATAGTGTTGATGAAAACTATAGTTATGAAGCAAGTTTTTAATACTTGTAAGTATGTATAGTGGAGCTTAAAAAAGTAGGCGAGTTCTTTTGAGAGATCTAATCGTTTTATTTAACCTCATGTTATCTGATAGAGTCAGTAGTGAAGTCATTGTCGAAGTATTATACGGTGCTAATTTGTGCGTACATACTTACCCAAAAAAGATATTGGGATCAAGCCAATCGCTGTTGACACCACATATACTGGCCTTGCTGCCAAGGTACGGGTTGTAGGTATAAAACGTAGCTCTTTCGAGCTCCCTGTCCCAACAAACTTGATTTTGGTTCTCTGAGTGGACGTGAGGCTGCTGTTCATTATGTCCTGACTTTCTTTGTCCAAAATTGGGAGAGGGCTGTTAAAGGTGGACGTCAAAACTCCTTTAATTTGATTGATCGTGGAGCCCCATTGTTCGTAGTGAAGAATAAAATTCTTGTCCTCTACAATTTTCTTTCGCAATGTTATGGCGGACCCACAAAATTATCAAAATAATCCCATGCTATCTTCCGTTGGCTATCAACTTGGTGAATCTTCGGCCATGCGACCTTTGCTCTGGTCATTCGCTCTATTCGTCAATTTAACGTCTTCAGTCCAATTTAAACGTTTGGTACTTGGACGACGGAACTTTGGGTGTCGATGTGAATAATGTTCAACTAATTTACAAAAACTCTTAGGCGGTTTTCGTTGGTTTGTATCAACATTTTTGAAAAGGTGAACTTTTAGTTTGCGACACGCGTCCAGACAAAGATTGGATAGTAAACAAATTGAATGATATGGTACCCCAACATCAAATCAGTTGACAAAAGTTCTCTGCACCTCCTGTGTTCACCGATATTAAATGAGTAGTTGCCACCTTTTGTCAAGCATAATATTCAAAATTTTACAAGAAGCTCCGATAGAATACTAAAAATAAACATACACATGACTTTTACTATTATTCGGCGTTGTCTTTTTATTCCGAATTTTCTGTATGAATAGTTGCATGCAAAATCAAAATTCTTAACTTCATAGGATGGAAATAGTAATAACAAGAAATCCTTGCATAATATATAATCGGTATAATAATACATTATTTTAACATTATAATATATGTGTTTATTATACGCGAAGTTTTCCGAAGCTTAGACAACAATAGTGGATTTTTTTACTTAGGACTGGGAACATTACACGCACACCAACGTGAGTAATTTGACAACATCGGTGAGAGCTGTCACGCATACATAACTAATTACTGGCCTCACAGTGTCGTTCACGAAGGTTTCATCTGTTTAGAAATCTGTGGTACCAACAAATACCAACAAATTTTTTGATGTTAGCGACATCAAACGGAAGAACAGAACAAGACAATATTGAGCTTACGTTGTATAATACGGCAGTAAGTATTCTAATACGACTACTCTATATCTAATTACTCGTACGTATATATAATTAATTTTGTTTTGACATAAACTTAAAAACTGAATTTCTATAAGCAATATTAATTATTTCAAATGTTTTGAGTTTTCGATTAGATTATACTGAAAATAGTCGGTATTTCGATTTAGGTATATTATACGCCAGCAGAGGTATTGTCAAACAGTATTTCCATGGTCTACATGCGTTGAACTGAATTGTACAATTTTAAGCCAAAAACATAAATGAGTCTCAATGTTGGCTTAAAAATTATAAATACTTATAAAATTTTAATCAAAATACCATTTCCTTATTTGTCGTACGTAATGTTCAGTGCAGGTCCGCCTGCCATTAACCCATTAACTTTGTCAACTAAAAATAAAATAAATGTTAAATGTTTTATCATCTAATCGAATTTTTAATGTTTATAATAAATCACAACAGTGCGCAACGCTATCCAATTTTGATTTTTATCAAGAAATAGTGCTGATAATGTCAAATATGTCTTGGAGCAGACATTCCTCAATAGCATTACGCATTGCCATGTCTAAACACCTAGGATGGTAGAATATTTTAAAATAACTGTGATATAACTTACCCAGACAGTGAAGCAGAGTTGGAGATGGCAGGACTATTGGACTCGAATTCTTCCTTCGGTTTATCGTTGGCCAGCTGCATCTTCAGCTGGTGCCCGAAACATGCCAGGTCTTCCCTAAACGTGTCCGACCCAGGCGTTGTCGGCTTCTCATCATCACCGGTCGCCATCGCCTCAGCGTCGTTCTTCAGCGGCTCTTGCTCAGACTCTTCCTCTTGATTATATATCTTAAAATACGCAAACGTCAGATAAATGATCGAAATTATAAATGAGGGAATCGGTATCGCCATCGCGTATACCAAGTTGAGGGTATTCTGCCACATGTCCAGTTCTGTGATCACGAGACCTGGGTCTACTCGAGAGTAGTAGCAAGTGTAATTGTTGCCTATAGGCTTGTATTTTCCATAAAAGACAGTGCAGTTCAAAATGGGCGGATAACCACATCCTTTCACATTTGGGAAGAGTCTTGCTCCAGTGAAGTACCATTCTGAATCGTTTCCTTGCAAACCTGTAGGTATGGCATCTGGGAGCTCTTCCTCGGCCATGTCTGGGTAAGATTTGTCAGCTGATGCTTCGTAATTATCGTATTCGTAGTCCTTTCTCAGTGCTCTCTCAACTCTCACTAGTTCTTCTACTTCCCCTTCAGTAACGTTAGGATAATCTCCCAGTTTGTAGTTTACTCTTACTTGAGTACATTCAAAGAGATCTTTTGTGCAGCCTTCTCTGCAAGAAGCCCAAGAACAGTTACTTGCTCCAACCAAGTGTTTCACTTGGGCAGTGACGCATAAAGCCGCCACTGGATCAAATTGCATAAATATAGTGGTGAAAGCTGGTTCGATAACAAACGGGACTAAGAAGAGAAAAGCAAAGAGACTGAAGATTGCGCATAAGACGAAGCTGGCTGTCGTGTAGAAGAGGAGTTTCTCGAGAAAAGTGGGAGGTATTGGAGTTTCTTCGTCGGCCATTTTGGCGTGCGCGCGCTAGGAGCGACCATATCGCTAGTTTCAGCTTGGCTGGGTCATCTCATGCGAATGCGGTGCAGTCTTCTGTAGTTGCTTGAATAGTGTGATTTAAATTGTTTTATTTGTATATTTGATTTTTAAACCATCACATTTTTTGTTTTCTATAGCTGTGGACAAGAAAAGGCTGATTTACGTAATTTAAAATTAAAATAAAATTATAATTTCTCATTAGCCTACCTATCAATTTACTCATAAACCTTCATTGGTAAATTAATCATTCAGGTGTATTTAATGTAAATGGTTGGTGAAGTATGTAGTATAGTGAAGTTCTCATTATGATTAGCTTTTGTCAATAAATGGTCAACCCACACAAAAAAAGTCATAGTGTTATGATTCAACAAATAGGTCAGTGGTATGACATGACAAACTTTGTATCTGTTCCAGTGAGTAACGAATATGATGTATGTAACAATCTTACAATTACTAAAACGAAAGCTTAAAAGTCGAAAATGTTGTTAATATAATTAATATATACATTAATACGTAAAGCAAAAACTATGTAGCCCATTCAAAAACAATTCGAAATTTATGAGCCCATTTAACGAAAATTACGAGGACGAAGAAGTCTGACCCTTTTCATAATGTATAAATATTATAAAGCTGAAGAGTTTGTTTGTTTGTTTGAACGCTAGGATCTCAGGAAGTACTGGTCCGGATTGAAAGATTATTTTTCTATTGGATAGTCCATTTATCGAGGAAAGCTATAGGCTATAGAAAACAACGCTACTATTAATAGAAGCGGAGCATGAATCAAGAATGTAACAAAATCGGGAAAAAATATTCCTTGTTGAGAGTTTTCGTACGTTTCGTGCTTTGACATGACACATGACAGCATGTGTTTAAGATTGCGTCATTGAATATCACAGATTACATACCTCTTGGATATAAAACCTTTTCTAATCAATTTTTTTTCTAAATCTGAGTTGGTACAACCAATTTCCGACAGGTTGCGTAGCAGGTAGCTGAAGAGGTGTTTTGTTTGAAAGCGATATTCTTAGGAATGACTAAACCGATTTCAGTCATTCTTTCACCGTTGTATATGTACGGGATCCTGATGAGTACCTACTATATAATGTACCACAGGCAACGCCGGGGCGGGTATCTAGCTATAAATATGGCGAAGGTGCAGAATACTTTTTTTATGCCAAAAACATTGAATCAATAAAAACATTACACACCACACACGCATAAATAATCTTTTGTTTCTTGATACTGGCTGTGGTCAAATCGAAAATCTGTAGTAAGTAATATTATAAAGGCGAAGAAGTTTTTTGTTGGAACCCGCTAATCTCAGGAGCTACTCGACTGATTCCAAATTGTTTCACCGTTGCAAATGTTCATAATCCCTGAGTGCTTGAGGGTATATTATATAGGGATATTGTGAATTAACAGTGTAATTTCCGAGTACTCAGTCGACCTGTCAGCACTCAGTTTGTCTAATTACCGCCATATCAATAAATCATGGCACTAACAAAGCTGAATCCTGATTCTATCTTGATAGATGACTAATGGTTTATCTAGAAGAGTATACATTTACGCTTTCAATGCATGTGATCAATATGTTATTGATTAAATCAAAGAAGTTGCTTCATGCTTCTGTATATAAGAAAATGCAAAAGGCGGTCCTGCCGTCAAAAACAGTTGTTACTCGATATCTTGATACTCGATTATTATTAGTAGTAGTGGTACATTTACAGCCTCTCTGAGGAAGTATTACTATTACGTTTTTGACAATTCACTGTATTCTGGTTTGAAGGGCAATATTTCCAGAGAAATAAGAGCCCTGGTGGTGTCGAGCCTGTCATACCATTTTATCTCTACGCCCTGTAAGTATTCCGGAAACATTATGATTTGAAATTTAAGATGGAATTTTTTTTTTTAATTGTTTAATTGTTTATTTCAAAAAAAGTACAGCACAATTCTACATTACATGACCAAGGTTACGTAAATTTGAATAAATATTATAAGTAGACGTATCGGAGGGCCCCAAACTAGGCAAAGCCTGTGTCTTGGGCGCCCAATGGTTTCAAGATCAATTCCAGATTAAAATTACACTGTTGACAGTATGCCTTGATAGTATTAATAAGAATAAAACATAAATAACAATGATAATAACAAAAAACTAGTACAAGTAATAAATTAATGCTTACAATAAACTGTAGTTTTCAATCATGTGTGCCGAACTACTTTAACTTTAAAACATTTGACCTGCAGAAATTTAAATTAAATTCTTCTAAAAAATAAAAGTAATAAAATAATAAATGGATCATTAAGAATGGAATACAGTAAAGATTGCACATTCCTGATTGGCGGTAAAATAACTAAAAAATGTGTGATACTTCCCTTATTACTTATTTAACTGGATTATTCGTATAATCAGTCGTTACTTACAATGAGGCGTTTTCCAGACGCAAAAAGACTTGTCAAAGATAGTTCTAAATATTGCCAAGTGTTGGGACCACTGTTGGTTTTTGTGAAATTTATCTAACAAAATACGACATTGGCGCCACCTACGCTGAAATTTAGAATTGTCTTTGACAGGTATTTTTGCCTCTTGAAAACTTTTGCCTCATTGTACGGTGAATTTTCACCGTTTGAACTTGTGTGAGTGTGCTTATGATAAGCGCACTTTGCAATGGTGTAAGTGAACACGAATGAAAGAAGCTGACAGATTTAAACGCCCTTCAAAGAAGGAGGAGGTTTTTGTGTTTCTTTAACAGACTTCAAAAAAGGAGGCTATTGATTCGGTTGTGTTTTTAGGGTTCCGTAACCAAATGGCAATATACGGGACCCTTATAAATTAGTCATGTCTGTCTGTTTGTCCGTCCGTATGTCACAGCCACTTTTCTCCGAAACTATTGAAACTTGGTAAGTAGATGTATTCTGTGAACCGCATTAAAATTTTCTTACAAAAAATAGAAAAAAACAATAAATTTTGGGGTGTCCCACACTTAGGATTGAAACTCAAACATTTTTTTTCTATCAAAACCATACGTGTGGGTTATCTATATATAGGTCTTCAAATCTGATATTGAGGTTTCTAACATATTTTTTTCTAAACTGAATAGTTTGCGCGAGAGACTCTTTCAAAGTGGTAAAATGTGTCTCCCCCCCCTGTAACTTCTAAAATAAAAAAAATACAAAACTAAAAAAAAATATGATGTATATTCCCATACAAACTTTCCACGAAAATTGGTTTGAATAAGATTTAGAAAGTAGTTTTATTTAAATACGTCATAAATTAACTGTTGTTAAAACACTGATTAACAACGAACTACAAGAACTTTTATATTATGTTACTTGTTGCTACGGAAGCCTTCATGAGCGAGTCCGACTCGCACTTGACCACTTTTATTTTTTGCATGTATGTTCCACGATAGAATTTAGGGGATGATTGGCCCCTTATATCGCGGTCTGTCTTTTTGAAAAAGGTTGTAAAATAGTTAACTGACATATTTATAACATATCGAGTATGAGAATTTAAGAGAAGTTAAGTCATTATTTTGGGAGTTTAAAGTGTCACAACCAACGGAAAGTGCCTGGAAGTAAGTGCCTATAACTTACGTGAAAATCAGTTAACAGAAAATACGTGAAGTAAGTATTATTTTTATGTACCTTCATCACCTCATTTCTCAAAATTGGCTGTCTGAGCAAGTTAGCGAGTAAGCATGTGTTCTTAGTGTATACTAACTCTACTCAATCGTCCAAATTTCGTTCATCAGAAAATACGTGACCCTACGTGAATACGTGAATACGCCCTGGGACCTTACTCTATTATAAAGCTGGGTGACAAATCCACGCTTGCTGACGCCAAAGAGGATGTAAATTGGCAGAGCCTGTGACTGTGGGTTGTTGTGCTTTGAGTGGCCAACGGGTAATATTTTATTACATAATAAAACAATTGATTTTCAGATTTTAAATCAAAGATCCTATTTTATGTGAATGCATGAGTTCCTGTTTCAACACTTTTTATTTTTTACTTTTTACTTTTTACTTTTTACTTTTTACTTTTTACTTTTTACTTTTTACTTTTTACTTTTTACTTTTTACTTTTACTTTTACTTTTACTTTTACTTTTTACTTTTTACTTTTACTTTTACTTTTACTTTTTACTTTTTACTTTTTACTTTTTACTTTTTACTTTTTACTTTTTACTTTTTACTTTTTACTTTTTACTTTTTACTTTTTACTTTTTACTTTTTACTTTTTACTTTTTACTTTTTACTTTTTACTTTTTACTTTTTACTTTTTACTTTTTTTTACTTTACTTTTTTACTTTTTACTTTTTACTTTTTACTTTTACTTTTTACTTTTTACTTTTTACTTTTTACTTTTACTTTTACTTTTACTTTTACTTTTTACTTTTTTTACTTTTTTACTTTTTACTTTTTACTTTTTACTTTTTACTTTTACTTTTTTTTTTACTTTTTACTTTTTACTTTTTACTTTTACTTTTCTTTTTACTTTTTTTTTTACCCCCCTACTTTTACTTTTACCTTACTTTTACTTTTTTACTTTTTACTTTTTACTTTTACTTTTACTTTTACTTTTTTACTTTTTCCCCCCACTTTTTACTTTTACTTTTTACTTTTACTTTTACTTTTACTTTTCTTTTACTTTTACTTTTTACTTTTACTTTTCTTTTTTTTTACTTTTACTTTTCTTTTTTACCTCACCTTTTTTTACTTTTTACTTTTCACCTTTTACTTTTACTTTTCCTTTTTCTTTTACTTTGGAAGTAAAAGTGTTGTGGGTTCGTATCAACGATATGCTCCGATGCACCGATCGGGCGGCGCCGGTGCTGGGGAATGTTGACGTGGGTGTTACACGCTTTTTAGGGTTCCGTACCCAAAGGATAAAAACGGGACCCTATTCATGAGACGTCGCTGTCCGTCCGTCCGTCTGTCAGCAGGCTGTATCTCAAGAGTCGTGATAGCCAGACAGTTGAAATTTCACAGATGGCGTATTTCTATTGCAGTTATAATAACAGTAATACTAAAAATTAATAAATATTTAACCTGGGGTCCCATACAACAAACTTGATTTATTTACTGCTTCTTTCTCGATACTAACAACGGCGACAGGTAGACGCTTTAACTATTCGCAGAATATTTAGTTTTATGTTATCTTTAAATAAAATTAATAAAATAAAATAAATAATTAAGAGGCGTCCTAACATAAAAAAGAGGTTTGCCGTGTGTTTGCTAATGGTATCGAACCCTTCGTGCGCGAGTCCCACTCGTACTTGGCCGGTTTTTATATAATCTAGTGACTTCACGTCACCGATATCCGAATTAGAGATATATCTGTAGCCATAGAGATGACGAATTGTTCAACACTAATACTGTTTAAAACTAAAATTATGAGGTATAAGTTTTCACTTTTATCGGCCCTTATAGTTAAGTTATAGTTAAGCCCTTTCATTTGATACCCATTTGGTTGTGAAAATAGACATTTATTTTGCCATTTTGTAGAAGCGGCCATCTTGGATTAGAAATTTGTCATAGTGCAATGTATTCTACTAATCAAGCCCTTTCGTTTGATACCCACCCATATTGAGGTAGTAGTGAAAATAATAATATAATACACCATTTTGTGGTGACGGCCATCTTGGATTTGATTTTTATAGTGTTTAGTGTTCTACTAGTCAAGCTCTTTCATTTGATACCTCATATTGAGGCAGGTGGTGAAGAAATATTTTGTCCGCCATTTTGTGGCGGCGGCCATCTTGAATCGATATTAACCAAACATAGCTAATAACATCCGCACGGATATTAACTTTCAAATAAAAAACCTGCATTGAAATCGGCCCATCCGTTTGAGCTCTACGGTGCCACAGACAGACACACACACACAGACAGACAGACATACAGACAGACATCGACGTCAAACTTATAACACCTCTTTTTTTGGTCGGGGCCGGGGGTTAAAAATGGCTTATCGAGCAATCTTTCTACGAATTTTATAATTTTAGAATATGAGTGCAACGGCACATTTATTGATTTTTAATTTTTTATGACATTATTATGGTTTTATTTTGACATGTAAAATGATATTTTATGAATGAATAATGATATGATATGATATGCAAGGTTTGAATGAATATTTGACATACCGCAGTTGGTAATGTTCAGTATTGAATTTGGCAGTTGAGCTATTCATATTATTTGTATAGGTATTGTAAACAAGGTTCCAACTCAGTAGATTCCAGCTAAATTCCTGTCGCCAGTCAGTCTAGGCAGGAATCCAAATATCGATCAGACTACAAGAGCTGTTGTTGTTAGTTTGAAATGTTGAAGCGTATGAATAAATGTAATAGAATTTAGTCTTTGAAGAGATACTGACACAGAGATAGATGTACTAGTGGTGTACTTGCTATTTTCCAGTAATGATATAGCATCAATCATTGCCACCATTTCTGTGTCTTGCTTAGAATAAATAGTGCTTTTCCAATCCAACAACCTTATAGTTTGAATCCAAATTATAAGGTTGTTACCCGTGTATTTATTTAAAATGTGTAATAACCATGTTAGTTTTCATACTAAGACTATAAGGTTGCTTTCAAACTACTGGCTACTATTGTTTACTTTGCCTTGTTTTGATAGTGTAGTATAAGCAACACGCTTGTCTATAACAGCATAATCCCACGCAGCTATTGGAACATGAAGAATCGAAATAATTAGCCAGCACTGCACTGTGTTAGTGACCCAGTGATCTAAGATGATTTATCTCTATGGTTTCTATTTTTCCTGGAAATAGTGTCCAGTTATGTCCCGTTACGCTCATTGTCCCGTTACACAAATTGTCCGCTTGCGGCGCATCTATTGACGTGACAACGTCTAATAAATCGATGAACGCTGGGTGTATGCACAAAAAAGTGTCCCGTTATGTCCCGTTACGCTCATTGTCCCGTTACGCACATTGTACGCTTGCGCAGTATCTATCAATATTTTGTTATGACGTTGTCACGATAAACTATCGTCCGTAAACCAACCGACTTTACAGACAACCAATTTCATTTTTTACTAATGCATTATATATCACTTTAAAATTTCATCTCGATCGATGCAGAACTTTTTGAGTATTTGAAGCGTACACAAACCAAAATAACGTTTTTACATATAAAAAAAAACATAGGGGTCGAATTGATAAACTCCTCCTTTTTTTTGGAAGTCGGTTAAAAAGATTAAGAAGAAGATTACCCGATGCAGTGAATTTCATGTCACCTAGCAGACAATCCCAATTACTCTATTAATTTTGTAAAAATCAAAGTTTGGATGTTGGTGCTCAATTACGTCGGAACGGCTGAACGGATCAGGTTGGAATTAAAACTTCAGATCATTGTCTAAAATTTGTCTTATAAATAATAAGGCTCTCTGAAAGAAACAGGATCATACATATCAGGAAAAGCAAATAAATAAGAATAGAGTGCAAAAGTAACAGCAAGAACAAAAGTAGCGTGTCGTCACTTAATCTAGTTAAAAATAAACTAGGTACTTAACGATACTATACACTTACACGATTTATCCATCGATATAAATCAAAGGATGTGCCCTCCCAAACTTCAGGCGCACGAAATTATGTTATCTTTGGGACGAGTAAACTCACTCTTTCCGTTTTAGCCGATTGTAGGAAGCGGTGAACGCCGGACGTTTATACCTATCACTATTCGTTTTCAACAACCAAAATAAGTAGAACCAGCCCTTAAGTTCCTGGATCTTGCGTTTCCAACCCCCACAAACAGCCTGTTGTACAACTCGACTATTTTTAGTCTCAGGGTCGTGCACTAAGTTTACCGATTCGCGGTTTCCACTCCACTTAACTTCTTCTCCAACAATTACAGGATCTATGAGCGACTTTGTAGAGGTAGAACTCTTTGCAGTCTACCTGGAGAAGTACCACAACCAGTTATTCTACCGCTAAGTAGTAGTGTAAAATGTACACAAAAAAAATTAACTTGAACGTGCAAAGTCAGTTTGAAGGGCTCAAAATACTCAAAAAGTTCTGCATCGATCGAGATGAAATTTTAAAGTGATATATAATGCATTAGTAAAAAATGAAATTGGTTGTCTGTAAAGTCGGTTGGTTTACGGACGATAGTTTATCGTGACAACGTCATAACAAAATATTGATACACAATGTGCGTAACGGGACAATGAGCGTAACGGGACATAACGGGACACTTTTTCGTGCATACAGCCAGCGTTCATCTATTTATTAGACGTTGTCACGTCAATAGATGCGCAGCAAGCGGACAATGTGTGTAACGGGACAATGAGCGTAACGGGACATAACGGGACACTTTTTCGTGCTATACACCCAGCGTTCATCGATTTATTAGACGTTGTCACGTCAATAGATGCGCCGCAAGCGGACAATGTGCGTAACGGGACAATGAGCGTAACGGGACATAACTGGACACATTTTCGTGCAAGCAGCCGGTGTTCATCGATTTATTAAACGTTGTCACGTCAAAACACCGATATTCACACACTAACATAGCACTAATTACCTCTAGTCCCAATGTCCCAAACTAAAGAAAGGTGGGTAAGAAAGGTACTTCCCCAGGCGGACACCACAAAGAGATCTACCACTACAAAAGTCTTCACACCCCTGCGTAATACAAAAGCATTTGACATGATCAGTAGGTAAGTTAGAAAGCTGTCAGCCAGTTTGCTTACAATAGAATTAACAATAGGCTAGACTCGCCGCCAAGCCGTCTCGACAGCAATCCGGCCTATCGATTCTACATAACTGGCATTCAATACACATAGCTCTAGATGTTATTTGAGTTACTCCTTGAAATAGACACTCTGTCTATATATGCTTTATAGTCTAAGATCCGAAGTAACATCGACTTTCGCGCATCTCTTTCATGAATGAAAATTATTTTATAGGTAAGTAACTATTGATCCGCCCCGGCTTTGTCCATTGTACTATATTGTAAAGACTTATTTAATGGATAATGTTGATGATTTCATTAAGGACAAAAATGTATGGCAAAATTGTTTGTCACAAATGTAACTACCAATTAATTAAGAGTATTTTTACATCATAATTTAAAGTTTTGGATTACAAATATTTTTTTGCTCTTTGATGAAGCTTTTTATAGCTGATTCCATTGGACAAGGCCTCTTTACAGACGCTTACTGTTAAATATTAACTCTTGTTTATGTATTTAAACTGTTTTATTATATTATTTTGTAGATAGATAGATAGATACTCTTTATTGTACACACCAAAATAAAAACAAAACAGTAAAAGAAAAAGAAATACATGAACACTAGTGTTAGTGTTGTTTGTAATTGACGTTACCAAGTTTTCTTTGTAATATAATGGTTTGAAGAAATAAATTGAATTGAATTGAATAATCAGCTTTATAATATTACTATACTCTATAAAGCTTAGAGTTCGTTTGTTTGATTGCAATAATTTCACTAAAGAAAGTGTTATAATGACGCAACCTTATAAGATAGACACATGCTGTCGGGGACTTCAGCGCACGCAACGAAAGCTCTCAAAACGATCCATTTCTATTGGTAGCGTAACATTATATAGTCTATAGGACTCTGATTCGAACCAGTTCGAATCAAAAGGTTACTTTTTTGTTGGATAGTCCATTTATCGTGGAATCCTATAGACTATATAATGTTACGGTACCAATAGAAATGGATCGTTTTGAGAGCTTTCGTTGCGTGCGCTGAAGTCCCCGACAGCATGTGTCTGTCTTATAAGGTTGCGTCATTATAACACTTTTATGCCAATCAAATCGTGGATAAAACATGTGTCGCGTAATTAACATATATATATATATAATACAATACAAAACAAAACACTTTATTCGCACCACAAACAAAGTTGACAATAAGTAACATATAAAAAACATAAACATAATGGGCACAAAAGGCGATCTTATCATTGATTTATAAGGAAACAAGATTATATATATAAAGACATCCGAGCGAAAAATTCTGGGCAGGTTTCATTTTGGGTTTTCACTTCATTCATGACACACTTTTTGCGTGTGACCCTATATCAATGTATTCAAACAAGTACCTGGCTACTCAATAGACTGAGATAGACAAATTGGTAAACCCATCGGTACCTACAAATAAAAAAAAATGCTAGTCGGGAGAACGGCGACTACCGATCTGGAGCCCCAAGTTCGAATTCGCGCCACTGTCTTTACGAAGTCATATGCGTAATGCCGCTTAAAAACGGCGAAAGAACACATCGCGAGGAAACCGACTTGTAAGTACCTAGAATCTTTCGATGTCGTGCGTGATCCACCAACGCGCATTGGGCCAGCGTGGTGGATTATGGCATTGGGACTCGAGACATTCTCTCGCAAGCATCACGCTCTACATGTCGGTTTCCTCGCGATGTGTTCTTTCGCCGTTTTTAAAGCCACGAATCTCAGCGGTGGGAATGTTTAGTGCACTGTTTATTATGTTCCTACGAAACGCGATAAGAATATTAGAAGTAATTTTGTCATCCCATCGATCGGCCCAGAAACCGCGGAGTAAAATTATGATGTGGCAGGAATGGGTTCGCGACTGTCGTCCAATTCGATCCGGTAACCATATCAAGGCTAACCTCGGAATCCTATGTTTTACGGTATCTAATAGGTACGGTATATATGTATAGATACAGTACGTATAGATACGGTATACTTATGTATATAGTAAATACTTTACTTTGACGTATGCGAAGAAGGGGCCGGTTTTTGTGCGTAATGCCGCTAGCTTAAAACGGTGAAGGAAAACATCTTGAAGAAACCGATATGTACCTAGAATCTGTCGAAGTCATGTGTCATCCACCAACGCGCACTGGGCCAGCGTGGTGGATTATGGCCTTAACTGTCTCCTTGCGTGAGAAGGCCCCGAGTCCCCGCAGTAGGAACATTTTGTGTTGATGAAAAAAGAGGAGGCTCTTAATCGACTTATAAGTACAAATGTTTTTTTATAGTGTATGTTACACGATAGTTCTGCTAATTGAGAATCCATTGTGATGATTTTTTTTGTTATAAAAAATCAGAGGTTCCATACTTTTTTTTTTATTACTGATTTTGGAAAAATAAATTCAATTGATATAATCAAAACTTCTAACACTTATTACTCCGCTTGGACTGAGTTTAGAGGTAAAGTTGTCAAAATAAATTGTGATGGTTACATCATTTTGAACGAAAATAAAAAGGTTCGGTCTATGTTACAGCGAAAACAAATAAAAGGCGCCACTAGTCCATACAAATCCGGCTTTGTCTGTTTATCGAAATCTGTGTTGAAGTATAAAATTTCAATTTCAATTCCTCAATTTTGCTCATATTTTTCTGGACACCGTAGTCATAGCTTCTTATGAAATTTTGTTGAGTGTCTAAATTTGATTTTAAATTAAAGTTGCTTTATGTTTTTCCCGGAGAACCTCCAACTTTTTAAATGATTGTTTTGTTGATCAATCACGTAGTATGAACAAAAGTATCAATCTGAAACCCAATATAGGGTTCCAAAGGAAGTTCTTGAACTAAATGAGTCAGAATTTAAAACATACGTTAAAAACTACCTGACACAAAAAGCGTATTATGGATTTAAGCAGTTTATAGAGGACAAGCGTGTGTGTGGGAATTGTCCAGCTCTTAGAGGGATGAGTTGAATTGCATAAAGTCTTTGAGCATGAGACGAGACATAATATCATAATTGATTAAGATTGTGTTTTTCTCCGGCACTGTTGTGATAGACATTTGTCAGTACTGAAGCCGGAGAGAGGGTTATAACCATAGTTTGACATTCTATTTTTAGTTCTAAATAACAATTACGATTTGACTGACATTAATAACAATTATTTTTCATGAAAATTATAAAGAATTTGTGTGTAATTATTCTGCCATTTTAATTTATATTTTTATGTGACGACTGAGACTCTGATTTTATTTATTTTGACATTTTAATTTTAATTTTGTGTGACAATTGAATATTATTATGTTTTGGATTTTTTATGGATTTAATTTGTTAATTTTATATTTATGGGTATAATGGCCTCAAATAAATGTTTTTTTTTTTTTTTTTTATAATAATAATTGAATTTATTTTAATTAAAGAGTCAAGCCGTTGTCAAGGCTCTTTTACAGCTGCATAATCTTTTGAGTTTATTCGCTACATAGTATTGTTTCACATTAGTTTGTTTAAGTTGTTTAAGGAATTATGTTTTTTATTGTAAATAATTGCTCTTCACTTGTCCAAGTGTTTCCTGACTGAATGACTGAATCTAATGTAAATAAATATATATGACTATGACTAAATAGATGACGAAATGAGACATATATTACTTTTCATCTTATTCGAAAACTGTGGGTTTATTTAGACTATTTCTTTTATCCTACGTGAACGGAGCCGTGGTCACGTATTATTTAATTATGCTTAAAAAATATTTAGCCATAAATATGAGTAATGTAATCAATACATTGTTTAAAAAGAACCTTTTTTTCTATAAGATGTTAGTATTATAATAAACAACGTGCTTGTCCCAAACAGCACCGTGCTATGCAGACAATTGAACAAGCAGAGTTCAAATTACTACCTAGCACTGCACTCGTCACCCGGACATTGAAATATTTCATAATAACCTTAAAAAAAGAAGCACTCCAGGAGTGCCGACAATAATGAAAACCATTATACATACTGATGTACATCGGTTACGGGTATTGTAGTTCAATATTTTTTTCCCATCTATACTAATATTATAAAGCTGAAGAGTTTATTTGTACAGATGCGTTAATCTACGGAACTTCCCATAGTTCCGTAATTGCAAAAAATATTTCATCATTTCATATGTACATGATTTTTGCGGGCTATAAACTATATATTTTATGTACCACGGGCGAAGCCAGGGTGGACTGCTAGTACTCATATAAAGAGGTGTCTGTTACGGAAACGGCATAGTACTTCAATTGTTTTTTTTTCCATCTCAAACGTAGTTCAATTGTTTTTTTCCATCTCAAATAAAGCCCGAAACGCAATAAGAACTTTTCATAAAAAATACGACATTATATTATATGTATACTTGTATACATTACTTTGAGTAATGATATGCGGGTGACCCCTAAAGCCGCAACATTTTCTGCGGAAAAATCCTTTCATATAAGAAACAAAACTATTTCACTTGAATTTTCTTTGAATGTTCATTTTAAACATTAATTTGTATTTTTTGAACTCACTAGATACCTACGTAGAAGCCGAATATTTTTTGTTTTATTTATTAATAAGTACATATTAAGTTTTTTCTCGCATAAGTGAAATGTTAAGTTGCTTGCTAAGAAATAAAAATAACAACCAGAAACTTTGAAAATGTTTTTATGCTCTTACTTTTGTTTTTTTCACTAATTGAAGTGTTAATTGTACATTTATGAATTAAAACTTCAATTTGTTTCCAATATCATTAAAACATAAATATTATTATTTACATTTTACGACTACACTACTATATTACTTCAAATAACTGTCATAATCGTTATGAAACCATTTCTTTAGAAAAAGCTCCGAATCTCGTCAGTGCAAACACAAAATACGCAACTTTATATCATACTCAAAAGTGTGATAAACTTGAAGCGTGATTAGGGTAATGATTTAAAGCCAAAAGTCTATTTTTGAACGAAAACAAACCATTGCCCTGTGATCACAGCAAATACACTAACAATATCAACTAAGGCACACCCTCGGGATTCCCTAATCAATTCTACATTAAACAGTCAATAAAAGACCGAACTTCAAAGAAACCAAGCCTTGGATTAAGGTTTGAGTTGTAAAATAAAACTAACTCTTCCTCTTTCTGTATTATATCATTGTTACATAACCTAACCTCAAAGAAAAAGCGAAACGTCAATTTTCAGCCAAAGATATAAATTGTTGTGATTCAGTTTTCTTTTAAGCAATCCATAATACTCCTACATCTTTATTAGTATAAATAATGAACTATTGACTTAATAAATAACAATTATATGATGATTGTGAATGAAATAAGCGCTTGTTTTGCTGTTAATTGTATTTCTAACGTGAAGTATTCAACGATTTGTAAAACAACGCAACGTTAGATGTAGAAACGTTAACATTTCTGACATAATGCAGTAATGACTTAACAATACCCCCATTTACCCCTTTCATGGGCCCTAACAGCGAAAAACAAAAGCTGAAAACGATATGGGGTGGTAGTAGTGAGGTTGTTATGTGGTAAAAACTAAAAATAAACGTTAATATGAGAAGTAAACCAGCCTTTTTGTACGTTCGCCTTTGACAGCTAATTTTGCAGTTTCTAAAACACCAAAACACTTGACAACGAAAAGACATTAAATATTTGAAAGGAACACTAAGTTTTTAGCACTAGGTCATTATATTTAGAAGTTGAAGCGTAATTTTAAGATTTTTTTATATAGACGACGCGTAGGGGACGTCTCCACGTCGTGTCAATAGCGCGTCTGGGTAGCTACTGGGCGCAGGGCGATTGCTGTCAGCCTTATAGGCACGTATAAAGCCTCGAATTAATTTGATTATTTTAAATCAATTTATTCTTTTACACAATATTTTCACATCTACAAAAAATATTGAAAACTTTTTTACGGATTTTTGTTTGTTTTTTTTTTTTAATTTTTAATTTTTTACTTAGACTTTAAATTACGGTTATAAAGAAACGAATCAAAGTTTGAAAAACGAATAGAATTGTTCGAATTTTAAAATAGTTACATGACATTGTTTAGTAGGTATGCGCGCGTCGGTATTGCGGGTCGATAGAGCTCGAACAACCGGCGTCAGACAGTCTTTCTGTTTTACAATTCTCATACATTAAGATTATTTTCGTTTAACTGGCAGCCGCGCCACTGGAACAAAATTAAGGTATTCGTATGTATGTATTGTGAGGGAAATTGATTCTTATGTGGAGCAGAGTAGGTAATTTGAGGTGTCTCCGGTTGAGCATTGCGACTGAGATGCAATGAATGAAGGCTTTGTGAGCGTAATGGGGATTCTCTTTGGGGTAGGATATGGGTAGTTACGGGACTTTGGTTTACCGTAGCGTATGTGCTCCTAGAGTGCTGCTACGAGTAATAAAAAGTTAAGTGTTTTTTTATTTACTAAAATATTTTTCAATTACAATTTTTTTAAATTTTATTTTTCCGGTTTACAAAAGAGTTCGACCATTATAAATATTTTATTTATGTAAAAATATTTTTTATTATTTAAAATGGTAGATATTTATTTACTAGTAAGTATAACTATTACAATAAGTCTTCATATTAATAAACACTAAAAAGGCAAAAAAAATCTGAATATTAGACAGTTTTCATAGTTTAACACAATTTTGGATGGGTAAAAAAAAGAGTTTATCATACTTTAGACGATTTGACTTAAAAATTACATACTTTATTTGATTTTCAAATTTTGTTTGAGTTAATTGTAGTTGATTTGGACGAAATTCTATATCAATCTATACCTTTATAGTTCTGCAAGTAAGGCTCCGCCGTTTTCCTGTTATTTTTCTGGGATAAAAAGCAGCCTATGTGAAATTCCGGACTGTAATCTACCTGTGTTCTAAATTTCAATTCGATGTGTCCAGGAGCTGCGATGTGATTGAGCTACAAACATCGAAACTTTCACATTCTTTTGAACGTTTCTAATTCAGTCACGTCGGAACGTCTGAACAGATTGCGTTTAAATGAACGCAGATATATAGTCTAGAATAAACACATAGGCTGTAGGTATATTGATAGAGGAAACGGGAACTATACGGGTGAAACCGAGAGGTTCTGCTAGTTTAAAATATTAGTAGAAAATCAAATTTTAATACTTTTATTATATCAGCATACATTTAAGTACATCAAGTCAGCTGAAGGCTTTGGATTTTATCGAGAAAGGAGCTCGTAATAAGTACGCTTCCATTTCAGAAGAACCTTACATTATTCTACCGCCAAGCAGTAATGTGATAACATCACTGTGTTCCGGATTGAAGGGCAATCTTTCCAGATAAATTACAGGGCATAGAGATCATCTTATATCTCTAGGTGTCGAGTGCAGTGCAGTGCTAGGCAATGATATGGAGTCTTTACGTTCCAATAGCTGAATACTGTGCTGTATGTCCGAGCGACACGATGCTAGTTTTTCAAGCTGAGATATCAAGCTAGTTCTAGCTTCGTGTAGACAATGTTACGTAACGCCAGTTTTGTCTACAAGTAGTTAGAAACATTAGCTTACTAGCTTACTAACACTAACTTGCCATCCTAGCTTGGGAAAGCTAGCCTCGTGTAACTCGGGCATTATGAGCAGGCGTGTTACTTACCATCAGGCCAGGCGCGGTCCCAGCCTCGAATTTTGGAGGGGGTCACCAGTACGCAGCCTCAGGTTTTGGGTCACAAGTAGAAATACAATAAATCGAGCAAAAAATACTTTACTAGTATCCCCCAAGATTTTACCCGCGTAGTTCCCGTTCTAGTTGTTTTCCCGCGTTAAAAAATAGTCTATATACTATTAGATATTTTTAATTTTCTTAGATTTTTTGTTTAACTTAGTCGATTTTGGGGGGGTCATGTCCCCCGTGACCCCCCCCCTCGGACCGCGCATGCATCAGGCATATGTCCTGCTTGTCTTGTCTCTCGTAAATTATAAAATAAATTATTCTTAGCTAACAACTCCCTTGTGTCTAAAATACTTCAAAGTTGCCAGAAATACATTGCTGCAAAGTTGAACGTTTATATGTTTTTTATTGGATTCATTTTGGGGATTGTGCAGCAGATCCAATATCATCTTATAATATCCACCTACGGCGAATATTTAATTGGATAACGGGACACTCACGTGTATACGGTCGGTCAATCCGACTTGAGTTTCGGCCGACATGACAAATAAAGTTCTGTTGCTCTGTAATCTAAATAATGAAATCAACGCCGTAAAGTGCTACAACCACTCTAAAAGCCATAATTTGTGAAGACACTCAATGTCTATTGCCATTTGCAAAGCTATAAACTGCACCTTTTCTATTGCTACTATTGATTCCTTAATATAATCTCACACGCATTACTCTCGTTTTTTTCTGAGTTAAAAAAGTAGTCTATGTATTATTGTAGACTATATAGAGATCAATGTATCAAATTTCATCCAGATTTCTTCAGTAGTTTTTTTCTCGAGAGAGTATCCATACACATACTTTCGCGTATTAAAATTAACGTGGTTGTTACTCATATTTAATTGGATAACGAGACACTCACGTATATACGGTCGGTCAATCCGACTCGAGTTTCGGCCGCGTCCGGCGGCCTTTTTCAAAGCTGTCCAAGGGTGGCTGCCCGTTTGGCACCTACGGCGAAGTTGGGAGCTGTCTTTGACGGGTATTTTTGCCTCTTGAAAGCGCCCCATTAACATTCAACTTACATATATAAGTAGAGTAAGGCTGTTATTGGGCATGAAGTTTAAAAAGCTGTTTTATATAACTACTTTAAGTTTAAGATATGACTTTGTGCATGTTGTCATTCCTAAATAAATAAATAAATAACTCTTACTTTTTTAACCACTACAAAAAAAGAAGAGGTTCTCAACATAAGAGCACAATGACACGGAGCTATTGAAACACGAAGAGACCAAATCAATACCTAGCACTACATTGCGCTCGTCACCTTAAGATATTTTGTACAAGATATTTCATCTCTATGCCTTGTAATTTCACTGAAAATATTGCCCTTCAAACCGGAACACAGTAATGTTTGCACATTACTGCTTGGGGATACAATAACTGGCAAAACTTTACCACTTTACTCAGGCGGACTCTGCAAAGAGTCCTACCAGTACTACTCTAGGCGTGAAAACATAACAGACAGACAGACTAAGCTAATTTCGTATTTTACATTAGCAGTGATATTAAGTCTATAATACAAGCTACTCTAGACTGCAGGCCCGTGAACAAAATTTATGGGTCATCAGATACAGCAGGAGACCTATGTAGAATGATAGAAGGGTATAAAGTAATAAGATTGAGCACTATGCCGTCACTTGTAAGCTGTCCAACTGAGTGCAGTTGAAGAGGGGGGTTCTAAACCTCGATCATTTCTCTTTGTTACATGATTTTTGTACGGCGTTGTGGAATAATAGATTAGAAGAGGTATTGAAACAATAAAAATTATACATTTAAAAATTCTAATTGTTAGTTTGTAAAAAAAAATCATGATTTTCCGACGATTTACAGAGTAAATTTGGTCATTTGATTATGTACGGCATTGGTTCCATACAGTTTCAATACCTCTTCTAATACATTATTTCGCAATGCCGTACAAAAATCATGCGGCAAGGAGAAATGATCGAGGTTTAGAACCCCCCCTCTTCAACTGCACTCAGTTGGACAGCTTACAAGTGACGGCATAGTGTTCAATCTTATTACTTTATACCCTTCTATCATCCTACATAGGTCTCCTGCTGTATCAGATGACCCATAAATTTTGTTCACGGGCCTGCAGTCTACTCGTACAACAGATCTTTTCACTTGTCACGAAGAGCTAGCTTTGTTTGGCATGTCATGTATGAACTTATAAGTCTTCTCAACGTCATATCGAGAATAACTTTTCGAATCGTTAAATAAGTACCCTAATTCTTAAAGGTTTCTTTACGTAGCTAGAGATCTGAATTGTTGTCAACAAAACATTTACATACATTTTTTAGTCACAAAGCCAAAAAAAAATGTAGTAGTGGTAGCACTCTTGGCAGAGTCCGCCTGGGGAAGTACCACACCTTTGCCAGCTACTCTACCTCCAAGCAGTAATGTGCAAACATTACTGTGTTCCGGTTTGAATGGCAATGTTTATAGTGAAATTACAGGGCTTAGAGATATAATATCTTAGATCTCTGGGTGACGAGCGCGGTGCAGTGTTAGGTAAAAATTTGGACTCTTCATGTTCCAATAGCTGCTTGTTGCTGTGGCGTTATGTGGCAGGCATATTGCTTATCTCCAGGCACATGATCTCTGGAAACATTGCCCTTCAAACCGGAACACTATGTTTGGATGTTTACACATTACTCATAGTGTATTATTATAATATTGCAATTGTTTCATTGAAACTTATTATATTGAGAGATTTACGAAAAAAAGATGTGATACCCCATTTTGTGGTGGCCGCCATCTTGAATAAATTTTTATTAAACATAGGTAGGTCAGAACACCAGAATGCGAAGCGAAGAACGTAGAATTCAATGAATTCATTATATAAACAAAAGGAATAATAGTCAATTATTGTCTTCGAGAGCAATGATGCCACACGCACGCACTGACACGACACAAAATTCAAATCCCTCCCGTTATCCGTTGGGGGTTAAAAATTATTAGTGAATCCGGCAAAACATAGGCCACCATTACTAGTTCGCTTCAAAGTCTCTGAACATGTAATACCCAGTTACAAGTAGGTCAGGCTTCATAATTAGAGCCATTCAGGCGCTACTAAGCTTCACCACATGAAAGGCATTACTTACAAGTTTCTTGGTAAGGATTGGGGCTTTTCAAAACACATTTTTCTAACCTACTATTACGATAAATGTCAATGTTCGGATGACGTTTGTTGCTCAATCACGTTGTTACACTCCGCGAGGTATAAGCTGAGCTTTGCATTAGTGTGAGTGATCACCAATCAGGCAGGAGCGCGGCGAGACAGAATGGCGTCGCGCCTAAGGCCGGTTGTCACACCTACACTATCCATGTACACTCACACAAATGCAAAGCTTAGCTTATGCCTCGCGGAGTGTACATATGTACGGTTTGAGTTGAAATTTGGAACGCAGATTATATATAGCCTGGAACCACTCTTAAGCTACTTTTGATCCCGGGAAAATAGCGGAAACAAGAACTACCCGAGTAAAAAGGTAAAACCCACAGGCTCGGCTAGTGTATTATAAATGCGTAGTTTGTAATATACCTACCTTCGTTACTCGTTCATGCCAAAATTACTTAAAGGATCAGGATGAAATTTTGTATGTAGGTGGGTCATCATCAACAGCCCACTAAATGTTCCCACAGCTGGGACTCGGGCCTTCTCTCGCAAGGAGAAGAGATCTGAGATCCCAGAGCGGGTTGGTGGATGGCACATGACTTCGAAAGATTCTAGGTACATGTCGGTTTCCGCACGATGTTTTCCTTCGCCGTTTTAAGTTAGCAGCATTACGCACATGACTTAGAAAAGCCAGTGGTGCGTGTGGGGTTTGAACCCGGGGTCTCCGGATCGGCAGGCGCCGTTCTCCCGTCTAGACCAGCCGTAAGTAACTTAGGTGGGTAATAATCTAGAATGAGACTTTTAATAATGCAACGAACTACTTTTCAGGTGTCCTGTAGTTAGAACTAGCCCCTTTCTTTTCAGATTAGGGGGAAAACAAAAATAAACTAAATACATTATCACTAAATACAATCATAATATATTGAACAAAAGTTACCGTACACCAATCTCCTGGTTTGGCTATCTTTCTACGTGACATTGTGAAGCTAAACCACAATAAAAGCCATAAACCTTTTAGTTGAAGTTGACCTACTTTTCAAAGTACACTGGCGAGCAGGCATGTCTCTTACTATCAAATAAACAACATGCTCACTCAGTACTCACCCGCACCATCATCCAACGACAGTGCTATTTGAACATATAAGAGTCCAAATCATTGCCACTGTGTTGGTCACCTAGAAGATACACAACAACGAAATTAAAAATGTTGAGTAGCCCCCGACTACCTCGGATTTGTTATGTTTACAACATTCTACTAGTTAAGCCCTTTCGTTTGATACCCATATTGAGGTAATAGTGAAATAAATAATGTAATTCGCCATTTTGTGGAGGCGGCCATCTTGGATTTGTAATTTGTTATAGTATTTTACTAGTCAACCCTTGTCATTTGATACCCATATTGAGGTAGGTTGTAAAGAATTATTTTAGCCGCCATTTCGTGGAGGCGGCCATCTTGAATCGATATTAACCAAACATAGCTAAGAACATCCTCACGGATATTAACATTCAAATAAAAAAACCGCATCGGAATCGGCCCATCCGTTTGAGCTCTACGGTGCCACAGACAGACAGACACACAGACAGACAGACAGAGAGACAGACATTGACGTCAAATTTATAACACCCCTTTTTTTGGTCGGGGGCTAAGAATGATGTTATTTTTGCATTTTTTCTAGAAATATTGCTCTTGGAATTGGAGCTCATTATTAATTACGTATAATTGCCTGGCGTTGGAATAACTGGCAAAGCTGAGGTACTTTTTCAGGTAGGCTCTGCAAAGGCACAAACTAAAATGAAATAAAAGTAAGTTTACAAGTAATAACTAATGTACGGCAATGCAGTGAAACGCAAGGTTCCGTGACGCCAGGGGTCGTTCAACCCTTTCATAATACTCGTAGTGGCAATTCTTTTAATACGTCAAGATTATGGTGATGAGCGACGCGTCCTGAGCCGAATCCTGAACCATCGCTCAAAACGGTAAACATAGTCCTAACCCATCTTAGACCACCAAACCACCATATAAGCAAATGGTAGTCAAACGCATTCCAGCGCTTCCGATAACGTCGTGTATACGTTAGCAGATGTATGAAAACAGCTTGATTCACCGAGGTAACTATATGACACGAAATGACGAAAGCCGTATATACGAAAATACTGCCAGAAGCGTCTTGGACCGCTCTTGAGAATAATGGGCTTACACGGGCACAAGTAAGGCGGCACTTCTTATGATGCCGAAGCGTAAACAAACGCACTTAGGTAACCTGACACCCGTTTTCCCGCCAAAATTATAAACGCGAGTCGCCACCAGAAAAGCAAGCAGTAAACAAGATCCGTTTACAATACAATAGGAATCCCATTTGTATTTACTTGTATTTGTATTTTCAATTTTTTGTTGTTTAAAATTTTCTCTTCATCCTCCGGTTGCTTGGAAGAGATCGCTCTTAACGATAAGGCCGCCATTTGTTTCACTAGATTTAAGAATTTATCTTTTTGTTTATTCATTTTTTGTTTTTGTGTTGTGAACAATAAAGTGTTTCTATCTATCTACCTATCTAATCCCATTTTTACATATATTTTGTAGAGTTTACAAAATGCTTACGAAAACGATCTTCGTACGTCGTCTGTAGTGACTAATTTGTGTTGAGAATCAATCACAACACCATTGAACCCGCTAGACATGTCAGTTAGCCACTGTCATTATATCTGTTAGCCATTATCGGTGGACCTGTCACTTACTATCATTAAACTTGTTAGCCAATGTCAGTGAATAGTAATCGAATTTGTTAGCCATTATCGGTGACCAAATATGTTACTATTATTGAATCTGTTAGCCTCTAAGTTAGCCACTGTTGGTTAACCAGTCAGCAAACTTATCCTCTAAGTTAGCCACTGTTGGTTAACCAGTCAGCAAACTTATCCTCTAAGTTAGCCACTGTTGGTTAACCAGTCAGCAAACTTATCCTCTAAGTTAGCCACTGTTGGTTAACCAGTCAGCAAACTTATCCTCTAAGTTAGCCACTGTTGGTTAACCAGTCAGCAAACTTATCCTCTAAGTTAGCCACTGTTGGTTAACCAGTCAGCAAACTTATCCTCTAAGTTAGCCACTGTTGGTTAACCAGTCAGCAAACTTATCCTCTAAGTTAGCCACTGTTGGTTAACCAGTCAGCAAACTTATCCTCTAAGTTAGCCACTGTTGGTTAACCAATCAGCGACTGCCTTTGAACCTAGCCATTATGCTATTATTTAACTCATAATTAATGAATACATTTAATTGGTAACCCAGTCAGTTACTATAATTGAACCTCTTAGCTACTTTTGGTGAACCAGTTGGTTAAACACTATCATTGAAGCAGTCAAACATTGCCAATGAGCCAGTCAATCACTGTTAGTGATCCAATCAACTCATAAATGATTCCATAACTTTAACATTTTGTGTTAACTAATTTCATTACTCATAAAGCCTCTTTAAACAACTTACAGATCCAAAATCGCTGTCGCTTCGCTCATCACCAGCTAGAGTTTACGTTTAAACGCGAAAATTGCTTTATATCGATCTGCAAATAGTATTGTACTTACTAATTTGATTAAGTAACAAGTATTTTTAATACATCTAGATTATCCTGCAACTAACTTTGTCCCCTGGGAAAACCTGGGGTCTAACAACCACTGGCTTTAACGAGATAAAAACTAGCTTATATAGGTATGTGTTAATGCAGGTACCTAATGTACTTACAACCTTATTAATATCATTTAAATCCGCTTAGTCGTTATTTTGACACTTGGTAACAAAAATACAGACTCTCACACCTACAAAAACGTAAACTTTATCTTTCATAATATTACGTGAAGCAAACACTTTGTATCTCAAATTTTACATGAAAATTGCGCAGCCTAAGAAGTATGACATTTATCACACTAATAGTTTCTATAGTATGGAATGCTAATATTTCGTTTTAAATTAAGCTTAGATACACAATAAAAAAAAACAACCTCTACCCGCAATAAGCACGCTCCATCGTAGACCGCATCGTCGCATAACATCAGGCGAGATGGCGGTCAAGTATAAACTTGTAAAAGTAACACATAATTATAAAAAAATCCTCCGTCCCTTCTACAGCTAAATCGGCTTTCATTTTGCTATTGCGGTCTCTATCATTTCAAGCTCATAGAAAAGAGAGAGGAATATCAAAAGATAGCTCTAGTTAGGCGGTAAACCCTTAGGGCTAACTTCTGTTTATACTCAGTGCTCTTCGAACAGCTCGTCTAGAAGTTCTGGGATGAGGACTAGAAAGTTTACTTGGCTGATACCTGTGCTTCAGGGAGTTAACACAACTAACTTTAACGGGATAAAAAGTTGCTTATTTATTAATTCATGGCATTCAAGGCAATGATTTGAATAAAATTTAATGTGGAGTCCGAACGTTGACCAAGCTTTGATGTACATTGGTACTAACTAAAATTATGATACGTTTCGTTTTTTGAGTTGTAATGGTCAGCCATTGCAGACCAAATGGATAAACCACAAAATATTTCAGTAACTTTACAAGTTAGTAAATAAGTTTGTTTCCGGAGAAATTACAGGGCTTAGAGATATAAGATCTTAGATCTCTGGGTGACGAGCGCAGTGCAGTGCTAGGTAGTGATTTGGACTCTTCATGCTCCAATAGCTGCGTGTCACTGTGCTGTTATGTGTCAGGCATGTTGCTTACTATCAGGCACTTGTCCTGATCGTCTCGTCACTATTTATTTAAAAAAAAAGTGATGTTGTTGGTACAGCACGACATAGGTTCATCTACATTCGGAGGCTTTTCAAAGCAAAAGAGAAAGAAAGGCTTACAAAGGTACTTTTTTTAAACACACATTTTTTTCAAAGCAACTTATTGTGTGACGAAAAGAAAGATTTGTTTTGTGTGTTTCTATGTAAAACAGTGTTAGTATTTGTTGAGTTACGCTTTGAGTTTTTCAAAATGTTTGCCCATCCTTAGGTTGCCCAGAAGAATTCGTTTCCAGCGCTGGCTTATCGCTGATTGATGCATGAGGCACATGTCCTGCTCGTCTCGTCACTCTAAACTATAACAAGCGCAAAATTAAAAATTTTGATTAACCCCCGACTACCTCAGATTTGTTATCTGTACAACATTCTACTAGTCAAGCCCTTTGATACCCATATTAAGGGAGTTGTGAAAAAAGAAATGTATTTCACCATTCTGTGGAAGCGGCCATCTTGGATTTGAAATTTGCCATAGTGCAATGTATTCTACTAGTCAAGCCCTTTCGTTTGATACCCATATTGAGGTAGTAGTGAAAAAACTAATATAATTCGCCATTTTGTGGTGGCAGCCATCTTGGATTTGATTTTTTTGTAATGTATAGTATTCTACTAGTCAAGCCCTTTCATTTGATACCCATATTGAGGTAGGTTGTGAAGAAATATTTTGTCCATCTTGAATCGATATTAACCAAACATAGCTAAGAAAATCCGCACGGATATTAACTTTCAAATAAAAAAACCGCATCGAAATCGGCCCATCCGTTTGAGCTCTACGGTGCCACAGACAGACACACACAGAGACAGACAGACAGACAGACAGACAGACAGACAGACCGACAGACAGACAGACATCGACGTCAAACTTATAACACCCCTTTTTTGGTCGGGGGTTAAAAAATTGTTTCAAACGTAATTAACTTAGAACGTGGAATAATCCCTTAATTATTATTGTTACTTCTCACAAGAAAATCTCAAGTGATTTTGAAAAAAAAAAACAATCAATAAAAAACGCAAGCTTTATTTGTCATACACTTCGTGTTTTGCGCTTGAATGCTATTGATAATTGCATTGACTTACTTAGCCTTAACTTAAACCAAATAATAACAATTTAGGAGATATAGTAAACGATTGCTAAAACAATAGCAATTATTATTGTTTTTCACAAAAGCAAAACTTACAGCACAATATTTATTATTGTTAAGTCCTTAACTAATTATTTTAATTATTCATTTGGTACTGAATAACATGGATATTTAACAAGTTATAGAATTTCTATATATTTTAATAAAGCAAACTCTTTATAAGCTTACGTGATAAACTAAACCTTAATATTACGAATTTATGGTCTATGTTTCATTCATAGATGTAGATGTCATTGAACTCCAAAATAACGTATACAAACGGTGTCAAGTTTAACTGTGTTTGTAGAGTGTGAGTCTCACTCTAACACTCACATAGAGAGAAACACATCCTAAGATTCACATCATAGTATTAGTTGGCCAATATTACAACGATAAAGCAATTTTTACTTATAAAAAAAAGTAATAAACATACTTCTATCAGATAAGGAATAGGTACATGAGAGAGCATTTTTTTAAATTTACACTATTGCCATATTTATCGTTGGAGTCAATTGCATGTTTGTGTTACATAGATACTATAAACCTATTTTATAAAAATATTTAGTAAATTTAGAATTTATTTTCAAATACCTAAAGCTTGAAGATACAATTAAAAACAATAAGTAATTTTGATTAAGAAACTGTCAAACTGAGAAATTAAATTTGACAACAAATAATCATGACCACTAAAATTTTTATTTATCACTTTTAATGTTTTATTTTTAATATCACACAACAAATGGAATAGATTTTTGAAGCTTTGTTCACGTCACTATTATTTTTCTTATAATAGATATATGAAATTAAGGAATCACGAATACAAACGCAAGCTCAAGGATATCTCGCATTATAGTGAAACAAAAGTCACCTGGGAGACAAAAGTAAGATTTATGAGTAGAGTGAAAATTTCTTATGAAGAAATGACATTTTCACTCTTAAGCTTAACTTACCGAATAAAATAAATACAAACTAAATTAATTTGCTAAGTTGCTAATTCCATCATCATATTTTAAGCACTGAAGACATTAAATAGAGCTTCATGACAATCTCAATATTTTTAAACTATTCACTTATACATACTTCGGTCTCATTACAACACCCGCGACCAAAGGAACAAAACATTGGCAGTATCTCCCGATGTTTTGGTCGTTTAGTTTAAAAACAATTTTAATCGAAATTGAGCCCTGTGTAATATTTTCAACATTAATTCAAACCGCGAAAGATTAAAAGCTATTTTTAAAATATTTACAATAAAAAACATAAATCTTAATTTTATTTTTTTAGCTCATATATACTGGGTTTACACAAGAGCTGATTTTGTCCCTTACAGGTTTGAATAAGTTACGATGGGTTTACGAATGAATGCGAAATTCCCCGTGTCTCCCTTGGAGGGAACCTTTTGGGGTTTTAGCCCCAGGGTCATCACTTGCGATGTGACCCTTTCGTTTATCGGTATATAGTCGGGTATAATATGTATTAATGTAATAATAATGGACATGTGAATGCGTTTCCTTATGAAAAAAGTCAGGTAAAGCTCAAGTTAAATATTAAATGTTATTATTATAATCGAATATATTAAATATATTTGATTTCCCAGTTCAATGTAAACTGATTTCGATTCAATATCAGTTTAAAGCATTGATTCTGCAACCAGTATTAAGTCTAAATAAAATTATTGAAATTTAGAATTTACACATACTTCGATTTACAATAAATACAGGCAAATTATCGACTACAATTATATTATAGCATGTTTGGTACATCATTTAAAATATGAACACTGATCGTTTTATAATAACAACTTATGCTAATAATATGATCTTTTTAATGTTATCTTTTTATTATGTTATATTTTATCTAATTTACTTATCCTAAAAAATAAAAAGATTCACGCGTTTCCGGAAGCAAAAATATACATAATAATAATAATTAATAATCCGGCATAGCTCAGTTAATAATGAGACGCTGTTTTTTATTAAATTTTCCTAATTTTTCCATAAATTTAGAAGCGTAAGCCCTACAACCCGCCGTAAATAGTAAAATGTAATACTGATCAAATAGTAGCACCTCCCCTTTATTTGTAAACTGGTTATCGCAGAAAAGGCAGACTAAGTTAAAAAGGACATGTTTTACAGATAATAATAACATGATAAAAATTTAGTATGGACGGCGATATTTTCAATAAGATGTGAGTGACGAGACGTAAGCAAGGCACGTTCTACCGCCAAGCAGTAATGTGAAAACAGTACCTACTGTGTTCCGGTTTGAAGGGCAATGTTTCCAGAGAAATTACAGGGCTTAGAGATATAACATCTTAGATCTCTGGGTGATGAGCGCAGTGTAGTGCTAGGTAATGATTTGGACTTTTCATGTTCCAATAGCTGCGTGTCACTGTGCTGTTATGTGGCAGGTGTGTTGCTTACCACCAGGCACATGACCTGCTCGTCTCGTCACTCTTTAGTTAAAAAAAAACACTGCCTAGTACTGCACTTTGTTCGTCACCATGAAACGGAACTCAGGAATGTTTTGAGACTACTGCGGCACATGACTAACAGATGGTACTTCCCTACTCTGCAAGGGATCCTACCACTACGAAGAACTCATGATATAAAAACTGATATTCTATATATATGTAGTTAGCATTTGCACTCGATAAGTTCTAAATTCAGCCGATTTTTAATTATATATTCCCATGAATTTTTGTTCCCAATTGGAGTAAAACTAGCCCTTATCAACATAGTACGTACACCTTTTCTGATATCACTCCGTATTTTTCATTTTAAATTAATTGCACTTTTTCAGCAAACCCTTAGAAGATTATTAAAATCATGAAATTTGTACAACTCGGATCTAAAAGCTATATACTCCTTTATCTTTGCAACCATTTTAATTCAAAGCATTTATGTTTATTAATTATTATGTTGATTATTTATTGTAAATAATTTAATAAGGCATGTTTTTAGGCTTTGATAATTCGAGAGAGGCATGTTTCGCGCGGTTTTAATCAAAATTTGAGAGTAAAATTTCACAACCATCTTTGTTCAATTTTCATCATGACTTCGCTAAAGAAGTATAAACAGTTAGATCCATTTCAGAGAATTGAGAATTATTTTTTCTTATATCATGTATAGCACACGAGATATGGACGATAAATCCGATAGATTATATTATACGAAAATGCGTAACAAAATGCAATTTGGTATGAAGACTAACGTGGTTGTTGCACATTTTAAATAAATACACGGTAACTCACGTTTGATATAGTCAGTCCAGTCCGACTCAAGTTTCGATCGCGTCCGGCGATCTTTTTCAAGGAGAGTGCGCCCGCGTGCTCTCAGGTTTTTTGTGCACTGTAAGTGAATGTCAAACGTGAGCTACCCGTGTATTTATTTAAAAATGCAATTTCTTCGTAAAATTTTATTGTCTTGGAAAAGTATGATTACACAATAGCTAATGCATACTATGTAGCTAGATGGTAATTGGTCATTAATAATTACGTAGTCAGGAGCTACTCGTACGTAACTACGTAGTCATGCACGCGTTATGTAGCTACGTAGCCATGCACATGCTATGTAGCTACGTAGCAATGCACATGGTATGTAGCTACGTAGCCATGCACACGCTATGTAGCTACGTAGCCACGCACACGCTATGTAGCTACGTAGCTACGCATGCACATGCACACGCAGCAATGCACATGGTATGCTACGTAGCCAGCACACACGCTATGTAGTTACGTAACCACGCACACGCTATGTAGCTACGTAGCCATGCACACGCTATGTAGTTACGTAACCACGCACACGCTATGTAGCTACGTAGCCATGCACACGCTATGTAGTTACGTAACCACGCACACGCTATGTAGCTACGTAGCCATGCACACGCTATGTAGTTACGTAACCACGCACACACTATGTAGCTACGTAGCCATGCACATGCTATGTAGCTACGTAGCAATGCACATGGTATGTAGCTACGTAGCCATGCACATGGTATGTAGCTACGTAGCAATGCACATACTATGTAGCTACGTAGCCATGCACATGCTATGTAGCTACGTAGCAATGCACATGGTATGTAGCTACGTAGCCATGCACATGGTATGTAGCTACGTAGCAATGCACATGCTATGCTACGTAGCCATGCACATGCTATGTAGCTACGTAGCAATGCACATGGTATGTAGCTACGTAGCCATGCACATGGTATGTAGCTACGTAGCAATGCACATGGTATGTAGCTACGTAGCTATGCATTACGAAGTCAAAAACTGTTTAAGCTACATATGTAGTCGTACTAAGATTATGTAAGTAACTACGAATCGTGCGATCATGACGATCGCACGATGTAGCTTAGAAAAACAAATATGGAAAAATTGCATTCAATAACGTAACACATAAATTAATTATGTCCTGTTTGGTCAATCAATACATTTAGTGGACACAGCTATATGATATAGTTTGATGCAATTTACATAGAAATATTTTTTTACCTTGTTTTCCATTTATTAAGTTTTATAGTAAAAGGATCAATTGAGTTGAATAAATACATCAATGGAATAGAATAAATCCATCGACCGGATCGAGTAAATGTATCAGTCGAATCGGCTAAATGCATCAATCGGTTCGAGAAAATGCATCAATCGAATCAAGTAAATGCACCAATCGGATCACTAAATGTATCGATCGGATCGAGTAAACGTATCAATCGGATCAAGTAAATGCATCAATTGGATCGAATAAATGCGTCAATCGGATCGAGTAAATGCATCAATCGGATCGAGTAAATGTATCAATCGGAAGGATTAAATGCTTCAATCGGATAGAGTTAGCTTAGCAATTGGATTGTTTTATCGCAGCAATTTAAAGCTGCGTATAGCCATCGGATCGAGGGGAGGCGCGGCGGCGGGCGGCTGAAGCGCGGCGTCAGAACACGTCGTCACTCGGGTCCTCGTCCAACTCGCACAGGAGTTTGCTACTGTAAAGAGAATTGAGAAACTTTGAGTATAACAAAATATTCGCGGATTTATGGGTGAATTCAGAAGTGCAAGGTGGTCATTTTATTAAGTTTGGTATGTTATTTCTTTGAATTTAACTTAGAATTTGTTTTTATTTTTAGTTTATATTAAAAATAAAAAAATATAAATATAAAGAATATATAAAGGTCTATAGGTCAGACGCGCTCATTGTAGGTAGTCGGCTTCTTAAGCTCAACGCAAAACCCTAAGTTTTTGATTTTAAGTAACTATGAATTTCGGTTAGTATTTTTTTGGTATATATTGGTGAAAGAATATGAATCGTAGTTAAAATTTGATTGTTAAATTAGCTACTTTTGTTTTATTCCAGTGGTCAAGTTATCTATTACAACATTATTATTACAAGAAAATACGCTTAAAGTCGAGGTACAATAAACAAAAGTGAAAGAAATAAACGATAGCGTGTTATTTAGTTGCTTATAGTTTGTATCTGGTATGGAAATAATGGCAATCGGATAATTACATTGATTAAAAACGTGGTGTAGAAACTAGTGTCTTATATAGTTTTACTTATCTGCTTAGCTCTCACATCATGAATATTAAATAAAGTGAATTTTAAATTTTCTTTAAGAGAGATTGCTTGCTTAATTAAAATAGCAGATTCAAAGTACAAAGCAAAAATTTTGTGAAATGATCAACTGAAACTCGTGAAATTATGCTTATTTTGTTCGTTCAGTTTATTAAAATGATGTTAACGAATTAATGTTAACTAATCTACTCGTAGAAACCAAAATTAGCTACATCTACAAATACACTAGTATACAGTACTTTCTAAGTACAAAGTCTAATTTGCTTCAATTTACACTCTTTACGGTGCAGTAATCTGATATGAAGACGTACTTGTAAACTAACTATGACGTTTCCTCGCCAAACTGGAAAGCGAGCCTGAAATTCCAGTTAGACAATGAAACAAAAATTTAAATCAACTACAAACGAACAATCAATAATGAAATAATATTAAAAGACAGACATGCAACAATGCTTTACAAATAAACTTACTCCTCTTTGCTGGCGTACGATTCTGCGTGCACCCGTCTATTACAAGCTCTGTCGCAGCATCGACAGTGCCAGTACGCGAGCACACTAAGGCTGAAGACAAATACCGCCGTTGGCAACACCAACGCAAGCACCAGCCCTCGAATGGTGGTGTCCCAGGAATACCTCGCCACTACTAAATCTGGTCTTGTCATACTATAGTAACAAGGAAATATCTTAGGAGCATCAGGCCCCGCGTAATCTTTCGCAAACACTGAGCAATTTACTCTGGGCGGATAACCACAACCTTCAGGGTTTATGAGGAAACGTAAATCTGTTTCGTCCCATTCTTTAGGAACTGGTGTACCTTCTACGAAAGGTCTTCGGGCTAAATTCACTCTTATTTTGTGGCATTTGGTATGTGCTGTTGTGCAACCTTCTCTGCATGACGCCCAAGTGCAATTTGTCAATGTTTCTGCGTGAACATGTTCGGAAACGGCGCATATTCCAGCTTCTGGGACAAACTCTGCTAATATTGTCTGAACGGCGGGCTCCACTACAAACGGTATCAGAAAGAGGAAAGCGAACACAGCGAGTATAGCGGCTGTACCAAGGCATATTGATGTGTATAATTTGAACTTTTCGAAAAATTCTTGTAGTAGCTGTTCCCTCGTCGGTTCCAATGGTACAAATTCTGGAGTTCCCGGTTCGGCGGATGCTCCCATGGGGAGAGTGGACCTCTCGGAAGCAGCCGGCGACAGGCTGGTGCGGGATCTGCTCATAGAAGACATTGGTCCGAGGAAGATTCAGCCAGTAGCAAGCATAGCAAGCGCTTAGTCGTCTCTTAATGAACTAGCCGGACCCTCGCAAAGGAGGGGAACGCCTGAAAAGTACAAAAATATTATTTAAGTCACAGCAATAAATCGTTTTGAAAATAAATTTATGAGCTACTTTTATTAAAGTTTTATGAGGCCCTCGAAGGTTCTTAATATAAAATTCTGTGTGAAATTGGAAATAAGTATACGTAATTTTCGTGCCAACGGTTGTAGGCTTGGAAATAAAATATTCATTAGTTTCGAGCACGATACAGTCACGACACAAACGTATCAAGGTCGTTTCGAGTGACGCTCAATGCTGCTGGCTTTTGATTAAAATTATTTTAGCTCTGGTTATTTGTGGGTTATTTTTAGAAAACATCCTTACGTGACTGATCTCAGAGTGGAGAAACAGGATCATTTGGACTCAATTGTAAGTCGGTCTGACCTCCAGCACACCCTTTGAATCTCATCTTTGCGTCATCACCAACTTCAATTGTCTTTTGGCAAAGCATCAGAGTTATACAAGACACCACCACGAGAACTGTAGGAAACACTAGAGCCACTATAAACTGTCGATAAGTAGATTCTAAATCAAATCGAGCGACAACAGTGTCTGGACTATTTTCCATATAGAAACAAGGGAATCTAGCTTTAGCGTTATGATCGGCACCATCACGACCAAAGTCCTTGAGAAAATCTTTGCATTCATCAGCCAATGTATTGACACAACCTTCAAGATTTATCATCAAACGACTATCATTGGCCAAAGTTAGTTCCACTTCAGAAGGTGCTATGTATCTATTTGGAGTAGCTCTAGTTTGATACAAATGTTGGAGATACGTGAAATTAGTTAGATCTGCAATTTCAGGTCGGGGTAAAAGAGCAGCATTGATGCAATCAACGGCTACGACTCCTGTAGTGCCATTGTGAACAGCATGACATGATAACATAAGCACTTCTTCACCATTATCAGTCCACAACACAGTCGAATTTTCTTCCGAACCCACTTTATTACATCTGGCTAAGAATACTCTATCACCACTCAATACTATAACGTTTTTGTTACGGGTCGGAATATCAACGCATCTTCTATCACAGTTATAAGGTGTTCTAATTTTTCTACAAGTCCCTCTGTTACAAGAATACAATCCGTGAACGTCTATACAGGTTATTTTTCCTCTTCTTCCAGAACATTTTAACGGTGGATCGGTTTCACGAAAAGCACACTCAAAAGCATCGGTAATGTTGATACATTTTCCTTCTGTACAGTTGAACGTCCCTGTGAGGTTACGGCACTCATCTCTGATGCAATGGTATTTTCTAGCATTTTCCTGGTCGATGCCGAAACAAGTTTTATTGGCAGCACTACCACATTCAGATAACAGTAAGGAGGATCCGTTCTTCCTGACGTTGACGTAGATTTGGATGCAGGCGCCTGAAGTTTTGCTAAGGCACCATTCCCCACAGGATCCCCAGTCGCAGTTATCTTTGTTGACTGCCCTTGTTGTGGTACACATGATAGGTGTAGGGTCGATTCCTGAAGCGACGGCTCGCGTGTAAGGCATGTAGATGGCAACGGTGAGGTACACAATTGCGACGCAGCTTAGCACAGCTGTCATTTGACAGACACATATTGTCCCGCATATTTTTTGATCTTGCGGTGGTATTATTAGGTCCTCCTCTGGTGTCGGTTTCCCCATCTCGGACTCACGAAGGCCCGTTCCGTTTCGCCACTGACGTAAAGTGGTGGAAGACGCATGCGCGATGGAGGCGATCGATTGCGCTGCACTGCGGGCAACCCTGTGTTCTATTTTTTTAATAAATTATCATCGATGTCAACGGCCGCCCGGCCGACGGTGGTGGTGGCACGCAAATGAGCCAACTTATAGTATGTTTATTCTATGCTTATTGTTTATTGGGTGTATTAAGCTGATGACGTCATAGATGTAATCGTATTTGACATGGAAGTTATGTTATTTTCTGTAATTTCGCTTGCCTGTTGACTGTATAGTATTTTTGTAGTGACGTGTATTAATTTTGACCGATATGCTAGACGGAAGCGAATTTAGTGCTAGTTATGACTATTACTATTAAATAACCTCAAGAATGTTTTACATAAACAGAAAATCGCTTAAAATAATTATTATTTTACGTTATACTTATAATATTTGCACTGTTGCAAAATCTAGTAAAGAAAGTTTAACTTGTGTAATCCACAAATAACAAAATTCTAGGTGTCTCAAAAATAAAAACTGTACCATGAAAAAAACAATTTTTTTTATAAAGTATGAGAATAACAGGAAACATTTGAATATATGCCTATTACCTGTATTCGTCATTCTGAAGCGATTCAATTTGCAACTCTAATTTAGCATACGCCTTGGCACTATTAAATATTATCGTGTACTTTTTAATATGTACGTTTTAATAGGTATTAAAAATAATTATTACTTTCATGGCCAAACCTTTGCGATTCGTGTTTCGGTATAGGGTATATTAGAGTACCCAATAAAAAGTACGTGTTATGTCCAAAAGTTTATCCAAAAACTTTTAAAACAAGTGAACAAACCCGTAGGACCCCAAAAACCTATGAAACAAGTGAACGAAATTTCAAAGTTCTTGATATTTTTTAAAGTAAAACAAAAGCAACAAAATAACATTTTTCCATAGTCTTTTCGATTTCAATCTTAACGTTCCTTTATTATTTTATTTTGGTATAAGTGAAACAACGCTCATCATAAAACAAGTGAATAAAGCTGTTCACTCGTTTTTTTGACGAAATCTTGATTTTTTTTTATTCGATTGAAATACAAATATTACCGCGATTTTTTAAAATCTGAGATAATTACAATAGTTATTATAACATACACAAATTATTAACATGTTTGCTATAACTTGTTCTTATATATTTTGTAGACTTATATCTATGCCTAAATGGTTGGTTTGTTTTGTATTTAATTATAATAAAATCATAACTATCTAATGTAAATTATAGCTATACCTATAAAAGCAAAGCGATTGATGAAAAAGTAGGCAAGTACGAGTATTTGTGGGCAATGTAGTCTCTTATTGATAAAACAGTTAAAAATTATTTGTTTCTGCGTAGGTAGTGCTGTCTGTCTGTGTTTGTAATAATATATGTAGAGCAAATTTAAACAAATGATCTGCACTTAATTTTACCTGGTTACAACAATAATTATATCCTCTCTACATATCGAACATTAATGAGCTCTTAATTTAATTTAAAAAAACACTATAACCAGTTTTCTACTTCATGTAACTGAACAACTACACTAAAATTTTAAATTAATTATATTAAACACACTTGCTAATGTTAGATATCTTTCTTCTATAAACAAAACAAATTACAAAAAAAAGCGAAACAGGCACGAAACAATCTATTTGCTTGATTTTCCACAAGTATTTAGCCGTGTTTTATTATTAACAAACATATAATCAGTGAATATTAACTGTGAAAATCAACATGACAAAAATATGTAAAAACACACCTACTCGCACCAAAGACTTACCTTTTAGCTAGTATTTTCAGTTATTCTGTAGGTTTTTTTAGAACCGTGTAAAATATAAATAATTGTAACGTTAAAAATAACATATATCACTGTATTATTGTCGAAACTGGTACATACTTTTCTTAATAATTTTATTGTTTTTTTTGGTCTTCCATTCACTCGGTGTATTTTCAACTAATATGAAGTTTGCTAAGTGTGAGACTGCGCAATGCGGCTTTTTGTACCATTGTGAAGTTGGGTTCCACTGCATCACAGATTTGGTAACAGTTTGTTAGAACTCAACTTTTCAAAGATACAAAACAGATATGATTAAATCTTACTAATATTTTTGTTGTAATATATTATCCTGGATCTCGAATACAGGAATTTACTTAATAACAAATTTGCATTTGAAAACAGTGTCATGTGAAGTATTTTAAATAAGACGAACAAATAAAAAACTCGAATGAAATCAATACACATTTTCATAAATATTTTTATCGTAATCTATGTTTACAACAACACAAATTTATTTCGTAAACTGATAATAATTAGCGCGTCAGTTAATTTCTGTCATTTTTTTCTTAACAACTTGACAACAACAACATCAAACAATTTACTTACCTGATATGTTCTTCCATGTCAAAAAACTGATAAACACGTTTTTCAATAAACATTAACTCCTGACCATTTCATATTTTTTTTTAAATTTTATTTTATCGACACCTTTTGTTTACATCTTCGAAGAGCGAACTAGTTTTGATGTTAGCAGAGAGTTGTCGAAATTAGTTGTAAAGTATGGTGTGGCAAAGCGCATGCGATGTGCTATGCCAAAATGTGCCTGGTAAAATTTACTGTGGTTGCAACATTTTCATCGACTTTCATATTTATCCGAAAAACCTGAAGTCGAGCTGCAAACTATTTCACGTAATATTAAAAATACTTTTTTTTTCACACTTGCTCATAAAGTGGCTCTGATTTCACTGCAATCAGCCATGTAATGAAACCTGTAATCAAACTGTGACTTTTTTATTACTATTTCTCACACCCTGAATTATAAAGTTTTTTTATTGGTTGCTTTGTTCTAAAAAAGTTTCCAAAAACGCTATCCACAGGAAGCAGAAAAAGAAAACGTATTGTTTTTGCCTGTAGCTTAGTTGCGCACATAATATGACAACTGATTAAGTGATTAAGTTCTCCCGCTCGAACTCGAAATCGAAAAAAAAAAAATCATAGCTCTTTTTCAGTGTTGAAATTATTTTTCCTAGTAGTTCTTTTATTCGCAAGTGTGTTAAAAAACGTCGTATGATCCACGTGTGGATTGATAATACCCTCTTGGGCTCTCTTTGAGCCCTCGCCTTCGGTTCAGCAGCGGTTATTTTCAACTTTACACTGCTTTACACACTTATAATTATTACAGCATAATATACTATAAACGAGGGATTCTGGGATATGTATACTAGCGATCCGCTCCGGTTTCGCTCGTGATATATTTTATATAACTAAACTGGGATCCAACGGTGAAATAATTTTTGAAATCAGCCCAGTAGCTCCCGAGCCCAGTAGCCCAGTAGCTCTGAATCTCAGAAAGAGCTTGGTGGTTTCGGGGGCACTAAATCGATCGAGCTAACTTAGACTTTTTGAAAAGGTTGTTTTATCCATGGTATCAAGCAAAGTAAAACCGAACTAAGCTATGAGTAAAAACTATTTATCCGTTTTTTTATAGTATTAAATGATGAGACGAGCTGGACATAAGCCTGATGGTAAGCAACATGCCTGCCTCATAACAACACAGTGGCATGCAGCTATTGAAACATGAAGAGTCCATATCATTACCTAGCACAGCACTACGCTTGTCATCCAGATATCTAAGATGTTATATCTCTAAGCCCTGTAATTTATCTTATAACATTGCCCTTCAAACCGGAACACAGTGATGTTTGCACATTTCTGCTCGGCCGTATAATAACTAACACAGGCGCGGTACTTCCCGAGGTGGACTCTATCAGGCAAGAGTACTACCATTACAATTATTTAAGAATCATTTTTACTTTTCTTTTTAAATAAACAGCGATAAGATCTAACGTACAATAATAGATATCGACGTGTAAGTTATGCCTTAGTTTCAGAATAAAGTACTAATTGATCGTAAAACTCAAGATTAGCCCTCACAAACTTCAGGGCTCACGGAATCATGTTAACGTTGGGAAGAGTGAGCTCACTCTTTCCGTGCTAGTCGGTTGTAGGAAGCGGGGACGCCGGTCTTTTATACTTATCACTGATTTTGATCATTTTAAAAATAAATGTAAAAGATTATGCCTTCCTGTGCATTCAAAAAGTGTTCTAATAATTCTAGAAACTCAAATAAATTTAATAGAATTACATTTTATGCGTAAGTACAGCATTTAAAATTATTTTCAATACTTTCTAATTACATATCCATTAATATTTTAAAATGACTACCACCACCGTCGCCGGTTTCACGTCACCGTGTGACTGAGAGAGAATAATACCAATTATAACTAGCGCGAGCGAAATAGATGTCTTAGACAGAAACAGATATGTCTTAGATAGAGACAGATGTCACAGACGCAGTTTCTTACCAATATCAAGATGTTCAGGGCAAATCTTGAGTTCAACAATCTTTGGTGGCACATTGTTGTACAAAATTAGACAAAAACAATCCTTGATGCGAATTATTTATCACTTTAAAATTTCAGCTCGATCGTTGCAGAACTTTTTGAGTTTTTGAAGCGTACACAAATCAACATAACATTTTAATATATAAAGATTGTGTTCTTTATAAATCAATTCGATGTGTTAAGATTCGAAATTTTAAAACATTATTTTCTAAAGCTTCAGATTTTTTTCCGTATTTTGTAGAGCTTGGATTCCTTGCAGACATAAAACCATGTCTTTGGCAGTTATGTTCTATCGCTAAGTAGTAACATGCAAACTATACTGTGTTATGGTTTGAAAGGTAATGTTTCCAAAGAAGTTGTATACATAAGTCATGTTATATTTCCGAATAGTATTCCGAGTAGGATGTGTTTTATTTAAATGTTTTATTATTGTATTTTAAATTCATTGAAATGTATATATTGTACATTTATGAATAATGAAATTAAATTTTGACTTTGTAATTGGGACACTTCAAGTTTTAATACTGCACTGTTACGTTATTGTTGATTATCAGGCGCATGAAGTATTGAATATTGTTATAAAATCCTCACACCAGTACCTAGCCCCAAATTTTATGTTTTAAGAACCAAATCTCTATCTATACTTATAATAAAACTGTAACGGGTCGAATTCTGTACATTGAAGATATTTAGAAAATTTTTTTTTTGTAGGACTCTATTTTCGATACTGATGGCAAATCTGCATTTTTTTCTTTCATGTCTGTCTGTCTGTCTGTCTGTCTGTCTGTCTGTCTGTCTTTCTGTATAGGGATCACGCATCACGCCGAAACTACTGATTCAATTCAGCTGAAACTTGGCGTGACTTTAGTTTATACTAAGGAGATTGCTGTAGGCTACTTTTGATCCCCAAACTCTGATCGGTTTTCTTGCGGGAGGGGGTGAAAGTCAGAATGTGTATTTGGTTATAACTCATGTTTGCGTTGTTTGATTTCATTAATTCTTTTTTTGTTAGAAAGACCACATTTTTAATACTGCCCCGTCAAAATTTGAACATTATCGGTCTGGTGGTTCGGAAATGACACAAACATTAATAATAACGACACGCGCGGCGCATTCTGTACATACTAACTTCTAAGTATTCTGTGTCTCACAGACGATCCACAGAATATCTAGATTCTAGATTCTAGAACGTGACCACGTGATCGCGTCGCGTCGTCTTGAATGAAAGAATAATTATCAAAAATATATTTTTGTGTGGAAAAACAAACATCATTCGGTTATAACCGACTTCAAACAAGGAGGATGTTCTCAATCGGGTTGCACGTTTTTTTATTTGGTTTCATTTTACACGATAACTCCGCTAATTGTGAATTAATCAATTTTGATAATTCCTTTTTTGTTTGGTAGAAAATACTTCAGAGGTGATCTCATGTATCGAAAACAGGGACGTAGTTTTTCAAATATCAACATAAAACTAAAATCAGCTTAAATTTATCTGTACGACATACTCGTAGCCATAGCATCATATAAAATTTAGTCAAATGACAGAATTAAATTACCTGTCATTGAAGTAGATCTTTGTTCTTTAGGAGAAAACATATTAGCATAATAAATAGTCATTTAATACCCATTAAATGTGCCCACTGCTGGGCGTCGGGGCCTTCTCCCGCAAGGAGAGAGTCAAGGCTATAATCCACCACGCTGGCCCAGTGCCGGTTGGTGGATTATATATGACTCAGAACATAGATTCTAGGTACATTTCGGTTTCCTCACGATGTTTTCCTTCACCGTTTTAATTACCGGCATTACGAACATGACTCTGAAAAGATAGTGGTGCGCGTGGTTTTGAACCCTGGGTCTCCGTATCGACAGTCGCCGTTCTCCTGACTAGGTCAGCTGTAACTTATTAGAAAACGTATTATTTCAATCCAAATACTGTTTGAAATTTAAAGGTAGTGTTTAACAAGCTTCGGTGACCGAAGCAGACCGTTGTTAGGGTTCCGTACCCAAAGGGTAAAAACGGGACCCTATTATTGGAACTTCGCTGTCCGTCCGTCCGTCCGTCTGTTACCAAGATGTATCTCAAGAACGGTGTTAGCTAGACAGTTGAATTTTTCACAGATGATGTATGATGTATTGCCAGTTTAACAAAGAATACTAAAAATAAAATAAATATTTATTTAAGAGGGGCTCCCGTACAAAGTCATATTTTTTACCGTTTCTTGCTCGATACTAATAACGTACCCGTCACAGACGCTTTAATTATTCACATAATATTTAGTTTTATGTTCTCTTTAAAAGAAATTAATTAAAATAAATTATGAAGCGGGCCCCCATACAATTAAAGCCGTTTATTTGCTAAAGGTTCGGAACCCTTCGCGCGCGAGTCCGACTTGCACTTGACCGGTTTTATTTTTTCTAAGATTTTGTAAAATCCTATCCTACCAATCTTATACAAATATGCCAATGTTTAAATTTTTGCTGCAGAATTACGTTGGAACGGCGGAATGTATTGAGTTACAATTTGAAACACATTATATATTGGCTTAGTTTAAGTAGCAATGCTTAGCCAATGTGTTCTTCCAAACTATAATCTAATTGTATTGCAAATTTCAACCCGATCACTAAATACGTTCCGCCATGATTAAGTAACAAACATCCAAACATTGACATTCATAATATTTACAGGACAACGTGGGAACGGCTGAACACATTCCGAAGGAATTCGAAACACACGTACTTAGTTTGTACTAAAAAATAGCAAATCGGTTACTTATAGGTTACTGTGACGTCAGAAATACTAGCAAATTTGGTAGAAAAATGAAACAGAGATAGCTTAGTCTGAAATACCACATACACTACCTATCATCCCGAATAGAACCATGGAGGAGGTATGTAACCCTAAGGAGATATGTAATCTGTGGCCCTAAGGAAACAAATATTAACGTCAAAACGACACAACGAACTGGTTTGACATACGAAACGCAGATTTCACATGGGGTAATAAGTCTATATTTTCATTATTATATTAAATATATGCACCCGTTTTGGCGTAGATAATACAGGTGTTTTGGATGCACAATCAAAATAACAAGCAACGTTATATTCTCATTAGATGGCGCTAATGTCAGTTTAAATCTTAAATACTAAGCCCCATTTAAATCAATGTTTTGCTATTGTGGTATGTATTTTTTTCTTTCATCACTAGGTGGCGTTACTGGTATTCTAAATTGTACTAATGAGTTTTTTGCTGCTAAAATGATTTTTCGAATTTGGATTCTTTCGTTCTTTGATTCTTTTTCTGTGTTACAATTAAATTTATACATTAACATTTCACTTAGATTTTGCTTTGATTTATAGGTTCAACTTGCTTGCGTAACATTAAAATTCAAAAAAAATTAATCATTTTGAAGGCTTCATTCAAAATTTTACGCGGGCGAAGTCGCAGGTAACAGCTAGAGAAAAAGAGATAATTAGGTATTAGATCATGCACAACAGCTTCAGACTTTTCATAATATCCTATAAAAATCCTACAAACTTAACAATTGCGGCTATGTTCGTTACTACGAAACCTACTTATTAAAAGAAGAATAATAAAGATGATATGATTACTTTTTTTTTTGTGAAAAAACAAATTCACTCGGGTTTTCAATGGCTACTTATCCAAATTTAGTTAAGTTTGACGTAATTTCAACTAATGTATAAGTCCGTAACATCGCTTACGCGAACGAAGTAGCGGGTTCAGCTAGTAATTATATAAAAATGTTATGTTGGTTTGTGTACACTTCAAAAACTCAAAAAGTTCTGCACCGATCGAGCTGAAATTTTAGAATGATATATAATCCGCACCAAGGATTGTTTTTATGTAATTTTTGCATCAGAATGCGCCACAGCGAAGCGAGGCAGGGTACAGCTAGTGATATAAATGTAAATCCAAACATATTTTTTTAAAATAGAGTGATGGGACGAGCATATCACGTGTCTGATGGTAAGCATGCCTGTCCATAACAGCACAGTGACACGCAGCTATTTGAACACGAAGAGTCTAAATCATCACCTAGCACTGCACTGCGTTAATCACCCAGAGAAATATAAATATTTAAATATTGGTGGATAATTCACACACAACACCATCTGACCCCAAACTAAGCAAAGCTTGTGTGATGGCGGACAGATAGCTGATATAATACTTATATAGTTCTAAATACATATTTATTATACATAGGCCATTGCTATTGCTGACTACTTTGTTATTTAAAATTTACTCTGTGTATTATAAATAAATTAAATAAATATATAAATAAATATTGGTGGCCAATTCACACACAACACCATCTGACCCCAAACTAAGCAAAGCTTGTGTGATGGCGGACAGATAGCTGATATAATACTTACATAGTTCTAAATACATATTTATTATACATAGAAACACCCAGACACATTGCATATGTACATATGTCAGATGTTTTATCACTATGCCCTGTAATTTCACTGGAATAATTACCCTTCAAATCAGAACACAATGAAACATTCAAAAGATAGACTATCTGAATTGATCAAACAAATATTTTTCTGCGTGGGACTATCCGGCCATAACTTGTAGTTCTCAATACCTGTTAAGATCTAGTTCGATTCCGGTCCTAAGGACTGTCTCACCGGTTCGGAGCCCTTGAAACCGGTGGCCAACCTTGAAACGCAAACAGAGGTGACTGAGGACCACTTTTATGGGCACTTGCTTTTTACTGGGACGTTACAGGTCGATTGGACGTGGCGTGGGCTTCGTTGACGTCAAATGGAAAATTGTTTATTAAATGTATATTATTTTAAAAGGGCAGAGTGAATAAAAGTATTCAAAAAACGAAGTTACAATGAGAACTGTTTGATATGCGAAATGCAGAAATGCGGCCGTTGTGGAGGCTCTGGGCCGGGAGGAGGCAGCTTAGGCAAATGGCAAAAGGCAATTAGGCAAACACTCGATGTCGAGTCGATTACTAGCGGAATCCCAACCGGTAGTGATCGGCTCTACCGACGAGCACTAGAATTAGATTTCAAATGTACCCAACTCACTCCTATTTTCCTCTTCTTCTCCTTATCCAAAATATGTGTAAAAATAATAATAATATATAATTGTAATGACAAAGATCACGGACCCCGAGTCTGTGGAGTGGCAAATTTAAATTAAAAAAAAACTGTTTGATACTTTAAAAAAAGAGAAAATCAATGTTATCCGAGCTATTAGAACAAGAATTAACAAAAATGTTAAAAATAAAATATGCACATAAGATTAAAAAGTCGTTGTGATGATTCGTGACCAAAATGCAGACCATTTTTTTGCTCAGCGAATAAGTATTGCCATTCAACGTGACAATGGGGCTAGCTAGCATTATGGGCACGATCCCCGCTGGCACCGGTCTTCTAGAATAAATTCATGTACATTTTGTAAATAAATATATTATATAATTTTTATATTATATAATAGCATTTTGGGCACGATTTTCGCTGGCACCGCCGCATTTCTTCTAGAATAAATTCATGTACATTTTGTAAATAAATATATAAAATTGATACTTTTCAATCTTATGTGTTTATTTTTAACATTTTTAAAGTCTTTTGTTCTAGTATAAGCTCATATTATTTCTTAATAAAATACTCTAGATATGATGTTATATGAAAATTCAACTGTTTTTAAATTTGAGTTGTTGAGATGATAATGACATAGTCGTCGGAGGAAAAGCTTACCTGTACCAACTAGCGCTTCCTCGACGACAATGTTATATTTTACGCAACAGCATCTGACCTAGAAATACAACAAATGCGAGACAAGAAAAAAAGGCGGTTCTACGTACCATAAACGCCTGGAAGAACTATTTGGCCTTGAATGATCTAATGACGGCTAACTTATCCATGCACCTGAAGCATCAATTCCTGTGCAAGTGCATTCTCCCTATCCTTTTTTTTTTTTGTTTAAATTAGCCACTCCACAGACTCCGGGGTCCGTGATCTTTGTCATTACAATTATCGTTTTTACACTTATCTTGGATAAGGAGAAGAAGAGGAAAATAGGAGAGAGTTGGGTACACTTAAAATCTAATTCTAGTGCTCGTCTGTAGAGCCGATCACTACCGGTTGGGATTCCGCTAGTAATCGTAATTCTCCCTATCCTTATCCATGGCGTGTAAAATTGGTCATTTATAATAGCGCAGATGTACGCCCTTGCGGATTACCAAAGAGCGACGAAGCGCAGTATCCTAAGTGGGAATTAGCTTGTATTAGGAACACAGAACTGCGCTGCCCGACACAAATACCTAGTTTATGTGGGTCAGAAGTTTGCTATGCTGAAATAGGACTGGGCAGGACATGTTTGTCGTATGCCAGAACTATGGGCATAAAGCACTAATCTCGAAGGTTCTCGGTCTTAAACAACTACCAGTGAAGTCTAGAAAGAGGTAAAAATACAAGCTTAATGCCCACAACAACGATAGGCGTACAATAACTCTAAAAGAGAGACAATTTGAGGGAGGGAATAGATGCTTTTCAAAATTGCTAGATAATTAGATATACACACGGATGTGCAGCATGCCAAGTTCATTCAAATAAGAGAAGACCAAAACGTACGCCTTGTGGTAAGTGGCAAGTCTGCCCATAATAGTCAAGTGCCACACCACACAGTTATTTGCACATGAAGAGTACAAATTTACTCTACTTAACACTGCGATGCGCTCATCTCTGAACTGCACTCCTGAGTGCGTCCAAAGAGTTTACGTATACTACGTATAGAGTTGGCACAAACCCTTTACACCGAAAGCACGGGTACCATCTTTTTTTATCTTGCCGCTCTTGTGGAATTGTCATACTTTTGTCGCAGCACATCACTCTGTTGCCATAGAAAGTATGCAATGTCATCTGCTTACGGTTGGCACAAAGGAACCATGCGGAAAATCGAACTCTATACGTAGTATATGTAAACAACTCTTTGAGTGCATCTCTCTAGATCATGATCTATAAGAGTTCTCGAGATATTCTATCTTGCCTGCCCTGTGATTTGTCTGGGAATACAGACTCTAAAACTGGAAACCTTGTAATATTTGCACACTACTACTTGGTGGTAGGATAACCAACAAACGCGTGACAACTTCACACTCTGCAAAGTGATTACACTTTCTACTTCTGGACATGTTTCTTGAAATGTAACAGACTCTAAAACTGGAAACCCTGTAATATTGCACACTACTACTTGGTGGTAGGATAACCAACAAACGCGTGACAACTTCACACTCTGCAAAGTGATTACAATTTCTACTTCTGGACATGTTTCTTGAAATGTATCATGTTTATTTCTGGTTTTCTTCAACGTAGACATATTATAATGGGGACGAATTTAGAAATTTGCATTTATTTGCATTTAATAGAAAAATAATCAAGAGTTATTAATGACATCAAGTGAGGATCGAACCCGCGACCCAGGGATTGAGACACGAGTGTTAATACCACTAGGCTATGATTGCGCAATACGATTGGTTCAAAAAACACTTATGATTAGGCTTATGCCTGCAGTGTTACTTCACGTGCATAATAAAGAGGGCATAAGGGTCAACGTACAATGAATCGACATCGACTGACATCAGTTATTGCATTATGTTGTTAGTTTGATTGTTGACTCGCAATTTATCAGTTAGGATGCGACATCGGGACATACGGGGGGATTAAATATTGGTCAACCACAACTACGTTAAAGAATTTTATGAATTTTGAATGGAATGGAATAGTGTTGAGAAAAATATAATGCAACGTTACTTATTTCATAGGTTGCTCTTTTGATTTCATTGCTAATATTACGAGGGTCAAACTGAAAGTTCTTAGAACTGGCCACTTATAAACAATATAATAAAAAAATAATTCTATAATTTGAAAATAGAACTCTTTGCCAATATTACTGAGTATATACTTCATTCATTTGTCATTTGTTTTACGATTTGGCGGCAAATTGAAAATTGTCTGTGTCACGTCAACATGAATTTAACACGAGAAAATTTTCGTGCAATGATTTTTTATGACTTTCGATGTCATTTAAGTCAACAAGAAAGTTATGATAGACTACGATTGGCCTTTCACGATGAAGCCCCATCTCGTGCGACTGTTTACAACTGGTTTAATGAGTTTAAACGTGGTCGCACTAATCTCACTGATGATTTACGTGAGGACGGCCTTCTACGGCGACGACTGAAGATAACATCTGTGTTGTGCGGCGTATGATAGAGACTGACAAAAGAGTGACCTATCAGCAGATTCGGACAAGCTTAGGCATCGGTATGAGTCAAGTGCACAAAATCCTACACGAACATTTAGCGGTCAGGAAGCTTTGCGCCCGGTGGATACCTCATAATTTGACTGAGGCTCAAAAACTCCATCGTGTGGATTGGTGCCGTAAAATGATTGAAAGATTTAACGGAGGTGACTCAAATGCTGTATTCGACATACTAACAGGTGACGAAAGCTGGATTTACTGTTATGATCCTGAAACCAAAAGACAATCTGCTCAGTGGGTGTTTCCTTTCGAGGAGTTGCCAACTAAAGTGAAGAGAGATCGAAGTGCGGGGAAAAAAATGGTGGCCTCGTTCTTTGGAAGGATAGGTCATTTCGCAACAATTGTGTTAGAGGATCAAAAAACAGTTTCTGCAGAATGGTACACTACCAATTGTTTGCCACTTGTCTTGGAAAAAGTTCGAGAGAAACGACCTCGCAGTAGGATTCTCCTTCAGCACGACAACGCCTCATCGCACACCGCCAAGCGAACGATCGACTATTTGGCGACATCAAACGTTGAATTACTGGGTCACCCGCCGTATAGCCCCGACCCCGCGCCTTGTGATTTTTATTTATTTTCAAAAATTAAAGAAAAACTTAAAGGAAAGCGGTTTATGAATGCTGAAGAAGCGGTGGCTGCGTATCGCGATGCCATTGAAGAGGCCCCTAAGGACGAGTGGGCAAAGTGCTTTTCCCAGTGGTTCCATCGCATGCAGCGGTGTATTTACGTGAATGGACAATATTTTGAAAAGATATAATAAAACTAATAACTGGCTAATGTAATCAGTTTTTGATTTTCTAAGAACTTTCAGTTTGACCCTCGTATAGGCTACGTTTGATATTAGTGTTAAAAAATGTAAAATTCATGAATTTTGGACTTATTACGCAGTATTTTTACATTATTTATTACATAAATGTATAGTTTTATCGTACGTCCGATACTATAGCTTAAATAGCCTTGTCTTTGGTCCGATACAATAGGTACCTACGATAATACTTGCTCATAATAATATCAATTGGACGTAGTTTTCTGTTTTAGGTAAGTAAAATATTTTGATTTCATAAATGAAACATGTTAACGGTAGAGACGCTTTGACTCAACGAAAATTATTACTATTGTTATTTAAACCTATTTAAATTTTAAATGCGAAACTTAGCATGTTTGGGTGTGCTTGGAAGCGGCTGGGCGGATGAGGTGAAAATTTGGAACAAATTAGAATACAGTGTTACTGTGTTAGAAATTAGTGTAATGCGTTGTTTTATGACGAAGTGTGTGAAGCGATGTATATGATGTGACGCGTAAAAACTGTCCGAGACCAGTGTTGCCAACTTAATTTTTCAGATGATCGTACCATAAATATCAAAATTAAGCAATTTTTTTTTTGCTTTTTGTGTTGCTTTTATATTACCGAAGGAACGAAGGAACTTCATCCCTACCTGGTCTCCCAGGTCCTATGATACCACATCTTTTATTTGTTGATTAGAGATTGTTCTAAGGGCTTAATTTGGCAATGTACTATCTGTGCCATTACTCTTGTCCGATTGACGTGGAGTTACTATTGTATTATTGTTGAACACAAGATAATTTTTGAATGTAATATTCTTAGTTCAAGTTTTTCGTCAAAAGACTTAAGTTAAAGAAAACTAACAACAAACTAGTAATCTTAACCACAACGCCTAAGATACAGGCTTAGTGTAGTTTGAGGCTTAACGTTAACTGTGAAATATTTGACAAGGAAATTAAGTATAAACTCTTTTTGTAAAATGTAGTGGAATAAATAAATTATTATTACAAGTATTAACTCTATGTGGAAGATCGTGTCTGGTAATACGCATTTACTGCGAATGTGGACACTTTTTATTCGTTTTAAGCTTCGAAACCTGTTTTAACTAGATCGTTATCAGTCAGTTAATAAAGATATAACAAATAGTATAACTCAAACAGGTTGGTACCCTAGACCTGGCGTTGTGGCGTCATGAGACCTAGGCATCAGGGGTCTTAAACATTTCAAACATTCATCATCCTAATATTTGGATTGTCTGGATGTATGCTGTTGAATGAGGCAATGAGGTAAGCAAGCTCCATCGTTGACCACATCGTCTCTTACTACCAGGCGAGATGGCGGTCAAGAGTAAACCTGTAAAAAAAAAGATTGGTTTACGGACGATACTTTATCGTGACAACAACATAACAAAACATTGATAGATGCGGTACAAGTGTACAATCAGCGTAACGGGACAATAAGCGTAACGGGACATAACGGGACAGTTTTTCATGCATGCAGCCGCGTTCATCGATTTATTAGATATTATCACGTCATAAAAATATAGCTGAAATTTTTTTCACGTATCAGTTTTTCATCGGAAACATTTCGGAAAGTGTTCAACTAATTTGCATGATTAAACAACACCTTATCCTTTTTTGGACTGCTCGTAACTCTAAAAAGCAACATCGTTCCATGGTTGGCGTTCCAAAGACTCAAACTTAAAGTTTTTGCTCTACTTTTGTGATAAGCACGTTTTGGCTGAGGAATGTGTTTTCTGAGTGGGTTTTCCCCGATGGTTACAATATTGCTGTCTTCGAATCGAGAATTAATCGGTTTCTTGTAGGTAGTGGCAGTGAACGAATGTGGGCTGATTATGATGGTAAAATACACTACAAATAAATTAGAATGTAAGAGGAGATTTGCTAAAATTGACATAATTGTAGCATAAACGACCTTTATAATAATACGAAGTGAATGTGAAAATATCCACCAATAGCATTACGCAGCAACAAGAATTAAGTTTTGTGATTGGTGGACTTACGAGTAAAACGGTGGATGTACTTTAAACTAATTTTCTAAAGAAACATAACCACTTTATGTCAATTAGCTTGAGTAGTGCAGTTGATGCACAAATTGTCTGAGTAAATTTCTTACTACCTACGTGTAGTTTGTAGCGTAGGAATGTCCTTTGTTAGCGTTAGTACTTGAGTTGTAGTAAGGATGCATCATAGTGGGTTTAGGTACTCATATACCATATACTCTTTATGAACGATCAGAGCCTTGTTTAACTATATCTGGGCATAGACGTATAAAAAAAGTCAGACGTAGTCGTACTAAAACAAAAACTGTGTCCATCGAGTCGGCCACATAATATGCACGTGTGCGCTGTCACATACAGGCTGACGCGCACACATCAGTGGGTCATTACACGCGCTACTTGTGTATATGTGTGCGTGTCAGCCTATCAGTGACAACCTGACAACGCACACGTGCAAAAGTGGCCGACTCTAGTGACACAGTTTTTGTTTTAGTGAGACTACGTCCGACTTTTTTATACGTCCATGGTATGGGTTAAAAAAGATAAAACATTATTCAATATGAATATAAGCTATCTACGATTTTGAACATGTGATTTTACAATTTTTTCCAAAATTGGGAAAAAAATGTTATGCTTACAATGATTCCCTCGACATATAAATGTATATAAACTATTAAATAATCATTGTTTTCCTACTAATACTATTAATACAAAAGTTTTGACGTATGTTGCTCATTCATGCTGAAACGCCTGAGCGAATCAGGTTGAAATTTAGAACACAGATAAATTATAGTCTGGAATACCAGATATCCTACTTTTTATCACGGAGTTAGGTGTAAGGATTATTATGATAGGCTTATTTTTTATTATTTATTATTTATTAGGTAGTAAGAGATTGCAATTATCAATAAGTTTGAAAAGTTACTCATCAGAGAGCGCAATTAACAATTAAATTAGACTACTTGATAATATTATTTCTCAATTTTAAAGAATTAGACTGCTTTTGACCACCAACTCTACGTAGTTAAGCTATGATTATATAGTCATATGCAAACATTACTGTGTTCCGGTTTGAAGGGCAATGTTTCCAGAGAAATTAGACCTGCAGGTTTAATATGCATTACAGTTAAAATATAGTTTGAAAAAACATAAAGGCTACATTTTATCCCAGTAAAGTAAAGAGAGAGCGAACTATGCGGGCAAAACCGTTGGGTGCTGCTAGTAAAAGAAATAAGCATCATCGAAATTGAGAGATACATTTCCAGTGATGGTTGAAGAGATCTATACAAGGTGCCAATGAAACGGTGACTTCAAAATTTGAATACACTACACTGGCCTCGTGGCTTAGTGGGTTGTCTGCCTGCGAAGCCGAGAGTCGTGGGCTCGATTCTCACCCAGTACATTTGTGTGATGAATTCAAATATTTGTACTGTGTTTGGGTGTTTCTATGTATAATAAGTATGTATTTACATCGATATAAGTTTAGTTTATTAGCCATCTGGCCGCCATAGTACAAACTATGCTTAGTTTGGAGTTAGATGGTGTTGTGTGGGAATCGTCCACCAATATGTATTATTATTTATTTACATAAGACTGTTTTTGAAGTTGAGAACTCTCTCTGCACTTAGTAAAACGACGTTAATTTGTGATTAAAAACAGATTCTTCAAATTAATTTTAATGTATCGATGTATTTATTTAGACAGTTTATATTACGAATGGAACTTTCCAGAATAAAGGGTCCATCAAGACTAGATTGAAAAGTAGGAGTACCTCACAAGTAGGCATGCTCAATCTTAGACCACACTATATTTTTCCACAAGGTATGGTTTGGTCAAAGATCATAAGTAAAAAATTCATTCTTATCCATTTCAATTTAAAAAAAAAAACAGTCCACTTACTTAAAGTTCGCGAATTCCTAAAAAGATAATATCAAACCATATTCAAAGACAAAACATGAACTTAAGCCTTAACACAGACGAAACAAAAGCAACAATCATAAGAACGGCACAAGTTTAAAACACAGATAAAAGAAAAATAGAATGTGTAACAAAGTGAAACCTTGTCCAGTGAGACAAAAGCCGTAGGAAGCAAGGATAAATAAACACTCTGTGTGGTTTGAACCAGACTCTAGGAAATTGTCCCGATCCATGCCTGGATTGTTCCAGACCAACCTACGCAACAAATTTGTCCACTTGGTGAGGAGTCGCCAACATTTTTGATGAATCACTGTTTGCGTAAATAATCATTTTTGTTACGTTTTTGTAGTTAAAACTTCTTTAGGCGTCATAACCGACACTTTGTTTTTTTTTGTAAGGGGAGATATCCATTTACAATTTGGACGGGGACGAGGACACGGCGGGGTATGGTCAATTCAATTCAATTTATCACTTGAAATCTTAGGATATCATATCGCATTTTATTAGGATATTATTAATTAGGGATACCGTTTAGGACGTACATGTGGCTGATTAGAGACTTTGTTAATAAATGTAGCTGTAAAGGGGTTTTGTCAGTCAAATTATGTCAATGTGTATAAATAAATTTATAAAGTATGTCAGGAAATAGAAAAATAATAATCTATGAAAAAAGTCAATGAAGAAATCATATAATCAAAAATATTGAAGTCATTGTTAAATTATCTTTTATTAAAATTGCATTCTAATAAATATGTTTTTGCTCATTTTTTATTGTCTTAATAATAGGTCGGGGTCGACATAAATATATGCATGGCTATATATGGTATGCTTGTGCGCTTGTGCAATGTATGTACAAAAATTAAATATATAAACGGGCAAACATGTTCCGTTACCGTTTTAGTTAGGATGATGACTGGCCCAAAAATATACCATGCTAATTAATCCATCAGGTAGATTACGGAAAATTAAGGGACTCATATTATTTGTTTCATAAAATTATTAGTAATCGACAAACATCTGGGTTGTGACGTGACAATATAGTGGCACTATAGTGACGTCATACGAATCTTCTAAGCGCTTGCATATTTGTCATTTTCTGTTTATGAAATGAAAGAAAAAATACGTATAAATATTTTAATAAATGTAACTGACATTCCCATTACTTTTTTAAAGTCTTCATATTATTGTAACTCTAATGCACTTTTAAATGGTTGTGGTCTGTTTAGACTGAATGTGTATTGTACTAAAACCGTAATGAACAAATCTTAAAATGACCTTTTCCCATAATGACTGATCTTTGAAATGCACTTTTTCTAGAATGCGAGAAATAAAACTGTCAAATTGAAGTACAGTTAGTAACTTTTTATTGTCAAAGCTTAATTATTTTTCCTTTTCTCCAATTATCCTGCCTATTTGGTGCAGAAATATGTAAGGAAATATTTATAAAAAAGCTATAAGTGTGTAAAGTAAAATGTTGTCGACCCCTATCGGAGAAGTGCGTATGGTCAGGAGATGGCCCAGCCCGCGAACGGTATATAAGGCGCGCCCGCAGGAGCTCGCCATACTGTTCTATTTAGTCTACAACCATGAAGACTTTGATTGTCCTCGCCGTCTGCTTCGTGGCTGCCCAGGTGAGAAAAGAACGACTTAAGTTTTGAGTTCAAAGTTATTTATTTGAAAATGCACATTTTTTTTATCTATAAAAAAACAACAAAACCGGCTTCGATTTAAAATTAAACTCGTCTGAGTTGAGTCAAGAATTGAGAATTTAATATTTTTGTGAATCTATGATGACGTCACTTAGATAAAGATAAGCAAATTTTAGTTTTTTATTTATATTTTAAAAGCCACCACACAGATTTTTATAAAATGTATATGGGACTATCTCTGAAATATGATGTTTCTAAGAAAACAGGAACCACCAAAATCGATGCAGAAATCAAGTAACATACTTACGATAATTCGTTTTCTCTGAAAAAACAAAAAGCGACTTCAATATAAAGTTACAAGCGACCCGCCCCGGCTTCGCACGGGTGCAATGCTGATACTAAACATAAGTACCTACTAATAAAATTCCGGTCCGGCGGCAAAACATTTCGTTTTACGTAGTCACATAAGTCACAGTTTTTTTTTTGGGATGGATACTTTTTTGGCGCGACGGACGCACGCAATGTCTTGATTGATGGAACGAAACGTGCTTCACACCAAAGATGGTGACAGCGGGTTGTTTGTTTGTGCCATCAGAATTTAACGAAATTCTCCATAATCCAAATTTTGTGGACATATGTTGTCGACTCAAAATCAATATTTTTTATGTTTTGTTATTCATATAAGGTTTCTATAAAGTCTACCGTACCCCTTGACGAAATTATTAATATAGAAATTCAGATACTCGAGCAAATTTCACAAGAATCTATCACTAAACCGCCTAAATACATGCTATAAAATATCGTTTAAATACATGGAAGCAAATTTAAGTTTTTTGTTCATATTTCAAAAACCACAACACCGGTCTCGATACAATTTATATGAGACCACTTCTGAACAATGATCCACCATAATGTTTATTAAGTATATGGCTTAATCACGAATAATTCATTGTTTAAATACCTCGACGTTTCTGTTGAAACAATGAATTATTCGTGATTAAGCCCTGTACTTAATAAACATGTGTTCAAATCGCGAAAGCTTAAAAACAATAATGATCAAAATTCAAGATCCAAACCACATTCACACTTGATTCACAATTCGCGGCGCTATAGCGTAACAGACTCACATAAAAAACAGACAATGCGAATTGAGAACATTCCCTTTTTTAAGTAGGTTAAAACTTACAGGTCAAATAGTTATATAGATTGATTAATCACATATAATATCACTTTAAACACAGTTATGTAATTATTTTTTTGTTACGTGTTTTTGTATTTTTTTTGACAACTTTGTCATTTTATTTTGACTATACTTACTAAATTAGACAGTAATGTTATATGTTCTATGACATTGAGCTGTATATTGTATAAGTATAATCCGGTTTCGTCCATCATTTGTCGCAACAGAGAAATAATACTACTTATTCCGGATTATTTGTGTGTTAGTATAAATTCCATCTAGAACAACCGAGGTCAGGGATCTGTCCACCCAAAGCCCACTATAGTGAAAAAGTCAACCTGTAAGGTCTCTCCCTCCATTTCGTCTCCAAGTTCAGGGCATCGCCTTCAGGTTGAAGTGGAGCACATGGGTCTTTTCGGGTTGAGTGCCTGACCGTTGGCCCCAAACCAGCGGGCGAGCTGGGGTCTACCGCCTTAGTAAAACTGTCTTAGCTTTGATACAAGTAAGTAATTCATTTATTCCTAGAAAATAGAAAATTCTCACGTTTGGTCGAGTGTATAAAATTAATTTTAAATTGTAGTCGGTTTTTGGTTTTTCCGCAGAAAATAAACTATATAAAAAGCCTATTAAGTACATAACATATTATTTTCTCTGTCTATGTAATATCTTTGCAAAAGAGTAGGTACATTTAAATCTATTCAGTAGCTTAGGCGCGAAAATGTAAGATACAGGCAGAGTTTCCTTTGCGTTTATATAATTAAAAGTAGGAATTAACAATATCCAAAGACATTTCGTATCGAAACACAAAAATCTTGTAATAGCAATGTCTAATTACATCTTCTTCGAAACCTCATGAATTTAAATGACAGAAGTTTTCTAAAAAGGCACTGAAACGAACAGTATAAATTAACGTTTGAATTATAAAGTATTTTAAAGGTAGAAAGGTCAAAGTAATTCGTATTTCATTAACTTAGACCTAAAGGAAAGCAATAAGGTTTTAATTATTATCTTATGCCTAACTTTCTTTTTAGAAGTCATTGAGTTTTTGAGTAAAATGATTAGCAGTGGCCCGCGGTTTCACTCGTGTAGTTCCCGTTTCAATTATTTTCCTTTTTTTTTTTAACTAGAATAGGTTCGCACTTGACCACCATCTCGCCTGATGTTAAGCGATGATGCGATCTACGATAGAGCGTGCTTACCTAGAAGAAACCGATTCACTCTCGATTTGAAGACACCAAGATTGTAACCATCGGGGAAAACCCACTCAGGCAACGCATTCCACAACCTAGACGTTCTTATCACAAACGTGGAGTCAAATCGCTTCGTTCGTGTTTTTGGTACATCAACCATGAAACGATGTCGCCCTTTTGTGGAACGAGAAGTCCGATAGAAGAAAGGGCAAGGTGGAATTAGATCATGTAGATCAGTTGCACACTCTCCGAAGTGTATCCGATAAAATACCGATAAGCTAGCAATTTGGCGGCGATGATCAAGACTTTGAAGTCTTTTACGCGACAGAGTGTCATTGCCTATGAGTCTTTTGGCGCGTCTCTCAATCGATTCCAGAGTCTCCAGCTGATACTTAGCCGATCCATCCCAAAGGTGCGAACAGTACTCCATACAGGAAATCAAATGTAATCAAATCCGTAATCAAATGTAGCCTATGTTCTATTCTCGAAACTCTGTGTTCTAAATTTGAACCAGATTTTCAGCTATTCCGATATGATTGAGCAACAAACATCCAAATATCAAAACATCTACCTAATCATCCAAACATTACATTTATGATATTAGTGGGATTGCTTTGATCTATAAATTTTCGGGAAACATTGCCCTTCATGACAGTAATGATTAATGTTAAAGCTGTGATATTTTAACAAGCAGACTCTTAAATGCGTCCAACGTACCTATATTGTCCGCTTCATGACGCAGATAGATTGTTTTGAAGGTTGATTAATTTTTGGAAAGTTTCATTTAGATTTTACTTTTAGTTCGTTTTCATCGATGTCTTGACATTTAAAGTGCTTTATATGGCGGTGAACTTTCCTACAGTAATTATCTAAAATATCTATATGCCATTATTTAAGTACTAGCTTCCGTTTTATCTTTAATGCCCGAGCCACACGAGGCTAGTTTTTAAAGCTAGGATAGCTGGTAGTTGTAGCTTCGTGTAGACAACGCTACGCAACGCTAGTTTTTAAAGCTAGGATAGCTGGTAGTTGTAGCTTCGTGTGAACAACGCTATGCAACGCTAGTTTTTAAAGCTGGATAGCTGGTGGTTGTAGCTTCGTGTAGACAACGCTATGCAACGCTGGTTTTTAAAGCTAGGATAGCTGGTGGTTGTAGCTTCGTGTACAACGCTAGTTTTTAAAGCTAGGATAGCTGGTGGTTGTAGCTTCGCTAGCAACGCTATTTTAAAGCTAGGATGGCTGGTGGTTTTTCGTGTACGCTATGCAACGCTAGTTTTAAAGCTAGGATAGCTGGTAGTTGTAGCTTCGTGTGAACAACGCTATGCAACGCTGGTTTTTAAAGCTAGGATAGCTGGTAGTTGTAGCTGGTGGTTGTGTGTAACAACGCTATGCAACGCTGGTTTTTAAAGCTGGGATAGCTGGTGGTTGTAGCTTCGTGTGAACAACGCTATGCAACGCTGGTTTTAAAGCTAGGATGGCTGGTGGTTGTAACTTCGTGTAGACAACGCTGCAACGCTGGTTTTAAAGCTAGGATGGCTGGTGGTTGTAGCTTCGTGTAGACAACGCTATGCAACGCTAGTTTTAAAGCTAGGATGGCTGGTGGTTGTAGCTTCGTGTGAACAACGCTATGCAACGCTGGTTTTAAAGCTAGGATAGCTGGTGGTTGTAGCTTCGTGTGACAACGCTATGCAACGCTGGTTTTAAAGCTAGGATAGCTGGTAGTTGTAGCTTCGTGTAGACAACGCTATGCAACGCTGGTTTTTAAAGCTAGGATAGCTGGTAGTTGTAGCTTCGTGTAGACAACGCTATGCAACGCTGGTTTTTAAAGCTAGGATAGCTGGTAGTTGTAGCTTCGTGTAGACAACGCTACGCTTGGTTTTGAACAACGCTGGCAACGCTTTTTAAAGCTAGGATAGCTGGTAGTTGTAGCTTCGTGTGACAACGCTACGCAACGCTTTTTAAAGCTAGGATAGCTGGTAGTTGTAGCTTCGTGTAGACAACGCTATGCAACGCTAGTTTTTAAAGCTAGGATAGCTGGTAGTTGTAGCTTCGTGTAGACAACGCTATGCAACGCTAGTTTTTAAAGCTAGGGATAGCTGGTGGTTGTAGCTTCGTGTAGACAACGCTATGCAACGCTGGTTTTTAAAGCTGGTAGGATAGCTGGTGGTTGCCAGGATAGCTTCGTGTAGACAACGCTATGCAACGCTAAAAGCTAGGATAGCTGGTTTTTCGTGTAAAGCTAGCAACGCTAGTTTTTAAAGCTAGATAGCTGGTAGTTGTAGCTTCGTGGACAACGCTGGTAGGATAGCTGGTAGTTGTAGCTTCGTGTAGACAACGCTATGCAACGCTAGTTTTTAAAGCTAGGATAGCTGGTAGTTGTAGCTTCGTGTAGACAACGCTATGCAACGCTAGTTTTTAAAGCTAGGATAGCTGGTAGTTGTAGCTTCGTGTAGACAACGCTATGCAACGCTAGTTTTTAAAGCTAGGATAGCTGGTAGTTGTAGCTTCGTGTAGACAACGCTATGCAACGCTAGTTTTAAAGCTAGGATAGCTGGTAGTTGTAGCTTCGTGTAGACAACGCTATGCAACGCTAGTTTTAAAGCTAGGATAGCTGGTAGTTGTAGCTTCGTGTAGACAACGCTACGCAACGCTTTTTAAAGCTAGGATAGCTGGTAGTTGTAGGTATGCAACGCTAGTTTTAAAGCTAGGATAGCTGTGTAGACAACGCTATGCAACGCTAGTTTTAAAGCTAAAGCTGGAGACAACGCTAGCTGGTAGTTTTTAAAGCTAGCTTCGTGTGTAGACAACGCTATGCAACGCTAGTTTTGTCTACACGAAACTAGAAGTACTAACTTGCTAACACTAGCTCGTTTCCCTAGCTTGAAAAACTAGACTCGCGTAACTCTAGCATAACGCTGGGCCGTCGTTACCTACCGTGTCTAACACAACCCAATTTATGTTCCCCTTCTATCACAAGGAGAGAGTTACGGTCATAATCCATCGCACTAACCAAGTGCGGGTTAGCGGACGACATGTTTTCGAAAGATATTTTGGCGGACATGCCGATTTTCTCACAATCATTTTCTTTACATCTGAAATTTTCGTCACCACTGGGGTAAAGAAACACTCTTACATATGGTAGGACAAGAACAAAATAAAAAATTGATTAACCCCCGACTACCTCGGATTTTATATTGAGGGAGTTGTGAAAAAAATGTAATTCGCCATTTTGTGATGGCAGCCATCTTGGATTTGAAATTTGTTATACTGTATGGTATTCTATTAGTCAAGCCCTGTTATTTGATACCCATATTGAGGTAGGTTGTGAAGAAATGTTTTATCCGCCATTTTGTGGAGGCGGCCATCTTGAATCGATTTTCCCAAACATAGCTAAGAACGTCCGCACGGTAATTAATATTCAAATAAAAAAAACGCATTGAAATCGGCTCATCACTTTGAGCTCTACGGTGCCAAAGACAGACACACACACACACAGACAGACAGACATGGACGTCAAACTTAGAACACCCCTTTTTTTGGTCGGGGGTTAAAATACTCAGAGATGTAGGCGAAATTGGAATCTGCTACTATGCGATTACAAAATCGGACCTTATAGCCTTATAGGAACCAGGTCCTTTCGACTTTTTAATAAAAAAAACTGATATGAAACTGATAAACTTGCAGTTTCGCGGTGATGTCTGACGAGGAGAAATGGTGGTGTAGATCATGATGAGTTTCGAAATGAGGGTTCGAAAAACGTCGGGTAGATATACAATCTTAGAAAATTGCGTTACGTAATAATTGAACAGTGTCCAACGTGACGGGTATTTAATATACAGGATTACTTGTATCAGCCTGCATCCGTTCAAAGGCATGTTCTGGACATTTAAACAAACAATTATTGTTCTACAACTGTTGTTGAAACTCAATCAATACATATCCCGAAAAATTGTGTTTTTTTCTTTCTTGCACAGTTTAGCGGCTATTTAGTGTTTATTCACTTCAGCACATCATTTATCGAACGTTAAAGAGTGCGCACATTCTTGTTACAATTTGTTACGAAGAGATCGATGCTTTTAGTTTGGCCAAATACACTTCTTTTTTGTTTTGTATAGGAATAAAATACGTTTTTTATAAACTATACACTAAAATTGACGTATTTAATATAAGCACATTAAATACGTAATATATAATATGTATAGATAAACATCTGCTTAAAAGGATGCAGGCCAGGGTGTTTACCAATAACCCTGTATATGAGTTTTATTATAGTTTATAATTAAATACATAATGGAACTTGTTGTTGCAGGCCCTGTCCAATGAACAAAAAGAGAAGCTGAAGAAACACAAGACAGAATGTCTGGCGGAAACCAAACCTGACGAGCAACTCGTCAACAAGCTCAAGACTGGGGACTACAAGGTAAATTATATTTAAACTTTTTGTGTAATATAGGTTGAAGAAATAAATAGGACTAGTTGTTAGTGGAAACTAGAGTTTAATAGTTTAAATTTTAATTAATAAGTTTAATGCAATATACACCTTCTATCATTGACCTTTTTAGGGCCACAGCACTTTTTTTATCGTCGGCGATCGGCAACTTAGTCGCTTTTTCTAAGCTAAATACGGCGTCAAATATAATTTTTACAGTAGTTGTAGAAAACTGAATGACAAGGATAAACTAGAGTTGTAACTTTTTACATAATATGCACACCGCATATATTTATAATCGTATTACTGTCTTTTTTTTATAAACGTGGACAAATTATAGTTATTTTTATGTAAATACTTCCAATTAAAAAGCAATGTCTGTTTCTTCTTGAAAACTCAGTTTTTGATGTTTAATTTCTATGATTTGGAAAAGGCTTTGATAGCCAATTTCTTCAGGAATTACTAGATGAGTACAATAAGAATTTGAAAACGCAAAAAAAAGCTTTAGGTACTGTGGACATTCACTTATCACTCTTCACCTTCTGTGGAAATTCACTACAGTGGCCTTTGTTGGCTAACTCTTCGCTATTCGGTGAGATACTCGTACCTATCGGTATTTAGATGGTAGTGATTACATGTAGTGGTAGGGCTCCTTGCTGTATTGGTAGGGTTCTTTGCAGAGTCCGCCTGGGGAACCACACCTTTGCCAGTTATTCTGCCGCCAAGCAGCAGTGTGCAATTACTGTTGTGTTTCTTTTTGAATGTCAATTTCCAGAGAAATTACTGGAATAAGAGATAGAACACCTTATATCTCTGGGTGACGAGCGCAATGCAGTGCTAGGTAATGATTTCGACTCTTCATGTTCCAATAGCTGCGTGTGACTGTGTTGTAATGGGTAGGCATATTGCTTACCATCAGGCATGAAATATGTCCTGCTCGTCTTGTCACTGTCATTCATTCATAATTTAAGAGCGACGCTCTTGTCGGTTCGACGTTCCTTTCATGTACACTCCGCCTTCTCCTTGACTTCCTGATACGACACTACATTTATCTTCTCCTTCACTTGGTTCATATAAACTTCTCCTAGGTCTACCTCTCTTCCTCCTCCCTTCTAATTTACCTTCCATTATTGTTCTAATGAAGTTGTCGTGTCGTATCAGATGTCCCAACATCTTCCCTCTTCTCTTTTCTATCGTTTCTATTAATGTTCTTTTCTCCTTTATCTCTTGTCACTATATACTACGAAAAAATGAAAGATTGTTGTTGATTAATATTTATGTCACCACATATTGTTGTAGACTGAGAACGAACCTCTGAAGAAGTACGCATTGTGCATGCTCATCAAGTCTGAGCTGATGACGAAGGATGGCAAGTTCAAGAAGGACGTCGCGCTCGCTAAGGTGCCCAACGCAGGTCAGTGCACACTCTCAGATAACTTAATAACACACTTAATAAAAATATCAAAATTCACAAAACCAAAAAGTATATGGGTAGCATTTGGCAATCACTAAGATACATTTTTGCAGGCAATCATCAATCGAGAATAAGGAATACTTATATAAATCAGATATTCTTTAATTTATGATTAGCAATGTCAATTTTTGTCAAAAACCGAACTTAAATAATTATGGGTGGACACTTCACACACAACACCATCTAACCCTAAACTAAGCGAAGCTTGTGCTATGGAAGCCAGATAATACATAATTTTAGACTTACATAATTTTAGATACAGAGTTATTACACAGGTACATAGAAACACCCAGACGCGAACAAATATTCATCACACAAATATTTCCACTAGGTGGGAATCGAACCCACCCAACCTTTCGCTTCACAGCCAGACTTACTTACTAAGCCACGAGCCCCACTTACACTTTAGACGTGTTCTGTACCTATATTTAAACGAACAACTTTTGTTCTATAACTTGTGTTAAAACTCAATGCATATCAAAAAAAAACTATTGCTGTTTCTAGTCCTGTTTAGCGGCTGAATAGTGTTTATTCACTTCGGAACATAATTTATCGAGCATTAAAGACTGCACTCTTGAACTATGAATTGTTACGAAAAGTTCCATGCCTTTAGATCGGGAAAATTACACTTTCTTTTTAGTTTGTAGGGGAACAATATTTACAAATTTTTAAAAGAACAACAGTCGACGTATTAAGTTTACTTAGCATCCGCTTAAAGGGATGCATGCTGATTACAAATAACCCTGTATGTGTACTACTTTGGCATTACCATTGGCTTTGACGATGATGGAAAATATGCCGCTGTGAAAACTACGTGTTCCAAGAAAGACTTGCTATGTGTCACCCAGGCCTAGTCTTCGTTTCATATTCGTGTGATGAACGCTCAGACCATGTCTGGGTGTTTCTATAAAAATATTCATGCTAACTTTCAACGTTTACTTTGAATGCTTAAATGCCTTGATGCCAGGCCTTGATTTTATAAAAACTACAGGTTAACGCCAGGTATGAACGACGAACTTGGTACGTACCTAATAACTTTACTTGTTTGGCCATAAAAGATACAGAACAGAACAAAGACATGTTAGTCTTCGCTCGCGTAAGAATTGGGTATGAATGAATGAATGAAAATTCTTTACTATTCACACCATAAAAGATACATACAATTTTGGAAAACAGTAAAAACTAGTGAGACAACTGGCATTGTCGCTTAAAGCGATTTCTTCCTTATACTGCACATTTACACATTAGCTTACCTTAGGGTACACATTTGGAACTAGCAATCCATCCCATCTTTGTCCATGGTACATATTTTTTTTTTATATGAGTGCTATAGGTTACCTATATATATTACCTATAACCTATAGCATTCAAGGATCATCTACATATCGTACGGCGAAATATTTTTTGTAATCGGTCCACTTGTTCCTGAGACTAACGCGTTCAAACAAGCAAACAAACAAACTCTACCTTTTTAAATACTAGTATATGTAGATACGGATAAAGATTCACACAAAAAAGTATTTACAAAATTTCCATTCTGTTTTCAGCTGACAAACCAGCAGTAGAGAAGATCATCGACGCCTGTCTAGCAAACAAGGGCAACACTCCTCAGCAGACAGCCTGGAACTACGTTAAGTGCTACCACGAAAAGGACCCCAAACATCCCATCTTCCTCTAAAGAACCACAAACAACAAAAACCAACAAACACATTTGAACAGCTAAATTGTAACATTTTATTACGTCAATCTGTAAGCAACAGTTGATCCATAAACCAATTCCAATCAGTTTTGATAGAGAAAGAAATTCATCCACCTTATCCTTCACAATAAACATCAGCCAGGTTCCATCAATGCTTCTAATTGATGAGACATGGCCGATATTTAGGGTTCCGTGTTAAAAATCAATGATACCAGGGAAGTTATAAGGAGATACATTATCTTAACTCTTTGGTTAACTGCCTTTTCTTTAGTGCTAGTGATTTGGACCAAAACATACCCAAAATACACATATAATTATGTGTTTACTAAGAATTTCGTAACTTTATTTCGTAGGTTTATGTTCGGCTGTTTGTATGTTTTAAAGATTTCAAAGGTTGTCTACACAATTTACTCGTGTGTTTGAAGTAGTCAAGAATAATAATGTTGTATGATGCTGATGATGTTATGAGAAACTACAGGGTGTGTTAAGTTTTGGTGATTATATACGCCTTAACACTTAAAAAATAATCGATACTGCCTCGACGAATTTAATTTTTGGATTTTCGGATCATCAATAAATGGTAAACAGTAATATGTTTGTTTTTGTTGAATACTCTTAGTGATATGATGTCTAGAAATAGCAGAATTCCTCCAATCTCCGCCATCTGTTCCGGATGCCCATCGCAACCTTAATAGGATGCTCGCCTTTTGGGACGGCCTAGGCTGGTTGGAGTAGAAAAGGGAAGTATGAGTCACGCACAATGGCCCAATAAAGAGGCTAGGTGCGGAAAAGGCCCCGCTAATCTAACTATGACATCTAGAATATACACTTCATAATTCTTGAACATCGCCGCAAAATTGCTAGCTTATTGATTTTCTATCGGATACACTTCGGAAAGCGTGCCACCGATCTGCATGATCTAATACCACCTTGCTCTTTTTTTTATCGGACTGCTCGTAGCTCGAAAAAGAGACATCGTTTCATGATTGATGTTCTAAAGACACGAACGAAAAGGTTTGACTCTACTTTTGTGATAAGATCGTCCAGGCTGTGGCATGCGTTGCCTGAGTGGGTTTTCCCCGATGGTTACAATCTTGGTGTCTTCAAATCGAAAGTGAATCGGCTTTTTCTAAGTAAACACGCTCCATCGTAGACCGCATCGTCGCTTAACATCAGGAGATATGGCGGTCAAGTGTAAACCTATAAAAGTAAAAAAAAAAATGTGGGTAGCAGGTTTATTGTATTTTCTCAAGTGTTACCATATACTGACACTGTTACTGTTACCAATATCTCTATATCTATACTAATATTATAAAGCTGAAGAGTTTGTTTGTTTGTTTGAACGCTAGGATCTCGGGAAGTACTGATCCGAATTGAATGATTTTTTTTTTATTGGATAGTCCATTTATCGAGGAAGGCTATAGGCTACAGAACATAAAGCTACTATTAATAGAAGCGGAGCATGAAGCAAGAATGTAACAAAAACAGGAAAAAATATTCCTTTTTGAGAGTTTTCGTACTGTGCTTTGACATGACAGCATGTGTCTAAGATGGCGTCATTGAATATAAACCTTTGCTAATCAAATTTGTTTCTAAATCTGAGATGGTACGACCTATTTCCGACAGGTGGCGTAGCAGGTAGCTGAAGAGGTTTGTTGTTTGAAAGCGATATCTTCAGGAATGACTGAACCGATTTCAGTCATTCTTTCACGTTGGATATGTACGGGATCCCGCTGAGTGCTATATATGTACCACGGGCGAAGCCGGTGCGGGCATCTAGTCTCTATATAAGAGTATGTACATGTAAGTACATGTACCTATTGGATTTCTAAAAACTTAGATTGGTGGTGGACATTTCACACACAACACCATCTGACCCCAAACCAAACAACACTTGGCTTGGCACCCAGAAAGCTGAATTAATGCGTGTATATACACAGTAGCAGTCGTAAATACACACATATTATACAGGGTTACTGGTAATCAGCCTGCATTTGCTTAAGGACATGTTCTGTATATTTACACAAACAACTTAGGTTCTACAACTTCTGTTAAAACTCAATACAATATCTCAAAAAAAGTGTTTATTGTCCTCTCAGTCATTTTAGCGGATGATAAGTGTTTGTTCAATAGAGCGCGCGTTACGAAGAGTTCGATGCTTTTAGACTGGGAACTATTTATTTTGAATAGAAAAAAAACGATTTTTTATGAACTGTTGAACAAAATTTGACGCATTTGATGAAATTAACATTCCATTAAAAGGATGCAGGCTAATTATCAATAACCCTGTATATAGATATACACACACAGAACAAATATGTGTATTCATCACTCGAATGTTTGGACTGGGTGGGAATAAAACCTATGATCCTCGGCTTCGCAGACAAGGTATTATAGCGTGTGTGCGGCAGTGCACTTTTTGGATAGGTGAAATCTGATGATGTTGCGTTACCGACATGCGAAATAGCAGTACCTATGTCTATAGCTATTCAGGTGACATATTGTCTAACACCAGTCCTGTTTAATACTAAAATTCTAGGTTATTTGTTTTTGCGTCTATCGGCAGTCTCTATGCAACGATCGCAATCCAGAGATATGCTCTCCCAAACTTCAGGCGCACGGAATCTTGTTGTCGTTGGGAACAGTGAACTCACTTTTTCCGTTCTAGTCCGGTCATGGTAAGCGGTGAACGCCGGGCGTTTTTACCTATCACTATTAATTTGTTGTCAACAACTAAAATAAGTAGAACCACAGCATACCTCGCCGCTGGCGATTCGAGGGGGCAAGTAGACTGGTGATGTGTAAACCACTACACAGACACAGTTTATTACCAATTTCAAGGTGCTCAGGACACATCTAGTGGTTTATACCGACGTCTCTATCAATGCTTTATTTTTGAATCGGGTATACAATGGGTAAGTCCATTCATAGTGTTAGTTGTGGTAAACTCTTTGAAATAGAGAGTTTCTGTAGATTTCAATATTAAAAACAAACACAGAACAATGGCCATTTAATGACCATTGTTTTACGGTAGTGTATTTTCCAGAGTCATGTAATAGGTGCCCTTTGAATGTGTGTTTAATGTAAACAGTCACTTAGGTGTAAGATAAAAAAGTTAATTTGATCACAGTAGCTAGATCAGAGCAACGTGACACTAGTGTGGAAGGAAATTAATTTTAATTATTTTAAAAATAGTTCACATAAACCAATTACCTAAATTACATCACAAATAGTTTATTAGGTACATTACAGGCAAGTTATCAAATATTCACCTTTATAAAATAACTAAATTTAACAATCATTCTTTTCGTTTGTCTTTCGCGAAAATAATTTATTGACAGGAATTCACTATGTTTGCAAGAAATGTGATTTTTTTTTAAAATGTTTGATCTAAATATTAACACAAATTTTCATTGTTTTGGAATTTAAAGTTTTGCATGTCGTTATTTTTCCATTAGCAGCCTAGATAATCTTCCTGGGTGCAAAGTACCAAGAAAAACTGACTAAGAAGAACCAACGAGAATACAAGGATAAACAATAATATTATGACACAAATTAATACCCGAAAAATGAACAGAATTTCCTTCCCGGTTTGCGTAATGCTGTTCATTTTAAAAGTGAGTTTTTTTGGATTTTATTTATTTAAATTCTTGTTAAACTGGGACACGGTGTATTGTGGCTCATTTATTATGTACCTACCGGGGCGAGGTCGGCTCGGAATTTTCTTGAGTTGAATAAGTAGAATGAGTATCTTAGAAAGGTCTATACGCATGCAAGTGTTTGAAAAAAAAAAATCAGTGAAATAAACTGCCTATAGAAGTGAAAACTTAACTCAGAAATTAATAGCTTACTTTGGAAACTATGCGGGTGAAACCGGAGGTCATTTCTAGATGGCCATGCTCATGAATGATAGATAGATAGAGACACTTTATTGAACACACCAAATAAAAATAATTTACAAGAACATAACATTTTATACTAATTAAACTAGTGCGACAATCGGCGGGTTATCGCTAAGAGCGATCTCTTCCAGGCAACCTTAGGGTGGAAAAACGATAAGAGGAATGTTAAAAGACGGGGTGTGCATGTGACATGAAAGGTAATTTACAATAACAGCGATGAATTACAATATATTTATATTTTACTACTAAATATACTAGTAATAAAATAAAAACAAATAAATACTAGGTATTAGTATTTATAATATACTTACTTATAATATAAAATAAATACGAATACTTATTTTTTTATGTTTTTAATATATATGTATAAATATTATTTTTTTTATCTTGTAACTTATTTAACTATTAAACTAACTTAAATAAAAAAAAACTTAATTATAATATTATACTACATACTTGTCTAAAATATATGAATAGGTATACCTGTATGGTGTAGGTATAAGAAAGGAAATACAAAACAGTAAATTAAAAAGTAAAAACTATTAAACTTTTAACGAGGCTACAATTTTGACAAATAGAACTGTTTGACATGTTTTTTGAAGGCTTTAATTGATGCAATTGATGAATACGTCAGCATTTATAGATATGTAGATGCTTATAAATAGATGCGAGTGGTGGCTGGGTGAAAAATAAACCATTCTAATGAGTCCTGAGTCCGTCAGGTAGATTGGAATTTTTGTTTTATAAAGTGACAAACTTCCGAAGTGGGGAGAAACGTCACGTCCTAGTAGAAAGAGTACAAGTGACGTCAATTAAAACTGCAAACTTCTGAAAGCACTGTATCTTCGTCATTTTTGTTTGTAAAACAAAAGAAAAAAATACGTGTTCAATATTTTTGACTATCTAATTGACAAACCAATTACTTAGTATTTGTATTCATAACATTTGTTAATTTTCAGACATGTTCCTGTAGTGATATGAGACACAAGGAAAGCCTTTCCATCGTTCTCGGGATGGTGGCAGGAGGATTCGCTTCGCCGACGTATTTTTATGAAACAATCGAGGACGTACGTATTTCTTTATTTATTAACAATAAATAAAATTATATAATAATAATAAAATTAATATAATGTTCCTCACTCTGCAGCCCTAACCACCGGTAGCTTGGGCCTTGCCCAGCTGCTGGCGGCTTATCTAGGTTTAAGTTTTTATAATCTTTTTAACCCCCGACCAAAAAAAGGGGTGTTATAAGTTTGACGTCGATGTCTGTCTGTGTGTGTGTCTGTCTGTAGCACCGTAGAGCTCAAACGGATGGGCCGATTTCGATGCGGTTTTTTTATTTGAAAGTTAATATCCGTGCGGATGTTCTTAGCTATGTTTGGTTAATATCGATTCAAAATGGCCGCCTCCACAACATGGCGGACTAAATATTTCTTTACAACCTACCTCAATATGGGTGTCAAATGAAAGGGCTTGACTAGTAGAATACTATGCACTATAAAAAAATCAAATCCAAGATGACCGCCACCACAAAATGGCGAATTATATTATTTTTTTCACTACTACCGCAATATGGGTATTAAACAAAAGGACTTGACTAGTAGAATGTTGTACAGATAACAAATCTTATGTAGTCGGGGGTTAATCAAAATTTTTATTTTTGTTCTTGTTGTGTTGTTTTATAAATCAATATTGGAAAAACTTAGGCTTAAAAAAGGAAATAAATAATGTAATAATCATTATTATTTTCTATTTTGACTTTTTAGAAAATCGTAATATAACTTTTTAGAAATGCCCTGTAATTTCCAGTGAAATTACAGGGCATAGACATAACATATCTTATATCTCTAGATGACGAGCACAGCGCAGTGCTAGGTATTGACTTGTACTATTCATGTTCCTATAGATGCGTGTCACTGAGCTGTAATGTGGCAGGCATCAGGCACATGTCCTGACCGTCTCGTCACTCCATCCAATAAATAAAATGTAAGATGTTTCCAGTTTGACGACAGTAATGTGAAGCACGACTTGTTCATGACGACCCACCGTAGCGAGGAGTTGGTCCCCACGAGGGGCACCACAGAGGCTCCCATCGAGGACGAGTGGAAACAGCGAGGAGAGTACCGCATCCGGTGCGTCGACGAACTAGGGGTGGGCCCCAAGAGGGTAGTCAACCTTCTCGCTACTGCCAACCACAAGTGGGACGTAAGTTTATTATTATTATTACACTAACCGCTTGATACACCGGTGTTTAATATAGTACCCAAAAACTTGGTTGATGACGACACCAAACAAACTTAAAGTTGCGTTTTGGGTTTTTCGCGGGGATTTTTTTTTTCGTGTTTTTATTTGCGAAGGTATACCGATAAATTTGCGTTTAATGGCGTCTACTTGAACCGGTCTTTATTTTGATATAACCCACATTAAAATTAGAGTTCATTTACATAGAAAAATCGTGAAATTAAAAAAAAAATATAAATCAACATTTTTGGCGGAAAATGGTCCCGAAATATTGAAAAAAAAAAAAAAAAATTGTGCAATCGAATGCAGTTCTTTTGGTGTTTCGAGTTTGTTATTTCATATACTAAAACACATTTAACCCATAAAACCACTGTCTCCCTTATAAATTATTAATGTAATAATTGTTAGACTACTTGAGAAACGGGATTTTTTTTACTAAAGTGTCAAAAATGTTAGTTGGCCTCTTAAGTACATTAATTATAAATAAACGGTACCGCTAGAAGCGTCTTGAAACGCTCTTGAGAGTAAATGGCTCAAACGGGTACAAGTAAGGGGGCACTTCATATGCCGAAGCATAAACACCGCACTTACGTAACCTGACACCCGTTTTCCCGCCAATTTTGTAAACGCAAAGAGCGGGCAGCGTATAAAAGCGGCTAACTGAAGCCTGTGTGCGTTGTTACGCCATCTATCAAAAATTGGTCGTACCAACTCAGATTTAGAACAACTCACTCTACAATAGACATAATCGCCGGAAAATTGCCAGCCTATCGGTTTTTTTTCGGATACACTTTGGAGATCGGAATGCTCGAAGCTCGAAAAAACGACATCGTTTCATGGTTGATGTACCAATGACACGAACGAAGAGATTTAACTCTACTTTTGTGATAAGAACGTCTATACTATGGAATATGTTGCCTGAGTGGGTCTTCCCCGATGGTTACAATCTTTGTGTCTTCAAATCGAGAGTGAATCGGTTTTTTCTAGGTAAACACGCTTCATCGTAAACCGCATCATCACTTAACATCAGGCGAGATGGCGGTCAAGTGTAAACCTATAAAAGTTAAAAAATGTCACAGACTTCGGTGCACGAAAGCGCGCGCAAATAATGCTCTCAAAAATTTTTCCCGTTTTTGTTACATTCTTCAATCATGCTCATGCTCCGTTTCAAAGAGTTTACATAAATATATACCTAGTACGTATAGAGTTGGCACAAACGTTTTACACCAAAGATTTCGAATTTTTTTGCTATTCCACGTCTTTGCTTTACACCGAAAGCACGGGTAACATCTTTCTTGCCTTATCGCTCTTGTGGAAATTTTATACTTATGTCGGGGCACATCACTCTGTTGCCATAGCAAGTATGCACGTAATCTGCTTACGATTGACACAAAGGAACCGTGCGGAAAATCTAACTCTACCTGTACGTAGTATATGTAAACTCTTTGCTCCGCTTCTGTAGATATAGATAGTAGCATAATATTATATATCCTGTGGCCTTCCTTGATAAATACACTATCCAACAGAAAATAATCTTTCAATTCGGATCAGTAGTTTCCGAGATCCTAGTGTTCAAACAAACAAACTCAGAAATAGCCTTCTAAATATTGTTACTAGTGGGATTCGGGACCCTCTGCTTTCAGCTGACCCAGTCCGGGTTGATATATGACGCATGATATCGAAAGATTCTTGAAAATTTTCGGTTTCCTTTCCTTTCTGATTCATTTAGGTTTTGGTACCGGTAGACTTTAGCCATGCATGAATCTGTACCGAAATATCGGAACTCACTCTACCATTTAGACACGGTAAAAGTTATGTTATTAACACTACTAGTACTGTAATTAAAACTACTAGTACCTACTGTAATTAAATCAACCGTGATAGTATAAAACAATGTTCCATGTTCATTTCACAAATTTCAGAATACAGATGTGGATTTGAAGCATTGGATGCTCTGTGTCTTGAACAAAATGAACCTTATGTCTAAGGAGGGAGTGTTCAGGATGGATGTGGCTATGTCGAAGATTTACAATAAAGGTTAGTTTCATGTACTGTCTCTTAAAAATTTTAATAACGCAGTTTTTGTCTACTTAAAAGATAAATTTACATGAATAAGTACAGATAGTACTAAAAATCAGAACGGAAATTATTTCAATTTACATTTTTTTACTATAAGAAAAGTATGTTTTAATTTTGATTACTTGGAAATTACATGTACTTATGTAGGTACTTACTTTTTATTTTATTTCTATCTACCAACTATTTACACATCTCATTAATATTACATAAGAATCTCAATGTTTGGATGTTTGTCGCTTAATAACGTCTGAACGGATTGGGCTGAAATTTGAAACATAGATAGTTCATGTTCTGGAATACAAGCAGTTATGCTACTTTTTATTTCAAGAAAATAACGAGAACTTTGCGAGCGGAGCGCCGCTAGTATGAACATAATTAATGAAAATTGGCTGGTTTTGCTATTCTGGAAGCTAAAGAGGTTTTTGTTTCAGACAAAGATGACGCTGAGATTTTAATTAACCACTGTTTACCAAAGAAGAAACTGCCGCCATACGAAACTGCTTGGCAATACGTGAAATGCCACAACGCTGCAAAAAGCAATTTTGCTGCCATTAGCGTTTTTTAAAAGTTTATTACAGCGCCATCTACTCAAACTTATTACTACTAATTTAACTAACATGGACGTAATAATTTTGTTGTGTCGCGTGGTGTTGTTGTATTGTATTATTATAATGAGGAGTTTTCTAGATGCACTGATTACACACACCTCAAATTGATTTCCCTAAAGTAGTTCTACATTTTGCCAAGTGTGGCACCACTGTGTGTTTTTGTGAAATTTCTCGAACAAAATAAAACATTGGCGCCACATATTATGGTGAATTTGGAAACTGTAATTGACAGGTCTTCAGACCTGTCAAAGACAGTTTCTAAATTCATCTTGAATACGCTCCATTGTATAGAACTTCGAGAACTAGAACTTTAGATAAAACTTCAAAAGAAAAATGTTATAACAATTTTAAATATAATGAGACTGACTAAAATATAATAAATATAAATTTTGTAAATAAAACGAATGTCGCTAATATCAAAAGTCTGTTTTTATTTTACAAAAATTGCATATCGTTAAAATTTCTTGTTAGCGCCATCTACACCTTTTGACTGTAACTTCTATGACACGCTCGTTTTTCGAATTGGTCTCGGTAGTGTCACGGAAGAGTTAAATGATGCTTGTGTTTGAAGTTAGTATTGGACATAATATACAGATGGCGCTAAACACCCATAAACAAGAAAAAAACATCTAAATAATTTACGGTTATTTTTAATTTACAGTTTATCAAGTAGCTGTCTTTGTTTTCTTACTTTTTTGTTGGTGTTTTTTTACTTAATTGAAAATGATCACCTCGAGCACTATTAAAGCGAAAAAACTACCTCCCTGTTTTCGATATAAGATATCACCTCTAGTATTTTCTACCAAACAAAAAAAGGAATTATCAAAATCAATTCAAAATTAGCGGAGTTATCGCGTAAAATAAAACCAAATAAAAAAATGTAAGTACATGTTGAAAATAATTAGATTGTTAAAATCGTGGTGGCATAGTGATAAAAATTGGTTGCCTGTAAAGTCGGTATACGGGCGAAAGTTTTACGTGACAACGACTTTGAGTGGTAAAATAATTTTACGGAAGGGACGCGTGCCTTTCACTTTTTCTGTCTGTCTCTCTCGCTCTTAGGCGGGCTAACCATGCCCGAGTGGAAGGGACGCGTGCCTCTCACTCGCTCTCGTTGTGAGCGCATAACGTGAGCGGAGCGTAACGCAGTTTCTTGAAGTGTCACCCGGCAAACCAATTTATAAGACGTTGTCACGTCAAAATGCTTAAACCGATTTCACCAAATTTACGGCGAAGGGAATGACAACATTGACGAGTGAAGAAGCTGAGCGGTACACAGGAATATAAAATATAGTTTTTTATAGATTTACTAGATGCCCGCCCGGCGTTGCCCGTGGTACATTATATAGTACTCATCAGGATCCCGTACATATACGACGGTGAAAGAATGACTGAAATCGGTTCAATCATTCCTGAGAATATCGCTTTCAAACAAAACACCTCTTCAGCTACCTGCTACGCCACCTGTCGGAAATTGGTTGTACCAACACAGATTTAGAAAAAAAAATGATTAGCAAAGGTTTTATATTCAAGAGGTATGTAATCAGTGATATTTAATGACGCAATCTTAGACACATGCTGTCATGTGTCATGTCAAAGCACGAAACGTTCGAAAGCTCTCAAAATGGAATATTTTTTTCCCGATTTTTTACATTCTTGATTCATACTCCGCTACTCTATTAATAGAAGCGTTATTTTCTATAGCCTATAGCCTTCCTCGATAAATGGACTATCCAATAGAAAAAGAATCTTTCAATCCGGAGCAGTACTTCCCCAGATCCTAGCGTTCAAACAAACAAACAAACTATTTATAATATTAGTATAGATATAGATTTTTAAAAGCCAGTTTGCTACCTTCTCTCTCAATAATTTGAATAACAAAAAAAGTTTAAAAACTATAAATTAAAAATGCACTACTTAATTTGAATAAATAGCCGAGGTATTGTTTTTTTTCATATTGGCGCCAAATTACTAATTTCTACTTAGATAGACGGCCAACAAAAACTTTTAATTTGATCGTGTAGTGTGCAATTTTGTCTTAGAAAACACCCTTTTATTATAATTTATGCCGACACTGAGCGCCGTTTGCAAAAAATAACAATGCGCGAATCATATAAAACAGAGTTCCGTATGAAATAAAAATTTAAAGTTCAAATACAAATACAAAATACAAAAAAATACAAAAATCTTTATTGCTGTTTGCAGGTAAGATAAGATGATACAAAACATTTAAATAATTGACCCATACAAACTGGCCTCTTCTTCTAGAGGCATGCAATATGTCTGGCAACGCAGTTTCCATTGGTCTGAATTTATACAATGATAATAATAGTCAGCTGATAGTCTTCTTCTTCTTTTTTTTCATTTTAACTTTTAATCGGTTGTATCATATATGTCATCTGATTCATCATGTATTAATTTCTGGCTTCTATCCCGGTGTGTTATGTTAGTGTGATATGTTTGATGAGTACAATTACGCTAACGTCTTGTGCTTCAACAGGATGATGTTATGGACTTTGACAAGTGTGTGGTTTCATGTAGAATCCAAGGTCTTGCAGTAGTAGCTCTTGCAGTTTAGCCGTGTGAGCAATTTTAAAGAATGTCATTATGTATAGAAAAATCAAAAAATAATAATCAAAAATAATGATAATAATTATTCAATTTGTATAAAATAAAACAATGTCAATGTGTGTAAAAGAATGTTAACATGTATAAAATTTAATATTTGTATACCTACTCAAAGAACTCTCACAATATATTATAGAGTAATCTGATTCAACCTGTCCGTTACAATATATTATCTGATCTAACATTAGTTAAATCTAAAGTTTCATAAAATATAGACAGTGGACACTAATGTGGCTAATGGAATTTAATGTGGAAGTTAATGGAATGTAAAATGTCAAGTTATACAACATCTATACATCAGTATTCCAATTAATTTCCCTATCATTTAAACATTCTTTCACAGTGTAATAACATTTGGGTACCAGTATCTTTTTTAATTTACTTTTGAACATGGATGAGTTAAGTTTTTTAATTGCATTTGGCAGCTTATTATATAGAAGAGGAGCCATACAAAAAAAACTGTCACTCATAATCTTTTTCTTGCGTTTGCCTATGAGCAGCCTACACTTATCACGTCGGTTCCGTTCTTTCAACAAAGCTCCATACAACAAGAAGGTGCGTGTGGGATAGGCCTCAGTTAAAGAAAATTATCTTTTATTTTAACTTTAATAGGTTTACACTTGACTGCCGTTTACCCTGATGCGGTATACGACGGAGCGTGAAAATCCCAACGTTTATTGAAAGTTTTTAAAAATGCGATACTCGTACATGACCAGCATTTAAATTAGCATAGTAGTTCTTTTGAAGTTTCGACAAGTTCTATCACGGTATGAAAAGCAATAAGATTATTTTTTGGATCACTGTACTAGGCGTATATTTATATAAATAGTTTTTTTATTGAATACTTTGGTAGCTCTACGTGAGTAGTGATGTAGTCAGTCCAGTTCGAACTAAGTTTCGGCCGCGTTTGGCGGTCGAAACTAAGTTCGCCGAACTAAGGCGCCGAACGCGGCCGAAACTGAGACTGGACTGAGTATATTATGTATTTATTATACATACGTGAGTTATCTATGTATTAATGTGTAATACCTAGTTCGCATACTGAAATTAATACCTAGGGCTTAAAGGACTAATTGCCATGGTTTGGTAGTTATTATTCTATGTATGTGTGCTCTATATATGTACGTAAGTATAAATAGTTTTAATTAGCAGGGCACGGACCCTTCTCTGTGTGTGATTAGTAGGCAGACGAGACCATCTTAGGCCAAGATTGCCTGAAAAAGAAAAATTATAGATAATAGCAAAAGTATAAAAATATTATTTTATCTATGTACGTTCGAATAGTAAAAATTGCGTGACCCCTTTTAAATATTATACCAGTTTAGATGTATTATAGCAAATGGCAGAACGTTATGTTGTTGTTATGTTACGGCATGACAAAAAATACCTAATATTTGACCCTAGTTAGAAGCCATGGTTCAAAATTCAGACAAAAGTCATAGTGACAAAGGCGTTTTCAGAATGAGAAAACATATTAAATAATAGTCCTTAGTTGCGCCGTTAAAGTTTCAAATTATACAAGAAATTTGTTAAGCATATAGATTTTGTCCCACGTATATCTTCTATATATAAAAATGTTATGTTGGTTTTGTGTACGCTTTAAAAACTCAAAAAGTTCTGCACCGATCGAGCTGAAATTTTAGAATGATATATAATCCGCATCAAGGATTGTTTTTATCTTTTTTTTGCATGACAATGTGCCACAGCGAAGCGTGGCAGGGTACAGCTAATATATCTATATACATCTTCGTGTATGTCAATTCCATCTCAAGAAATAGTGGGATCGAGCAATCTGCGATTAAGCGCGGAATCATCTTCTCGATACGTGCGCTGGTATCGTGCGCATATCCTTGCTGTGTCTGTTTGGGAATCCGGTCTTTGGTTACATGATTTACAATTTTTAACCCCCGACCAAAAAGGGGTGTTATAAGTTTGACGTCGATGTCTGTCTGTCTGTCTGTGTGTGTGTCTGTCTGTGGCACCGTAGAGCTCAAATGGATGGGCCGATTTCGATGCGGTTTTTTTTATTTGAAAGTTAATATTCATGCGGATGTTCTTAGCTATGTTTGGTTAATATTGATTCAAGATGGCCGCCGCCACAAAATGGCGGACAAAATATTTCTTCACAACCTACCTCAATATGGGTATCAAATGAAAGGGCTTGGCTAGTAGAATACTATACATTATAAAAAAACAAATCCAAGATGGCCGCCACCACAAAATGGCGAATTATATTATTTTTTTCACTACTACCTCAATATGGGTATCAAACGAAAGGCCTTGACTAGTAGAATACATTGCACTATGACAAATTTCAAATCCAAGATGGCCGCTTCCACAAAATGGCGAAATACATTTCTTTTTTCACAACTCCCTTAATATGGGTATCAAATGAAAGGGCTTGACTAGTAGAATGTTGTACGGATAACAAATCTGAGGTAGTCGGGGGTTAGTAAAAATTTTTAATTTTGTTCTTGTTAGCCTGTAGTAATACCGGTAGTCTATTAAATCCAACGGCATTACGTCTAGGTATTAACTTGCGTTTTGCTGCGAGGCCAATCATGGACTTATAGAACTATCAACATAAAGCTCATGGCTGCCATTGTGGTACTGCTGTCAACCAAATCGGTCACCACGGCCGTTATTGCTCAATAAGCTCTGGACGTATTGGTTGCCAAGCCAGCCTGAGTAATGCGAGTAATGCCTATATCATTATGTCAATATTGTAACAAATATATTATGGTCTATTTAAATATGTAACCCTGAAAACGGCTCATTGCTCTCATAACCAATTAATTTACTTATTTTTAACCCAATATATACGATGAAATCGTATTTGTATAAGTATAATGCTGTTTTATCCAACCGGAGCTTGTCTTCCGTTGTAACGAGGTACTCTCCACCGAACGCACACCACATATGATAAATATAAATATCCATTTATCTAATCACTAACAGCGCCTTGTGGTTTTACCCGCTTTGTTTCCGTTCCAGTAATTGTTTGATGTTTGGCAGCGAAATTTGGCCCGACACAAAATAATATCCACAATATTCAAGTTGCCGAAATGAAATCGCTGAGGTGTATGTGCGGCGACACCAGGCTCGACAAAATCCGCAACGAGCAAGTACGAGGTAGCCTGCAACTTGTCGGCGATGTCGCGCACACCCACGCGACATTCCCGAAGAGTTGCAGGAGAGTAGGCTGAGATAGTATCAGCATGTAGACCAATACCATCTGACTACTTAGGGAACTTGGCGCTGCAGTTGTCCACCCCTGGTCGAAGATCCAGAGGCCGACCCAAAACCAGGTGGAGGACTGTAGTGCGGGAGGACAAGAAAGAATGCGAGTTGCCCGATAACGATGTAATAGAGAGAAGTGGAGAAGAAAAAGCAGGAAGCCTGACCCCACCATCATGTGGGATATATAGCTAGGAAGAGAGAGGTATAAAAGCTGCGTTCCAAATTTCAACTCGTTACTCGATGTAACACCACCTTGCCCTTTTTTGACTGCCCTAGTGGCTTAGTTGGTAGTAGCTCTGCCTGCGAAGCCAAGGGTCGTGGGTTCGATCTCCACCCAGTGCAAATATTTGTGTGATGAATTCAAATGTTTGCACTGTGTCTGGGTGTTTCTATGTATAATAAGTATGTATTTAAAACTATATAAGTATTATATCAGCTATCTGGCTGCCATCACACAAGCTTTGCTTAGTTTGGGGTCAGATTGTGTTGTGTGTGAATTGTCCACCAATATTTATTATTTATTTATTTTATTTACTATCGTACTTCTCGTAACTCGAAGAAGCGGCACCGTTTCATGGTGGATATTCCAAAGACACGGACAAAGAGGCTTGACTCTACGTTTGTGATAAGAACGTCTAGGCTGTGGAATGAGTTGCCTGAGTGGGTTGTTCCCGATAGTTATAATCTTGGTGTCTTCAAATCGAGAGTGAATCGGTTTCTTCTAGGTAAACACGCTCCATCGTAGACCGCATCGTCGCTTAACATCAGGCGAGATGGCGGTCAAGTGTAAACCTTTTAAAGTTAAACAAAAAAAAAAAAAACATTATAACCGGATGGTATTGTGAGTGCGTGTCGATCAAAGACTATACATAATTACATATACTACGTATAGAGTTGGCACAAATGCTTTACACCGAAAGCACGGGTAGCGTCTTTCTTGACTTGTCGCTCTTGTGGAAGTGTCCTTCCTACCTTTGTCGCGGCACATCATTCTGTTGCCATAGAAAGTATGCACGTGATCTGCTTACGATTGACACAAAGGAACCGTGCGGAAAATCTAACTCTAAACGTAGTATATGTGTGGATGTTAATTACTCTACGTAAAAAGTACTGCAGTAATCTTAATGAAATCTGGTACTTAGCTATTATTTATCTTAAGATTCTGAAATAGCACTGTCAAATTTGTATTCCGAGAAAATAATGAAATCGGTAAATACACGGCTGAAACTTTGACGCAGCCTTAGTCCTAAGCAAAAGGTAGCAGCGTGCATTTTACTTCCACGGATTTGTACTCTACCCACGGATCCTTAACTTTAAAACGGATAGTAATTGCGCCAGCTGTTTTTGCAACAACAAGCTCTCCGATGTTATATTGATTGGTTATGGTCTATTTTCTTAGAATAAAGTAGCTTCCTATACTGTGAAATCAAATAGTTTGCCTTTTAAATATTAATACGTTATAGAGGAGCTGACAATTGATTCTAAACAAATACGACAGATGGCGCTTATTGGTCGAGTAGCATGACTCAAACATGTCCAAGATCGTGATGTGATCGTGATGTGACGTCTGGCGGTTCTGGGATTTAGCTAACTTACTTAGACGGCCAATTTTGAGATATGGGGTCCAGAAGATACATTACTCACTTCACGTATTTTCTGATAACTCATTTTCACGTACGCTGTAGGCAATATCTTTAAAAATAAGGCTCCAATACTCCAAGACACTGTCGGCCGTTTTGCTTAACAGACGCCTTAAAACTCCAAAAAATATTTGTACTATACCGGGGTACAGTACAAATATTTGAATTCATCATACAAATATTTGCACCGGGTGGGTATCGATTCCACGGCTTCGCAGACAGAGTTACTACCAACTAAGCCCTTGTAGGTAACTAAGGTACCAGGCCAGCCGAATGTGACACCACTGTATAAACGCATTTTGTGCAAATTTATTTTTTCTGTACAAAAATGAAGCGTTTAAAGTGCAATTGTGTAACGTTACTTTTTAAGAGGGATGACCAGAGCAAGTGCCTAATGATAAGCAGCACGCCCGCCTATAACAGCACACACAGCTTTTGGAACATGAGGAGTCAAAATCACTACTCGTACCTAAAGCACCGCACTGCACCCTAGAGATATAAGTATAGGATGTTTTTTTTTTGAAATAAAGAGTGACGAGACGATCAGGACATGTGCTTGATGGGAAGCAACATGCCTGACACATAACAGCACAGTGACACGCAGCTATTAGAACAGGAAGAGTCCAAATCATTACCTAGCACTGCACTGCGGTCGTCACCCAGAGATCTAAGATCTTATATCTCTAAGCCCTGTAATTTCTCTGGAAACATTGCCCTTCAAACCGGAACACAGTAATGTTTGCACATTGCTGCTTGGCGGTAGAATAACTGGCAAAGGTGTGGTACTTCCCCAGGCGGATTCTGCCAAGAGTCCTACCACTACAAAAAAAATTATCTCTATGTCATGTAATTTCCCTGGAAACAAGACCCTTCAAACCGGAAGGCAGTGATGTGTGCACATTACTGCTTGGCGGTAGAATATTTGGCAAAGGTGTGATACTACTCCAGGAGATTTTTTATAGTATAGACTACAGAGTGACGAGACGAGCATGACATGTGCGTAATGGTAAGCAACATGCCTGCCTCATAACAGCACAGTGACACGCAGTTATTTATTTATTTAATTTGGCTTTGTGTTGATAAATTACAATATTACATTGCTTATTAAACTAATTGTTCTTAATCTGTTATTGTTAAAAGTATTTATCGTTGAGACAAAGCACTGCATGCAATTAGCATTTAGACAATTCGTTAAACTATGTGTAGGGGAATTAATAATTAATCATAATTGAATTGGATATGAGTTTCAGTAACGCTCGGTACTTTCATATTATTATTTTTTTTAACTTAACTTTAATGTTAATAAGACTGTCACCAAATATGTCTATTTCCAAAGATTTCTGAAACTCGTTCACAAGTCTACTCAACCTCGGTACAGGTGAGTTTGCACCAAGTACTGTTCTCCTAAATATAGGTGCAAACGGAGTAATTGGCATTCTTGGATATCTATATGGAACTCTAAGTTTGAATTTAGAAAGGAGTTCAGGACAGTCTGTTCCACTATGCAACAGTTTATGAAGAAACGTTAAGTTAAGGTAAATTCTGCGATCAGACAACGATCAGCAAACGTCAAGTGCCACATAGGTAAATCGTTTCTGGATTCTCTCTAGCCTCAATAGACCATGAAGAGTTCAAATCATCACCAGACCTTGCACTGCACAGCGCTTGAAGTCTGCAAAGAGTCCACTGCTTAAAAAAAATCATTGAAATAATACCGAACCAACATACGAATATGCTATAGTTTTATAGTTTAACTTCAATACCTAAGACCTATTATTTCCTGTACATACCACATATTAACATATACCACACAAATGCCCACGCCGAACGGGGTCATAGTAATTATTACAATCTAAACTACCATCGCACAATGGCGTCCCCTAGTGTTGTATGGCGAACTACTGAACATATCTACTAAGTGGAGTATGGTCGACATCGTAGAGTAAAAACGTCACAACTTAGATTTTATACAGAAGACCCACTGGGTCGGAATCGACTACTCTAACACCATCTATTTCTACATATTGTCTGTCAACTTGGTTTAAGAGCTCCGTTATGTTCATTCTTCTACCGTTGATCTGAAAAGCATACTACGAGTATGTGGCTAGTTTTTTAATGCATATCGGCGACCACCCATATTTTACGCCAATACCTGAACGTCTATTCTCTTGTCAACGTCTATTCGTCTATGCCGCTAACTTAAAAACGGTGAAGGAAAACATCGTAAGGAAACCGACATGTACTTAGAATCTTTCGAGGTCGTATGTCATCCACCAACCCGCACTTGGCCAGCGTGGTGGAGTATGGCCTTAAACTCTCTCCTGCGAAAGGCCTCGAGTCCCAACAGTGGGAACATTTAGTAGGCTGCTAAATGCTTATGCTATTCTCTTTATACAAAAAACGTAATTTCGAAATAAACTCGTGACTTTCCTACTCCGGTTTTACTTCGTTTCGTCGTTACATGTTCTAAGCCTATTGGAATTAGAGTTGGTTGGCTTGCAACGCTGTCTTACAACCAAAGTTACAACCGAGTCTTCTTATGACCAAGGTAGTTGTAAAGCTCCCGAAACGTTGAGATAATTAAATAATAATTAAGATCGTGATTAAGCCCTGTATAATGTTTACAATATGTGAAGAATATATCAGCATAACAACCGCAACCGGTATTAACAGTCCACAAATTCTGGCTTACGTCAGAAGAACGTCCTGCAATCATCATAAGAGGCCAACTAAAATCAACAGCCATAGATATCTTAAAACGTATCTAAAGCGCGTTGTCGCTTAAAACATGTTTGCGCTCCAAAAACGTTGTGAATATATGACTTACGTTATTTTTTCCTCCCAGAAGTCGCTATATAATTTCATGTACATGCAAAGTCTATAGGCCATTATCGGAATAATGATGGATATGAAGTTTATTTATTTATTTTGTGGGAGTGTTTATTGGAGAGATAAAAACAAAGATTATGAAGGTGAGACTCATAAAGCCAATTATAAAAATATGTCATTGCTATGAATACTAATTCTTGAAAATTCAAAATCATAAATATTATTGTAAAGTTGCGTGTGTATTGGCTTATTATTAGCACCTTGCAATATTACCCTGTTCCTATAATTTTTTCGGGTAAAACGTAGCATATTTATTACATATAGTATATTTTATCTGACTATTACCTATTATTATTTCAATGTCCCAGCCATACTCGAACCGACTGGTCTTGCGCGTGACGATGGTAAAAGACCTGACGGCATGACTGTTGTGCCTTGGAAGTTGGGTCGGCCCCTAGTGTGGGACGCAACTTGTGTCGCATCTGCCAGAGACACATAGTACAGAACAGCGTCTAATTCAGCTGAACGACTGAAATGGCGGAAATATGCAACCCTCGGAAGTGGTTACATATTTGAGCACATTGGGCCATTGGGCCCGTGGGGGCCGGAAGCTCACCACATTTTCAAAAACCTTTCCGAGCGCTTGGTCGACGCGACGCAAAATGCTGGCGTTTATTTTGCCCAACGCATAAGCATTGCCATTCAACGTGGTAATGTCTCAAACTTTTGCGATTATAAAATTAAGTATGATGAAAAGGTCTTCTTTTATAAACATTTGCTCAAAACTCTCTGGGCGACGAACGCAGTGTAGTGCTAGGTAATGATTTGAACTCTTCATGTTCCAATAGTTCACGGTGTTGTTATGTGGTAGACATTTTGCGTACCATTAGGCACACGTCATGCTCGTCTCGTCACGCTAAATAAAAAAAAAAATTGGCTGTTTGTGGAAACAGCGTCAATATTTCATGATTAAAAAAATTAAAAAAAAAAGCATGAAGAAGTTTGATTCCACTTTCGTACATGTACATACAGACTGTGGAATATGTTTTTCTCGATAGATGTAGTTTTAGATATAATAAATAGTCTTCAAACCAAGAGTGAATCGGAAGTTACACCAGGCGAGTTGTCGCGATCAAAACTAAAATCGTTAAAATAGACAACTTCTAAAGGTTGGAGACGTCTAACAAATTCAAATAGAAAAGGTTGAGATTAACTCAAGTTTCAAAATACATTTTAAAATGGTCTTTATTTCAAGGCTCTAATCTACGGAAATTAAACCACGGACAAAAGCCAAACTCTAGGTACTTAAATGACGCACTAAAACCCAGACACAGAATAATATATTCATTACATCGATATAAACCTATAGATGTGCCCTGAGCACCTTGAAGTTGGTAATAAAGTGCGTATCTGTGTGTAGCGTAAGTGGTTTAACACACAAGCAATTTACTTGACTCCTAGATTCGCTAGCGGCGAGGTATGTTGTGGTTCTAATTATTTTGGTTGCTGAAAACGAATAGTGATAGGTAAAAACGTCCAGCGTTCACAGCTTCCTGCAGCCGACTATAGCGGAAAGAGTAAGCCCAACGATGACATAATTCCGTGCGCCTGAAGTTTGGGAGGGCACATCTAGTGGTTTATATCGATGTTTCATCACACAAATATTTGCCATGAGCGGGAATTGAATCTACTACCCTCGGGTTTCGCAACTTACTATCAACTAAGCCACGCTCTCAGTCAAGTCAGAAAGATACGTAGCTACTATAGGATATGAATTCAATCCGGTTCATTGATTTAGCAACAACAAACTTTAGCCATAAGAAACTTTTCTAATCATAGTTATTATAATAATTATAAGCTATGCCGCTCTACAAAGGCACCACAATTACTGTATCTTTTCTGATTATAGACGGATTAGAAATATATTTTTATAAATCGAAAGGTAAAACGTCATAAATACGAAAATCGAACTAGCTCATATTCGATTTAAACCGTTGAATATATGAACTAATTTTAAACTTCGAACCTATTTGAACTCAGAAGTCATTCGCACCGCCCATCTGAGCCACCGGATTGGCTAATAGCAACATTGTATGCTCCTAACACGGAAATATATCCGTCCCTTTCACACATCACATAATCCTTCCGATCGAGTTTAACCTCTCGCTCTAACCCACAGATTACTACCGGACAAATTGCAGATGGTTCACTGTTTTCCACGTGAATTTTCGTTGTAAATTTTAGGGCAATCTACTATTTTCATCGACATACAATTTTCGATTCTTAAGTAGAAGTTATAAGAATAAATTTTGCATGGTTCGTGTTACTTAGTTATGGCGTTATGTTGATACAATTAACTGATTTTTAACACAAAGTTTTTTCGCCAAATGGTTGTAAGTTTCTACAATGGCCGCTTTTTAACATTCTGGCAATGTTGCCCGTCGAATGGTTTGCAATTATACTTATCAAGATTACTGATAAGATACTTTTTACGTAGTTTATTAGTATAATGTGTCTTTCCGTTGCATTTGGAAGCATTCAACGGTAGAGTATAAGTAGCGAATGAATTATCTGTTTATGACTGAATTTTTATTGAACTTTCGACGTAGTAATCGTCATGTTATTTTAAATTACATTTTAAATTTATGATCATAATTTAAATTGTTGATTTCTAAATTGACATGTTCGTGTGTAATGAAGTGCAAAGATGCTTAAGTCAGATGATTGGCCAAGTATAAATAGGATATAAGAAACAATGGAATTCCAATTATATAAAAAAAAAAAATGTTATATAATGAATTATATATAAAAATGTTATGTTGGTTTGTGTACGCTTCAAAAACTCAAAAAGTTCTATACCGATCGAGCTGAAATTTTAGAACGATAATACGCATCAAGGATTGTTTCTAACTAATTTTGGCATTACAATGTGCCACAGCGAAACGTGGCAGGGCACAGCTAGTATGTAATGAAGGTAGAGTAATATAATATTATAATTGGGCAATGTTTCCAGATAAATTCCAGAGCTTAGAGATATAACATCTTAGATCTCTGGGTGACGAGCGCAGTGCAGAATAATGATTTGGACTCTTCATGTTTCAATAGCTGCGTGTAACTGTGCCGTTATGTGGCAAGCATGTTGCTTACCATCACGCACATGTCTTGCACGTCTCGTCACAGTTTATTTCAAATAAAATTTAAAGTAATTAACTTTTATCAATCAATGGAATACTTAGACTGCCAACCAACCCGAAACAGTCTGGCATGTGCTAGTCGATTGTCCCCGATTCATGGTCGCAAGACATGAGCTCGAATCTATGATCGACAGAAGACTGGTTGTCTCGGATCTCCACAACATCTTAGTAGATCCAGATAACAGAACACGGCTCCTGTCCTTCATGGAGAGCTCATTCCGCATAGCGGCCATGAGAAACTCCACTAATTCAAATACGCGCCCCCATCACCACCACACCCCCTGCCCCGCTGTCTGTGGACGCCGCGCGGCATGCGGTTCCCGCCCAACATAACTCCTCGAAGAGCATCTCCGTCAAACAACTACTGGAGAACGCAGACCGAGGAGAAGCAGGGATCCGTATCCGCGGAGTGGCTCTCTTCATGGACAGCAACAAAGAAAGATTCGAATAAGCTTTTGCTTCGCTTGGGAGCGAAACGAGCCCGTTTGTCGCCTGGATTGTCTTGCCTGCTCAATGGGAGTACCGCAAAGTCACGATGAAGCGGAAAACCTACGACGCCATGCCGGTGTGCGAGGTAGACGGCCACCGATTTCGGTTGGTGCGATCGAAAAACAAAACGATTGCACTAATAGAGTACTCGGAAGGTCGGACGCCTTTCACACAGGCAAGTGCGCTGCTCGCACATCTGAGCAGAAATGCAGGTGAAACACCCGGGTGATAAGCGTGGATGCGATGGCAATCGAATATTCAAGAGCGAGAGTCGCAGACCGGCTGGGTTGCATTGAGGCCTCTAAACATCATGAGGTTGTCGTATACGAAGACAGGGGAGAAAATCTAAGCTTCCTCAGAGCCCCTTCGCACGACCAAACAAATGCAACTGACAGCTGGGGACATCCTGTTCCTAGTTCGACCATCCAAACCGGCTCCGAAAGAGTACAGCAGAGGGCAGCCGCGGAAAAGCTTCAGCCAATCTAACTAGCAGCCGAGGCACCAACACGGCGTTCGTGACTGCTTTCAACGCAGCAGCAAGGAGCGTACTCCGAATCACATCCCATTCATCGCCCCCTCGACGTCAAAGACCCCAAAGCAGCTTCACAGCAACAACCAGCCCGAACGAGAGCCGACATGGGACAGGTTGAACCGCCCCGCTATGTCACGGCTTCGGAGCCGCGGAGCCATGCACGCAACGCCTTCATCGAATTCATAGCCACACTGAGCGCGACACGACAAGTCAACCTCAAGACCTGCGAAAACATCATGCAGTCCTATAGGCTAGGAAGTGAAAGCCTTTTAAAGGCGAAACTCGAGGAGGCCGAAGCAGCCATTTACAATAATGTCACTTCCCGGGTCATCAAGGGAACCATGACAGGACAGTATATGGCAGCTTACAGTGCAGAAAATGGCTTCGTGACACTGAACGAGAGAGAGACAGAGCGCGCGGGAGTGCCTGTTTATGCGACACCACCAAACGACCCAATTGTAGTTACTGCCCGATGCACCAAGATTATGCTGGACGATAAGATCCTAGAGATGGCCAAGACCATCGAAGGGAACGGAAACGTCAAAGCAGATTGGGAAAATTGGGAGGTACCGAGAATACAGTGGGTCAACGGAGTTCCAGGATGTGGAAAAACAACATGGGTGATTAGACACTTCGACGTGGACAAGGACGCCATCATCACTACAACTACTGAGGCAGCAAAGATCTAAGAGAAAAGCTATCGCACCGAATCGGAAACCTGGTCAAAACCAGAGTGCGAACCATGGCTTCTGCTCTGGTAAATGGTTTCGGTAGAGAAAGTTTCAGTCGCCTCATGGTGGACGAAGCTCTCATGAACCATTTTGGAGCCATTGTGATGGCTTCAAGGCTGTCTGGTGTTGGTGAAATTGTCCTTATTGGAGACGTCAATCAGTTGCCTTATATCGACAGGGAAAATCTCTTCGAAATGAGGTATCATCGCCCGAACCTGGTAACAAAGATCAGCCAGGAGTTGCTCTGCACACATCGAAACCCAATGGACGTCGCATATGCACTGAGGGAAATATACTCCGGTATGTACTCTTCAGCGTCCCGTATAAAGTCCCTAGAACAGAGAAGATATAAGGGAGCGCAAATACCCAACACCCTACCAAATACCCTCTTCTTAGTTCACACTCAAGAGGAGAAGGAGACCCTGACAAACCAAGGTTATGGATCAGGCACCGGGTCACGCATCCTTACTATCCATGAAGCTCAAGGACTAACATACGAGTCGGTAATCGTAATCAAAACCAAGGCAAACATGAAGCTGCACGAGAGCGTGCCCCATGCGGTAGTGGCAATCTCACGGCACACGGGGACCTTCACATATTACGCTGACGACACCGACGACGCCATCGGTCGGTTCGTGCGGCGAGCGTGGCTGCATCACCGAAGACCATCCGCGATTTTAACCTACAGATGGCCATCAGGGACAGAAATGCGGCCGTTGTGGGGCTCTGGGCCGGGAGGAGGCAGCTTAGGCAAATGACAAGGCAAACACTCGATGTCGAGTCGATTACTAGCGGAATCCCAACCGGTAGTGATCGGCTCTACAGACGAGCACTAGAATTAGATTTTAAATGTACCCAACTCCCTCCTATTTTCCTCTTCTTCTCCTTATCCAAGATATGTGTAAAAAACGATAATTGTAATGACAAAGATCACGGACCCCGGAGTCTGTGGAGTGGCTAATTTAAATTAAAAAAAAAAAAAAAAAATACTTAGACTTTAGAGGAGTCTGTAATGTTAAAATAAGTGGGTAGAAGTTGCATTCCATACGAAAACGCTCTTTATACTTATATTATCGATTTCGTTTGTTTGATATTGACCCTGTCGTTTTTTTTAATAGCCTAGGTATAGCATAGTACAAGTGTCATATTTCAATTTCAATTTCAATTTATTTCTTCGAACCATTATTTTACAATAAAAACTTGGTAACGTCAATGACAAAAAAATAGATAAGAAAACAGTTTGAATACAAAACTAATCAATAATATCAACATTTAAAGTAAGCGGCTGTAAAGAGGCCTTGTCCAGATTTTGCAGCTGTAAAAGGGCTTTGTCAGAGATGGTACAATAAAAATAAAAGTGTTTGGATGTAATCGGAATGGGAAATTTAAAATGTCATGAGAAATAGCCAGCTAAGCCAGAGCCACCACATCGGGCAGTCGTAAAAGTCTCGGTTTAGAAATTAATTTGTAATTATAATATTTCTTGCGATATCATCTTCTTCCATACATTCTTATACATATATATACATATGTCATCCACCAACCCGTTCTGGGCCAGCGTGGTGAATTATGGCCTTGACTCTATGATCTCCTTCCGAGAGAAGACCCCGAGTCCCAGTACTGGGAACATTTAGGTGCTTATGTTATACCATAAGCCCAGTTTAAGTTTTCTGTGGTAGGGCTTGGAGCCGTCTGTCATAGAGCCATAATCAACTATCCTTTCTAAGTGTGTGTTACCGGATGATATACGTTGTAATCATTTGTCTCACGATGTTTTTCTTCCCCCTTAAAAGGGAACGGTGACGACAAACTTGAATATCCGCACTTAGAAAAAACTCAACGTCGCTGTCGGGATTTGAAGATATTACCTCAAGATCGTACAATTATTACAAAAAAGGTGTATCTACATACATTTTTGCAATTGTTCTACTTTAATCAACAATATAAATGATATCTATTAAAAAAAATATCGCTCAAGTAGTAAAAATTCAAAATAAATTATTGTATAATTGAAATCCACTTTTTCTTAAAAAATAAGATATGGCTATTGAAACCTATTAGATATTATATAACATTTTACTACAAAATAATTTATATGTAAAAAATATTTCATTAACGCTGTCTTTGGTTTTCCCTATTGTGCAATGTGCACTTCTTATGACATGTGAGATGTGTTTGACGACCTATATCAGCACAGTAACAATTAAAATTAGTCGCAGTGGAATAAAACCTGACTCAATTGTATCTCTGAGTTTTTTGGCGTCACGAATATGGAAAATGTCTACCTAAGCGTGACCTATAAACCGATCATAATGTGCACACAAAACTTACAGATAAAAATACTAAAATTTAATTGCTGTTTGTAGATAAGATTAGTTACAAAAACTGCTTTAATTAAAAAAAAAGGTAAGGTAGGATCTGAATTAATACAATGATAAAAATAATAATCAGCTGATAAAAGTCTTTTTCTTCTTTTAATTTTATAACTTGTAAACGGTTGTATTATTTCTCATCTGATTTTTAATCTTATATTCATTTCTAGCTTCTATTTTATCTCATCAATCTCTCTCAATCTCTCTCATCAATACAAAAATTATTTCACCGTTGGATATGTACGGGTTGTTGTGAGTGCTATACATTCTGTGTACTAAATATCAGGAATTTACCAATAAAACAAAAAATACAAATTATTCATCTAAATTTATTTTATCGCCTTCAAAGTAGGTTCCATCGCTTGCAACACAACATCTCCGACGCTTCACCCAGTCTTCCATACATTTTTCATAGGCTATTTGCGGTATTGCCTTTAGCTCATTCAGCGAATTTTCTTTTATAGCTTCTATCGACTCAAAATGTTTTCCTCGAAGTGGTAATTTTAACTTAGGAAATAAAAAAAGTCAGACGGAGCCATATCAGGTGAATACGATGCTTGGTCGAGAACTTTTGTTGAATTTTTCGCTAAAAACTCTTACACTATAATGGCTGTGTGTGATGGTGCATTATCATGGTGCAGCATCCATGAGTTGTGTTGCCACAAATCTGGACGTTTTCGGCGGATACTCTCATACAAACGCTTTATGACGCCTAAATAATATTCTTTATTCACTGTTTCTCCCTCTGGAAGGAATTCGGAGTGAACCACACCACGGTACTCAAAAAAACTGTCAGCATCACCTTGATTTTGGAGAGACTTTGCCGCAGTTTTTTGGGTTTGGCTCGTGTTCGAAACGCCATTCTAAAGAGTGTTGGCTTGTTTGCATGTCATACTCATAAACCCATGTCTCGTCGCCAGTTATTATACGTTTCATAAAGGTCGGATCCGTAGAAGCTCGGGAAACCATGTCTTCAGAGACATGCTTTCGCTGCGCTTTTTGAACAAAATTGAACTTTGCTCTTGAACTCTTGAACATTGCTCTTTTGGAACTAGTCGAGCGGCGACGCGTTTCATGTCTAAAATGTCAATGAGAATGTAGTGGACGGACTTAAAAGATATATTCACCTCACTAGCCAACTCTCTCAGACTCATACGTCGATTTTCGAGCACTAGCTTCTTGATTCTGTCGATGTTTCCTTTGGTCGTAGCGGTTGAACGTCTACCAGAACGAGGCAAGTCTGCTACTACTTCTCGGCCTTCTTTAAAAGCCTTATACCATTCATAAGCCCTTGTTTCGCCATAAGTATTTCGCAACATTTTTAGTGATTCACCACATGAAATATCATTCGAAACACAAAATTTAAGGCACACTCTTTGTTCAACAATATTTTCCATTGTAAAAATCGCCGAGAACTCAAAACATGATCAACAAAAAGTTTAGTTTAAAACAAATTAAATGCAAGAGCCCGCTCAAACTTTGCGCGCTAAATCAATACAGTGCTACCAATATGCAGTAAAAAAATTAGAACGACCTCTTTTACACGGGTCTTTTTGTTGACATATACCCGATACTTTTTACACAGAGTAGTATATGTACCACGGGCGAAGCCGGGGCGGACATCTATACCTATTAATAACTATTAATCTGACAAATCGAGCACTAACTAGCGCCAAATTAAATTAAGATACTGGAGCTGGATGGCTGATATACTTATAAACTTGATGGTTAATACTTAGTGAGACTAGATAGAGTGACGATTTACGAAAGACATCTGGTGGCGGAAAACGGTGGCTAGAGCCGAGAATTGTGCTAAGTGGCGAGTCATTTGAGAGGCCATTTCCAGCAGAGGAATACAGTGGGCTGATTATGATCACACTTATAGGCCGATTCTGATGAAACTGAAAAAATATATTAATAATTCAATTCTAACTGCTTCAACTTTTTTGTTGAAAATATTGTCAATATTTTTACAGGAATTAGACTTCTTATCACGGAGAATAATGAGAAACAGTATAACTTTTAGGATGCACACATAGAGAGAGCTAGAGGCTTTATAATCAACACTTTATTCCAACGAAAATAAAGAGATTAGACGAGACAATAGAATAGACATAAATATCTAACTAGCTACTTACAAAAATCTTCTTCACACATAAATAGACTAGACGAGAGAATAGAATAGACATAAATATCTAACTAGCTACTTACGCACATCCATTCTTTGTAGTGTCTTATTCTAGAGAGTTTTATTTAAATGTCAAAGAATACCTGTATTTTTTTAGGACTATAATATGTAAACTAGTCGATATTTAAAGTAGATGCCGCAGCTAAGGTAAAATATGACAAATTCTACATAGAACATATATACATGATTTTATTACATTTCTTGTAGCCATTTCTTATCATAACGATTCAAAAAACCCCACGAAGAGAACAATTACATAAAAATTAATTTCTACTCCATAACAACCTTTACAAACAAACTTAAACGTCTGATTAAGCATTATTAATTTACTCGATGGACGCAATGCAATTGCAAATTGCAAAATGGCATGAGTTATTAACATTAGCTTGTACAGTTCTGCTCGCTCACTCCTTAAACGGTTGCCTGATTAGAAAACGCGTAAGTGTGCACTCATTGATACAAAGATGGTTCCGTACGTTAATAGTAATTTTTGGCGGTAAATCTCTCTGCGGAGTCTCATTTATTACAGCAATTGTACTCTGAATACGTTAATAAGTTTAATAAAGTTAATAAATATTGCCATTTAAGCCAGAACATATCAATATTGGCACATTCCTGCTTAGCGGGAATTACTAGAAAAGGTATGGTGCTTCCCCGTGTGGACTCTGCAAAGAGTCAATAATTTAAATATACTTTGCTAGATATTCTCCTGCCAATCAATGATGTGGAAGCATTAATGTGTTCCGGTTTAAAGAGTAGTATTTCAAGATATTACTAGATTAAAAGATTAATTATTTATCTTATATCTCAGACGGACTATTGCAGTGCAGTGCTAGGCAGCCATTTATACTCTTCATGTTCCAATTTTTTTTAATTTTTTTTTTTCGTTTGCCATACGCACTGTTCTATTCGGTACGTATGCTAGAATTTACGAGACGTTCGAATTTATACTTCGCCTACGGTATATGAATATTGAATAGTTTTTGTGTAAGATCATAACGATATTAAATTTATTGCATCGTTGTATAATAAAGCGAGATGGTTATAGGTTTGCACTGAGGTGGTGAAGAGCAAACCTACAGAGTTGGTTAGTGGGCTGTCAGGCTGTCAAATACAGGCTGACACGCAAACGTATACAGCGCACTGACCGACTCTATAGACTCTATATATTAGTTTTAGCGAGACTACGTTCAACTTTTTTATACGTCCATGTATACACGTAAGTAAAATTTAAGAGGCTATTTGTAGTGACAAATTTACAGCTTTTCACCAAATATGAAACCATAAACAGTACCTACTTAGATACGAGTATAAAAGGAAATAATATTCTGCCTGGCTGTTTATTTGTTTCGGTTAATGTCTAAAACGGCTGGATCAATTTTAACGGGTTGTTTACGGGACTTTGAGACAGCAGGTGGTATAAAGTAACTTAGTATACATTTTTTTAACTATAATAGGTTTCAGTTGACCGCCATCTCACCTGATGTTAAGCCACGAAGCGGTCTACGATGGAGCGTGTTTACCTAGAAGAAACCGATACCTACTTTTATTTAAAAAGAATAGAGTTTTATTAGACAAACCCGAAATGATGATGAATAGGTATATCACCTAAATGAAACAAAATGGCGGCACAAAGTTTGCCAGATCAGCTAGTCATGTACGTTTCGTTTAGATCAATAACAGTAAAAATGTTGTTATTTCTTAGCACGGAACCCTACAAATACTAGGTATGTAAGCCGTTGCATAGTATCAAAGATTTTCTCTTTCCACTAAAAAAAGCCCACTACAATATTGGCGTGTTCGTCCAGCTATTTTCATAATTATTATCTATTATTTGCATACTACGTAGTTATAAATCTTTATTGGACGTATCGTGATGCTATCGCAATTGGAGATGTTACAATTGATTGCGTTATTGTTTTTTTAATTGATTTCGATTAAATGGAGCGTTCACATAATAACAGATGAATGCGATCTTACTAAAATAGATATCATCTTCGCTTAAGGTGGCGTTAATGTTTCTTTTTAACCAACTTCAAGAAAGTAGGAGATTCTAAATTCGGCTGTATGTTATTTTTTTGTTTGTAGGTAGGTACTTATACTTCGCGATATTTCATATGCTTAAGTATGTTTCGGAATAGCTCCGTCAAATAGTGGTAGTGCAATTTTGTAGTGGTGGAACTCTGGGTGGAGTCCACCTGGACAAGTACCACACCTTTACTAGTTATTATACCGCCAAGCAGTAATATGCAAACATTACTGTGTTCCGGTTTGAAAGGCAATGTAGGGCTTAGAGATATAACGTCTTAGATATATGGGTGACGAGCGCAGTGCAGTGCTAGGTAGTCTTATGGACTCTCATGATCCAATAGCTTAGTGTGACTGTGCTGTTATGTGGCAGGCATGTTGCTCACTATCAGGCACATGTCCTGCTTGTCTCGTCACACTTTATTAAAAAAAATAGATGTTGATTTTGATTATTGTATTTTTGTTTGGTATGATACCATACTTCAGAAATGGTTCAATATAAAATTTTATCGATATAGGTAGAATAAAAGGTTTCAAAAACAACAACAATCTGAAATTTGCACACATCGGTGATAATTTTAACCGACTTCAAAAAGGAGGAGGAGGTATTCAATTCGGTTGTATATATTTCTTTGTATTTCTTTGTATTACGTTACGACATAGCTCCGCCAATCGGGAATCGATTTCCGGTGGTTCTTTTTTTGATGTTAAACGTAATTTTTTTTGGAATCAGTGTAACGGTTTGTCAAATATTAAAAAAAAAACTAAAAATACTTAGCTTACCTTGGACTAAAACTAAAAATACTTTCGCTTATAATGATAATAATGAGTTATTAAAATGAGTTCGCTGTCTCATTGAAAAAAAGTGTTAAGTGCATTTCACAAAAAAACAAAAAATTGTACTGAGCCACTCCTCGAGGGTGACATTGTCCAATTAGATAAAACACTCAATAAATAAATAAAGATTTAAAAAAATGTCGAATGTCTATTTGTCTGTGTTTAATTTTAAACTGAAATCAGTGTTTATTTTATGTTTGTGTTTTTCCTATCTAATAATTTATATTGTAGAGAAATCTTTATGTATTCGTCAATGTTAAAAATTTGACAAATATTTCAACAGATCGCCAAAGCTACCTACTACATCAGAATACTATTGACCCTGGCAAAACGAGGTCAGTCGTTTGTAAACAATGAAAATTCCAAAACTTATCTTCTCTTACCTACCTAACAAATGGAACACCAGTTGGAAACGTGACAATCATGCTAACGGTGTATGTTTAAATCATCAGCCATCGTATTCAACGTGTAATCAATGTATGGGTATAATAGAAGGGCTGTGTGATAAGTTTAAAGTAAGTCGGAATGCTCGCAGCTCGAGAAAGCGACATCGTTTCATGGTTGATGTTCCAAAGACACGAACGAAGAGATTTGACTCCACTATTGTGATAAGAACGTCTAGGCTGTGGAATACGTTGCGTGTGGGTTTTCCCCGATGATTACAACCTTTGTGTCTTCAAATCGAGAGTGAATCGGTTTCTTCTAGGTAAACACGCTCCACCGTAGACCGCATTGTCGTTTAACATCAGGCGAGATGGCGGTCAAATGTACACCTAAGAAGCTAAAAAAAAAAGTTTTCAGCTGGCCTCAAATACCCGAAATATGTCTGGCTGGTCTTGGAATAGAAGACGCTGGACATCTATCAGGAGAGGAAAGAGTTTTATTTTATTTGGAACTGATCTATTATGAAATGATTTATTATACCTATAACAACAACTTACCAACTTACCTAGCGGGCTTTTGAGTTAGCGTAGGAGGCGGAATACAATATAGAGTAAGATCCCAGGACCGCCAGACGTCACGTATTTTCTGATGAACGAAATGGCAATCAATGCAATGGCATATCACAAAATTGGCCGTCTAAGCAAGTTATCGGATAAGCATGTGTTCTTAGTACGTACTTACTCTACCCAATTGTCCGCATTTCGTTCATCAGAAAATACGTGACGTCTGGCGGCTCTAGGATCTTGGACTAATAGGTACAGTATAGGATGAAGTTCATCGACACGATCGGCGATGAAAGATGTATGGGTGAACTAGGGATGATTCGTGATTCTGCCATGCAATCTTCAGCATTCATATACCTATAACGTATACTCATAGCTATCAAATAATAAAATTAAAAATACATTCAATGATTATATATTAGTTTATAACAATTTAAAATAGTAATTATACTAAAACTTATCTAAAAATAATAAAGGATTAGATCATTAGATGTAGGAGGATAGGATTTTTATAACTGAGGAAGTTTGAATGAGGAGACAGTACCTAGTTCAGTTGGTAGAGAAAGTTGACTTATAGGGTCGTAGGTGGGCGGTTCGATCCCCACTGAGAAGATAGATAGATTAACTCTTTATTGCACTTAACAAGTAAACAAAGTTACAAATGTATACAAAAAAATAAAAAATAAAGTAACAATTGGCGACCTTATCGCTAAAAGCGATCTCTTCCAGGCAACCACTGAATGGAACAAGAGAAATGAAGAATAAAAAGATGGAGAAGTACAAACAATAAGTGAAATATAACTGTAAATATGAAAATAAACTTTTAAGTATACTAATATACATATACTACAATACTATTAAACATACAACATACACCTACTTATTAATAACTGTACATCCTTAATACATAAATACGAATATAATGTAAACTTATATATAAATATCATGTTTTACTAAAGAAGATTTAGTATGAAATTGATATAAATTATTTACGATTTATATAAGATCAACGACTTCTAAATCTGACTTACCAGTTGTTTGAAAACTGCAACAGGTATGGAGCTGTCTAATATTACAGTCAAAGCATTCCACAGCTCAACGGCCCGAAAAGCGAACGACTTGCCGTAGAAATTTTCGCTGCGTGCCAAAAGCGATTGTGTGCGCATCGCTCCAGAAGGAACTACGAAGTATGATTCATGTGATGATAATGGGTATTTGTTCTGTGTTCCTTTATAATATAAGTATATATTTTTAAATAAATACACGAGTAACTGACGTTTAGTGTAAGACCAGTCCGACTTAAGTTTCGGTTGCGTCCAGCGACCTTTTTAAAGGAGAGGAATATGTCGAAATTGGAACTATTGAACAAGGTTAAATAATGCTGGATATTAATGTAAGTACTTAACTTTTTATAAGTACTGTATGTATTTTAGTATTAAAATTAACGTGGTTGTTACACATATTTAATTGGATAACGGGACACTCTCGTATATACGGTCGGTCAATCCCGACTCGAGTTTCGGCCGCGTCCGGCGGCCTTTTCAAAACGAGTGCACGCGCGCGGCGGCTGCCGTTTGGCACTGGCACTGACTGACTTCAGTGCCAAACGGGCAGCCGCCGCGCGTGTGCACTCGCAAAAAGGCCGCCGACGCGGCCGAAACTCGAGTCGGGATTGACCGACCGTATATACGTGAGTGTCCCGTTATCCAATTAAATAACTGTATGTATTAATTATTTAGATAATTATATTTTCTCATAACAAAGGCTTTTTACAGCTGCATCTGATTGACAAGGCCCCTTTACAGCTGATTAGTTTTATTTGACATTATTTTCTTACAAAAGTTGTTTTGCTTATATAGATTATGTACACTGAATAATTATCTATAATTTAATTGTAAGTGACGTTACTAAGTGTTCTTTTGAAATAAGGGTTCGAATAAATAAATTGAATTGAATTGAGAGTGCGCGCGCGTAACCGCATCTCGTTTAGCCTGAACTAACATGAAACGTGAGTTACCCATGTATTCATTTAAAATGTGTAATAACCACGTTAGTTTACATAAGTATGTGTGTATGTATGTATATCTTAAAACTATATATGTATTCTATCTGGCCGCCATAGTACAAGCTTTGCTTAGTTTGGGGTCAGATGGTGTTGTGTATAAATTGTCCACCAATATTTATTTATTTATATCCTTACCATTTTTAAGTAGATATTTAGGATAGGTATGGGTGTGTGAAGAATGTTCACGGATGTTTATGTAACGATGTTAATAAAGCCTTCAAATATAATTTGAAACATACGATCATGGAGTATCGAGAAGTTGTCACAGAGTTTAATAATTCTGTCATTTTATATCCCTGTATTTCATATCATTTTAATTAGAAACTGACCGTAAAATGACGACCAGTTTGTTTACTTGTAGAAACTGTAGATGTAATTTTTATTTTATTAATTATACGTCATTACTTAGATAAAGAATTCATTTCGTTTTTAATTGCTGTGTTAGTTTCCATAATTGTTAACATTTTTCATGTACCTTATATTCAGGTGCTCTTCACACAGATGTAATTAAAAATGACCTTTGCAAAATATTATATTTAATAGAACGTTAATAAATTGAAGAAATGTATTACTTAATTAAGTATTGACGATTCGAATGTGTATGAAGTTATTAAAAAAAAATCGGTATAGAGTAACAAGACGTGCAGAATATATGCTTGATCATAAGCATTACGCTATCCACCAACCCACACTGGGCCAGCGTGGTGGATTATGACCCTAACTCTCTCCTTACGAGAGAAGGCCCGAGTCCCAGAAGTAGGAACATTTAGTGGGCTGTTGACGTTGATGAAGCATTACGCCTGCCCATTACAGCACAGTGACACACAGCTAGAACGTGAAGAGTCCAAATCCTAGAACCGGACTGTACTCATCACTCGGAGATATATAAGGTGTTTTTTTATCGCGTATAAGTCCGCGTTTGACCACCAACTCGCCTGATGGTAAGCGACGGTGTGGTCGAAGATGACGCACGATGACCTAGAAGGTACCTATTCACTCTGACCTTGAAAAGTTCTAGATTGTATCTCTCAGGGAACAAGGAGGCCGGCAACTTATTCCACTCTACTAAAGCTGTACGTACGAGAAAAGTGGATTCAAACCGTTTAGTACGGATTTTGGGAATATCCACAGTGTATGGGTGGTAGTGAGCCGACTTACGATTTGTCCTGTAGTGGAAAGGGGAGGCAAAATCAGGTGTTTTATCTCTTAGTCCAGCTATTTCTCTGGAAACATTGCCCTTTAAATCGGAACACAGTAGTCATCGCGACTTTTTTCATCTATACTTAATTTTTACTTTAAAGAAGTTCAAAAGATGTGCATAAGCATGAGACACTGCGTTACACTGTTATAAAAATGGTAGACATTTCATACACAACACTATCTGACCCCAAACTAAGCAAACTTTGTACTTTGAAAGCCAGATAGCTGATAAAAAGTAGCTTATGTGTTTTCCAAGACTATAATAACCTAGTGTGGTCTAAATTTCAGCCCGATCCGTTTATACGTTTTGACGTGATTGAGCAACAAACATCCAAACATTTATAATAATAAATTAGGACTAGTATTAAAATAGTAAACATTTCTATTTATCATTAATTTGTTTATTCATTATTAAATAAATACAAAAATATTACTTGTAGTAGCACAAATACTTACTTATTATACATAAAAACATTTACATGTACATATAATAATAATATATAGAATTATACAACATATATAATAATAACAATAAATTTTATTTTGTAACAAAAATAATTACATTAGACAACTTTACAACATGAAATGATTTTATCGATTAATTTATTTCATAATACATGGGCAATATATTTAATTAACGGTGTACATCTTAAAATTAATTTATCAAAATCGAGTACATTAGAATTACAATTAGATTACACATATAATTATAGAATTATTCACAAGTTATTCAGTTGTAAAATTTCAAAGTTTAATGGTACAATCTTATAGTTGAATGTTTCTATGTCCAGTTTTTTTATTTTGACTTTGTTTTTTTATTGCCTTTTATTGTTTATTTCACAATAGTAATTTTTATTTTTTAAGAAACCATTAGCACCCGATGCACAGTCTATGACTTGTTCGAGAACCGATGGGTCAAACTATGTAAATCTAATCGTATTAAAATCGTATTGTGTCGAAATAAGTTTTATTATCTTTATTTTTTTTTTAAACACACAGTTACAGAAAAAAATATTCGAATTCATCACACAAACATTTGCACTGGGGTTTCAAAACCACGATTTACGGATTCACAGGCAGACTTACTACCAACTTAGCCTCTAGGCCAGCCATAAAAAACGAATAATAACGTTGAAACTTTTAAACGAATTAGCATCCACAAGAATACAGTTACAGAACCTCAAGACACGGCTACTATATCAATAAATTACTAGAATAAATTAAGCATTCGTTATTTTGCTACAATACTCAGTATTTTCAAAGTACCTACTCTCGCATAAAGGCAAGGTGCATGGGTGGCAAGGCGATTAGCCGATCATTGATGGCGTATATGACCAGGTGGTATCACTTTGGGTCTTGCGTTAAAACACTTGCTTCAATTATAAGATAATAAGTCGGTGTGCCTTTAGCTATTTGACAAACCGACATCGCTTCGACTGACCAGATTATGTTGAGCCCTTTAGATTTTTAATGTATTTCGTGGACTGGAAGAAAAATCAACATGAATAAACAAATTATCGTTTTTTAGGGTTTCGTAGCAAAATACGGGACCCTTATAGTTTCGTCATGTCTGTCTGTCTGTCTGTCCGTATGTCACAGCCACTTTTCTCCGAAACTATAAGAGCTATACTATTGAAACTTGGGCAGTAGATGTAATCTGTAAACCGCATTAAGATTTTGATACAAGAATAGAAAAAAACAAAAAATTTAGGGGTGTTGTGTTAGTACTTATAACTGAAACTCAAAAATTGATTTTTGATCAAAACCATACGTGTGGGTTATCTGTGGGTAGGTCATCAAAAATGATATTGAGGTTCCAAACATATATTTTTTCTAAACTGAATAGTTTGCGCGAGGGACTCTTCCAAAGTGGTAAAAAGTGTGTATCCCACCCCTCTTACTTCTAAAATAAGAGAATGACAAAAATAAAATAAAGTGTATGATGTAAACTATCAACGAAAATTGGTTTGAATGAGATCTCGTAAGTAGTTTTATTTTAATACGTCATAAATTAACTATTGTTAAAATACTGATTAAAGTAACAACGAACTACAAGAACTTTTATATTATGTTACTTGCTGCTACGGAAGCCTTCATGGGCGAGTCCGACTCGCACTTGACCACTTTTTTTATTTTGTATATATGCACTTACAAGCCAGCCAGAATAAATAAAAAATCAAATAATACATAATCCAATAATAATCATTTAAATTAATTTCATTTACATAAAATGCAAATCTTTGGCAATTTATTTATATAAACAATTGTTTACTATGCTTACAGATTAAGTCGACACACACAGGAACAGCTATATAATTAAAAAGTTACAGTACTCACAAATGTAAAGTGAAGCCGAGGGTCGTGGGTTCGATCCCCACCCACTGCAAATATTTGAGTGATGAATACAAATATTTGTACTGGGTGGTTTCTACGTAACATATAGTATGTATTTATAAATATTTAAGTATTATTTCAGCTATCTGGCTTCCATAGTACAAGTTTTGCTAAGTTTGGGGGCAGATAGTGATGTGTGTGAGATGTATCTATGCTACCGGCCACATCCGATTTCAGGACAAACTAGATTTGCCTAGGCTAAACTAGTTCTTCCCATAGGTGATAGGATTAACTAGTATAGCCTAGTCTAAACTAATTTGTCGTAAGCCCGATAGGATGAACTAGTTTTTTCATGCTTTATAAGTACAAACGCACATTTTTTTGCACATTTCTGATCAAACCGCAACACAATGATCTTTTTCACATTTCACACTTTAGGTACAATTTTTTTTTGTCTATTGATGACATACATTCAATGTTTTTTGGAACGAAGTTTCTTATCGCGCGTTGTGAAAGGGGGCTAGACGGAAAAAATTCTTACGAAAAGTTGTCACGACACTTTTTGCTATTGTAAGCTGTGCGGCTTCGCATGTTTCTCTGTCTGTCTCTCTCTCTTATAGAAAGCAAGCCAGATATTTTCATTTCTATTTCGCATTGAACAGTGTGGTATCGCGACTATTATTTTTGTTGAGTGTATACAAGTTTTATGTAAATAATAAATAATAAAAAAAAGAAATAATAATAATTCCTTCACTAATTAATCGAAAGGAACTTCGTTCCATCCGGGTGTCCCTTGACACCTCTCAAGTTTTTTTTTGTGTAATTTTGACTGTGGCACTCCAGCAAGTACCGTGAAAACCTGACAAGTGGTCATCTTCTCTGACTTGGAATATTCTATCGCCTAGATATGACTCTATTATTTGAAAGAAGCTGTAAGGAAGCAACTTGATCTTGCAGAGCAAACCCTTATGCCACACCCGGTCAAAGGCCTGTTGAACGTCAATACTGAAGAGCAATATTCTTTCTTCTCAAGACTTTCACTAATGTGTCTGCACACTCTATGTACTTGTTCAGTGGAGCCGTGGTCAGGTCTGAACCCAAATTGGTGGTCTGGGGTTACAGAGTTTTCATGCATAGCACATCATAGACGATGGAGTAGTATCTTCTCTAAAACTCTAGATATTATGGGTAGTAGGCTGATTGGTTTGAAGTTTGGATTGGCATTTCAATGTAAGTGAATAATATGAATTTAGGTATAAGTTGAATGTTATGTTACTGTCATGAATATGTTTATAAACTACCTATGTATACTAATTGGTACAAATTATATTGTTATCTTACGACAAATGTTTGTATCCTTTACAATATCAGGAAAACATGACAGGGTATTTACAAATTTTGTGACCTTATTGTTGTGACCTTTTGACACCTTAATCTCTGTGTTAACTCATATATATTGAACAAATAAACTATCTTTATCTCTATATTAATAACCGGCTTGTTAAAAATTTTACCTTGTATCAAACAAACAAGACACAAATATAGAATTTTTTTATTTACTTTAAATAGGGTTGCACTTGACCGCCATCTCGCCTGATGTGAAGCGATGATGGAGCGGGCTTACTTAGAAGGAACCGATTCACTCTCAATGAGGCGTTTTCCAGACGCAAAAAGACTTGTCAAAGATAGTTCTAAATATTGCCAAGTGTGGCACCACTAATGGCTTTTGTGAAATTTCTCTAGCAAAATAAAACAGTGGCGCCACCTACGGTGAAATTGGGAACTGACTTTGACAGGTCTTTTTGCCTCTTGAAACCCTGTAACCATCGGCAAAAAAATCTATCAGGCAAAACTATCCTCAGCTTAGAAGTTCTTTTCACTAGATTTTTTTATTATTTATATTAGTGGTATTGTGACAGTGAATATTCACAAAAAAAAAGGTTTTTGACTCGCATAACTCAAGTGTAGAATATATCGATAAGACTAAGTCTAGATATAACATTTAATTGGCATACATTAAATAATTTAGATCTAAGTAGTAGTGGTAGGACTCTGCGGAAGTACTACAACTGTACTAGTTATTCTACCGCCAAGCAGTAATGTGCAAAGATCATTGTGTTTCGGTTTGATCAGCAATGTCTCCAAATAAATTATAGGCCGCTCAGATAAATTATTTTATATCTCTGGGTGACGAGCGCAGTGCAGTGCTAGGTCATGATTTGTTTTATGCTCCAATACATGCGTGACTCTGTGCTCATATGGACAGGCGTGTCGCATACCATCAGATGTACGTCTTGCTTGTATTGTATCTCAATATTACAAAGTTACACTTATTTCAATTGACGGTCTTATCCGTTAGCTTTTTTTTTTAAATAAAGAGTGACGAGACGATCAGGGCCTGATGGTTAGCACAGTGATACGCAGCTATTGGAACATGAAGAGTCCAAATCATTACCTAGCTCTGCACTGCGCTCGTCACCCAGAGATCTAAGATCTTATATCTTTAAGCCCTGTAATTTCTCTGGAAACATTGCCCTTCAAACCGGAACACAGTAATATTTGCACATTACTGCTTGGCGGTAGAATAACTGGCAAAGGTGTGGTACTTCCCCAGGCGGACTCTGCCAAGAGTCCTACCGCTACAGAACCTCACACTACACTCTACAGTTACCTCTTCCAGGCAACTTCAAGACCCATCTCGTTACTCTAAGCAAAAAAATGTAGTCCACAAAAGTCCATGAAACCGAGAGTTCAAGTAACACTGGACTTTTTAATGTAACTAAACTAGTGGGACGAATCGTTCAGTGCGGTCCCTTTGATGTGTGCTGCGGTGAATACAAAGGGCCTTGTAATTGATCGTCGTTTTTTGAGTTCTCTACCGTTAACGCAAAGGTTCTGTACATTGTCTGCAGAATATTAATTATAAAAATTTATAAATTCAACACTTGTGGAATTTTTGTTGTTGGACGAAACGACGTAATTATCTACGTGTGTAAAACCACAATTAAATGTTCTTAATGTTATTAGGTATTCGTATCGTAAATTCGTAGCCATGATATATAAATAAATAAATATTGGTGGACAATTCACACACAATCATCATGATGATCTGCATGATCTAATTCCACCTTGCCCTTTCATCTATCGGACTTCTCGTTCATGTTCCAAAAACGCGAACGAAGAGATTTGACTCCACGTTTGTGATAAGAACGTCTAGGTTGTGGAATGCGTTTCCTGAGTGGGTTTTCCCCGATGGTTACAATCTTGGTATCTTCAAATCGAGAATGAATCGGTTTCTTCTAGGTAAGCGCATAATCGCTTAACATCAGGCGAGATGGTGGTCAAGTGCGAACCTATTATAGTTAAAAAATATATAACGTGCTGACTCTTAAAAAGTATTTCGATCCTAAAGTTGTTTGGATGCGATTGCTTTTAGCGATATCACAGTTCACTAATTTTATTAGAATTAATAATTGACCAATTTATCATCGACGTGTGTTTTTTTAAGCTATTGCATAGCTTTTATCGCGGGCCTGGGGACCGAATTTTAATGATCGTGCATCTCTTTCTTATGTTCACAAGAAAGAGGGATGGAAGACCGTAACGCCGTCCTCCCCACTCGGTCATTCGACTTTGAATCTTATTTGTATCAGCTTTACAGACTAAATGCTCTTAGCAATGTTGCCAACTCAACGGATTTCCCGTGATATTTTTTATGGTAAACAAATGTCACTCTTCAAAATAAAAGCAATTCCGAAAAATTGTTAACATCCCTATTGCTTATGTTGATAAAAATGCATGCAACATGCAATAGCTTTACCGCGGCAGTCTCCGAGTGCCACACTTCTTTTTTATTATTTCATCAATCATCATCATCAACAGCCCACAAAATGTTCCCAGCGAGGAGAGAGGCCATCCATAATCCATCACGCTGGCCCAGTGCGGGTTTGGTGGATGACACATGACATCAAAAGATTCTACGTACATGTCGGTTTCCTCACGATGTTTTCCTTCACCGTTTTTAAGTTAGCGGCATTACGCACATGACTTCGAAAAGACAGTGGTGCGTGTGGGGTTTGAACCCGGGGTCTCCGGATCGGCAGGCGCCGTACTCTCGACTAGACCAGTCGTAACTTATTTTTTTATTATTTGTTTTACTTTTCGGGAACAACGTGGGTAAGGCCGTGAGGCACTGCTAGTTTATACCAAAACAAAAATGTAAATGTTTTGGATTCTACGTCAATTATGATTCACATTAAGTGTTAAAGACGTCTTTCGTGATTTCTTATCTTTACTCAATTCTTATTTATTCTCATTACTCATGTATCATTTTATATACAGAAGTCAGAATGTCATACAGAATGTCTGCTTGGGGAAGTACCACATATTTGCCAGTAATTCTACCGCCAAGCTGTTATGTGAAAGTAACACTGTCTTCCAATTTGAAGGGCTATGTTTTCAGTAAAACTACAGGGCATAGAAATAAAACATTTATATATCTGGGTGACGAGTGCAGTGCTAGGTAATGATATGGACCATTCATAACCCAATACCTGCGTGTCGCTGTGCTGTTAAGGGCACGTATGTTGCTTACTATCAGGCACATGTCCTGCTCGTCTCGTCACTATCACTATCAAATGTTTGGATGACTTACTTTTATCCCAGTAATTATGAGATTAGACCCCAAGTATTTATTTACGGGCAATAGTTATAATTAAGTCTTGCATCATATTATATAACATTTTAACTTTATCAATTGTCCATAATGATGTGTCTGACTGTCTCTCTGGCTGTATCTAATTTAGAAAAATGTTCAGAATATCTGTCGGATAGAGGAAAAAGTGCAGAAGTTTTACGGGAAGCAACAAAAGTTTTTCTCTTTGTAAGAAATTATGTATTATACTATATTTATAAGCCACGGCTGGTCTAGTCGGGAGAACGGCTTTTCGAAGTCACGTGAGTAAAGCCGCTAACTTGGAAAAGGTGAAGGAAAACATCGTGAGGAAGCCGCTATGTTCTTAGTACCTTTCAAGGTTGTGTCATTCGCCAATCCGCACACCACCTCCGCATCCGACACCTAGAAGTAGTAGCATTTAGTGGACTCTCACACTGGAGCACTCTCTAGCGATAATCATCTGGCTAAGATAACTTATCTTAAAATGTATAAAGTTATGCGTAACTTTATATTTTTAAACATAAATATAGTTTCGCTAACCCACACTTGATGGCTTGGGGATTTATTTATTCATTCAATGAGCACACAAAACACAACGTAATAAATATAAACTATAACATAAGAGTATACTGTACAGAACTGTATTACATTCCAAACTATGTGGGCCTAGAAACAACATTTGTTTAAATACAGTGGTTTGATAATAATAATATTACATTAGAGATAAAACATAATTACTTTTTTATTGTACAGTTTTATTTATTGATTTGTACAGTTAATTACTTTTTTATTCTGGTAGCCGTTTTGGCTTTTAGAATATGTTATTAGAGATAGTGTCCGACCGAAACTGCTTTTCCGGCCGAAACCGAAACCGAAACCGAATGTTCGGCCGTGGCTTCAGTTTCGGCCGAAACCGAAACCGAAACCGAAACTCACGTGGTCAAGTATATAATTTATTAAAATACTGAAATTTGGTGCATTTTACCTATTATTTTGCCTTAATTAGGACATGAAATGGAAACACAATATATATCATAATAGGATAGATAAGAAATCAGTAAGAAGTCTTGTTAGTTGGTTGCTACAGAACTATCCGAATGGCACACGATAATTCCCGAAAAGGGCCGACAGCGTCCGTCAAAGCGTTGCCGCGGAAAACAAAGTTAGGCGATCGTGAACTTGCTTGAACTTGTTAAGTTTCGGTTTCGGCAAAAGTTTCGGCCGATTTTGGCCGAAACCGAAACTGTGGCCGAAACTTGATTTTTGGCCGAAACTCGGCCGAAACCGAAACCGAACTTTCGGTCGGACACTAATTTAGAGAGTGTACAGCTACTGATCTGCATAATTTAATACCTTGTCTTATTTTTATCAGACTAGTCTTTCTTGAAAAACAGTAAAATCATTGATCCACGTTCCTGAGACTCAAACAACAATAAGGTTTGACTCGGCATTTTGTGCTCCAGTTCAGACGAGTCTAGTCTGTGGAATGCGTTGCCTAAATGGGGTTTTCCCGATGATAATTTTGGTGCCTACAAGTCAGCGAGCAACACGGAAGGAAGTAGGCATACACAACGTTTCCCCTCTAGTACAAGCCCGCATGGACCACGGAGTTTGATAATATACTGTGGCTGAGAGCGGGGCTAGTTTTGTGAATGGTGCTTTATTTTTTATGTGATTTGGCTGTGTGAGTATGCTCGGCAATGGATCGGTACAGGTGTGTTTTGTATGTAATAATGCGGCTTTGCGCTAGTGTGCAACTTTCCCTTCCCCCAAGCAATGACAGAAAGATTTGAACAATATTTTTTAGCTAAGGTTACTCCCTTCCGTGCTTGAGCGGAAGATCGAGTTGCTCGATGCTACAAGTCAATAGTGAATCGGTTTCTTCTAGATAAGCACGCTCCAACCTACAGAATAGATGGCCATAAAAGACAGAAACGCGGCAATAGTGGAGGCTCTGCGCCGGGAGGAGGCGGCTTAAGCAAAAGACGATGTCGAGTCAATTACTGTCGGAATCCCAACCGGTAGTGATCGGCTCAACAGACGAAATCGGACTAGTACTAGAATTAAATGTTCACAACACCCCCCCTATTTTCCTTTTCTTCTCCTAATCCAAGAAATTTGTAAAAAAAAAAGATAATTGTAATGACAAAGGTCACGGACCCCAGAGTCTGTGGAGTGGCTAATTTAAATAATAAAAAAAAAAACACGCTCCATCGTAGACCGCATCGTTACGTCAAATGCAAACCTATAATAATAAAATTAAAAACAACGTATCAGTACGTATCAGTATAAATGTATATGTCTGCGCTTTTACAATTCAAAATTTTACGAATTCTCGTTCTCACAAAACATTTTTTTACCAAAGACCGCCTCTTCCGTGTTTAATGAAAACGTTTAAAACAAAAATTAAAACCAATTATATAAAAGCGCCCGTTTGTCAGTCAGCTTGTGCACGGAAATGTTCGATGGGGACGATAACACCATACATGTGATATCAACTGGTAATTATTTCTTATGTTTTCAATATTATTCCAGCGCGATATTAACGGTCGTACTAAACGAAAATGGTACGGAAGGTAGATACAGTTATAATTAATAATTTTATTACGACATTACATGTTGTGATAAATTCCTTAAATAAAGATTTAAAAAGAAATCTCAGAAGAAATAAAAACTGGCTTCAGTTTAAAATTGAATTCCTACAAACATATTCTATTATTGTTTTCAAACTTTCGTGATTTGAACACTTAATGTTTTTATTGTACGGGGCTTAATCACGAAATAAATAATTGTTTAAATACCTCGACGTTTCGGCAGCGTTACAACCGCCGTGGTCACGAGAAGATTGAAGAAATTGCGGGTCGTCTCATTGCAAAATGAGGGGATCTAGATCTACCCTCATTTGGTTGTCAAACAATCGCAGGGTTACCACCACGACACACAAAACTAACCGAATCACCAGGCTTCTCCGAACTCACTCCGCGATGTGTACATTTATTTATGACAGGATTCCACGACGCCGACTGATAAAACCATCCTCCCGGTTAAAATATTCCCGTTTTTTTACCCAAACACACTTTTCCAATGAAATAGTCATGTGGTACGAATACGTAGTCCAGGTAAGGGAGATTTAGTTTTTTGTTGTAATTTCAAGAACCGCTACACAGATTTTGATAAAATTTATATGGAAGCAATTCTGAAGCATACTTGCTCAAATAAAAAGTAGACTCCCAAATGCGGCATATTGGGCATTATTAATGGCCTATACCGTCTTAATAATAGCTAGAAGAGAATTGTTTAAAAAAAACCTGCCGTTTAAAAAAAATGCCAAATTGGCTACCACGTAACGGTGTGTACGTGTGTGTGTGAGAGATCGTACGTTAGGGTCTCTCTCTCTCTCTCTCTGTGTGTTTGTGCGTGTGTGTAAGTGTGTGTGTGTGCGTTTGCGTGTGTGTGTGTGTGTGTGTGTGTCAAGCGTGAGGGTGAATGAGTGCGTGTAAATAAATTTTACTCATTTATTTTTGGAAATCGTATATTTATTTTAGAGATTTAGTTTTTTGTTGTAATTTCAAGAACCGCTACACAGATTTTGATGAAATTTATATGGAAGCAATTCTGAAGCATACTTGCTCAAATAAAAAGTAGACTCCCAAATGCGGCATATTGGGTATTATTAATGGCCTATACCGTCTTAATAATAGCTAGAAGAGAATTAAAAGAAGAAAGAGAAAACCTGCCCTTTAAAAAAATGCAAAATTGGCTACCACGTAATGGTGTGTGTGAGAGATCGTATGTTAGGGTCTCTCTCTCTCTCTCTCTCTCTGTGTGTGTGTGTGTGTGTGTGTGTGTGTGTGTGTGTGTGTGACCAAGCGTGAGGGTGAATGAGTGCGTGTAAATAAATTTTACTCATTTCTTTTTGGAAATTGTATATTTATTTACACACACACATTCATACATACAGACACATTTTCGCACACGTGTATCCGTGACCTACACGGGATCTCTGTCTCCGTTTTGTTCATGTTTTATGCATGTAATTAGTAATAATCAGTGTTTAAAGACAAATTAAAGGGTCGAGAAATTATCTTATATCTCTAGGTAACGAGCGCAGTGCAGTACGGTGCTAGGTAGTGGTTAAATGTCGTCAAACTCCAATACCAGCGAGTCAAAAAAGACACGTCCACTACTGCCACTTTAGTTGGAATTGGGTCTATGACAAAAAAAACATCCAATGTATCCAATATAATATGTCACATTACAACTACATTGTGCAGAGCCTTTATTAACAAAACTAAAATACAATGAGAACTACATACACTACACTACAAACCTAACTAACTACTTACACTAAGCACACTTGAATTATCTATAGACCACTGTAGGTCTATAGATAATCAAGATGTTCAAGCCCACTACCAATCGGAAGCGTACCCAGCATGCTGGCGGCATTCCCACGCTGAATGGCAATGCTTATGCGTTGGGCCAAATAAACGCCAGCATTTTGGTCACGCGTCGCGTCGACCAAGCGCTCGGATAGGCTTTTGAAGATGAGGTGAGCTCCCGGCCCCCACGGTCCCAATGTCTCAACCCCAAAGGGCTCAAATATGTAACCACTTCCGAGGGTTGCATATTTGCGCCGTTTGAGTCGCTCAGCTGAATTAGCCGCTGCACCGGCCACTATGTGTCTCTGGAAGATGTGATGGTGCCAGAGTATCGACGCAAGTTGCGTCCCATACTACGAGGGTAAAACTGAAAGTTCTTAGAAAATCAAAAACTGATTACATTAGCCAGTTATTCGTTTTATTATATCTTTTCAAAATATTGTCCATTCACGTCAATACACCGCTGCATGCGATGGAACCACTGGGAAAAGCACTTTGCCCACTTGTCCTTAGGGGTCTCTTCAATGGCATCGCGATACGCAGCCACCGCTTCTTCAGCATTCATAAACCGCTTTCCTTTAAGTTTTTCTTTAATTTTTGAAAATAAATAAAAATCACAAGGCGCGAGGTCGGGGCTATACGGCGGGTGACCCAGTAATTCAACGTTTGATGTCGCCAAATAGTCGATCGTTCGCTTGGCGGTGTGCGATGAGGCGTTGTCGAGGTGAAGGAGGATCCTACTGCGAGGTCGTTTCTCTCGAACTTTTTCCAAGACAAGTGGCAAACAATTGGTAGTGTACCATTCTGCAGAAACTGTTTTTGATCCTCTAACACAATTGTTGCGAAATGACCTATCCTTCCAAAGAACGAGGCCACCATTTTTTTCCCCGCACTTCGATCTCTCTTCACTTTAGTTGGCAACTCCTCGAAGAAAGGAAACACCCACTGAGCAGATTGTCTTTTGGTTTCAGGATCTTAACAGTAAATCCAGCTTTCGTCACCTGTTAGTATGTCGAACACAGCATTTGAGTCACCTCCGTTAAATCTTTCAATCATTTTACGGCACCAATCCACACGATGGAGTTTTGAGCCTCAGTCAAATTATGAGGTATCCACCGGGCGCAAAGCTTCCTGACCGCTAAATGTTCGTGTAGGATTTTGTGCACTTGACTCATACCGATGCCTAAGCTTGTCCGAATCTGCTGATAGGTCACTCTTTTGTCAGTCTCTATCATACGCCGCACAACACAGATGTTATCTTCAGTCGTCGCCGTAGAAGGCCGTCCCTCACGTAAATCATCAGTGAGATTAGTGCGACCACGTTTAAACTCATTAAACCAGTTGTAAACAGTCGCACGAGATGGGGCTTCATCGTGAAAGGCCAATCGTAGTCTATCATAACTTTCTTGTTGACTTAAATGACATCGAAAGTCATAAAAAATCATTGCACGAAAATTTTCTCGAGTTACATTCATGTTGACGTGACACAGACAATTTTCAATTTGCCGCCAAATCGTAAAACAAATGACAAATGAATGAAGTATATACTCAGTAATATTGGCAAAGAGTTCTATTTTCAAATTATAGAATTTTTTTTTTATTATATTGTTTATAAGTGGCCAGTTCTAAGAACTTTCAGTATGACCCTCGTAAGGGCCGACCCAACTTCCAAGGCACAGCAGTCATGCGGTCAGGTCTTTTGCCATCGTCACGCGCAAGACCATATATATACTACATTGTAATATACTTGTCACATTACAGTTAGGTACATTGAGACTATATACAGATATTTTAAAACGATACTTCATTGATAATATAAATGCACGTCCTGCATAGATAGGTACATAGCGTAGGGTTAGCCCATAGAAAATTTATATTATGAGTTGCGTATTTCAAAGAGCGTAATTAGTTTTTTTACATCTTTTGGTCTATATTTTTAATTAGAAGCTTCAGTTCAAGTTTGTGGGGTTCCCACCTTTGACATTTGGGCGCCATCTTGGAAAAGGGATGACAAGGATGTTTGCTCTGTATCTCGTAAGCTAGCAACTTGACAGAAAATGCGTCACACATTATTTGTAGCAAATGAAATCGTCTACAACTCATTTTCTTAACGGAAAATGGAAAATAAAAAAGTAATAGCCCCAGAGATAGCAGCCGGGGAAAAGGGTGGCGAACCCGCAAACTTATTCATAACAAGGCATTAAAAATGTACCGTTTCATTGGATTGCGTGTATGAATTTTCTTCAAACATTCATAAATGTTCGTTTTTCCAAATATTTTAAATAATTTGGCAGCGTATCAAAAAATGTAACAGCCAAAGAGTGTGCGCCACCGTTATGTATTTCGATTCGGGAATATATGTTTTACAAGTTTGTGTGTAAAGGTACTCGTATTGAGATCCAATGTCCAGTACATACCTCAGACTTGCGCAATAGGTGGGACGAAGAGATAGTTGTGTTTGTTGTTGATTGTTGTAGTTGTGTGTATATTGTAAATGTGCATAAAGTTTGTGTACTCGGGACTTATTTTTGGTTTTTTGGATGACTTAATTTAATATATGTACATGCGAGATGTAAGTATATGCGACATTTGGCGCCAGCACCAACAAATCTTATGTTTTGTTATATAGGTACTACCCTAACCTAATCAAACCTGGTTACAATTGGGTGATCAGGCTAGGCAAGTAATTAAACGTCAACGATCCAAGTTATTTGATCAAATAGCTGAATATCATTCAGGCAGTTAGTTAAACGTCGTGTTTACTGAAAACGCTAGGCTTTTAATTAAACTACTGATTAAGTTAGTTAGCGGCATGTATAAAAATATTTATGTCCGTTTGAAATTTTGTAGGTACCTACGCAACGCATTCATTCATATTTATCATTATACGTCCTTGTTAGATAGTCACAGTTTATGAACATATCTATGAAATGATGGATACAAAAACCCGACCGTGGGAACATTTAAGAGTCATACATACAGCCGGAGATAAGTTCAACAGCAAATTGATAGTAAAAACCCATTTTAGTGGTCATACAAAATGTAACATTTTTTTTTCAGAAAAAAACAAAACCGACCTTAATTTCAAATTGAAATCTGACATTCGACTAGCTTATCGGTTTTATTCGGACACACTTCGGAGAATATGGAAACGATCTGCATAATCTAATACTAACTAACTCTTTCTTCTGTTGTATCGCTCGTAGATCGAAAAAGCGACATCGTTACATGATTGACGTTCCAAAGACTCAAGCGAAAAGGTTTGACTCTACTCTTGTGATAAGAACGTCTAGGCTGTGGAATGCGTTGCCTGATTGGGGTTTTCCCCGATGTTTACAATCTGGTTTCTTCATATCGAGAGTGAATCGGTATTTTCTAGGTAAGCACGCTCGGTCATAGACCGCATCGTCGCTTAACATCAGCTAAAAAGTAGAATCAAACAATATCAACACATAGTTTCAATAAAACAGTAGAGCAACCTCGGCGATGTATTCGTTTAAAAATTAGATTTTCGTTTATATTTTACCGATTTCAATAAAATAAAATAAAATAAAAGGAGATTAGAACATCTACATAGAATCTCAATATTTTTTTCATAGTATAAAGTAACGAGACGAGCAGGACGTATGCCTGATGGCAAGCAACATGCCTGCCCACATAGTAGATGTCACGCAGCTTTTAGAATATGCATAATAATGATTACCTAGCACTGCACCGCGCTCGTCACCCAGAGATATAAGATGTCGGTGGAGTTGGTTAAAAATAAGAAGTTGTTCTAGTTGTGAATGAATTCATGAGCAGGTTAATTCATCTTATCAAATAAATAAAAATAATAATAAATAAGTAATAGGGAATATGCATGTAGTTTAAATAGGCTTGATTTTTTTTCGTAGAATCCTTAATGTCCCGCCATTATGCCAAAACAATTATTTTATTATTTAGTTAGTTATTAATTATAAAAAATATTATTTAAAAAGTGCAAAATAGGCGTGGGAAATTCAAGTTTGCGAAACGCATCATTATCTGTGGAAACCAAATGTGACGTCACATATGCCATGTGACGTCACATTTGGTTTTCTGCTTTAACGGTGTCGATATTCGTACGGAGCTAGTAGTGTTAGAGAGAAAAGTCGTGTTCTCCATCATTTGATTAGCTAGCACAACTCAAAAATAGGTACAAAGTAACTGCAACACTTGTAGTAAACAAACACAGGTCGTGGCCTGTGACGTCATGCATGGAAAGATGGCGGCGTTTAAACTGGACAAATTATATCGATATTTTAAATATTATTTTAAAAATCAATTTGTACATTTACAAGAGTATTTATATTTTTTATTGTGTTATAATAATGTAAAAAGTGAATTAAAAATATTGAAAAAATGCATGCATATTGTGGATTACTTAAATCCCTATTGTAGACAATACACATCGAAGAACGGGATTTTCCTGTTTTTTGAAATTTTATAAATAGGTATAGCTGTTTGGATTTAATTCGCGAATCATACACAAACGACTATTTTATTAATAAAAGACGTCAAGGTCTGTAAGTTCAAAGTTGCAAGTTTATCAGATACATATTGGAGTCAAGTAGGTATGTGTGACATCAGTCAAGTTTATGGTACTTATGTTAAGTATATGGCCTGTATTGCGGTATCTTTCTAATATTATAAATCTCAATGTATGGATGTTTGTTGCTCAATCACGTCAAAACGGCTAAACGCTTTTCTCTAAACTTTTCACGCATTTCTCAATAGAAAAGGCCTGCGATTTTTAGGGTTCCGTAGCCAAATGGCAAAATAGGGACCATTATAGATTCGTCATGTCTGTCTCTCCGTCCGTATGTCACAGCCACTTTTCTCCGAAATTGTAAGAACTATAACTATTTAAACTTGGTAAGTAAAAGTATTCTGTGAACCGCATTAAGATTTTCATACAAAAAATAGAAAAAAAAAACAATAAATTTTGGGGGTGTTCCATACTTAGAACTGAAACTCAAAATATTTTTTTTCCGTCAAAACCATACGTGTTATCGATGGGTAGGTCTTCAAAAATGATATTGAGGTTTCTATCAAATTTCTAAACTGAATAGTTTGCGCGAGGGACTCTTCCAAAGTGGTAAAATGTGTCCCCCTCTCCCTGTAACATCTAAAATAAGAGAATGACAAAACTAAAAAAAATTATGATGCACATTACCATGTAAACTATCAACGAAAATTGGTTTGAATAAGATCTAGTAAGTAGTTTTATTTTAATACGTCATAATTTCACTATGTGGTTAAAAACACTGAATAAAGTAACAACGAACTAAAAGAACTTTTATATTATGTTACTTGCTGCTACGGAAGCCTTCATGGGCGAGTCCGACTCGCACTTGACCACTTTTATTTCTGTTTCTGATGACCACGGCAATTGTAACGCTGCGCAGCCGAATCATCGTGGTAGTGAAATAATAATTTACAACACTGAATATTGGGACCGTACGAGTACCGATATATGCACAAACTTGTAGAATCCTAAAAAATATTTGCTTTAGTTGTTTTCTTTTGAAATATTTTGTACTTAAAAAATAAGTAAGTAATGTCTTTTTAACAAATTTCAAGAAAAGGAGGTTTCTCAATTCGATCGTACATATGTTTTTAACATACGTTGAAAATATTTTGTTTAGTGAGTAAATGACACTTTGTCAATTAATAAAATGTGAACCTGTGTGTGTAAATATTGTTTTTAAACTTTCGCGATTTGAACACATAATGTTTATAATGCATCTACAGGACTTAATCACGATTTAATTCATTGTTTAAATACCTCGACGTTTCGGCAGCGTTACAACCGCCGTGGTCACGAGAAGACTGAAGAAATTGCGGGTCGTCTCATTGCGAAATGAGGGGATCTAGATCTACCCTCATTTGGTCTTCAAAAATCGCAGGGTTACCACCACGACACACAACACTAACCGTATCACCAGGCTTCTCCGAACTCACTCCGCGATGCGTACATTTATTAATGACTGGATTCCACGACGCCGATAACCGAAAACCATCCTCCCGGTTGAAATTACGATGTTTTTTAATTTCTAAGGCTTCCCGAACTATTCTTGCGTAGTAATGACGTTCGGTGGAGAGAATCTTCGGGTCGTGGAGCTCGATCAATGACCAGTTCCCGCATCAATCAAATGCTCGGCAATCGCAGATTTCTGTGTCTGGCGATTTTTACAGCGGCGATGTGTTCTTTGATCCTTTCAGCAATTGTACGCTTAGTTTGACCAATATAAGAACTACCACAGCTGCAGTCGACCTTATACACACCTGGAGTCTGAAATGGAATGACGTCTTTCGGCGTCCTAATATGCCTCGTCATCCTTGATAAGGGAGTATACACAGTTTTAATAGAATATTCTTTTAGTAATGTCCCCACCTTATCCGTGATGCCTTTGACGTAAGGCATAAAAGCCGGCTGCCTCTCGACATTCATCACTTTCCTTTTCTGCCCTTTTCTGTGTTCCACTAACTTTGTCACACTATAGCCATTACTTTGAAGTACCTCCTGAACGTGTCTTTTTCCGCTTCTAAATGTTCAGGGTCACAGAGGGCGTCCGCTCTATCTAAAGAGATCTGGACACCGACTGTAGTTGACGAGGGTGATGATGTGACGTCGCGTGCTAATACCGGTCAGTGTGCGTGGGTTTTCTATAGACAGAGTGAGACAACGAACCATCAGATTTAACTGTCACTCGGACGTCCAAGAACGGCAGAGATCTATCCACCTCAATTCAAATGTGAACCTAATGTTGACATGTATCGAGTTGAGATGCTCCAAGAAACGGTTTACTGCTTCTCTATCTCCTTTTAAAATGCAGAAAACGTCGTCCACGTATCTAATCCACATTCTTACCGCTGCTGATTGAAAGTCAACTAATTTTTCGAAATGCTCCATCCAGATGTTGGCTAACACTGGTGCCACAGGACTCCCCATAGCTACGCCATCTATCTGTAGGTAATGCTGCCCACGGTAAAGAAAATAGTTTCCGTCTAAGCAATTTCTCAACAACACCATCAGGTTTTCCGGTAAGTGGTTCTCCCTTAACAGCTCTCTAACGACTTCGAGACACTCTTTTACTGGAACTTTGGTGAAAAGAGATTCCACATCAAAACTCACCATGATCTCATCCGGTTCCAATCTGATGTTTCTTACAATTTCCACAAAGTGTCGGAATCTTTCACAAAAGACTGAGTTCTACCCACCAAAGGTTGTAACACCGAAGCAACGTACTTTGCCAGATAGTAAGTGGAGAGTCTATCTGACTCACAATAGGTCGCAGAGGTACATTATTTTATGTACTTTCGGTAGACCGTACAATTTCGGCGGTTGGACAACCCTAGGTCTGTGCAAATTTTCGAACATTTCATCTGTAAAAAGTCCCTTATAATCTTTAATGATGGTCCGTATACGACGTGTTACCCGTGCCGTAGGGTTATATGAAACCGGTTTATACACACCTACATCGCTCAACAAACTTCTCAATTTTGTATCGTAATCGGAAGAATTCATTACCACAGTGGCGTTACCCTTATCAGCCCGAAGCACCAAAACTTCTTCATTTGCACGAATCTTTTTTAGCGCTAAGCGTTCCTCCACGGTAATGTTACTTTGAGGCAGTCTCGCCTTTCGTAATACAACGGAAACATCCTGCCTAAGCGTCTCAGCGGCATTGGTTTATGTGATCGAATTACCTATCAGCAGGCTTCTCGTACGTATGATTTGTGTAGTGCGGGACATGAAAAGAAGTTAGACCAGTTAATATCTCGTCGTAAGTACAGTCATCCACAACTACCTTCTACTCAGGCCACCTCTGTGATTAATTTGTCAAATACGGAGCTTGATTCTGCGACGAAAAGTGTGTTGGCTAAGGGTATGAATTTTGCATTAACACCTAATCAGGTTCCGTACGAAAAAGTAATCTGTAGCGTAGAGGAAGCAATACTACGGAACAAGTTACCAACCAATGCCGCTGAGACGCTTAGGCAGGATGTTTCCGTTGTATTACGAAAGGCGAGACTGCCTCAAAGTAACATTACCGTGGAGGAACGCTTAGCGCTAAAAAGATTCGTGCAAATGAAGAAGTTTTGGTGCTTCGGGCTGATAAGGGTAACGCCACTGTGGTAATGAATTCTTCCGATTACGATACAAAATTGAGAAGTTTGTTGAGCGATGTAGGTGTGTATAAACCGGTTTCATATAACCCTACGGCACGGGTAACACGTCGTATACGGACCATCATTAAAGATTATAAGGGACTTTTTACAGATGAAATGTTCGAAAATTTGCACAGACCTAGGGTTGTCCAACCGCCGAAATTGTACGGTCTACCGAAAGTACATAAAAATAATGTACCTCTGCGACCTATTGTGAGTCAGATAGACTCTCCCACTTACTATCTGGCAAAGTACGTTGCTTCGGTGTTACAACCTTTGGTGGGTAGAACTCAGTCTTTGTGAAAGATTCCCGACACTTTGTGGAAATTGTAAGAAACATCAGATTGGAACCGGATGAGATCATGGTGAGTTTTGATGTGGAATCTCTTTTCACCAAAGTTCCAGTAAAAGAGTGTCTCGAAGTCGTTAGAGAGCTGTTAAGGAGAACCACTTACCGGAAAACCTGATGGTGTTGTTGAGAAATTGCTTAGACGGAAACTATTTTCTTTACCGTGGGCAGCATTACCTACAGATAGATGGCGTAGCTATGGGAGTCCTGTGGCACCAGTGTTAGCCAACATCTGGATGGAGCATTTCGAAAAATTAGTTGACTTTCAATCAGCAGCGGTAAGAATGTGGATTAGATACGTGGACGACGTTTTCTGCATTTTAAAAGGAGATAGAGAAGCAGTAAACCGTTTCTTGGAGCATCTCAACTCGATACATGTCAACATTAGGTTCACATTTGAATTGAGGTGGATAGATCTCTGCCGTTCTTGGACGTCCGAGTGACAGTTAAATCTGATGGTTCGTTGTCTCACTCTGTCTATAGAAACCCACGCACACTGACCGGTATTTGCACGCGACGTCACATCATCACCCTCGTCAACTACAGTCGGTGTCCAGATCTCTTTAGATAGAGCGGACGCCCTCTGTGACCCTGAACATTTAGAAGCGGAAAAAGACACGTTCAGGAGGTACTTCAAAGTAATGGCTATAGTGTGACAAAGTTAGTGGAACACAGAAAAGGGCAGAAAAGGAAAGTGATGAATGTCGAGAGGCAGCCGGCTTTTATGCCTTACGTCAAAGGCATCACGGATAAGGTGGGGACATTACTAAAAGAATATTCTATTAAAACTGTGTATACTCCTTATCAAGGATGACGAGGCATATTAGGACGCCGAAAGACGTCATTCCATTTCAGACTCCAGGTGTGTATAAGGTCGACTGCAGCTGTGGTAGTTCTTATATTGGTCAAACTAAGCGTACAATTGCTGAAAGGATCAAAGAACACATCGCCGCTGTAAAAATCGCCAGACACAGAAATCTGCGATTGCCGAGCATTTGATTGATGCGGAACTGGTCATTGGATCGAGCTCCACGACCCGAAGATTCTCTCCACCGAACGTCATTACTACGCAAGAATAGTTCGGGAAGCCTTAGAAATTAAAAACATCGTAATTTCAACCGGGAGGATGGTTTTCGGTTATCGGCGTCGTGGAATCCAGTCATTAATAAATGTACGCATCGCGGAGTGAGTTCGGAGAAGCCTGGTGATACGGTTAGTGTTGTGTGTCGTGGTGGTAACCCTGCGATTTTTGAAGACCAAATGAGGGTAGATCTAGATCCCCTCATTTCGCAATGAGACGACCCGCAATTTCTTCAGTCTTCTCGTGACCACGGCGGTTGTAACGCTGCCGAAACGTCGAGGTATTTAAACAATGAATTAAATCGTGATTAAGTCCTGTAGATACATTATAAACATTATGTGTGTGTAAATGTGACTGGCCTCGTGGCTTAGTGGGTAGTAATTCTGCCTGCGAAGCTGAGGGTCGTGGGTTCGATTCCCACCCAGTGCAAATATTTGTGTGAAGAATTCAAATATTTGCACTGTGTCTGTGTGTTTCTATTTAATAAGTATTTTTTTTAAACTGTATAAGTAGTATATCAGCTATCTCGCCACCATAGACAAGCTTTGCTTAGTTTGGGGTCAGATGGTGTTGTATGTGAATTGTCCACCAATATTTACCTACTTATTTTGCTTGTTATTTATTTTTAGAAATTTATTCACTAACGAATTTTACACAATTTGTACGTTATGAATAAAGTACTTTGACTTTAACAATTAAATGTTGTTGTTACAATATTTATTAAATTACTCTAAATTAAAACTCCCTGCTTCAAAAGGCTATATTAAAATAATGTAGGTATTACACACACTTTCACACAATTCACTTAATGTCAATCAAGATATCCAGGCTAACACCATTTATTTGTCATTTATAAACAAAATTTATTGTTGAAAAAGAAAATGTATTGTTTATAAAAAGGGTAAATTTGTAATTGAAATGGGTCTGGTTATATTTATTCGATACACCATCCAAAAGTGCATGAAATCGGCCCGGTTTGCACACAGGCCGTTTATGTAACGACAGCAGAAAAAACCTACCGACTGCAAAAATTGTATGGATTTTTTTTGTTTCATAATCATCTCAGTACTCTTGAATGAACATAACCAAAATCTCTTTTTAACCCCCGACCAAAACAAGGGGTGTTATTAGTGTTATAAGTTTGACGACGATGTCAGTCTGTGTGTGTGTCTGTCTGTGGCACCGTAGAGCTCAAACGGATGGACCGATTTCGATGCGGTTTTTTTATTTCACAGTTAATATCCGTGCGGATGTTCTTAGCTGTGTTTGGTTAATATTGATTCAAGATGGCCGCCAATATATAAATCAATCAATCGTCAATTTGGGTATGAAACGAAAAGGCTTGACTAGTAGAATACATTGCACTATAACAAATTTCAAATCCAAGATGGCCCCTACCAGAATGGCGAAATACATTTCTTTTTTCACAATTTCCTTAATATGGGTATCAAATGAAAGGGCTTGACTAGTAGAATGTTTTACAGATAATAAATCCGATGTAGTCGAGGGTTCATAATTTTTTTTTATCTTGTTCTTGTTATTTTTGAATTACATCGAAATATTTAATGTAACGTAGATAATAGATAATAATATAGAAGAAAGTTAATCTTTCCTCAGTGCACCGCACACTATTGGAAGCGTACCGGCTTCTTCACCGTTCCCTTACATTAAAGTACTTTACAGCTGAAGAAATATTCCAGATTATCACAGCTAAATAAATACCTCCAAAGAAAAAGGACATCGGTCGTAATACACTTTTATCTGTCAGGACACGCCGCAAAACTGCTGGTTGTTTATGTTCTATAGTGTTGGGGTTGAAGAGGTGGAAAGCACTACATTCTAAACATTCCAGATCCAGCAGAGTATGACGTGGGCGTGTTACATTGGGAATCTCTGCACCAGAATAAGCAGTGCCTATTTGCTCAGGAGGGTACCCCAATGGCGTCCCCGGACGAATGGTTTCCCCGGAGGTGTCTCACTCCTGTTACTTTGCCACGGTGCAGTTCAAGCTATAGTACGACGTTGAGCTGTAAACACGCGATGCCTAGAAGCGTGCATTCCGACCGCAAAACGGGCAACGTGCAATTGTAAACGTGACAATATGCAATTCTGTTAAATCGTATTTTAAAGACAGTGGTGCGCTTGCAATTCTTTCCTAAATCTAGTAAACTGACTCACGTTGTGGGACCTGAAATGCAAAAAAATTATCAGATGCAATGATAGCAGCATCGAGCTTAAATAGCTTTAAGAGTAAGATCAAACGCTGACGTATCGAGAAAACGTTGTATTGTTATGAGAAAGTTTTAGAGATGGACTGTAAATTATAATTAAATTATTAAAATAAATTAACTGCTATGGTCGTGTTTAAGTATACACATTGTTTTATTTTGCTTATTTATTATGATCATAACATTCTCTTATTTTCATTTTTTTACATGTAATTATAATCATCAGTATGATGATAATAATACAATTTTCCAATGTATGATGGCTGACTTGTAAATGTTTACTCACTACAAAAAAGTGAGTTAAAATTCATGTATCCTTTTTTAATTAATTCTTGGTTTATTACTATATTTTATTTAAGAGAGAAAACATAGTTATATGTAGATAACTCTTTATTGCACTTACATTACGAAAAATAACAAAACAGTAGTGTAGTTTGTGGTGTTGATAAATTGCAACGTTCATTGATATTCCGGGACAGAACCTGATTTAAGTGTGTTCTAAAGATTTAAAGGGTATCTGTATGTCAAAACAGTTGGGGTCTTAACATAGGTTGACTGGCCTAGTGGCTTAGTTGGTAGTAGCTCTGCCTGCGAAGCCGAGGGTCGTGGGTTCGATCCCCCACCCAGTGCAAATATTTGTGTGATGAATTCAAATGTTTGCACTGTGTCTGGGTGTTTCTATGTATTATAAGTATGTATTTAAAACTATATAAGTATTATATCAGCTATCTGGCTGCCATCACACAAGCATTGCTTAGTTTGGGGTCAGATAGTGTTGTGTGTGAATTGTCCACCAATATTTATTTATATTTCCTTTTAGTCCCCTACAAAAAATATTATTACTAGTGACTCGCCCCGGTATCACACATGTATATAGTGCAATGCTAATATTAAATATACCAATAAAAATGATTATTCTGAGTTATCCCTATCCCCAAAAAAATGTGTATATTTATGACTTCACATTAGAAAAATGTATTTAAAATTATCAGTGTTTCTGTATTATTTTATACAAATATTATAAATATCTTTAATCACTGTATCTAATAAAGAAAACCGCATTAAAATTTGTTTGGTAGTTTTAAAGATCTAAGCATAGGTACATACTTTGTTTGAAGTGACTTTGTTTTTTCATCATCAACATCCCACTAAATGTTCCCACTGCTGGGACTCGGGTCTTCTCTTGCAAGGAGAGCCATAATCCACCACGCTGGCCCAGTGCGGGTTGGTGTTGATGACACATGACTTCGAAAGATTCTAGGTACATGTCGGTTTCCTCACGATTTTTTCCCTCACCGTTTTAAGTTCACGGCATTACGCACATGACTTCGAAAAGACAGTGTTGCGTGTGGGATGTTTTTTACTATGTGGTGATTACACGATACTGAAAACTAAAATATAGAGTTAAATATCCACTAACGCGGAATTGGATATGAAGGTGAGGCTGGAGGAATAAATACTTTAGCTCCCATCCCGTTTTCAGTGAAGGGTCGGAGGTATCAGATGTTTAAGGTACCCTACTTGGATAGACTTTTCTGGTGACTGAAGCCAAATACTTTTGAGCCCAATGTAGGTAGTGTCAGCAAACATATTAGATAGTGGTAAAGGGTTTTTAGCACTACAGACTCAAAACCGATATTGAATCATTTAATTTAAAGTAAAAAAATATGTATTTCGCAGACACAATAACATTAAATTACTTTGGCGTGTGTAAGTATGATGGATGATGCGTAAAAAGAAACCAAAGTTACGTTCCGTGTCTCGCTATATGATAACAAATTTGTCAGTTTTAGGAATGTGCGTATTGCGGCAAAATTAAAATAAGTTGTTATCTTTATAAATGCGTATGTTGATGATTCATTAGATCATTAATTCTTGGGTGACCTTTGATAACTTTTTAAGATGTTACATTTACCACAATTAGTCATTTTCGTGTTTAAAATTGGTCATTGTGATTATATCTCATTATTATTTTATTGAATGATTATTATTTGTAAAACGTTGTTATCTTACTTATTTTTTGTGTCAAACTCATATCTTTCCGGAATTTCCATTATTTATATCAGTTAAATGAAGGTGAAGAAGTCAAATGGGGTAGGCGGGTTCTGTAATGCGGACCGCAAATCGGCAAACGTAGTGTAGGATGCCCTGAGTGTATATGGAGTGACGATTTACGGTAGATAGCTGGTGGCGGCTGGCAGTTGTAGACATTGGATCGAATTGGGCCGAGTGGCGTAGTATAGGAGATGCCATCGTCCAGTAGTGGACGAATACAAGCTGATGATGATGAGTCAAATGAAGTGTGGCCAAAGATATTTATAGCTATTCTATACGTAGAAATTATTCGACAATTTGTAAGCCTGTGCACTATGAAAACAAACTTTCAGTCAAAATAAAATAACTGTAAATAAATAAATTTAATAAAATTTAAATGAAAAAAGTTCAACACTACGTCATTTTCGATTCTCACCCAGTGCAATTAATTTGTGTAATTTTAAAATATTTCAAATATTTGTACTCAGTCTGGGTGTTTCTATGTATAATAGGTATGTATTTGCAACTGCATCAGTAGTAATCAGTATCTGACCCCCATAGTACAAGCTTTGTTTAGTTTGGAGTGAGATGGTGTTGTGTGCGAATTGTCCACCAATGTTTTTTTTGTTAGTACTGTTTTTTTTAGCCCCCGACCAAAAAAAGTGGTGTTATAAGTTTGACGTCGATGTCTGTCTGTCTGTCTGTCTGTCTGTCTGTCTGTCTGTCTGTCTGTCTGTCTGTCTGTCTGTCTGTCTGTCTGTCTGTCTGTCTGTCTGTCTGTCTGTCTGTCTGTCTGTCTGTCTGTGTGTGTGTCTGTCTGTGGCACCGTAGAGCTCAAACAGTTGGGCCGATTTCGATGCGGTTTTTTTTATTTGAAAGTTAATATCCGTGCGGGTGTTCTTAGCTATGTCTGGTTAATATCGATTCAAAATGGCCGCCTCCACAAAATGGCGGACAAAATATTTCTTTACAAGCTACCTCAATATGGGTATCAAATGAAAGGGCTTGACTAGCAGAGTACTATACGCTATAATAAATTTGAAATCCAAGATGGTCACCACCACAAAATGGCGAATTATATAATTTTTTTCACTACTACCGCAATATGGGTATCAAACGAAAGGGCTTGACTAGTAGAATACTTTGCACTATGACAAATTTCAAATCCAAGATGGCTGCTACCTCAAAATGGCAAATTACATTTCTTTTTTCACAACTTCCTTAATATGGGCATCAAATGAAAGGGCTTGACTAGTAGAATGTTGTACAGATAACAAATCTAAGGCAGTCGGGGGTTAATCAAAAATTTTAATTTTGTTCTTGTTACTTTTATAGGTTGACACTTGACCGCCATCTCGCCTGATGTTATACGATGAAGCGGTCTACGATGGAGCGTGTGTCATCATTGTGTGCAAATTTGTCATAGATAGTTTGATAGCGTTTTGTAGCTGATGTTATCTGTATTAGTGTTTTTTTAATTCCGGATTTAGTTGTCTAAGTAAATAAAGTAAACTGTGATACAAAAAACATTATTTAATGTTATAATAAGAAATGAAAAAAATATATATAAACGATAAAGTTTTTTTGCTATCGTTACTTATTTAAAGCGGTATCATACTACGTGCTCGCGTACTAAAGCACTAATTCAGCTGTTTAAAGGCTTGTTCGCATTAGGCTAGTAATTTAGTCTAGTGGCGAGTAATTTAGCAACTAAACGTGTATGAACAGTGAAAATTTAGTCGAGTAGCTTAGGAAGTGATTTAGTCGAGTCAATCCATTTTGTTCTATTTTCAACGGGCGAGTAGCACCCCCCACCACGCGTTCGTTGCGAGCGGTGCGCTCAATGGCTCGCCGATTAAACAGGTTCGAACTTGTCGAATTAGTCTGGAGAGAAAAATAACTTCAAACAATTTTCCAAATACGAAATTGTCTGTAGAATAACTTATTTTATTGATCACACAAATTTCCTCATTCACCTCTTCTAAAATAGCAATTACGATTTCGATAAGATTAGCTTATTCATTCATTTATTTTATTGCGTTGTAGGATCTTCATGTCGCGAAACGCTACTCACTTGTGAACTGTACTAAAGCACGGTGCGAACGATTTTTGAATAGTAACGAGTATTTTAGCTACTAAATTACTCTACTAGACTAATTTGCTAGCCTAATGCGAACAAGCCTTAAGTCGGATATCAGTCAGAGAGATAAGCTACTACCCTTAATAACAGCCGACAAAGGTTCATTTTGCACCTGTGTCCCTTGAGGAATAAACTCTCATTCATATAATACCAGTACGCTTGTGTGAGACATTGTCGATTTTGTAATCTATTACACAACAATATCTAGCCCCAAATTAAGGAGAGCTTGCTGTGTCGTAATCAGATTGTTTAATTAGCTATAGCATAAGCAACCCACTAAATGTTCCCACTGCTGGGACTCGAGGCTTTCTCTCGAGGATTATATAATAAAAATTATTGTTATAATAATAAACCACTAGGATTATTATTATCATAATATTGACTTGGATTATATTATAACAATAATCCACTAGGATTATTATTATCATAATATTGACTTGGCCCGCTGGCGCAGTGCGGGTTGATGGATGACGCATGACTTCGAAAGATTCTTGGAACCACAGATTTCTAAACAGATGAAACCTTCGTGAACAACACTGTGAGGCCAGTCATTAGTTATGTATGCGTGACAGCTCTCACAGACGTTGTCAAATTACTCACGTTGGTGTGCGTGTAATGTTCCCAGTCTTAAGAAAAAAGTCCCACTATTGTTGAGACGATTTTCTTAGCATTCCATGGATTCACCGTGCGGGTGCCGGGTCCATCGTGTGGCAGAGAGAAAACCCGAGTAGACCCCGAGACTTGTGACTCAGGCGTAGGTTTAAGGGTCCCTTTCTGACGTACATCAACACTCACCTTCAATACTCGTCTTTCTTTCCCTGCCCAGCCAAATCTGATATGAGCCTACTAGTGCAGCTTTAGATACTCGTTCTAGTATAGAACTTACTGCACTTCTGGATAAGCCAAGGTCTTTCAGCAGGTTATAGAGAGATTTTGCTGGTATATCTCTCGCTCCCACTTCTACAGCGTATAAACTAACTACATAGCCGTTTTTGTTAATTCGTTTAGGAGGTCGTAATACTTATTTTGTTTCATCGCGTGGTCTTTAGGTATATTAGTTTCCCACGGTACGGTAAGTTCTACAAGGACTATGCGTTTTGTAGCTCTAGAAAAAAGGAAAATGTCCGGTCTGGATGACGAAACACCCACATCCTCTGGGATTTTGTAGTGCTTTTCATATGTGTCCATTATAAACAATTTTCGTACAAAAAATTAAACCGACTTCAAAACCACAAATAGGCACTCAAAAGCGAAAAATAAACTAAAATCATTATTATAAGCGCTACTCACTCATCTATTTGAAGTCGGTGCCAGCTAAATCTAACAGGTATAGGATAGATACTACTTACCTGTGCCAACATAGCATCAATCTACTAACTTTTTGACCTGACTGGCACCGACTTCAAATAGATGAGTGAGTAGCGCTTATAATAATGATTTTAGTTTATTTTTCGCTTTTGAGTGCCTATTTGTGGTTTTGAAGTCGGTTTAATTTTTTGTACGAAAATTGTTTATTTTACTCTTTTTAGTGTACAAGAACAAAATTAAAAATTTTGATTAAACCCCGACTACCTTGAATTTGTTATCTGTACAACATTCTACTAGTCAAGCCCTTTCATTTGATACCCATATAAAGGGAGTTGTGAAAAAAGATATGTATTTCGGCATTTTGTGGAAGCGGCCATCTTGGATTTGAATTTTTCATAGTGAAAAGTATTCTACTAGTCAAGCTCTTTCGTTTGATACCCAAATTGAGGTAGTAATGAAAATATAATATAATTCGCCATTTTGTCGTGGTGGCCATTTTGGATTTGAAATTTGTTATAGTACATAGTACTCTACTAGTCAAGCCCTTTCATTTGATACCCAAATTGAGGTAGGTTGTGAAAATATGTTGTCCGCCATTTTGTGGAGGCGGCCATCTTGAATCGACATTAACCAGACATAGCTAAGAACATCTGCTATGGTATTAACCTTGAAATAAAAGAAACCGCATCGAAATCGGCCCATCTGTTTGAGTTCTACTACGGTGCCACAGCAGATAGACAGACACACAGACGGACATCGACGTCACTTATAACACCCCTTTTGGTCGGGGTTAAAAACAAGTTTTATTAAAGCATTTACACAATTTTGTATTGACAGGGTCGAGATTCATAACTTTTGTGAAATCTACAACGTCATCCAGATACGCAATTTTTCAGTTTTTGGTTCATATTTCAAAAACTACTTGACCGATTTCAAAAGATTTATATGGGACCATTCGGGAAGCATACCCATCCGAACACAAAAAGAAATTTTAAAATCGGTTCAGAGGTTCTCGAGAAATCAGGTAACATACATAAAAAAAAAAAAAAAAAAAAAAAAAAAAAACATAGGGGTCGAATTGATAACCTCCTCCTTTTTGAAGTCGGTTAAAAATAGTCCAATCAGGTGCTGTACCCTGGATTGAGTAAGGCTTGTTCCTGGAGTTTGATGTTGAGCCTTCTTTTACAAAGTTAATTTGTCTTTTGTTTGTCGTCAATCCTTTTGGGCTCTAGCTACTGAAAGGCTCATGGCTTCACGTATGATTTCACTCTGTCATGGCGCCGTGAGTAATGACCCCATTAAAGAGCACCTTGCATACCACCAATATGTGCCTTAATATGTGTTGTTAAGCTTTGGAAATTTTCACGTATAATAAACGCATAAAACATTATTTTAAATAATTTATTATTACACCGATAATATGTAATGCAAGGATTTCTTGTTAATAACTTGCTCTACAAAAAGAGACAGAAACGTTATTGAAAATTATAGACCTATTAGCCTCATGTCAAACATTTACAATTTTTTTTCAAAGCTGATCCTAAATAGAATATCAAGGACTATAGATTAAGAACAGCCTATTGAACAAGCTGGTTTTAGAGCAGGGTTTTCAACTATTGATCATATGCATGTATTAAAACAGTTAATAGAAAATCTCAAGAGTATGGGAAAGACCTATACATTGCATTTGTCGACTACAATAAAGCTTTCGACTCAATCAAACACAATCTGCTTTGGGAGGCTCTAATTCAACAAGAAGTAAGAAAGAAATATGTTCGTATTATTAAAAATATATATGCTAACAGCACTGCACAGATCAAGTTAGAATCCACAGGTCATAGACGAGACGTTTTATAACGGCGAGGATTTGTTCTTATCTATTCGTTTCATAACTATAGTTTTCATCAACACTATTAGTATTTTATTAACCCTAGTAACGGCGAGGATTTGTTCTTGGCATCGATTCACATTAAATAAAAAAATAACGATTATAAAAATAGGGCTTAAAATTGAATTATACAATGTTCATCAATAATTTGGTCTACGAGTATCTTCAAAACAAAATTGGAATCTATATTTTACCTTAACTTCAGGGAAAATAATTTCAATTTAGTATAGCAACACTGACCTATTTTCGTTGAGGTGTTGTGTTTCTATTCATCAATCGAAATAAAATCGTCTAAATTTAATAAATACCAGTAAAAATATTCAAACTTTCCTATGAAATTTCCTTTTTTTATTTTTGGGAACAATGTTTGCAATGTTTGATGACACAAGACGGCATAATCTTAAACAAAACATAAAATCACACGGGACTCCCGTACGAGACGGAAGTCAGTTTCGTACTGACTGGAGTTTGTATTTGCTTTGGCGTTTAATATTTGCTTTCCGGACCTAAGGATCTGTGTTCTGCACATTCCATCTGCTTTTGTTTTAGAAATCTGTGCTTGGAACATGCATGTTGGTTTTGATTTTAGATTTTTTTTTTTTTTTTCGGTCAGACGGTCGATATTCACGATGTTTTCCTTCACTGTTGTTAAGTTAGTGCCATTACGCATAATATGACTTGGAAAAGACTATTGCGTCAAGCAAGGAGCTTCGGATCGGCAGTTGCCGTCCTCCCGACTAGCCCACCTGTATAACTTAATCGATAATTTTATCTCGTCTGATGTTAAACGACAATGTTGGCCACGATAGAGCGCACTTACCTAGAAGAAACCAACTCATTCTCAACTTGTAGACGCTCAAATTATCCATCAGAGAGCATCCACAAATGCAATGTATTCCATACTTTAGATGTTTTTGTTACAAAAGTTTTAATTAATTTACATTGTATGAGTTTTTGTAGAGACCCCTGATAAACCTGGATTAACAGTAAGCCCTTTGTTACAAAAACAGTTTGAAATAATAATACTGAAGTAAGATTTTTTTTTAAATCGGTCCAGTTATCATTCATGTTTTCTAGGTTTATGTAATACTAGCGATCCGTCCCGGATTCTCCCAGGGTACATAATATATGCATAGCCTATAGCACTCAGGGTTTACTTACCCAACGTTGAAAGATTTTTCAAATCGGTCCAATAGTTCCTGAGATTTGCTCTTTTAAGTAAAAACCTCTTTATTTAAAATAATTTAAATAATACATATATTTTCGTCGAATTGATAACCACCTTTTTGGAAGTCGGTTAAAAAAAGTACACAAACTTGAGTGTTTAACGATAAATTGGGTTTTTTCTGCTCCACAACGGTGACACACTTACCAACGCCCTTTCTGTCTAATTTCACCTAAAGTATTTCAATTTCGTAATATTTCGAAACCAAATATTTTTTATCGGTTTTTTATCGGATACACTTTGGAGAGTGTGCTACTGATTTGCATGATCTGATACCACCTTGCCCTTTATTCTATCGGAATGCTCGTAGCTCGAAAAAGCGACATCGTTTCAAGGTTGATGTTCCAAAGACACGAAGAGATTTGACTCTACTTTTGTGATAAGAACGTCTAGGCTGTGGAATACGTTGCCTGAGTGGGGTTTCCCCGATGGTTACAATCTTTGTATCTTCAAATCGAGAGTGAATCGGTTTTTTCTAAGTAAACACGCTCCATCGTAGACCGCATCGTCGCTTAACATCAGGCGAGATGGCGGTCAAGTGAAAACCTATAAAAGTAAAAAAAAAATCGCTCACTCCCGCTGCAAGTGCCAAGGCTGGCCATAGCAATCCAGCGAGGCAATGCGGCCAGTGTCATAGGCACTTTTGCACCGGAGGGTCTACCGCCTGTTTAAAACTGTCATAGTTTTGATAATGCTCTCTTCCTTTTCGTTTGAAATGATAGAGACAGTAATGGCAAAACCAAAGCCGGTTTAGTTAGGCGGTAGAGGGTTGGGTGCTGTTCGGGGTGGATTAGTAGACGAGTAAATAAATATTGGTGGTGGGCATTTCACACACAACACCGTCTGACTCCAAACTAAGCAAAGCTTGTACTATGGAAGCCAGATAGCTGATATAATACTTATATATTTTTAAATATATACTTGTTATACATAGAAAACACCCAGGCACAGTACAAATATTTTAATTCATCACACAAATATTTGCACTGGGTGGGGATCGAACCCACGACCCACGGCTTCGCAGGCAGACGAACTACCGACTAAGCCACCAGGCCAACCAGTGACAGGTATTTTACTTTACCGAATCATTATTAAATTAAGTTTATAAATTTTTAAGCCAATATCAAATATTTGTAACCATATAATTGGAAATATAATTAAATGTTTCTGTAAAATGCGCTACTAATTGACTGGCCTGGTGGCTTAGTTGGTAGTAGCTCTATCTGCGAAGCCGAGGGTCGTGGGTTCGATCCCCACCCAGTGCAAATATTTGTGTGATGAATTCAAATGTTTGCACTGTGTCTGGGTGTTTCTATGTATAATAAGTATGTATTTAAAACTATATAAGTAATATATCAGCTATCTGGCTGCCATCACACAAGCTTTGCTTAGTTTGGGGTCAGATGGTGTTGTGTGTGAATTGTCCACCAATATTTATTTATTTACTAGTAATCTATTTGCCATCGGTACCTTTTTAACAGTTCTAATAGGATAAATATTGGTATTTTTAACTGACTTCCATAAAGGAGGAGGTTATCAATTCGACTGGCATATTTTTATGTATTTTAGGATTTCTCAAGAACGCCCGAACCGATTTCAATAATTTTTTTAATAGTGAAGAGTGACGAAACAAGAAAGTCATGCACCTGTTGGGAAGATACACGCTCATTTAAAAAAGATACAGCTGTTGGTCACATAATTATTTATCTCTGAAAACGGAACAACCGGCTAAAATTTAGAAATACAATTCAGAAAGTTCAGTAATTTAAAGACTTAAAAATAAACAAATTTAGCGCCAGCCTGAACGACATCATACGCCGGGCTTTTTCCACCACCATTGTCCCAGCCATACTCGAACCGAGTGGTCTTGCGCGTGACGATGGCAAAAGACCTGACGGCATGACTGTTGTGCCTTGGAAGTTGGGTTGGCCCCTAGTGTGGGACGCAACTTGCGTCGATACTCTGGCACCATCACATCTTCCAGAGACACATAGTAGGGCCGGTGCAGCGGCTAATTCAGCTGAGCGACGCAAACGGCGCAAATATGCAACCCTCGGAAGTGGTTACATATTTGAGCTCTTTGGGGTTGAGATATTGGGCCTGTGGGGGCCGGGAGCTCACCTCATCTTCAAAAGCCTTTCCGAGCGCTTGGTCGACGCGACGCGTGACCAAAATGCTGGCGTTTATTTGGCCCAACGCATAAGCATTGTCATTCAGCGTGGTAATGCCGCTAGCATGCTGGGTACGCTTCCGATTGGTAGTGGGCTTGAACATCTTGAGTATCTGTAGACCTAAAGTGGTCTATGGATGGATGGTGTGTTTAGTGTAAGTAGTTAGGTAGGTTTGTAGTGTAGTGTAGTTCTCATTGTATTTTAGTTTTTAACCGACTTCAAAAAAGGAGGTTTCTCAATTCGACCGTATGTATGTTCCTTTTTTTTTTTTTTATGTGTGTTCGCGGATAACTTCGTCGTTTATGAACCGATTTTGATGATTCTTTTTTTGTTGTAAAGGAGATATTCCAAGGGTGGTACCATGATAAGGAAACCAGGATCTGATGATGGTATCCTAGAGAAATCGAGGATAACTTTCGAAAATTGTAAAGATGACTAGTGCGTTAGTTAAGTTTTTGCTTGAGCATTTTAAAGCAGTATAGTTTAAAGATGGTCTGGAGTCGATCTGATGAGGGAACGGGAAGACGGTCGAGGGAACTCCTCGATGGTACATAGTAGTTACCTTGTGTTTGGGCTCGATGAATTTGTATTGATGAGAACTTTTTACATAGATGGGTTGTGACTGTCATTAGTGGTCTGATGATGAAGATAAAGGACAGTCAAGGGAATTTCTTAACGGTTTACAGGAACTACCCAGTGTTTGGGTTTAATTCATGTATTGAGATCTCAACACGAAATCGTGTAAATGTGTTAGTGAAAACTTGTTTAGCACTAAAAGGGTAAAATAAACTATTTTTACAAAAATTAAACCGACTTCAACACCACAAATAGACACTCAAAGCGAAAAATAATTTAATATAGGTAATTATTATAACCTCTACTCACTCATCTATATGAAGTCGGTGCCAGCCAAATCTAACAGGTAGTAGATAGATACTACTTACCTATGCCTACTTACTTACTACCTCGTACATTGTATATCTACTAACTTTTTAACTAGCCTGGCACCGACTTCATATGGATGAGTGAGTAGAGGTTATAATAATTACCTATATTAAATTATTTTTCGCTTTTGAGTGTCTATTTGTGGTGTTGAAGTCGGTTTAATTTTTTGTAAAAAATAGTTTATGTTATTAATGGCTCTGTCCCCTTTTATAAACGAATTCATTTATCATCGACGTTTGTTTTTTGGAACGTAATCTACAAAAGTTTCATTGTGCCCCATGATAGGTTAGTCGCACACGCGTAATATTGTTGTCAATGCAAGATTGTAGAAAACCTTCATCAATAGCATTAGCATATTAACCAATATTATGAACAATTTTTAGAGGTAAAATCTGACTCAGTCGCTCTGCAGATAGATTCGTGTGAGCACGTTTAATACAATGGATAGAGAAAAAAAATGACTTCTAGCAACTTATGAAACGCGATATTTTTCTTAACCTTATCGCAAAATGCGTCGCAGGATTGAAATTTATTTTTCTATTAAAAGAAATATATATTTCAATAAACACTAACAAATGATAATATTCCGTGAGAGTACTATTGTCAACTGTATCAACACTATTTTTGCTATAGATACTCTTCCATTTCGTTCGTCTTCCAAATCTTATTCAATATTTTAGTGGTGAAATCTTTTCCACAACTTAAAATATTGCCGCGACAAAATTATTGACAATCAGGGGTATTGTTCCCCGATATTGACGGACAATAATCAGAATTTTTGAATGTCAACAATATTATTGAACAATACCGCAAAACAAATTGTACATACACAATATTATTGACAATATGTTTTTTTTTTTTTTTAACTTTTATAGGTTTACACTTGACCGCCATCTCGCCTGATGTTAAGCGACGATGCGGTCTACGATGGAGCGTGTTTACCTAGAAGAAACCGATTCACTCTCGATTTGAAGACACAAAGATTGTAACCATCGGGGAAAACCCACTCAGGCAACGTATTCCACAGCCACACACACATATGTTTTTAATTGTCAATATTATTGCCTGTGTGCTAGCCCTATAGGATAGCCTCAGGCAATTTTAGCTGCGTCCAACATATGAGCCTACTCGCCTACTGCTGTGGGTGTTGAATATCAATAAATGGATACACGATAATATCTTCTTTTCTTCACTTTTTTCCTTATGATAGTATGTATGATGTTTCACTAGGAATTGATACCCACCCTTTTACCGACTTACTGAATTGGCTTTCGTTTTGCTATTGCGGTCTCTATCATTTCAAGCGGGAAAAAAAGAGAGAAAAATATGAAAGCTAAGACATTTTTCGTTCGGCGATAGACCCCCGGGCAGGCAGCTCCGGCGATCGCAGTTGTACTGACCATTGATGTGCAAGCAATGCAGGCATCTAATGTGCACCTAATTCAGTATCTGTTATTCATAACGTATAATGCTGTTTGTACAGCAACCATCGCTGGCATTCTTCGTTACAAAAATAACCCGAAAACAATGAAACGTTTAGGTATCCTGTCCTTCACAATCTTACACCACTAGGCAACTAATTTGGTCATGTCGATTGTTTACTGTTTGGCGGTTTTCGATATTGGTATTATTCTTGGACGTACGTAAAAACGAACAAGAAAAAGGTTATCAAAATGAGCTACAGGGATTTTGTGTATTGAGTGTGGATGGCGCAATAACCGGTTTCTTGTTGTAACGTGAGTCATTTAGTTTTAATTCCCCCACTAGCACAACCATACGCTACAAAACCGAATGATTCAGTTTTGTAATAAACACTTGCGCAGTCACAGCATACCAGTTGTTCTTTTCCTCGACCACATTATGGATAATTCACCTGACAATGACTATCGCCGTTCAGAAGAGAAGCAGGAACGTGAGCAGCAGCATTGGTGAGCTACGGAGCAGCATCGACAAGCTGACGAGCGTCGCCGAGACGAGCTTCGCCGACAAGAAGCAAAAGCCCAGGAACATGCAGCCATATGTCGCTGGCAGAAAGAAATAGCTGAGAAACAGTCCGAGGCAGCCAAGCAATATGCGGCTGAAGCTCGAAGAGGAGCAGAGTGGGCTCAAGGAGCAGCCGTGGTAGCTGTCGTGGCTGCAGTCACGAGAACGTTCTTCAGAAAATAAGTGTTGGACGTCTTCCACCATCCCAATTCACAATTCATATATTATGAGTTTTCTCTGCAATTTTAAGTTATGGTGTATAAAAGTCTAATTTTGCCTAATAATAGGATAGCGTCAGGTATTGTTAGCTGCATCTAACATATCAACACTAACATAATGCGGCCCGCTCGAGGCGAGCGAGCAACACGGAAGGGTGTAGGCATATACTCGTACAGCGTTTCCCCACTGTCAAAGTACAAGTCCGCGTAGACCATGGAGTTTGATAATATACTGTGGCTGAGGGCGGGGCTAGATTTGTAAATGGTGCTTTATTTTTTATGTGTTAGTGATTTGGCTGTGTGAGTATGATCGGCAACGGATCGGTAATAGTGCGGTTTTGCGCTAGTTTGCAACTTTCCCTCCCGCAAGAAATGACAGAAAGATTTGAACAATAGTTTTTAGCTTTAGGCTACTCCCTTCCGTGCTTGCGCGGAAAATCGAGTTGCTCGATGCTCGAGGCTCGATAAACCTTGAGTTGAACCACTCCTGTAGACTGTGCACAACGTGCAGTCTATAGTTATTATATGGACATTAGGTATGTTTTGTTTCTATGTGACAAAAACTGTGTAAAATGATTTAATTAGTTATGTTTTTATGTAAGTCAAGAAATTAATTTTATGAATGATTAAGCATGTTTATGAATATGATACTTGAAATAAATAAATAATTATTATTATGGTCTGCTTTTCACATTATTTTCCTGTTGATATTGTATGATTTTTCAATAGATATTGAAACCTGGGCAGGCAGATCCGGCGATCGCAGGTTCTGTAGGTTTGTATTAATTGCAAGTAATATACGGTAAGTTGGTTAACCTATGGAAAAGTAGGTAGGAAGACCAATTGACACTATCTGCGCAAGCTTTAAACATTTAAGGTTTTTCACAATACCCTTCCATTTTATAATGTTTATAATGTACAGGACTTAATCACGATTTAATTCTTGGTTAAAATTAAATCGATTAAATCGTGATTAAGTCCTGTACATCATAAACATTATGTGTTCAAATCGCGAAAGTTTAAAAACAATATCCCTTCCATTTTGTTTGCTACTGTGTTGATAGGTACTGCGCCTAGCTTAGACTAGTTTAATAGTTACCAATATGCTAAGTGCGAGTTTTGTTGACAAGAACACGTATTCTAATGTGAGAAGAAATTTCTAGCAAGTCTATCGCCACTGGAGTTCTACAAACGAATATTATGTTTCCGAGCTCACGGTATAACGCGTTTTATTGTTTTTTTTTTTTAACTTTTATAGGTTTACACTTGGCCGCCATCTCGCCTGATGTTAAGCGACGATGCGGTCTACGATGGAACATGTTTATCTAGAAAAAACCGTTTCACTCTCGATTTGAAGACACAAAGATTGTAACCAATAGGGAAAACCCTCTCAGGCAGCGTATTCCACAGCCTAGACGTTCTTATCACAAAAGTAGACTCAAATCTCTTCGTTCGTGTCTTTGGAACATCAACCATGAAACGATGTCGCTTTTTCGAGCTACGACCATATTGTCGACCAAACTCACACTCAGCACACGGAATTAAACAAATCCGCGATCTAAATGGAGGTGTAAGTTTACTTTTGTGTGTCTGTATCAGTGTCTGCAAATGTGTGTCATCGTAGCACTATATACGTATTGCCCTAGTGCTGGTGGTTGGTACGTCCGGCTTCATGATGATGAGGCTGTAAGTTCAAATCCCATTATCATTCTAATTATAAAGTATGGGTGTACGAATTCATCTTTACCACTGGCTTTAATGGTGAAAGAAAAAATGTGAAAAAGCAGCGTAACCAAAATAGTTTTTTTAACGACATGTTCCATCCAGCAATCTGCTCAGCAGCCAATATTGTGGTATGGACTCATTGTCAAAGAAGATCCTGAAGCTGAGCAAAGAAGACCCTGAGGCCCAACAGTGGGAGCCTTTTTTTAATAGTATAGAGTGACGAAACGACCAGGATATGCACCTGATGGTAAGCAACATGCCTGCCACATAACAGCACAGTGACATGAAGTATAGTAAAAATCTTGATTCAACGATTAGCCGCATTGTCATTGTTCTACAATACGGCGGCTAACGTTTAGCCGCATTGTACTACTTCTTAAATTATAGGCTGACAATACTTACAAAATAAACAATGCTTAAAATGAATATAACTTTATCTTTAGCTGTTTTCAACTCCATAGTTGTTGTTAAGTCAGGCAGCGCCATGAGTGCTAAGAATCGGATCTAAAAATTAATCCGGCTAATCGTTAAGCCGGCTAGCCATAATGTAATAAGGCGAATTATACGATCCGGCTGCGGCAAATACACAACGGTATATATAACAGTCCATTCATTTGTCAATATGATAATATTATTATGCTTAGTAAACTCTTAAAAGGAAAAACAAACTTCAGGAGAACTTTATTTGTCTACCAATTTGCGTAAAATTATTGCGCTTTCCAAGACATCGATTTCTGACGAAGCGAGTGTTTTGAGCAGAGGTCAGTGAGTATATTTTATCTAACGTTGTTGATATTTGACTTGTAACAACATAATAATGGGGAAGAACTAGCTTATTATCTTACAATATACTATTCTATGAGACACATTACCAACTAAAGATAAGTATTTAAATCTTCTTCTCAGATATTTATGGGTTTAACAGATAATCATATCCATTTATTAATGACATGCGTTGTAAGTCAATTAAAGTATTAATAAATTTAAAAATAATGATGTACAATTACGTGTGTTGTTGTACTAGTATTTAATATTAAATATTCAAACACTTTTAAGTGAAGTAATTAATTAAATAAATACAAAAATAACAACACACCAGTTATCTGAATAAACAATCAAATGTCAAATTATTACAATTCCAGATATTAGGTAATATCGGCAATAACCATATTACATAGGCGTCGTCCGTTTTTTATTCAAAAATTTAGATTATATATCATATTTATAGGGTAGCATTTATATATCATATTATAGGGTAGCGATTAGTAGGTGTAGTAGTTATATATCATATTTATAGGGTAGCGATTAGTAGGTGATGTTCATTTGCATAGATAATACAACAGTCTGATACGATGTTGCCATTGCTAAATATCAAGAAGCATAGACACTCAAATGAACATCACACAGATTAACTATACTGTAAAGTAATATTAAAATACAGTAATTAGCTCATGAACCTTACACTAAATATTAAAACGTTTGCGTTTATAATATTAGCAGGTTTGTAATTGTAGGATTGGATGCTTACCAAAACAACTACAATACCGGTAGGTACTGTAGTTGTTGGCTGACTGAGTTCAGAATCACGATATAAATTCCTCTCAAAACATTTGCTTAGTACTCCCTTACATCCTACGTAATGAATACTGATAACAGCAATAAATAGATAACAGAGCGGTAATATATAAAGCAAAATACTGGATGAAACATTATACATTAACGACGAACCGCGACAACACAATTGTCGTTTGTAAAAGATACCTTTAAAAATCTGTACACGCGTCAACGAAATTAATAAAATTGACGTTGTATAAATCCTCAACATGGATTTACTCAACCACACAGTTTATGAAGTCATCTGGCAAACTGGAGTATCCTTGTCTGGAGCTTGTTTAATATTTCAAATTATCACACATATTATCGAACCTCGCAGCAGAGACAAGGAGCCGATAATATTAACAGAGATTTGTCTCTTCAGATTCTTCAACATCTTATTGGAATACATCTCTATAAACGTGAGTCTTCCAAATATAATTTTATTGGATTTAGTATATCTGTTTTACATGCAAACCGACGCTTGCGTGATTTGTTTCATCGTCGTATTTTTGAAGAGAATACATACGCCGAAAGAAAATATGAATTTATTTTTAGTTTCTTTTACTATCTTTTTAATAACGGTACCCATAGGTGCTTTAACTCCATTTTGTTTGACGTATGATATGGTTAACAAAACACATAGTTTTAACATATTATATAAGATATACATGGATGCGAAGAGTACAGTTTGCATTGTTGTCATTTTGTATATTATTGTATCCATTGCTAAGTCACTAATTTGTAAATTTGATTTGGTAAAAAACGTATTCAAATCGAGAATACGTGATATTTTTGTATTAGGGATAATCGTACCTATATTTTTAAATGATATTACTTCTTTAATTTTGGACAATGCAAGTGTATCAATTGTATTCAGTATTGTAAATTCGTATCAGCCTATAGTTATAACTATACTTTTTGTATTATTAGTAAGAAACCCAATAAATTCAAAATTGGATCAAAGTAAAAAATTAGTTCATATACAAATTGTTGAAGACAAAAATGATTTGTCAAATAAAGATAAATCCGAAAATATCTTAAATTCCATTACCTCTAACGACTTAAAAAAACTAACAATTATTAATACTTAGCTAACAACAAAAAATACTGCCAAATCATTACCAAAGTAGGTATAAAAAACAGTACGTAAAGCCGCTAACTTAACAGGGTGAAGGGAAACATCGTGTGGAAACCGACATGTATTTTCTTCTAGATTCTTCAAGTGTCCTCCATCAACCCGAACTAGGCTAGTGTGGTTGATTAACTTAACTCTCTCACGCGAGAGAAGGCCCCGAGTCCCAGCAGTGGGAACATTTAGTGGCTACTTATGCTTATTATAACAAATAATAGAATTAAAAGTTGACACTGTTATGTACCTACATTCTGTAAACTAGCGACCATTTTGGTGTATTTTATTGTGACTGTAATGTCGATTAGCATACACCATTGTATTTAACCTTGTCATTAGGGTTGCCAACTTTTTTGAAAACAAAACGTATAAATTGGTTAGGATAGGAAAAAATAAAGTATTAGGAAGAATAAAAAGTCTTCATCAATTTTTTTGTTTTTATAGCCTTAAAAACGTATTTTTATGTATAACAATAATCAACATTTAAATTTATATAAATAAACAATTCCCATAATGAGTATTTTGTTTTACCAATTAACTATTAACTTATTAAAAGTACATATTAAAAAATAAAGTAGAATACGTTATTATAAAGTATGGTTGGCAACCCTACTTATGATGTCTACATTTATACACAGAAGTATCACTTGTTGTATAAATACATTTAGTAATTTATTAATAGAAAAAAACGAATAAATAAACCTTACAATTTACTAGCATTGGTCTGTAGTTATACCCGTGTAGTTCCCATTCGCGTTATGGACTTTCCCGTATAAAAAGTAGTCTGTCCTTTTTTCTACTATAATCTGTGTTCCTAGTTTCAAATCCATCTGTTCAGACGTTCCAATTTGATTGAGTAACTTATTTTAAAACTTTTGCATAGTATTGGCCGGATTGTATTAATGTAGAAAAATATGAAACAAGTCAAAGGTACTGTAAATTGTAAATAGTAATGCAATAGTAGATTTTAGTATGAAAACTAACGTGGTTATTCCACCTTTTAAATAAATACACGGGTAACTCACGTTCGATATAGTCAGAACAGTCCGACTTAAGTTTCGAACGCGTCCGGCGATCTTTTTCAAGGCTCGCATGTGATTGAAGCTCGTTTAGCACTCCTGCTAAAGGTCGCCGGACGCGACCGAAACTTAAATCGGACTAGACTGACTATATCAAACGTGAGTTACCCGTGTTTTTATTTAACATAGTAGGTTAGAATACAATAATTCTCAAAACACAAATACACATCGTAATTTTATACGTATTGTAGTAATATAGAGAATGTTTCATCATGCTGTTCTGTAAAAGGTAAATAATAATAAAGTTATAGGTTGAAACAAATAATTGTAAATATGTAGATAAAAGAATTATGTATTTATAGATCATTAATGTAGAAAAATAAACTGCATATAATGTAATAATATTAGAAAAAAGTAGTATGGTATACCTTTCATATTAATAATGTATACGTTTCTGTAAATTGTAATTATTAATACAAAATAATAATGAATGTACAAATACATATCGGTATTATATACTTACGTTATTGAAGTATGATTACGATATTGTACAAAGGTAGAGTATGTACTGTCATGCTGTTCAGTAAATAGTAGATAATAATAAAGTAACAGTAAAGAAAATAAATTATGTATTTTCATGAATAAATTATAAAAATATGGAGGAACAAGGAAGTATTCAAATCCAAACTACCACAAAAACTAAATAAAAAAGTAATGGACTCTTGCATATTACCCACTCTAACCCACGGCTCACAATCATGGATTTTCAATAATAGACCAAAAAGTAAAATACAAACTTGTCAACGCTTTATGGAAAGAAGCATGTTGAAAATCAAACTCAGAGACCGACAAAAATGTACAGATGTTCGAAAAAAGACGAATATCATAGACGCTCTACATCACGCTAAACAATTAAAGTGGAAATGGGCAGGTGACGTAGCACGTGCTCCTGATGATAGATGGACAAAACGAGTCACTACATGGCCTGAACCAAGCAACCAAAGAAGTCGAGGCCGACCGCAGGAGAGATGGGTCGACGATATTAAAAAAACCGTAGGTGGCGACTGGAAGGGCAAGCAGAGGACAGAATAGCATGGAGAATATTGGAGGAGGCCTATACCCAAAAATAGGGGCCTTAATGATTAAATTTAGCATGTTGATTAATGAAAAATGTAAATATCAAAATGTTATCTGGATGAGATCGCTATTAGCGATAAGATCGCCTTTCGTGCCCAAAATGTTTGATGTTATGTTTAATCATTGTTCTTGTAACATTTTTATGGTATAATAAAGTGTTTTGTATTGTTTTGTATTGTATATTGTTGATTTTTCACTAAGGAAATAAAGGCTTATTATTATTAAAAATACATAAAGCACATTATGTATTTTTAAGGAATAAATTATAAAAATATAGGTATTCCATACAATGTTATACGCTTTTATATTACATAAACTTTTTTTATAATATTAGTGTACATTTATTAAAAATAATGTAAACGTTTCTGTAAATAATAATAAGTATAGTGAAAAATAATACAAAATAATAATGGATAGATAAGGAAATATTGAAATTAATTTGTGTATGTTTATAATTAACTTTAAAGTTTCTGTAATTGTCCCAGACAACTGGATAAATGTATATTTTCGTTTGATACAATTAATGGTTTGAAACAAGGTTCTAAGTGTTTTTCTTCTGTAATGTTATAATTTTTGTTTGTATAGTCTACTATAAAATATACCTTGAGATAACTTTAGAGAGTTATCTCAAGGTATGGTAAATTCGAATTATAAGAATACCCCTTCAGCAGGGCACAGCCCAAATTGCGGTAATAGGAACGCGATGCATTCCGGATTCGCTGTTGCTCTAATTTTTTACTAATATAGGTTTACACTTGACCACCATCCTGCCTAATGTTACGATGGCGGGTATTTACCTATATGCCGATAGAGATTTTCTACGATAACATGACCCGCCCCTCTAGAATTCAAAACGTTTGAATGTATTTGTGAAAGTATATATAACGCACCACCATGCATGTGTGCGTACTGCTACTGCAGACGAATAATTACAACTACATACAAACTCTTTCGTAAGGATGTGACTACATACATTAAAACAGTAATTTGGGGGGGCGGGCCATGTTATCGTAGTAAATCTCTAGAAGTGAAAACTAATAACTCAGAAGTTAATAGTTCACTTTGGAAACTACGCGGGTGACACCGGAGGGCGTGGCCATGACATGATTTAGATCATCCGAGTGAACACGACGAATTTTTTCATTTACGAAAGTGACACTTGAGCTGAATTCATAGCCCACAGAAAATCTGAAAGTCAAAATAAGTTTTCACTTCAAAAACTCCAAATACTGCAAAATGAACAGTCCCTTAACAGCCGAGCGAGGGTGTAGCATACATATTACATGTAATTGACGGACCTTCCTATCTGTAGTGTTCAGTGACACTATATCAATATTCACTAGCTCATTACAACACGCAGCTCCGAGAGGTGCACGTCCGACCCCGGCCATGTCTAACACCAGACTGAACGCTGAGCGCGTGTCAGTTACCCCCTCCACTACGTTTACATGAGACAGTGTATCATATCTATACATATTAATGAAATTGAAATGTCTGTATGTAAGATATCTAAATAAAATAATTTTATTAAGTTCAAATGAAAGTATTTTAGGTACCTATCACTAAAATCTATTATTTTAATTGTGTTTTTGCCTGTTTGTTTGTCCGTATGTTCCGGCTAATTGTAGACCGCATCGTCGTTTAACATCAGGTGACATGGCGGTCAAGTGTTAACCTATAAAAGTAAAAAAAATTCCAAAACGGCTGGACCAATTATGACGGGTCTTTCAGTACTAGATAACTACTGTTCTAAGGCATGAATGAGACACTGAGTCATAGGCCTTGTTTTGGCAACATGCCTGCTCATAACAGCACAGTGATACGCAGCTATTGGAACATGAAGAGTCCAAATCATTACCTAGAACTATTACGCTTATCAGCAAGAGGTATGAGATGTTGTATCTCAATGCGCTAAAATTTCACTGGAAACATTGCCCTTCAAACCAGAACAAAGTAATATTTGCTCATTACTGCTCGGTGGTTGAATATCTGGCAAAGATATGGTACTTCCCCAGCCGGTACTACACCTTTGCCAGTTCTATATCGACCTATTTTTGCGAGGTCACGGGTAGACGTAGGAAACTATTACTACAAGAACAAGATTAAAAATTTTGACCAACCCCCGACTACCTCGGATTTGTTATCTGTACAACATTCTACTAGTCAAGCCCTTTCATTTGATGTGTTTGATACCCATATTTAGGAAGTTTTAAAAAAAATATGTATTTCGCCATTTTGTGGTAGCGGCCATCTTAGATTAGAAATTAGTCATAGTGCAAAGTATTCAACAAGTCAAGCCCTTTCGTTTGATACTCATGTTGCGGTAGTAATGAAAAAAATATTATAATTCACCATTTTGTGGTAGCGGCCATCTTGGATTTGAAATTTGTTATGATGTATAGTGTTCTACTAGTCAAGCCCTTTCATTTGATACACATATTAAGGTAGGTTGTGCAGAAATATTTAGTCCGCCATTTTGTGGAGGCGGCCATTTTGAATCGATATTAACCAAACATAGCTAAGAACATCCGCACGGATACTAACCTTCAAATGAAAAAATCGCATCGAAATCGGCCCATTCGTTTGAGCTCTCCGGTGCCACAGACAGACACACACAGACAGACAGACAGACACACAGACATCGACGTCAAACTTATAACACCCCTTTTTTTGGTCGGGGGTTAAAAAAGCTTATACATAGGTTCGTTTTGAGTTCATATTCGGCAAACGTCGGTTAATAATGGTCTTTTACCTTGTACCAGATCCTGAAAAGCATTTTTCAAGATATGTTGTAATATGTAATTCAACGAAATATGAATACCGATGTTCTATATTTAAACAACATGAAACGTTTTTAAATTCCGAATGCGTATTCGCGCATCTGCGCACGCGCTACTTGTCAGTTTGACACTTCGATACTAACTACTGGCGCGCATTTGGCTCTTGTCGGTTTAATATTTTTTTAGTTTACTTTTATCTTATCTCTGGCAAAGGTCATGTCGGCTGCTAACTAATGTGCTACTGAATTTATTATATTGATAATCTTTTCGTTTTATATCATTACAAATGGAATAATGTTAAATTATAAACAGTTCTTTCATTTGCAATACTAGTTCGCAGTACCAACTTTGTCCGGATCGGCCAATCTTTAATTTACAATTTAATTTGTGTTTGTCGCCCCGAGATTCTGATGCGATTTGAATCCTTTTTTTTTGTAACGAGGTTGGATTTAACTTGACCGTCATTTAGCCTGATTTTAAGTGACGATTCTGTTTACGAAAAACCGTGTTTACCATAAATAAACCTATTCACCCTCGATTGTAAGACTCCGAAATTGTAACCATTGGGAATAATTCACTCTGGCAACGCATTATTAAAATGCCAACGCAACATTACATTTGCGTTTCACAAAAATATCATTATAATTAGTCAATACTCATAATGTAATGTACCTACGGGGCTTAATCACGAATAATTTATTGTTTAAATTATGTGTACTAATCCCGAAAGTTTAAAACCAAAAAATAGTCTATACTCGTCCCCAGCTGAACACAAACCTTATAATACGCCACTTAGCCGTATCTTATTTGATTACGTCAAAACCAGCAACAGCGGACTTCCGCAAATCGTCACTTCATTTAGCCTCAAGAATCCTAGACGTAAACCTGACTCAGCATATACAGCGCACTAAATATTCCCACTTCTGGGACTCAGGGCTTCCTCTCGTTTCGACATAATCGAGGTCATATTCTGTCACGCTGGTCCGGTGATGGTTGGTGGATGGCACATGACCTCGAAAGGTTCTAGGAAAATGAATCCAGTTTCTTCACGAAGTTTTCCTAGCCCGCTCTAACTTTGCAGCATTATGCACGTGGCTTCAAAAAAAAAGTGGTGCGCTTGGGATACGAACTCAAGATCGGCAGTTGCTGTTCTCCCGACTAGACCAGCCGTTACTTCACCTGCATTAGATTAAATAAATTATGAATATACAATGTAATATACGAGTATATTGTATTGATATCTCTTAAAGGAAATAAATGATTATCTTATCTTACATATAAATATGTATAAAAGCGAAAGGTCACTCATCACAAAATCTCTGAAACTACAAATGTTAGGAATCTGAAATTTTGCATGGAGGTGCCGTTTAGCACGTTAGTACTTGCTAAGATGGGGTTTTGTGAATTGCAACTCTTAAGAGAGTAAAATAGGGGATGAAAGCTTTACATACACGCACGGGCAAACCCTTAGGGCCAGGAACTTAACATTTCGCACATGTTTTCCTACTATGATACAGAGATCCACTAAATAAGGATTTAAATTTCCATCCGCAAGGGGGTGAAATAGGGGATAAAGTTTGTATAAAAACTTTTTATTCGCTGTACATATAGGGGATGAAAATTACGTATTAACGCTTAGGCCTTACGCCAACGACTTACAAAACGCGAGTGAAGCCACGGGTAAAAACTAGTACAATTATATACTAAATTAATGATGACATAAATATACGTTTAAGCTCCATCATAACTTAGTATCTATATCTCTCTATATTTAAATAGTATTTCAGGATTTCAAAAAAAAAGGAGCGGTATTTATAAAACACCTGCGTAAGGCTGTGCAGTTTTATTCTAATACCACCTTGCCCTTTTTTCTAACAAACAGCTCGTAGCTTGAAAAAGCGACATCGATTCATGGTTGTTGGAGTTTCAAAGACTCGAACGAGGAGGTTTGACTCCACTTTCGCTCGTCTCGGCAGTGGAATGCGTTGCATGAGTGGGTTTTCCCGATGGCTACAATATCTTCATGTGATGGTGTCTTAAGAGTGAATCGATTTCTTCTAGGTTATCACACATTATCGAAGACCGCATCGTCGTTTAGGTAAGGTAAGGTAAGCAGCCCACTGAATGTTCCCACCACTTGGACTCGGGGCCTTCTCTCGCAAGGAGATAGTCAAAGCCATAATCCACCACGCAGGTCCAGTGTGGGTTGGTAGATGACACATGCCTTCGAAAGATTCTAGGTACATGTCGGTTTCCTCACGATTTTCTTCACCGGACAGTGGTTGTACGTGGGATTTGATCCCGGGGGCTCCGGATCTGCAGTCGTCGTTCTCCCGACTAGACCAGGAAAACCTATGATTGTTGAAAAATTCCACTGATATTTTAGCATCGACGTCAGCGTTTGAATGTTTGTGGCTCAATCATGTTAAAACTACTCTACAAATTGGATTGAAATATGGAACAGATTAGTCAGAATTTTTTATGATTTAAAATGACAGGATGAGCCTGAATGTGCCTGATGGCACGCTTACCCACAATAGCACTACCAGCCAACATTTTTTTAAATAACAAGTGACGAGACAAGCAGGACATGTGCCTAATGGTAAGCAACATGCCTGCCACATAACAGCACAGTGACACGCAGCTATTGGAACATGAAGAGTACAAATCATTACCAGCACTGCACTGCGCTCATCACCCAGAGATCTAAGATGTTATATCTCTAAGCCCTGTAATTTCTCTGGAAACATTGCCCTTCAAACCGGAACATAATAATGTGACAACATTACTGTTCACATTACTGTGATTGCTGGTGATCGGAGGATTTTTGCTCGTTTTATCTGCCCCACTACTGCATTCTTGCATACAAAGTTATTGAACGAACAAAACTAAACTTATTTCGAAGTTAAACAACAAAAGGAAATAAGAACAGTAATTAATAATTCCATACACCGATCTCAAGTGACTCATACATGGACTACCGTTGATTTATTGACCGACCGACGCGCCTACATAAATCGTCTACAAAGAGACGCTTGCGCATGCCTTTTAGAGAATACCAAAGTATTATGCACTAACAGCGCTCTACGTTTTTACCCGCGCTGTCTCCGTTCACGTCACTTTTCCATGATAAAAGTATCTTATGTGCTATTCCCTTCTATAATCTCAATGTAACATCGCCGGAAAATTGCTAGCTTATCGGTTTTTCATCGGATACACTTCGGAGAGTGTGCGACTGATTTGTACGATCTAATATCACCTTGCCCTTTTTTTCTATCGGAATTCTCGTAGCTAGAAAAAGTGACATCGTTTCATGGTTGATGTTCCAAAGACACGAACGGAGAGATTTGACTCTACTTTCTTGATAAGAACGTCTAGGCTGTGGAATACGTTGCCTGAGAGGATTTTCCCCGATAGTTACAATCTTTGTGTCTTCAAATCGAGAGTGAATCGTTTTTTTGAAACACGCTCCATCGTAGACCGCATCATCGTTTAACATCAGGCGAGATGGCGGTCAAGTGTAAACCTATAAAAGATAAAAAATAAAAAAATATTTTACATGATTGAGCAACAAACTTCCAAACAACTTAACATCGAAACTTTGGCATTCATAATATTAGTTAGTAGGGTAAGGTACTTGAGACTAGATAGAGTGACGATATACGAAAGACGGCTGGTGGTGGTTGGAGACGTAAGGCTGATATTCGCCTTCAATTGATCGGGCTGAGTTGCGTGTTATGGGAGAGGCCGATGTCCAGCAGTGGACGAACACAGGCTGGTGATGATAATGATGATGACATAGAGTATACTACATAGAGCAAACGTTTGTATCTACTAGATACCATTTGAAGGCAGTTGCCATAAGTCCAATTAAAAGAAAAACACCAAACACCCGCGATCGAGGCTTTAATGGTGAATGAAAACATCATGCGAAGACAGGCACCTTCCAAAAAAAATATTTTTTGACGACACGTAGCATTTATCATACCACAATTGGCAAGCGTAGTGGATTATCTAGCCCAGTACAATTATAAAGTGAACTACTTCTAGTATTTAGAGTGTTATAAATGACTAGCAGCCCGTTCTGGCTTCGCTCGGATAATAACCTAGATACCAACTGCAGCGTCATCTGCTAGCCTGATTTGTGAATCTAAACCATCCAGGGCCCTACCCTAACGTACACAAAAAAAACCAATCGGTCGAGCCGTTTAGGAAACCGCATCGAAATCGGCCTATCCGTTTGAGCTCTACGGTGCCACAGACAGACACACAGATATACAGACAGACAGCCATAGACGTCAAACTTATAACATCCCTTTTTTGGTCGGGGGTTAAAAAAAGGGTGTTATCAGTTTGACGTCGATGTCTGTCTGTCTGTGTGTGTATCTGTCTGTGGCATCGTAGAGATCAAACAGATTAACCGATTTCGATGCAATTTTTTTTATTTGATGGTTAATTTCCGTGCGGTGATTTTTTTGCTACGTTTTGTCAAGATGGCCGCCTTCACGGAATGGCGGACAAAACATTTCTTCACAACCTACCTCAGTATGGGTATCAAATGAAATAACTTGACTAGTAGAATGTTGTACAGATTACGAACCCAAGGAAATCAGGGGTAAATCATCATTTTAATTTTTGTTATTGTTTAGGTGTTTATTTTGTAGGTCACAGATTTCTAAAACCTGTGGTGTAGGTATTGAGGCAGTACTGGTAATGTATATTGACTCATTCGTCAACTACAGTATATTGAACGAATGGGTTATGAAAGTGTATATTGGACAGTGAGCCAGTGTGAAATGAAAGGCTGACTATGACGGTGAAACTAGCTAGTGTCTGTAATACCAGTTTTTTCATCATTTAATACACCAGTGCACTTTCGCCGGTTTGTTCTTTGATCTCAAACTATTCCGCTTGTTTTATGACCACTTTGAAAATCAATTGAATTTAAAATACTCGGAAGCGCATTGTAAGTTAAAAAGTTAAGGTTGTAAATGACTTGGAAGATAACGTAAAAATTATTTCATGAAAAAAATTAGTTTAGTCTTGGAACGTATATGAAGCCACAAAAAAGTCATACTTCTTACGTATGTACCGAAATTAACTAATTAAATGTTTATTTGCCTATTATATACGAGAGCAAGGCAGTGATTGCACTGCACTGCAAGGATATAATATGATATATCACTATGTTTTCTTACAACATTATAGACGTTACCTGAGTGGGTTTTCCCCGATGGTTACAATCTTTGTGTCTTCAAATCGAGAGTGAATCGTTTTCTTCTAGGTAAACACGCTCCATCGTAGACCGCATCGTCGCTTAACATCAGGTGAGATGGCGGTCAAGTATAAACCCATAAAAGTAAAAAAAAACAGACAAACTTCTGCATCCACAATACCTCCAGACATCCAATAGCTGAGTGTCGCTGTGTTGTTATTGGTTATGGGCAGGCTTGTTGCGTACCATCAGACACATGCCCTGCTCGTCTCGTCACTCTATCAAATAAAAAATGTACATCTTGGAAAAATACTCAGTGGTGCAAGCAGGATTCAAACCTACGATTTTCCGATTTTTAATAGCACGTTCTAACCACTATGCTACCAAGGCCCAATAAAAAAAAATATTCATGAAAATAAAATACAAAAAAACTTATTAATGCAAATGAAAAACCATGCCGAAAAACAACAAAACAAAATACATTTGTGAACAAAAGCTAGTCTAAGATCCCGCTATACAACGACCTTCACCGAGCTGTTTATAGGATGAAAAGAGTTTTATATGTAATTTAATATGTCAACAAATATATTGCAAATGAGTTGCCTAAAAAATTTCAGTCCAGAATATGATTAATTAACAATTTTTTTTTAAATATTTCACTTAAATTGATTGAATTTTAGAAAAAACTTTATAACATAACTTATTATTTTGGCTTCTCTCAGTGCTTACGAAATATCATGCAAATCAAACACTAAAAAGTTTCAAACAAACTTTCATCCCTTATTTCACCCCTTTGGAGGTTGAGTTTTCAAAAATACTGTAATACATAATTAATTATTTTGATCATGCGAATTTGTGCGAAATTTTATGCGAATACGTTTAAGGAATAAAATGTTTCATACAAAACATCCATCCCGTTTTTTACACCCTTAGGGGTTGAATTTCGTAATGAGATTTCGTAAGCATTGAGTAATAAAGCCAAAATAATAAGTTATGTAACACAGTTTTTTCTAAAATTTAATTTATTCTACTGAAATATTAAAAAAAAAATTTTTTATATGTATGTAATGTTTCATATTCTGGACTGAAATTTTTTAGGCGACCCATTGGCTATATAATTGTTGACATATTAAATTACATATAAAATACTTTTCATCCAATAAACAGCTCGGTGAAGATCGTTGTATAGCGGGAGCTCCTACTAATAAGAAAAAATGCATACGGCAATAAATTATTGCCGCATGTATTTTTCCTTCCGTTAAGGTTATGGAACGTTCAGTAGATACATAATTATTGAGTTAGTTTGCAATGGACCCCATACTAAAACGATCTGTGTTGTGGGATCCAGAATATTCACTCTCGATTTTAAGTCAAATAATATCGCATCCATCGGGAGAAATCCACTCAGGCGATGTAAAATGATGATGAAGCAAATTAACTGCGACAATCATCATAAAACCAGAATTAGAATTGCTAACGCAAAAAGACATAGAATGTGTTTATAATTGTTGAACGATATAGTTATTATCAGTTTTATGTCCAATTTTATTTTCAATTACCTTTTAATACACTGGCAATTCGGTTCGTTAGCTATTCAATTATATAGGGCTGTGTTAAAAGCCTTCACTTAGCTTAAAATTACACATTTTATTCTTTACTACGGGCGTTACTAAGATATTTTTTTTTTAATAAAAAGTGACGAGACGAGCAGTGCATGTGCCTGATGGTAAGCAACATGCCTGCCACATAACAGCACTGTGACATGCAGCTATTGGAACAAGAAGAGTCCAAATCATTACCTAGCACTGCACTGCGCTCGTCACCCAGAGATCTAAGATGTTATATCTCTAAGCTCTGTAATTTCTCTGGAAACATTGCCCTTCACACCGGAACACAGTAATGTTTGCACATTGCTGCTTGGCGCTAGAATAACTGGCAAAGGTGTGGTACTTCCCCAGGCGGACTCTGCCAAGAGTCCTACCACTACAAGCCTGATGATGGTTATATGCATTTAGTCCCAGTCAACCAACCCGCACTGGGCCAGCGTGGTGGATTATGGACTTAGCTCTCTCCTTGCGAGAGTGGGCTGTTGATGATAATGATGATGATGAGTCCCAGTTCCTGTATTTTTTGCAATAAAAAGTTACTTTTGTGTTTTAAATTTTAATCCCATCATTCTTTTCGATATGATTGAGCAACAAACGTGAAAATTTTCACATATATAATATCAGATTATGAACGTATAAGACAAAACCATGCATAAACAACCTACTAATTTTTCCCACTACTGGGACCGGGGCCTTGTCTCAGAGGAAGATAGTCTCAAAGCTCCAAATTCCCCACACAGCTTTACAGTGTAAATAATAGGGCTTCTAAGGCCCAAAAACAATGTTTACAGAGATGAGCGCAGTGCAGTGCTAGGTAATGATTTCGACTCTTTATGTTCCAACAGCTGCGTGTGATTGTGCTGTTATGTAGCAGGTATGTTGCTTACCATCAACCACATGTCCTGCTCGTCTCGTCACTATTTATAAAAAATATAATAACAGAAATTTCTTCACAATTTCAGTTTTTCAAAATTCGTTTATTCTATAGTAAACATTATGAGTACAATGCGCCCCTTTCAGAGTGATACACGTTCAGTATAACCCTCTATTGATAAAGAATGGCAAATCAGTTCCATCAGGCGTCGGCTCACGCAATAGTTACAGACATTAATTTTCAAACATGATCGAAAGCATAGTAAACTGTTTGAAATCATTTCATTTCTCATCATAATAATCTCTCGCTGTAATCATTGAGATCAATCAACAAAAGTAAAATGAAAGATTATGAAGTGAGAATTTGTTGAGAGTTCATTTACTTTTAATTTATTAACAGGTTTTTAATTATTATTTTATTATTATTTTAAAAATAATTAATTATTGATAGAGTCAAATATTATGGGTTCACATCACCTATATATTAATGTAGCGACGTAGTAGCGTAGTGTCGAAGCGGCGTCCAACCGACTTCAAAAAAGGATGTCTTCAATTCGGTATTTTATTTTCGGTATCGATATAATTGGGCAATTCAATTTCTTCAACGGTCAAATATCAGCCAGGTACTACGAAAAAAAACTAAAATTTGCTTACACTTTGTGGATGACGTACTTGAAGATTTCACAAAAAAAATATCAAGTGTATGAGGTTTAATTTAAACTGAAATTGGTATTTGGTTTTTTCGGAGAAAATAAATTGATTAATACCAATTTCATTATTTTTGTAACAGCAACGCCCCGCGAATAATCTCGAGGCATTCCTGTTGCCGTCATTTTCCCGTAATTAAAAGCAGCCTATGTGTTATTTCAGGGTATAATCTGTGTGCCAAATCTTAATCTGATCTATTCAGCCTTTCAGACTTGATTGAGGAACAAATCTCGAAACTTCACATTTGTAATATCAGGAAGATAAAAACCTTGAGAGGTGTCAAGGGACACCCGGATGGAACGAAGTTCCTTTCGATTAATTAGTGAAGGGATTATTATTATTTTTTATTATTTATTATTTACAAAAAACCTGTATACACTCAACAAAAATAATCGTCGTGACACCACACTGTTCAATGCGAAATAGAAATGAAAATATCTGGCTTGCTTTCTATAAGAGAGAGAGAGTTTTCGTTAGGTGGTAGACCCGTGCTTTCGTGCGTTAGTTCCAACTCTATACGTAGTATATGTCAACTCTTTGAACAGTAACCAAACAGTTTAACATACATTCATTGAATACCTACATTTTTTTATATGTCATTTCATTAAATTGATACCAATTTATCGCAATGAACAACGTTTGCGGGCAGTTAATTTTATAGATAAACAATATCTCGGTCGTGCCCGTAATTAAAAAAATACCGCATTACAACTGATACACACACTTTCAGAGAGATAAAAAGACACAGACAGATGCCCTAAATTGAACATACGAGTAGCAATTAAATGTAGTGACATATATATACACAAAAAATAAAAACACATGTTATATACGAATAATCCATAATGTCAACAAGAACAAAATTAAAAATTATTTATTAACCCCCGACTACCTCATATTAGTTTTCTGTACAACATTCTACTAGTCAAGCCCTTTCATTTGATACCCATATAAAGGGAGTTGTGAAAAAAGAAATGTATTTCGTCATTTTGTGGAAGCGGCCATCTTGGATTTGAAATTTGTCATAGTGCAATGTATTCTATTAGTCAAGCCCTTTCGTTTGATACCCATATTGAGGTAGTAGTGAAAAAAATGATATAATTAACCATTGTATGGTGGCGGCCATCTTGGATTTGATTTTTTTTATAGTGTTTAGTATTCTACTAGTCAAGCCCTTTCATTTGATACCCATATTGAGGTAGGTTGTGAAAAAATATTTTGTCCGCCATTTTGTGGCGGCCGCCATCTTGAATCGATATTAACCAAACATAGCTAAGAACATCCGCACAGATATTAACTTTTAAATAAAAGAAACTGCATCGAAATCGGTCCATCCGTTTGAGCTCTACGGTGCCACAGACAGACACACACAAAGACAGACAGACAGACAGACAGACATCGACGTCAAACTTATAACACCCCTTTTTTTGGTCGGGGGTTAAAAAATCAAGGTAAGTATACTCTATCGTATGATGCAAACAGTAAAATAAAACGAATGTTTAGTTTATACAGGGTTACTGGTTGTCAGTCTGCAATCATTTAATATGTCATCAAGTGTTTTGTATGCTTAAATAAACAATATATTTGTTTTGATTTTTCTGTAAAAACCAAATACATAACCAAAAAACATGTTGGTTTTTGTTGTCTTCTTAACTGTTTAGCTCTATTCGCGTCGGGAATTCATTTATCGAGAGTTAAAGTGTACGCGCCAAGGAGGTTACATAAATAGGTATATCAACTTTATCTAAAGTGTGCGCTTTCTTTCTACGGAGATTTCGATGTTTTTAGACAAGGGAAGTACACTTTTTTGTTATGTGTGGGAATAAAAATATACCAACTGTAGAATAAAAGTTGTCGTATTTAATATACTTGACATGTCCTTAAAAGGATGCAGACTGGTCACCAATAACCCTTTATATTCTAGGCCGCTTTCGCGATTTGAACACATAATATTTATATAGTACCTACGAGTAATTCGTTGTTTAAATACCTCGACGTTTCGGCAGCGTTACAACCGCCGTGGTCACGAGAAGAAGACGAGGTATTATGAGAAGAAGTCAAATAATTATTCGTGATTAAGCCTCGTAGGTACTATATAAATATTAAGTTCCCTATTGTTTAAAAATATAAAACTTAAATGCGCCCACGGTATTTGATTGATACTCGTAGTTTCAGATTTTGTAATAGTAGGATATAATATTAATGACGTATTGTAATGTCCGAGCACGTCTGTAAGCCTCATTTCAAAACACATGTTTTCCATAAATTGTGCTAACCTATTTAATGTTCTGTCAGTTAGAAAACTATCCTTTTATAGTTTTCAGAGCTAATTCTTATGATAATATCGACACGTATTACATCGACTGCATTAAATAGGCGATACACGTTTCAATTTATAGGTCGTTGATGTAATAAAGCTATAAATTACCGTCTTATATTGCATGACAGGTCTCGAAAGCGTTCTTATAGATGGTTGGTGTCATTCCTTCGTATATCTTACAAAACTTTACTTAATACCTTTAACAAAACTACACTATAGATCCTACGCATTTTACCTACTAAACATTGCCCTTCAAAGCGGAACAGTGGTATTTGCACTTTCCTGATAGGCGATACAGTAACTGGCAAAGCTGTGACACCTTCTTCCCAGGCGGACACTGCAAAGAGTTCTACCATTACAGTAACCATCGGGAAACACGCACCAGGCAGAGTATTCCATGCTGACAAAGCGGTATCTGGAGAACCAATTGTCATCTTTGTATCATCTATTATATCATCATATGTTTCAAAGCGCGAATGATAAACGTGAATTCAAATCGTGATTATTGTAATAAGCCCAGCCCACATTCGTCCACAGCTGGATAAAGGCCTCTCCAATTATACGCCACTCAGACCGATCCTCGGCTTCACGTTTCCAACCGCCACCTGATGTTACCCTTTCTTTTCTTTTCGCTTGAATAGATAGAGACAACAATAGCAAAGCTAAAGCCGATCTAGTTAGGCAGTAGACTCTCTACTGCTTTTCGTATTCGTGTATAGCGCATTCAAGGCGCTTTGATGAATTTACATGAAATGATTCATAAACAGCCCACTAAATATTCCCACTGGTGAGACTACTCTCACATGTCAAGGCAATAATCCACCACGCTGGCAGACTCTAGGAACATGTCGGTTGCGTCATAATGTTTTCCTTCCCCGTTTTTAAGTACGCCTTAGGCACATGACTTCGAAAAGACAGTGGTGCACGTGGAATTTTCACTCGGGTATCCGGATCGTCTGTCGCCATTCTCTCGACTAGACCAGTCGTAGCTTGAAAATCGTAGCGCTTGCTTTATAGCTCACAGAATTTGAAACGCGGCAGTTACTAATAGTACAAATATTTATCAGAGCAACAGGTTAATTTGTTTTGAGACTAGTATCCAAGAATGCGCCGTCCGAAACTTGAAGTAATCAAGCCTCCATCGCGTGACAGACGGACGGACGGACGGACGAGACGTCAATTTACTTATTTAGCCTGATTAGTTTCACGGAACCAAATCCGTCCGGTGGCTGCGAAGCTGGACAGGAGTGGGGTAGAGTAGATTGATTGTTGTAAAAAATCAAGAAACCCTTTTTTCGTTTAGTTTAATTTAGTATTTCGTTATCTCAAAAAAATACAACTTTATATTTTTAACTTTATATTTTTTTTTAATATATTTTTAGTATTACATTAGCTATCTTGCTTTCATAGTATCAACAACCAGCTTTGCTTAATTTATAGCTAGATGGTGTGGTGTGTGAAACGTCCGCCAATATAATTATCTCTATCTCTTAACAATAGGAATAAATCTATACGAAAAAAAAAAAAATTTAATCCTTGTATTATTTTGTTTTAAGAGTGAAATGAAAAACTCTTTAGCAGAAGGAAAATGTTATGGCTTTGCGTCACCAACATGCCAATGTAGCGGTGTAAGTAGCCCATGACGGTGGAGCAGGACGTGCGCATTAGAAACTTATTGAATGAGTAAAATCTTTTGAGTTCGAACTCACCGACATGCAAACTAGCAATATATCTATTGCGCAACATAAGTTTTGACCAACTTCAAAAAAGGAGGAAGACCTCAATTCGGATGTATGTTTTTTGTGTGAATTTGACGCGATATCCGCCAATTTCGAATCACATTTTCAGTGACGGAACGCGAAAGAAGAGCACTATGGTACACAGTCAATAGTTAATCATAAAAAGTTTAGTATCATTACTGTAATTTGTTTTCTTAATCTATAAAAGTAGTGTGACCCGCTTTGAAGGGCAATGTTTGCAGTGAAATAACAGGTCATAGAGAAAAAATCATCTTATACCTTTGGGTAACATGCGCAGTGCAGTACTAAGTTGTTATTTGGCCTCTTCATATTCAAATAGCTGCGTGTCACTGTGCTGTTATGCAGATTCTCCAAAGAGTGTAATCATTACAGTAGGTATATTAAAGCAGTGAGATGTCTTTGTACACATCCCCTTATACCCAGGGTTTTTATGTTGAATCGAGATTAAACATTGGTTATCCTACACCACACCTACAATGACATTATGTGAACGATAACACAATATATATAGCTACGCAAAATTCCGCCTATTTATAATAAATCCTAACACACATGTCTTATACATGTCATTTAATTGTTTTTAGACTGAATGTCTGAACAGATCGAGTTGAAATTATAAATACAGATTACAACCTGGAATAGCATGTAGGCTATTATTTATCCCAGGAATTAAAGATAATGGGAACTTCGCGAGTAAAACCACAGGGCACTGATAGTAAATGAACAATACATTAAAACCGTGTTTCCATAGAAAAAATATGGATAATACAAGTACGGATGTAAAAGACTTTAAACATCGCACATTAAACTTTTGACATTAAAACATCGCTGGGGAAACTGGCTTGTTCCAAGAAAGACATATTTTGAGTTTTGTAAGGGTATGACTCTTGGCAGAGTCCGCCTGGAAAAGTACCACACCTTTGCCAATTATTCTACCACCAAGCAGTAATGTGCAAAAGTTACTGTGCTCCGGTTTGAAGGGCCAAGGATATTATGTGGCAGGCATTAGCTTACTATCAGGCACTTGTCCTGCTCTTCTCGTCACTCTTTGTTAAAAAAAACATATTTTGAGCTTAAATTTATGTCATCCGCCGACAATCCGCATTTGGCCTGCGTGGGAAATTACCTTACCTTACCTTACTTACCTTATGAGGCTTCGAGTCTTAGCAGTATAAAACAAGAACCATAAAATGTTAAATTTATTACTTAATTAATTTTATTGAAACCACTGTAATACTAAACTTGACTTAGCTCAATTTTGTATTTTTTAATTGTTTGACGTCGAAAAAAAACCGCTGAAACTGTCTAATTCAATTCACAAAAAAAAACTATTTAAAAACAAAACGACATAAATTGTCAAATTTTTGGTTCGCATAAGCTATTAGTGTTTTTTTCAACATGACAGTCTGACTTACTACTTAAAAAGAAAAACATTTGAAGTCAGCTCCACAGCTTTGAATTAATCCGTACAATATTTTGGTCTCATTACGATGTCAATATGAGATTAGGGATAAGACCAATTTTTATAAAAAGAACGCGCCGATACAAGACTTTTTATCCCTAGCATCGATTACAAACCGTAGCCGCAAGACTCAATTACCTATTGTAAAAAAAAACGGAATTCGAAATTCAAAAACGTATTTCTTTTTAAACAATACCCGAATATTATGCCGTTTGATTGACAGTTTGTTCGGACGATCGAAAAAAAAATTCGGACAATTTCGATTTAAATCGATTGGAACGAATTAGTGGCGATTATCGATGAATTTAACGTGGCATATGTTCGGAATTAAGTTTGTGGTAAAATAAATTGTTGGTTCGACGAAAAGAGAACAATTTGAACTGAAGGTAAGTTAGGTATCGCCTACCTGAAGTTTTTTAGTAAATAGAAATAGATAAATGCTAAGTTGAATAACTGTAGATTACTCGTAATATTTTTAAGTAGCCGTAGCGTAGCGACAATGTTTGATTTACAAATGTAGTTTTATTTTTAACTTTTATAGGTTAACACTTGACCGCCATCTCGCTTAACGTAAAGCGACGATGCGATTCACGATGGAGCGTATATACTTAGAAGAAACCGATTCATTATATCAGAGTGCTGAATCTTATTACTTTATACCCTTCATCATCCTACATTGGTCTCCTGGTGGTTAATTTGACCCATACATTTTATTCACGGGCCTGTCTATTTTGTTTTGTATTTGATAACGCGTAAGGCATTAGTTAATTACGTTTCGTCCAAACAATCGCTAGTAAAGCTGTATAAATATGAAAAGGTTTTGATTTACCGGCGTCGGTCCCCGCGCCTATGACACTGCCGTTGTAAATCACGGACATATTGCCGCGACTCACGCTTACCGAATGTCTGTGTCGATTTGGGGACGGGGAGAAAGACACAAGCGAATGAATCTACAATCCGCATCCCCAGATGCGGATTAGGTCAACAATAAACCATTCTAAATAGTTCGTCAGGTAATCCATGGAAAAATATATTAGGTACTTGAATACGTATTTTTTGTAATGAAATGATTAAAAATTGACAATGATGTAGATAATCAAGTTGTGAGAGTGAATGTGACGTCACTAACTTGTAGGTAAAAATCGTACCCGCTAGTGACAACACTTGAAACTTCTAAGAGCTGTATCTTCGTCATTTTTAGGGTTCCGTAGCCAAATGGTAAAATACGGGACCCTTGTAGATTGATCATGTCCGTATGTCATAGCCACTTTTCTCCGAAACTATACTATTGAAACTTGGTAAGTAGATGTATCCTGTGAACCGCATTTAGATTTTTATACAAAAAATAAATAAAACAACAATCAATTTTGGGTGTCCCATACTTAGAACTGAAACTGATTTTTTTTCCTTCAAAACCATACGTGTGGTCTATCTATGGATAGGTCTTCAAAAATGATATTGAGGTTTCTATATTTTTTCTAAACTGAATAGTTTGCGCGAGAGACTTTTTCAAAAGAAGTGGTAAAATGTGTCGCCCCCCCCCCCTGTAACTTCTAAAATAAGAGAATGACAAATAAAAAATTATGATGTACATTAATTACCATGTAAACTTTCAACGAAAATTGGTTTGAATGAGATCTAGTAAGAAGTTTTATTTTATTAAGTCACAAATTCACTATTGTTAAAACACTGATTAAAGTAACAACAAACTACAGTAACTTTTAGTATTAAAATTAACGTGGTTGTTACACATATTTAATTGGATAACGGGACACTCACGTATATACCTACGGTCGGTCAATCCCACTCGAGTTTCGGCCGCGTCCGGCGGCCTTTTTCAAGAAGAGTGCACGCATTTTAAGAACCACGATACCACAAATGTTTCCTAGCAAAATGCATTACACTCTGTACGACATATCAGCTTACTTAAAAGACAAATTTCTATTCTAATCATCGAGGGTTAGCCTTCAACCCATACCTACTTGGCTAGCATGGCGTAGACCATGGTCTAGACTTTTCTATGGCAAATGTGAGAAATCCTAAAGAGCCCTAAAAGCGGAAACATAAACAGATAATTAGTAGCACCCGCGGTTTTACTCGCGTAGTTCTCGTTATTTTAACAGGATAAAAAGTAGCCAATGTATTTTTCCATACTAATCTACATACGTTCAAAATTTCAACCCGATCCGTTCATACATTACGGCGTGATTGAGCTACAAACATTGACGTTTATGATAATAGTACGATTCATTATACTAAGAAAAACTCGCTTGAAGCCAGTAACTTGTACCAACCAATCGTAGTAAAGTTTTAGGCACAAGTGGGGTAATAAAGCGCGTTATAATTTTTTTATTACTCAAACGCTGTAAAAAATGTTAAATTTTTGGTAACGTGAGGTCATCTAAACAAATAAACTAGCTACATGTAAAGGAAACTTAAAAGAAACTTGGAAGGTTATAAAAGATATCTGTAACCTAAATCCATCAAACAATCCAGCTCTAGACCTGTTAAAAGTTAAAAATAGTCCCACAGAATCTCTAAACGATGTTAATCTATATTTTACGTCAGTTGGTGAAACTCTAGCACAGGCGACATTACAAAAACTCAATGTTACAGAAAAAAATCTAGCTACTCTGGCAAAAAGTATAAATCAACCAGTGGATTCAATGTCTATTTCTCCTACAGATCCAGTCGAGGTTAGACAAGTAGTCATGGGTCTCAAGACTCACAGTGCTCCAGGTTGGGATACGATTACGTCTAAACTAGTTAAAACATCTGTAAATAGGCTAGCAGTTCCCATTGCATTTATATGCAATATGAGTTTTCAAACTGGTAAATTTCCTGTATTATATAAAAGAGCCATGGTCTGCCCTATCTTCAAAGCTGGTGATAAATCAAATCCATCTAACTATAGGCCAATTTCGCTTCTCTCTACTCTCTCAAAAATTTTAGAAAAGCTCGTCAAAAAGAGAGTCACTCAATATCTAGAGAAAAGAAACTTATTAAGTAAAAATCAATATGGATTTAGAGAGGGACGTTCAACAGAGGACGCAGTTCTTATGTTGACTAACAAAATAACATCGTATCTTGATCGTGGCGAAAAATGCATTGGAGTTTTTTTAGATATGCAAAAAGCATTCGACACAGTGTCCATTCCAATTCTACTAACAAGGTTAGAAAACGTCGGAATTAGAGGTTTGGCACTGGAGTGGTTCACTGACTACTTATCAGGAAGATCGCAATGTGTACGACTTGATGGCTACGAAAGTGACAGAGCATCTTGCGTATATGGAGTGCCTCAAGGAAGCACGCTCGGTCCATTGCTCTATATTTTGTACATAAATAGCTTATGTGATACTTCCTTGCCTGGGGTAGACCTGTTAATGTTCGCAGACGACACTGTGCTTCTTGTACACGATAAAACGTGGCCTAAAGTTGTTGAATTAGCTGAAAGTTCTCTCGCAACAGTTACTCACTGGCTCGAAAATAACTTACTATCACTAAACGCCAATAAAACTAAATATATCTGTTATAGTATCACTGAAACAGGAGCCCTAAATGTGACATAAGCGTAAAAATACATACCTTCCCTGTAATCGTAGTATAAGATCAACTAACTGTACCTGCCCAGCTTTAGCTCGAGTTGACTCGATCAAGTATCTAGGAGTACACATAGATTGTTATCTGAATTGGAACTGTCACATTAAAAATTTGGTCTTGAGAGTAAGAAAACTGATTTATATTTTCAAAACTTTAAGAACTGTAGCTGAATCAGGTTTAGTAATACAAACATATAAAGCATTATGTGAATGTATTATTAGGTACTGTATTTGTGCATGGGGCACTGCGGCTAAGTCTAACTTAATACTAGCTGAGCGGGCCCAACGTGCAATACTTAAAGTAATGTTTTTTCTTGCCTTTAGACATCCAACATCTGAAGTGTATAAGCTGTTGAATGTCCTAAGCGTGAGAAAGATATTTGTCTACGAAGGCATACGACGGTTCCATAGGAAAACAGTACCACTCTTGATAGATGATTCTAAAAGAGATCGTCCCTGTCCTGTACCAGGCAGGAAAACTAAGTTTGCGAAAAAAAAATACGATTGCATTGTTCCATTGTTGTATAATAAAATTGACATAGAATTTAAAATTAAAGAAAATCGAATAACGAAATTAAAAAGATTTTGAGATCATGGTTGGCCAGATTCGATTATGATAGTATTGAATGCTTACTTGTAGATATAGATATAACATAATATGACTAACTTAATAAAATAGTATACATGGCATAACCCCGAATAACAATAAGTGTTTTGTAAAAATTTGTTTTGATATCAAATAGAATGTACTTTTATTATTTCTTTACTTCAATCCTGTGTAAAAAAAATTTGTCACAGTTGTTAATGTTAATTTATGTTTTTTCTAGTGTCATAAATGTTAAGGGAGAGGCCATCGGTTCCGAAACACAGTATTACATACTAGTTCGGAACTGATGGGTTCCAATTGATCTTGTTAAATGTATTTGTTTCAATAAAGTATTTTTGTATTTTGTATTTGTATTTTGTATCTTTTGCAATTAAACTTTCGACCTGGTAACCTATTGTGAAAATATACCTTATTAATATGGCCATAAAGTATATAAAACACTGATGAGTAACTAAAACTGATGACTAGAAGAAAAACATGTTTGTTTTCGCTACCACCTAGTGATTCTACTCATTGAGCCGTAGGTCACAAGTTCGATTCCCACTCTGGTCAGATATCTTCATAACATGTATTTTCTCCAAAAATACGAAAATTGACTTAAATTTTAACTTAAATTCACAACCCGAACAAATTTCATTAGAATCTTTCACTATATCTTCTAAATAATAGTACAAGCTTTACTTAGTTTGGGGTCAGGTGGTGTTGTGTATGAAATGTCCACCAATATATATAAATGTCCATCGAAATATATAAATTTCCACCAATCTTATACCTTTAAACGAGTATATAATATATTAATAGGCTCGAACAATTTTCATGAAATTATGCATACAGGGGGGTTTCGGGGACGATAAATCGATCTAGCTAGGTTTTATTTTTTTAAAACATCATTTTATGCGTGTTTTTAGACAATGAAAAACTCCTACAATGTCATTAGAATACGATAACTTATTTCGCCACTGTTCTTTAAGTCTAAATGGCTCAGAATATGAGATAGAGAATATGCTCGCCCTCGGAGACAACAGGCCCCGGTTCGAATCCTGGTGGTTACTTTTCTTTTTGTTCTTTTTTTTTGCTCGCCCTCGGAGCCAACAGGCTCCGGTTCGAATCCTGGTGGTCCTTTTCTTTAGCGCTTTTTAGTAGGTCGAAGTAAGTCATCACTTCGTAATTCGTACCTGCCTAAATATCATTTAAAAAAACCGAGCAAAGCTCGGTCAACCAGGTCAACTATATATAAATACGTGAAAGTAAATTTTAGGTTTTTGTTCATATTTCCAAAATCGCCTATTTCAATGAAATTTATATGTGACCACCTCTGAACTACTATGATTTACCAAACAAACAAAAACACGCCACAATCCACTCACAATTGGCGACGATATCGAGTAACATGCGTTAAAAAAATCTTCCAACCGAATTGATAAATTCCTCCTTTTTTGAAGTCGGTAATGGATCTGGGTCCGTTGGTCCATGGTCTGAGTATATTTGGAATTATTAAAAATATGAAATTATATATGTATAAGTAATAGAACTCTTTGCGGGGTCCGCCTAGGGAAGTACAAATACAAAAAAAATACAAAAATCTTTATTGTTGTTTGCAGGTAAGATAAGATGATACAAAACATTTAAATAATTGACCCATACAAACTGGCCTCTTCTTCTAGAGGCATGCAATATGTCTGGCAACGCAGTTTCCATTGGTCTGAATTTATACATTGATAATAATAGTCGGCTGATAAAGTCTTCTTCTTCTTTTTTTATTTTTAACTTTTAATCGGTTGTATCATATATATCATCTGATTCATCGTCTATTAATTTCTGGCTTCTATCCCGTTGTGTTATGTTAGTGTGATATGTTTGGTGAGTACAATTACGCCAACGTCTTGTGCTTCAGCAGGATGCTGTTATGGACTTTGACAAGTGTGTTTTGACAGGTTTGATGTAGAATCCAAGGTCTACCTAAGGTAGGTAAGTACCACACCTTTGCCAGTTATTCTGCCGCCAAGCAGTGGTGTGCAAACACTACTGTGTTCCGGTTTAAAGGGCAATGTTTCCAGAGAAATTACTGGATAGTAGCTCATACTCGTATCTCTGGGTAGCGAGTGCTAGGTGATAATATAATAATAAATAATTAATGTGAAAGAGGTGTGTTGATTTTAATTACCTATACAAGTATTATTAAAACTGGCCTTAGTTTATACTGCACTGCCCTCGTCACCCAGAAATACAAAATGTTTATATACTTTTGAACTATGACATTTACATGGCCTATATTCAAATGGCATTTTGAAACCGGAAAATAATTATGTATTTGATACTTTTCACATTTCACACAGCAAAATTTATTTACAAACATGCGATTGAATAACTAAATGTATAATGTAAGAATTGAAACCACCTCATTAATAAGTACATCCAAAACAGTAATTTTACTACAATGTAAGCGGGTGCTATAACTTTCTTTACAGGTTAAGGCGTAAAGAATTTGCTTTGTCGTATTGGTAATGTTCGTCAAGTCATTTGTATAGAAAATAATGTATCTCAAGAAAATTAATTGTTTATAGTTGTTTAGGTATCTATTTGTTTTTAAGAATTACTAGCATCGGTGTACGGTTTTACCCGCGTAGTTCTTGTAATTTTTCATAATGTGCCATATCACATTTAAATATCAGCTTTTTAGGGACAGAGCCTTTATTAACAAAACTAACAAACTACACTACGCTACATATACCTAACTAACTACTTACACTGAATTATTCATAGACCAATGAGGGTCTACAGATAATCAAGCCTACTACCAATCGGAAGCGTACCCAGCATGCTGGCGGCATTGCCACGCTGAATGGCAATGCTTTTGCATTGGGCCAAATAAACGCCAGCATTTTGGTCACGCGTCGCGTCGACCAAGCGCTCGGAAAAACTTTTGAATATGAGGTGAGCCATATCAGTACCTGCCTGGTACAGTACCAGTATTTCGGTTTAAATACTGAGTATACAAATACCTACAGATTAAGGGCTCCCCAGTAATAGATTTCCTCAAAAAAAAAAGAAGGAACTTATCCTTCTAGGTAAGCACGCTCCATCGTAGATCGCATCATTGCTTAACATCAGGTGAGATGGTGGTCAAGTGCGAACATATTCTAGTTAAAAAAAAAAAAGAAAAAACGAGGAGCCTTCTGGATTCGAACCCGGTTCTACTACTTCATGACCGCCCAACTTCCTGCCTGCGCTACTACACTGTCGCGCAATGATGCGAATTTCACCGTCGCATTCTAATGTTAAGGGCGTGTGGGCCGTAATTTTGAATTTTTAAAACAACTTTAAGACCTTTAAAATAGTGTTTTAAACTCTGAAAAAAATATATGTATTAGTTAAGGATCTAATCTAGTGCAATTCGCAGTCAATAACACGATTTAATGAATTTTACTTGATAGAAAAAAATCCCAAAGTTACCCCTTTTCAAAAAGTTGTTTCAAGTTTATGACTAAACTAATGAATTTTTTTACTAAATTTTTGTACTTAACGAAAGCCACTAAAAAGTTATAGATGCATTCGCAGAGTTCGACTTGATAAAAAGTATCAGTTATTCACTATGTTTTAATGTCTACCATATATATAGCGCGCCGTTCGGCCAGCCTGATCAGTCGCGTTTCGGCGCTCACGGACGACGGGCCTGTGCTTGATTTTGCAATTTTGACAATCGATAAATTTTAAATGTTACGATCATAGTGCCACAGTATAACAATATCAGTAGGTATTACTAGTGAAGCACGCTATGATCTTGATTTTTGATACCGTTTTCATTGGAATTGCAAATAGACGCCGATACTAATTAGTACGCTGTTTACTTTATGGCGTAGACCAATAAGGGAGTCTCAAAAAACTGACGTCGATACCACATCAGTAAAAAATTCAATGCGGATGCAATGGAAAATAGATAAGTATCGGTAAAATATTCGTCTGTTAAATCAGAGATCGGAAGAATCGATAAGGAAATAATGAGAGGGAGAAATCCCTGCGTAAATCCTAATATAAATGCAAGTAAGGTATCATAAATGATACCTAACTTGCATTTATCTGCCATTTAGGTAAATTCTTTGGTATTAAGGTACTTAGTACTTGGAAGTCCTCAAAGGAAAAGGAAAAGTCCTCACATACAGATTTTACCACTTTGGAAGAGACTTTCGCGCAAACTATTCAGTTTAGAAAAAAAATGTTAGGAACTTCAATACAATTTTGAACACCTTTCCATAGATACACGCATGGTTTTGTTAGAATTTTTATTATTTTATTTCTTTTCCAAGTTTGTGACACCATCAAAATGTATTGGTTTTTCTTTTTTGTTTTGTATGAAAATGTTAATATTGTTCATAGAAATTTAGACACTCGACCAAATTTGATAAGAAGCCTTTTAGGCAGTAAAATTACTCGTAGAATTTAACTCTGCACTAAATTTCCGATACGTATTTTTTATATAAGGTTTAGAATCATTTCCTGAGCATAAAATCACAAAATAATAACAAATCCAGGTAGAGCTTCAAGCGCCAGCTCGAAAAAACGTTTTTGGCTGATATTCTGAAAAAGTTATAAAGCCTATTATTATTGTAGAAAATAAAATTTCCCATCTTTTGTAGCCAGTAAACTTTTTTTTTCGAACTTACCGATTACGATTTATTATGTCAAATTTGATGATAACAATGTAAAAATAATAAGATGTGAATTCTGTTCCCAGTAGCATAAACATGTCCCTTTTTACCGGAATGGAAGAAGGGTTATGTTTTTCGCGCGTATCTTTTATGTTTGTAAATCTTTTATTTCCACATATCTTCCAAACGGCTGGATGGATTTTGGTAACTAAGATATTCTAAGACTAGTCTGACTCGCCAAAGTGTCCTTAGATAGTAGGTAATATTTTTTTACATGTAGATTTTTTTTGTAGTCAGGGTTTTTAAATTAAAGTTATTCTATCATATTGCTCGTTGCTCGAATAAACAGCACCGTTCATCATCATGATTGAAGAGTTGAACGAAGAATTTGGTCTTCACTTTTGTAATAAGAACAACTAAGCTGTGAAACGCATTACCAGAGTGGGTTTTTGTCGAAGGTTCGAACCTTGGGGTTACGAGGTACACTGTGCTTGTTTCTATTAGAGAAACAAGTTCCATCGTAGACAACATCATTTTCATCCACTATTATCGGCATCATAGCAATCGTATCATTGAATGGGTTATAAATCGTAAACGGTAAGTTTTACAAAAAAGTTTACTAGCAACAAAAGATGCAAAAATTTATTTTCTACAATTATTGTCAAAATATATAGTTTCCAAAATATCGGCTAAAAAAGTTTTTTTCAATTGGCGTTTGAAGCTCTACCTGGATCTGTGAGCATTTTGTAATTTTATGCTCAGTAAGTGATCTTTACCTCATAGAAAAAAATTGGATTAGAAATTTAGTGCAAAGTTGAACAAAAAACCTTCTATTTTTACTGGCCTTTCATTACGTTTCAGCACATTTTTTTTAATGTTTAACGAACTTGTGAATTATTAGGAAACATTTTAAAAAGATGCATGAAATTGGAAAAGCCGTTCTCAACTTATAGTGTGACCAAAAAGAAAAGGTTGAGTTTTGTATATCTACGAGTATAGATAAATTTAATATTTCTTCGTTCATATATCAAAAAAACTCTTATCACTATTCACAAAATTGTTATCACTAGTATAAACAAATCTTGAACAAAAAATGAGTTTAAATTACATAGTCAAATATTTTAATGTCATTTTTGCACTGTGGCACCGATTCCGCGGTCGGTGATGGTCGCGAGAACAAGACAGCGTTAAATGCCTAATATGACAGAACTACCTGGCCTTAATGTAACAGTTATTCATTTTTTAAAACGCGCATAAAATGCGTTATTCAAAAATTACACCTAACTAGGTTAGATTAAATTATACATTTGCAATATAAATATGAGTGGTGGTAAAAATTTGGTACTTCTTCAGATGGACTCGGCACTATGAAAATCGATTTATAAATATAATTATTCTACCGAGTGGTGACGTAACAATGACAGTTGGTTGACGATTTTCGTGTCTTCAAATCGAGAGTGAATCGGTTTCTTCTATGGCATGGCATCGTTGCCTAACTGGTGGCTTAGTTGGTAGTAAGTCTGCCTGCGAAGTCGTGGGTCGTGGGTTCGATCCCCACCTAGTGCAATTTTTTGTGTTATGAATTCAAATATTTGTACTGTGCCTGGGTGTTTTCTATGTATAATAAGTATGTATTTAAAAATCAAAAATATATAAGTATTAAATCAGCTATCTGGATCCCATAGTACAAGCTTTGCTTAGTTTGGGGTCAGATGGTGTTGTGTATAAAATGTCCACCAATATTTATTTATTTATTATCATACAAGATGGTGGTAAAGCATAAACCTAAAAAAGGTTTAAAAAATGGTAGAGATTGGAAATAAAAATAGATTGGCCTTAAGAAGCTCCTTATGAAAAAGACCATTATTCAGAAATGGACTGGATTAAGTTGATGATGATTATACTGTTAGGAGCCACGTTTAGGCTAAATTCCTTCAAAAACAAACGTTGTGAGTGAACTAGAGTATCAATCAAAACTTTTTTATTTTCCTACGACGGAAAAGTTCCATAAATCTCGACTTTATCTACCATATTTCACGACTTAGTTTTAACGTTTTGTTTTTATTACTTCTTATCAAAACCATATTGAATAATAATAGGAGTTATATACCTATCAAACTACCCTCCAAAATATATAATTCTACCCTTGGCAATAAAAACAAAGTTGCCGATTTAATACGGAATCATAATGTTTAATGTTAGTAATAATTTTTATTGTTCCTTCGTAATAACGGTTCGTTATAAGAGTCGTCTGTTTTGTTACTGCTAGCTTACTTGTTATAAAACGAATATAATTGGTTTTGTTCAATTATTGCCGTTTTTTAGATTTTAATATCTATCACAATACTCTACAAGTAACAGTAAATAAACATCTATATGGGGCGTATTCTGTACAATCATTTGCCCGAAGGTTTGAAGGCAATCCCTAATGACACCGCTTGTATGAACAAACTGAAAGAACTTCTATTGGAGAGAACGCTGTACAGCATTAATAAGTACACATGTACAAAATATGATGACAATGTTTTATAAATAATGACATAATCAAACTGTGCATGCCTACTATTTTTATATTATGAAAAGAATCACATTTATAGGAAATAATTGAATTTTTGAAATTGAAACAACTGCCCCTTCACAGCAACATTGTATTAATTGTTTGATTGCATTTTTTTGACGAGACATATTTTAAGCCCTGTTATTCATTGTTTTGCAACCTATTAATGTAAGAAATGTTAATGGAATGTTTAAATATGTCAATAAAATTATTCTATTCTATACTTCAAGTTATGGCTGGTCTAGTTGGGGGAACGGCAATGATCCGGATCGACAGCGATCCGGATCTTCTGTTCCGAATCTCACATACCACTGTACATATATTCAGAGCCAGGCTTTAACTTGTAACGTTGAAGAAAAACATCGTAAGGAAACCGACAAATTTCTTATAATCTTGCAAGGTCATGCGTCATGGTGTTGTGTGTGAATTGTCTAACAATATTTATTTATTTATTTATTTATCCACCAACCCTCACTGCTAGCTTGGTGAATTATGGCCTTGAGTCTCTCCTTGCGAGAGAAGGCTCCGAGTGTAAATATCTTGTGGGCTCATGATACTAGTATTATCAATGGAGACGGTAACAAAAATAACTGCTTAGCCCGTCAGTTACAATATTAAAAAACAATACAGCCGAATAGAGAACCTCCTCCTTTTTTGAAGTCGGTAAAAAAATAATAAACACGTATTTTTTTCTTTTGATGAAGAAACACTAAGATACATTAGTCACAGCTTACTCACAATAATATACATCTGTAGTAAGGATTTGATACCCATATTGTGGTAGTGGTGAAAAAAATAAAATAATTCGTTATTTTGTGGTGGCGGCCATCTTGGAATCTTGAAATATTATTTTTTTGTCTTTAAATTTAACCCCCGATCAAAAAAGGGGTGTTATAAGTTTGACGTCGATGTCTGTCTGTCTGTCTGTGTGTGTGTGTGTCTGTCTGTGGCACCGTAGAGCTCAAATGGATAGGCCGATTTCAATGCGGTTTTTTTATTTGAATATCCGCGCGGATGTTCTTAGCTATGGTTGATTAATATTGGTTCAAGATGGCTGCCTCCACAAAATGGCGGACAAAATATTTCTTCACAATCTACCTCAATATGGGTATCAAATGAAAGGGCTTAACTAGTAGAATACTACACACTATAACAAATTTCAAATCCAAGATGGCCGCCACCACAAAATGGCGAATTAATTTATTTTTTTCACTACTACCACAATATGAGTATCAAACGAAAGGGCTTGACTAGTAAAATACTTTGACTATGACAATTTTCAAATCCAAGATGGCCGCTACCACAAAATGGCGAAATACATTTCTTTTTTCACAACTCCCTTGATATAGGTATCAAATGAAAGTGCTTGACTAGTAGAATGTTGTACAGATAACAAAACCGAGGTAGTCGGGGGTTAATCAAAATTTTTAATTTTGTTCTTGTACATATTCTAACTGCCTCGATAGTGGATTACGATCGAACGTAAACCTATCAATATCCTTACTACATATGTATATAGGTATTATGTTTCACGTATTAAACGTGAAACATTTACTTTATACCTACCACTTTTAAGAAAATTGCGTGGATAGAAGAGTCTGCGCTCTTGCGACATTACTAAATACTTTTTGAAATATATCCGTGCTAAAAACACATTACGTCAATAATAAAAACAAAACGCACTATTTAACACGCACACAAAAATACTCTTTAGTTAACCGACTTAAAAAAAGGAGTAGGTTTTCAAACAGTTGTATGTTTTTTTTGTATGCATGATACGCAAAAGCTCCGCTTTCAATATTGTGTTTCCACACAAATGTCTGTGGTTTTTGTTTGGTAGAAAATATTTTAAAAGTGACTTCATATTCATTTTTATTCAAATCGTCATGTTGGTTTTTAAAATAGAAACAAAAAACAAAAATTGCGTACATTTACATCTGGACGCCATAGCCATAGTTTCCTAGGAAATTTAGTTAAGTGCCGCAATTTCATTTTTAAATTTAGGTAGGTTATCGTTATTTCGGAGAATTGGACAATAAATAGAGAAATGAATTTAAGTGATCAAATTGAAAACGGATTAATATAGCATTATGGTCCAATTTCGACCACTTTGCAACTACTAGTTAAAATGCTAATTTATTTTCTCAGAAAAAATAAAAATCGATACTTTTATTAAAAATTAACGTTTTACAATAAAACGCGCTATTTTGCAAAATACATAAATAACAAAACAGTGTCCTGCTGCGATTTGGACATATAGAGTTCAAATCACTGCCCACACTATACTCGTCAACGGTAAATATAAATGGTATATTTCCCAGTTTACCCAGTAATTTATCTGATGGTATTTAATGTGATAGTTTCACATGTTATCGTTCTGGCTTGCCGCACAAATGAAATAACAAAGAGGCGAAGAATACAATACATAGTAATACTAATACTCTGGCATCTAAAATATCACACCTTTGTCAGTTATTATGGTTTTTCCACCGCAGAGCAGTAACGTGCAAACATCACTGTGTCCCGATTTGAAGGGCAATGTTTCCAAATTAGGCGGCTCAGAGATAAAGTATTTTATATATGGGTGACGAATGTATTGCAGTGCTAGGTAATGGTTTGGACTCTTCATGTTCCAATAGCTGCGTGACACTGTGTTGTTATAAGCAGTCGCGTTGCTTACCATCAGGCACATGTTTTCCTTGTCTCGTCACTCTTTAGGTACTATTAAAAAAATCACATCTTCCACAAACACATACCTAGTTACCTAGTAAAGCGGTTGCTATGGTTAATTCAGTTATGCGTCTCAAACTGCGCAAATGCACCGTGTAGCTGGCTGGGACCTCATTTCATTTTCAAAAACCATTTCGAACGTCGAACGTTTGAACGATGGGATGCGTGCCCAAATTGCTGGCGTTTATTTAGCCCAACAGATAGGGGTTGCCGTTCAGCGTAGTAATGCCGCCAGCATGCTAGTCTCCCTTCTTAATGGTAGTGGGCTTGATTATATTTATCATCGTTAGATCTTCATTAGCCTATGGATAATTTTTATCTGCTTAATTATATTCCCCACCAAAACTTAAAAAAATTGCTAAAAAACTGCTTAATTTTTTACCAATGTCAAATCTGTATAAACTATTTTGAAGTTTGTAACAAAGGAACTGATATAGATCGACTTGAGCTGAACTCAAGTTCCTAAAGCGATTAATATATTATTAGTAACAGTACTAGTAGAAGTAAATTCAAGGTTTCGACCACATTGTAGTAATCAAAACAAAGTATACACAAACAAGTGAAGAAAGGGTGCACCAGAGCAGGTCCGACCTCGTGGGCCGACGAGGGGAAAATGCGAAAACTCGCCCTTATGGCGGCCATGTTTCTACTTCACTGATAACGGCTAGGGACGGACTTAGGCACTTGTTTTTTTGTAATTGTATCTGTCAAATGGGAATACGCTTCGTCTTTTAAAATGTTACTTCTAACTTTAACTTAGTTATTTAAAACGTTTATACTTTTTTTTATACATATTAGAAACGCTCCGTGATTTAACTCGCGCAGTTCCTAATCTCGTTATTATTATTTCTTTTTTTAAATTCAACCTGTTCCGTTCTTACGTTCCGACGTGATTAAGCAACAAACATCTAAACATTAGAATTTATAATATTAATACTCGTAGGAGGTAAGATTAGTGTGAACGGTAATTGTGCCTACTATCCTATTCTACTAATTTTAATCAGTTATTGATTAAAAGTCACCGCTGAGTAAGCGGTTTAAATACAATAAGTGTGTTATTTATTCAAAGTAGTTTTGAACTATATTTTATAGTAAATCTGGTATAAATTGATCTCATTAAAATATACTTTTTAACTGACTTCCAAAAAATGGAGGAGGTTATCAATTCGACCCCTATGTTTTTTTATGTATGTTACCTGATTTCTCGAAAACCCCTGCACCCATTTTAAAATTTCTTTTTGTGTTCGGATCGGTTTGCTTCCCGAATGTTCCCATATAAATGTTACCGAAATCGGTCGGGTGGTTTTGGAAATATGAACCATACACTAAAATTTGCGTACAATTTTCTGGATGACGTAGTTGTAAATTTCACAGAAGTTATGACACGCGATCCTGTCAATACAAAATTGTGTAAATGGATTAACAAAAAACTTGTTTTACACTAAAAATGGTAAAATAAACTATTTTCGTACAAAAATTAAACTGACTTCAAAACCACAAATAGGCACTCAAAAGCAAAAAATAAACTAAAATCATTAGTATAAGCGCTACTCACTCATCTATTTGAAGTCGGTGCCAGTCAGGTCAACAAGTTAGTAGATTGATGCTATGTAGGCACATGGTAAGTAGGCACAGGTAAGTAGTATCTATCCACTACCTGTTAGATTTGGCTGGCACCGACTTCAAATAGATGAGTGAGTAGCGCTTATAATGATTACTAGTAATGATTTTAGTTTATTTTTCGCTTTTGAGTACCTATTTGTGGTTTTGAAGTCGGTTTAATTTTTTGTACGAAAATAGTTTTAATTATACCTACCTATTACCTATGTAGGTATATTTTACGGTTTACAGTACAACGTAGGTACCTAAATTGTTTAGATGGACATTTTTACACACAAAAAACAATGTTTAAAAAATAATTAGGCATCAAAATGTTCTGCCGATAAATTTGATTACGTCTGAAAAATAGTCTAAAATTATTATTATTTTAGCGCTATGTACTGATATAAGGTACCTAAATTTAACTTATTATTGTAACGTTAATAAACGCACTTTTTAATTCAAATTCCTACATTATTTTTATTTGATTAGCTTTATTTTAATATCCTTACTCAAGGCTTCATGTTCCACTGTCATATTCAAAATACTTGCTCAAGAGGTGCACTGGCCAGAAAAACAAAAGTTTAAATGGCGTCATTAGGATTAGAAATTTGTAATGTCTGCAACGAAGAAAGAAGAAAATGTTGAGCGTAAAAAGGATTTTTTATTATAATAGGTAATAAAATTACTTTTTAACAGTAAATTTTCCAATAGGCACATATTTAGTTTTTCTGTTTAACTTTTTTAGACAAAACCTAGAAGTAAAATACAGTGAAATGATGAAGAACCTAGAATTAAATTTTAAACTGATAGAAAGAATATACAGTTGAAATAGAGCTAGAAAAAGAAAGTTTTTCCAGAAAATAAAAGATTCACAGTCAAAGTCCATAGCAATAACTTCCTGTAGACACATCCAAGGCTGACTCATACCGTACTTCGCAAAAAAATGCACAACTATTCGACAATGCACTTTTAAAATACCAGCAATCCTGCATAACGTCAACATCGTAACTGACAACCCACAAACTACGAAAATTAAAAATAGAATCGAAATCCTGAAAAAAATAAAAATCGACTTAGTGCGTCCCCGTGCGGCCTTCGATGTCGCCGCGGGGCCGCGATTGGTTGGGTAGCAGAGAGAGAGGCGTGGTGAACACTGGCCCCTCCCACCCTCGTGAGGGTTCTCGAAGATAGAGAGGCCAAACGTATCCCGGCGCTCGCCGATTGCGCCACGCGTTACCCCATCACTATAACCTCAAACACACGTGCATCAAACATGAGCGGACCAAACCGCAACGTTTAACAGACGATTAACTAAAACAACAGACGGTTAACTACAATGAAGGTGCGTCTCGGTTTCTTAAAATAAACAGTGGTTAAGTGTTCAGTGAGTGACGAAACAATGATTCGGTGAAAATTGTGAAAACTTATACTTCCATGTAGGATTTCCCATTTAATTGTAAAGCTCAAGTGAATCTTCCAAATAATCTTCGATTAGTCTTAGGCTTCGGTTATAATCCAGTTTGAAGAGATATTTTATAGTGCAATATTGAAAACAAAGAGTCAAAATCGTAAATTTGGGAATTAAGTGTATATACCCAACGATAGGTATAAATGCAACTAGTGGCTAAAAAATATAAGTCTTCAATAAACACAAAGTATTAATTCTAATTAGCACCAGCGGATGTAATTGACGTTTAGCGTTAATGGAAGGAAGATCTTCAACGAAGGCCAGTTCAATCGAAGCCAGTAAGAATTTAATCATTTATTTGAGAAACTCAGATTCTTAATCGACGAATTGTTTTGTGAAACTGGCTGTTCCAGGGACGCGTTGAAGTCTAATCGATTGAAAAGTTAACTACATCGATTATCAATTCGAAAAAAATAAACGCAATTTTTTTAAACGCGTTTTTTAATTAAACGCAAATTATTTTAGTAATTAGAAGAAAAAAAACGAGCATTTTATCAAATCGTATTAAAAAGAAAACCAAAGATCTTTAATATAATACGTTGATTTACAAAACAAAGAATTGGTAATTGTTTTGTGAATAGTGCAAATAATAGTGCATCAACAAAGTCTCAATTAGTGTCTCCCACAAAATAAGATAGACACCTCAAAACAGTGCAAATCAATCAGTGACATTGACAGTTTTGACGTATGCATTTGTGATACGAAAGGTGTAAATTGACGCCTTTTTTGTTTATGTACCACAGACTTAAAAGTACTGAATGTGATTGATGTAGTGTCAAGATTTTGGTGGCGGGTTCGAAGGGCCTAGTTTTTGCCGCACCGTGCCGCAAGCCGCCAAAATAGCCACAGAGTCGAAGCTGCAGTTGTGCGGCTGGGGCGGCCAGGGCTACGCTATCGAGGGATGCGTGGACGCGGGCCTGCTCCGGCCGCCGCCGCAGCCGCACTCGAGTCAGCTCGGGACTGTCTACGCCACCAAGAGAAGAAGAAGGAATGGGAAAAGGTACGTCTATTCCGTTTAGGTCTGTGGATTTTACAAAACTAAGATAATGAGTAAGAAATGTAGATGCGACTTTCGATCACATTAATCATTTTGTCAAGATCAAAATAAATTGTTATTTTTACAAACAGTTATAACATAATACGTTAATTAAAACATTAATTTAGTAAATAAAAATAAAGTTCATGTGTATTTTTTTGTACTTTTTATGCAAAAAATACTAATGTTTTTTTACGCAATTAAAAACGTAACTATAGCTAGGTAATTCAATTAGGAACCAGCCCTGAATGTACCACATAACTCAATCAAATATCAGTTTATTTTTATTTTATTGAAACATATTTGTTGTAACCACTTCACATAACCATTCGATCTCAACTTCACAAATCACATAACCACTGCACAGACCATTATTATAAACAACTTACACCAGCTTTTTTTAAACTGACAGAGGGATTGGGCAAATGAAAAAACGCGTATCTCCAAATTTGCGTAATTCGGGGTAGCGTAAGTAAATCTCTATATATTAAAATGCTATGTTGGTTTGTGTACGTTTCAAAAACTCAAAAAGTTCGGCGCTGATCGAGCTGAAATTTTACAATGATATATAATCAGCATCAAGGATTATTTTCATCTAATTTTTTGCATCACAATGTGCTACAGCGAAGCGTGGCAGGGTACAGCTAGTTATTGTATAATAATTTATATAGGTATATTTATATTATTATACAGTAATTTACAATTAGCTGGCCCAGCGAACTTCGGTGCGCCTAAGAAGAAATACATGGATTACAACAATAGGATTTTGACGGCCAGATTGATGTTTTGACTCATAAATTATTTGTATTGTTAATAATATTTTACACGTATTTGTTATCATATTCTAAACGAATACAAACCCAAAAAAATATCATAAATGTTCGTCCAGACATCCTTGATGTTTAAATGGTGTTACTAACGCGAATTTCTTTTATGTATATAGTTTATTATTATACGAGTACTCATATCATAAACTAATACTGCTAATATTAGTTATAATTTATATATTATAATAATAAAAAATAAGTGTGGCACTCGGAAACTGCCGCGGTAAAGCTATTGCATGTTGCATGCATTTTTATCAACATAAGCAACATAAGTGACATTTGTTTACCATAAAAATTATCACGGGAAATCCGTTAAGTTGGCAACACTGCTAAGAGCATTTAGTCTGTAAAGCTAATACAAATAAGATTCAAAGTCGAATGACCGAGTGGGGAGGACGGCGTTACGGTCTTCCATCCCTCTTTCTTGTGAACATAAGAAAGAGATGCACGATCACTAAAATTCGGTCCCCAGGCCCGCGATAAAAGCTATGCAATAGCTTAAAAATACTAACTAAATAATATGCAGCTCTAACCGCCGGTAGCTTGGGTCCTGCCCCGCTGCTGGCGGCTTTCTACGTTAAGTTTTTATAATGTTTTTGTTATTTAAAAAAATATTGTAATTTATGTAGTTTTATACAAAAACTTAGACTTAAGAAGATAAATAAATACGTGAAAATACTAAATAACTAATAAAACTAAGAAATATATTCCTTTTCGTATGTATAGAATATCATACAAAGGATGATAATAGAAATGTTGTACCTATACAAGTCATTACTACAGCTAAGCAGCAGAACAACTCTCAAACTCGTGGGCACTCATCGCGCGCGATGCCCATGACGAGATACTATTAGACTTTATGTCAAATTATCCGACTAATCCTATCCTAATTATATTAAAACTAGCTACTCAAGGATTTAACCCGCGCAGTTGCCATTTCTGTTATTTTCTCGGGATAAAATGTAGTCTGTGTTACCCCAGACTATAATTTAACTGTATTACAACAGTATTAATAAAGATTCTGCCCGTTAAAAGAATATACTACATAGTATCACTAGTCTAATGCCAATTACTACATAGTATGAAACAGTCACTTCTGTTCGTTTCTATTTATTTATTATTTATTTATTTAAACAATTGTTAATTATGCTAACAGCCTAAACCAACACGCACAGCAACCAGTATATATTTAATTAAGTATATATAGTATTATACAATTCGCAAACACAAATCAAATCTTACAACACACTATTGCCTACAAGCCAACTCAACACATAGCATGTGGCCCTACAGCTACACACTTAAAAATCTAATTACTAGAGCGATAAACTCGCGTCTATGGAAAAAAAACTACAACTATGGATGCTTAGATCTTTAAAACTACCAAACAGATGTTGATGCGGTTTTTTCAATAGACAGCGTGATTCAAGTGGAAGGTTATATGTGTGTGTTTACAATAGTAGAGACATGCTGATAATTTTAAAGATTTCTAATGTGATCTCATATATAAACACACTTTTGCGCTTACATTGTAATTGCTGGCAGAATTCTAAGAGATGGATCAAAATAATGTAGTGATTATACCCCTTGTACCCCGTAAGTGTACCCCTTAAGAAGGTCTACAAAAATCTCCACAATAGTATCTGTCTACCTCTTAGGTATAACCCACAACAACCGTTTTTATTAGTATTTTTAGTATTAGCATTCCACCCGTGCGAAGCCGGGGCAGGTCGCTGGTAAACAATAAAATAACTCTCACATTAAGTCAAAAAGACCACCGTAGGTACCTTGAACTCTGCCCTAGTGTGTACAAAAGACACGTACATCTTGTGAATTGAATGAATGATTAAATTTTGATTTTAATTGACGTACTTGTCAGATAAAAGTTTAAATTTAATTTACGCCACTGAGTTATGACGAATAGCGTTCGCTTTGCTTCTTACTTGGTATAAAGGTTAGCCATTGCCATGCAGCGGAGTAATTTTGAATTTACAGTTCAGATGAATTTCTATTTGTCGATTTTTTGTCGTAGGCTAAAGTACGATGTATAATACATTTTGCAATTTTTAGAATTAAATTTCTTATCACATTCTTGCTTGCATGTGATTTTAATGTAATGTTATTACGAGTTAAATTCTGCGATTTAATAATTTTATCTGTCGACTTTAGGCTAAAGTTTTGAAATACTGTAAGTGAAGAAAAATTCTATTAAAAAGAAGAGTTCAATTGACTTCTTCATCTCTCTCTTGCGATATAAGTCAAGTTTCAGGCTCGAGGCAAACCTCTCTACTAGTATTCTCTTCCTTTACCTCTTTTCTAGTACCTAGGGATATTGGAAACAACGCCTTATGGGAATTTGAGACCAGCCTCTTCCGCTTTACGAAATCGCTTTTGACTTTGCTATTGTTGTCTCTATCATTTCAAGCGAAATGAAAAGAGAGAACAATTTCAAAGCTAAGAAAGGTTTAGTTAGGCGGTAGATCCTCAGGATGTAACATCACTAATTGCAAAAAAAACACAGAAAACATCAAGATTTTACATTTCTTTTTTTCCTTTTCGATGTTAATCAAAATTTTGGCAAATTGGAATAGAGATATTTTTTTCTGTTAGGCTGTCTTGATGCATCATTATTAGATACATACATTTATGTATTTATACAAATATTAAATACGCTAACTGATTCCCAAAGGGTTTATTTTAGGACGTTGTAGACAGAGTCATTGTAAAAAAACGTTCACTAATTAATTAATGACATTAATTATTTGTTATTACTAATTATTATTTATTATTGGTTCACAGAAGCTTAGAGTAAGAATTCATAATTTGACATCTAAATATATTAGAGGTTTCAATCTTTCCACACTAGAAATTCTCCACAACCGGATATACGAATTGTAACAAAAAATCGAAGACAAATCGTATCAAATCGATTATAAACAATTAATGATTTAGTTACATCGAGTCGTTTAACGCGCTTCGTCCGTTACTTTATTATTGAAATCTCTACGATGTTTTCCTGTTTTGTAGTTTATTTGATAATACGAGTTTCTTTTTTTTAAATGCCAATTAGAGAAACTTATGTCAGAGGTGTCACTACAAGCTATCAGCGACAATCTATTAACAGGCCACATTTTAAATAATAGTAGACCTCTTTGGAGAGTCCTCCTGGGGAAATACCAGACCTTTGCAAGTTATTCTACCAACAAGCTGTAAAATGCAAACAGTACATTTGATGGGCATAGTTTCTAGAAAAAAACATTACAAAAATTAATCTTACTTTCTACTCCTAAAACGTCAAAGCTTAGATGTTTGTTGCTCGATCATGTCGTAACGTATAAACTGATTGGTTTGAAATTTGGAACACAGGTTATAGTTTAGAAAAACAAATAGGCTATTTTTATCCCAGTTAAATTAAAAAAACGAGTAAAACCGTGGAACACTGCTAGTATAAAGCCTGACCAATGAATTGGCTGGCTTTAATATACGAATTATGTAGTTGCTCATGTAAGTTATTATTTTTTTATCCTGAAGTTTGGTATGCCGGTAGAAACTAACCATCCAATATAGGGCTTTTACATAGCTGTTTTAGTATGTACTTAATAATAAGTTGTGTCTGAAAACCACTCAAGTCAGACCTCAGGTTTCAATTAATTGTCATAAGTTATATAAAGTAATTACATTGTTATAAAATATTTGATGTTGTTATAATTAGATTTTAGGTTCAACGATTAGACATGGCACCCATTTAGATCTCACTTCTGTCGTTGTTAAAGTCAATAAATTAGGAATAAATCATAATATCAAATTTGGGTCTCAGTTCATGTTAATTTTTTCATGGGATTGTGGGGTTGGATTAGACAAGTAAAAAAATAAGGCTTTTATTTCTTACAGCTTAAAAACCAAGAAGTTAGATTAGATCAAATTAATTTATCTACATGTAAAGTATTATTTTTGTTAGTATTTAATTTTGTTTCCTAATTTTACTTGTTAGTTTTTCCGTAATCCTATACTATTATTCTTCATTCTATCAGAATCCCTCTGAAAGTGAAGGCCTCCTCCAAAGATAACCAGATAGATTTTTTTTTGTATAGCCAGATTGGACAAGTTAAAGGTTGGAATTTACTGAAAAGATTTACATTTATAAAACTTTTAATAGGATTATGAAACAACCAAACGTTTTTTATTATAACTTAACCAACGTAGGATTATAACCTCACGCGTTAGATTATAATCTGAAGATGTTTATTTTATTTTACGGGGACAGATACATACACATACAGCAATAATTTTCTGACAATATTATCCCACCGCTGGGAATTAACTACCCTCTATCCTCTTTTGTCAACCCTGTCCAGTGTTTAATCCCAAACTACTGCAAAATATCCTAATGTCTTCTTAAACTATTAGACTGCGGTGGTTGCGCTTACCAACGATGCCACCGTTATAGACAGTTGCAACCAACACATCTGAGTGTCCCACATAAATAAATATACCATATGTATATATATACACCACAGGTTTTCCCGGCGGTTACAATCTTTATGTCTTCAAATCGAGAGTGAATCGCCTTCTAGGTAAACACGTTCCAACCTAGACCGCATCGTCGCTTAACATCAGGCAAGATGGCGTTCGAATGTAAACTTATAAAAGTTACAAAAAAAATTGGCTGTCATAGGGACTGCTAATAGAAGAAAACTCATAACTCAGAATTTGGTAGCTCACTTTGGAAACTACGCGGGCGAAACCAGAGGACGATACTAGTTTAGAATACATTTTCAAAGTATCTTCGTCTAAAGAAGTCTTCTAAACATGGACATCTAGACTATCTAGTCTAGATGTCTAGTCTAGATGATGAAGCATGTTCATCTGAACATGCTTCTAACTGGAACATGACCATCTAGAAATGCATTAGCATTCGAGTTCACCCGAAAACTTTTTGCATTTACGAGTATGATGCTTGAGCTCAATTTACAGCCCACGAAAAATCTATGTGTGGTGTCAGAAGTGTTCACTTCTAAAATTAAAAAAAAAACACGTGATTATGAAATAAAAAGGCAATAAACTCAAACCACCCATCAACACCTGCCGGCTAATTCTATAAAACATCTCTAAAACTGTGAGCGTATAACAGCCCGTTCAACAATTATCCACGGCCTATTCCATTTATTCGATTATTCGATTAATTTATGAGGTGAATAATGACTCGATACCGCGACCGTGAGATGATTGATAAATCGAATAACGGAAACGTGAATCGATAACTCGGCTCGGTTTTTAGATTTGCGATGACTCGTTGAAATATTAAACAGTATTTCAGATCTAGTTATGGTCTGGCGTTGTCGCTACAGGCGAGACTTAGTGTTATTATAGTATGGTACAGTTTTAACCAGCTACAAGCGATTTACGAACTTATGTCAATACTGTTAAAGTTAAAAATTATTTAGCTGTGAAGAATCCTTTTTTGAAAGGGGAATATCGTATATGAGTTTGTGACACCGACATGCGTCATAGTAGCTATCCAAATGGCTAATTGTGTAACATTGTTTGATACTAAAATTCTAATTACAGAAATCACTCAAATTGGGTTTCAAATGAAAAGGCTTGACTAGAAGTGTACTATATCTACACTGTGATGAATTGCGTAGTACAGAAAAACCTTAGTGTACTCGAAACCCCTTACTCAAAGCTGACATCAGCCAATAATTTATCTGTCAAATTTTTCAGCAAAGTTAAATCGGTACCATCGAACTCTTAAAAACGGCAGAAGCGGCAAACACGCTTCTACTATGGCGATGCAAAATCAGGTGACGTCTCCTGATTTAGTCTCAGTCGCAACAAGGAGTTGTGTACGTTCACTGACAATTGTGTACGTTCGCTGACAATTCAATTTTAAAATTTTTTAAAACAAATTTTCGCCACGTTATTTTGTCTTTAGATTATGGCATACCTCATCTTCGTTTCTTTAATTATATCGATGATCGGTACAGATTTTTTTGATAGTTTTAACGTATAATGTTTACAGTTTAAACATTATACGTTTATTTTGACTTAACGGCGATCTAAATCATTGTTTAATTACTTTGACGATTTTAACGTGGTCAAAGAAAAAAAATGTTCTTAGATTTTATAATACGACGCTCAGTGTTGGCTTGGCATTCGATTCACGGCCAGTGGTCACCAATACTACAATTTGATCAAGCTGTACTTTCAACGCCTTGAACAACTCCATGAGTAGAGGTATATACTTAAAATGTAGTAATTTAAGCACGCGGTGACCATATGATGGCGTAATTCATAGTTTTCCAACAAATAGTAATTACACAGCCACCTCATAGAGTGTAAATGTTTTAATCGTTATAATTGAAAGACAAACTGTCATATTTACTTTTTATTATTACAGAGTGACAAAACAAACAAGATATGCGTTTGATGGTAATCTAAACCTACGGCCATAACAATACAATGCATCGCAGCTATTCGGACATGAGATGCCCGATGCGCTTCGTCATTCAGAGATTTAACATGATCAGTAACTACTCAGTAGTGTCTGGAAACATTGCCCTTCAAACCGAAACACATTACATTTTTTTTTGTCCGGGCGCAGAGGCCCGGCCCGCGAGCTATGGGTCCCTAACATGATCAGGGTTTATTACAGGTATCTTAATTTGCCAGTGACTATTTCTTAAATTAAAATTAAAAGTTAAAGTAAGTATATACTGTCTGCGGTGTGCTTAAATTTACCTATGCCTTCGCTTCACATGTATAAAGCAAAAACACAAGCAAGCAAACACAAGCAAACCCATCACTGTCATTGTGATGATGGTCTCTCCATTTATACAGTTTGCTCTTTCAACTGTAATTTGATGGCATCTTTTCGTTTACTTACAGTATATATAGACGGTTACTTACAGTATCAATTTTCCTTAGTAATTCATAAACACATTACATATTACTACTGGGCGGTAGAGTTACTAGAAAGAGCCCATCAACTCTTCCACTTTCGGACGGGGACTGTTCAACATTCCACTAAATGTTCCCCCACTGTTGGGACTCGGGCCTTCTCTCGCAAGGAGAGAGTTAAGGCCATAATCAGGCAGGCCCGGTGCGTTGTGGATGACACATAACTTCGAGAGATTCTAGGTACATGTCGGTTTCACGATGTTTTCCTTCACCGTTATAAGTTGGCGGCATTATGCACATGCCTTCGTAAAGACGGTGGGGCTTGACCTCGGGTTCTCTGGACCGGCAGGCGCTGTTCTCCCGACTAGACCAGCCGTAACTTGACGACAAATAGTGATTTGACGAGTGCGAGTACTAAAATAATGATTCCTGTTTGAATGAATTCCTGCTTGGTTTGTACAGGTACTCTTTAACATTAATACAATACAAAAAAGAATACAAAATACAAAAAAAAAATAATTGTATATTGTACTATTTAACATTAACATTGACCTTAGATTTGGACAAAACTATCTGGCTTGAAAACTTTGAAATTACAAATAGGTATAATTAGATTAAATATGTCTTCTTTTTCTTATCTTTTCTGGCTTTTATTTGTCTGTATGACCAACATCTTGTGTTTCAACAGGATGTTCTTTTGGAGTTCAATGAGTATACAGTTAGAATTTTAGATTTTGGTTCGAATTTCGACCCTACGTCGTCGTGATATTGAATTGTACGTTCTAGCTACTAAGCCACCTCGACTTCCCCGAAGTATCATGCCCCAAAGTCCAGTAAAGGTGCTAGTTTCGACTGCAATGCGTCACCTGTCTTCCTGTCGCAGTTTTTGGCGTTACAAGTGTCTTTGTCCTTCTGTGGATGGCTATTTATTGCAATTACGGCCAGGTGATCGCGCTTATACCACGATTTATCAGTTTAAATGCGCCATCAATTATAATTAGCTACAGAGATGCGGTAAAAATTGGCCGGATTTGGCCGGAAGTATAACATGGTCGGAAAACGCGGGTTTACTTTTAAATTACCTATTTAAGTTTAATTCTACTTATCTTACTTTTTATATTAATTATAGATGCAAAAGTTTGTATTAAATGTTTGTTGCTCTTTCAAGCTAAAACTATTTAAGGAATCTGGATAAAATTAGATACTTATGACAACGTAAGGTAAATATTCTGGAACAATACATAGATTTACAACACATCTAAAACTACGTGTGTCAATCCGTGGGCCGTTCCCAGTATTACATATGTAATTTTGAAAAAACATGGTTTAGGTATATTTCTATTTAAAGGTCGTGTTTAAATGTGAGAATTCATAAAATTTTAACAACACATCATTTCGATTTCCTTTAAGCAAATTGAATGTCAATTAAAAAGCCATTCAACTATAAATTAATAGCAATGATTAAAAAAAAGTAAGATTATTCCAGTCTCGAAAACAAAGTTTTAAAACAGTCAGAATTATTGGCAGAGCATGCATTTTTGAAAATGTTTCCATCCAGTGGTACAAAGAGATCCGGCAAAATCGAGAAACGTACAACTCTAGTTACGGAAATCGTGTACATATACAAATTTCGCATGCCTCAAAGTTCAAATGGCAAAACTTCCTCACCTGCATGGAACATTTTTTAACACAATTTTGATGCTTATGCAAGTATACTAAAGGTGGGAATAGCTTGGAGTGTGTCGGCTCTGTCATCTGCAATGGCAGGTGGTAGTGCGCAAGCGCAATTTTGTAATATTTCTTTATTTTATAGTTTCTACGGTTGTTGTTAAAAATTACGATTGTATTTAGACCTCCTTGGGGTGAACTTTAGCTTGTAGGTAATTGTAATGAGCGTAACGATCCAAACAGGCGATTTATGAAACGGCCGTCATTGTTAGCGTCGTTCTTATAAAAATACTTTAGTTACTAACAATGATGTAAATAAAAAGGATGTATATAATTTCATAATATATTTGGGGTAGTGAAGTAAACTCATTTAAACATGAAATTTAAAAATATGAAAGTAAACATAATGTGATTTATAATTTAAAACAGACCGCGATACAATGCTTTACGAAAAAATTAAAAATATTATACTTGAATGTAATTATGACATTAAAATAATCGTTTAACACTATAATTCCCATAGTGTTAATCATTCTAATATAATAAAAATATCCAGTATAAATATAATGAAATTCATATTGTGTTTAACAACAATGTATTTTAATGCCATTGTGTTACAAATACAAATACAATGATCTTTATTGCTGTTTGCAGGTAAGATAAGATGATACAAAACATTTAAATAATTGAGCCATACAACTTGCCTCTTCTTCTAGAGGAACTCTTCTTCTAGATTATATGTTGGCAACGCAGTTTCCATTGGTCTGAATTTACACAATGATAATAATAGCCAGCTGATAAAGTCTTCTTCTTCTTTTTCATTTTAACTTTTAATCGGTTGTGTCATATATGTCATCTGTTTCATCGTCTATTAATTTCTGGCTTCTATCCCGTTGTGCTATGTTAGTGTGATATGTTTGGTGAGCACAATTGTCAAATAAGAATAACATTCCCAGCCCATTTCATGTTCCCACTACCAGGATTAGGGTCTTCTCTCACACGGAGAGAGTCAAGGTCATAATCCACCACGCTTGCTAAGTGTACTATTAAAGCCAGTGGGGATGACAAACTTGTTCATCTGCATATACAAAGGATATAAAAGATCTGCACTAGCAGCGGGACCCGAACAAACGACTTCGAGAATGTGAATCGGATTATCTCACCACTAAGCCATAATAGCTTTAATTGGAAAAAATCTCAAACGTGCTAGCTGATTCTGATTTTTTTTGTTTCAAATATTTTAGAAAAGTTTTCTGTCTATCTTTAAAAACATTGGTTATAAATTTCACTTCTTTTTTTTTATTCAACCGAGTTATAAGTCGTTTCTGCAAACAAAATCGAGCGTCAATCAATTAAGAGCGCACGTCCGCAAATCGGCCCAACGATACAATTACGATGCGATGCAATCACGGAATATCATAGGTGATGGAGATGCCACATACCGAATTTTAGCGTAATTTTTTTCACGGATCGTCATTTGGTTTATAATAAAACTAAACCTAATGTGTGATTTTAATGTGTTGAGTCATGGTTTTAATAATTATTTGAAAGAAATAAAACTATAAACCATACCTAGACGTGGTAAAATTCCACTAAATAATTATATCCACCGTTTGCTATACATTTCAAATCCAGTCGAAACTTTGTAAGGTTGTTAGGCCGAGTCAGAGTAGCATTATTCATTTATTTTAATGGTCGGCGCTGGTGACGTCATGTATGCTAAACCACACAAAATTTCACTAAGTCAAAATTTGTAGTAGATTTAGTTAGCAGTCATCTCCGAGAAACAATGTTGAGGTGACTTTGATTTGGAAGCCTGCGTTGTGTTACTAACGTTTGTTTATTTTATGTTTCTATTTCAAAATACATGGTGATTGGTGAACTACATAGTTATTAGCTGAGAAAAAAAATGTCAATTTTTTGCCAATTTTTTTACTACTATACATGAAACTTTAATTGTTTGTTTTTGTAAAATTAAAAAAAAAAATACGTAATAAAAATGTGTACAGTCTTGGCTAAATAAATAAGTTACTTAAATTTTGAAAAAAAAAATGTGTTTTTGATCATACCTTCCCCTACTAAAATTCAAATCTTGCTCATACTTGTTGGCTACACAGCAACATCCATCCTTTCATGTGATTAACGTTTTCTGTGTGCAGTACAATTATTGATTCGATTATAGCGCCGCGCTCGAGGCGATCGATCGAATCGAGTATCGAGTGATAATCGACGTTTGCGGCTCATTTATAATCGATTCATCATGTTTGATGGTTTTGGCGCCTGTGGTTGTTTATGTCTAAAATCGCTTTAAACTTTTATAGATATTTAGATTTTATTCATCGATATTTATATAATTGTATAATATACTATGCATCAATAGTTACAATTGTATATTGCCCGTCGTATCACTAAACTTGAAGATTCAATTCTATTTTTTCGTATTGAGTCCGTATGACTTTACAAAAACTAAAATGGCTGCACTGATCTGATTTTTGCACGACGTTTTGGTAATTCCATTAGAACACATGTATACAATGTAGTTGATAAACACTGTCAGCTTAAGGATAAAACCAACTCTGAGGCCAAAAAGGCTACTTTTAGATTTCTAACTACACTAAATTATAAACAAACAGAAGACTTAATTAGATTTTTCTCATAAGTTGTTTCTTATCTTTTGTGTTAATTTGTATTCGTTTGTATGTTGTGTATTATTCTGATATGGTAGGTAATTGGTTCGCGTATAACATGTGTTTGTTTAATTGATGCGCATTGTACTTATGCATATGATATGTGTGAATGTATATTTGTACATTCATGTTAGATTATTGACGTAGGACGCGCAATTATTTTTAATTTTATATCTAGAGGTACTAAATCTATATAGGACAATCGTATCGGCTTCCGCGATACAGGCCAAGCCTAGTGCGGAAGCTATAATTAACTATTTTATTGTATGTGTTATTTTGGCAAATAAATATTATTTTTCTTTTCTTTTTCTTTTCTTTACTGATCTGATTTATTTACGTTTTTGACTACACCATGTAACTTTTGCACTTTATAAATGGAGTTTTAGTGTATTCGGTTGGATAGGAAATATAAAACAAGTAAAAATACCGCGAAATATTTTCTATAATAGACTAATGCTTGATCGTCATTTCACGTTTTGTTAGATGCTATGCAATGGAGCTGTATTGCATACATAAAGCTTACGCCGACATCAATCTGCGTTTTGTCTTACTTAAGGTAAAGCGTTTGGTTGAAGATTATCGATCACCTCGTTATTAATCTATGACGATTGTCTCATAAATTTACGTCGGCACTTATCTAGCACTTGTCTGACAATTTCAAAAATATTGCTTGAATGCATTTTTATTCTGTTTAGTTTCTTCGATGTTTATTATGTTGGAAATTAATAAATCTACTTAGGTAATTATACCTACTCAACGTTTCATAGCTTGTGCAAGACATACGTAAATGCTCGGAAAACGGCCGTAATAAAACTATTAAGTCTTAAACAAAAATACAATAATTAAAATCAACACACTTCAACGAAACATGTTTCAATAACGATTCCTTTTTTAAAGAAATTATACTTGCAGCAATAAGCGCGCTATCGTTACACAGTTTATCAAATATAATTAAACTTCCGACCCTTTGAAGCATTTTTTAAGATTTAAAAAATGTTTTGCGCTTTTAATTTGAGCAGATGCGCTTTGAAGATCGTTGGAACGGTTCACTGGACACTGGACTGAGTGTAGTCTAACCTCAAACTTATATAAATATATCCGAGACCACACGTATTTTAATAATCTTTTAGGTTATTTTACAACAGTAATTTTATGGACTATTATTAATTTTCATCTTATAATTTTAATTTTTCAAAATTTTATTAATTTTAATTTATCAATTTAATTTAATTTAATCTAATTATTTTTGTTTTATTCAATTTAATGTACTATGGACTTTTAATCTGGAATAAACTACTTTCATTTCATTTCTTTCATTTCAATGTGCAAGCAATCCTATTATCCTATTGTGTTCAGAATACAAATATTCGTGCTTTCACTGGTTTACTTTACTTTTAAACATTGTGCATTAGCATTTTTAAACTTATGAAAACTTATTTTTAAACTAATAAAATATAAAACGTTAAAATTAAACGGTTAACGTCTTCTATGTCTATCTAATGTATGTTTGCGCGCGTGTTCGTACCTATGCGTGTGTGTTTGTACGTATGTTTGTGAATAATTATTGATATTTAGTTATCATTAATTATTGATATTTATTAGAGACATTTATTGGTTTAATCCACCTCCAGAACTGAAACAAAAGACTGTCTGACTGTTACTCGATGGGCGAGTCCTGTATTCTGAAAGAAGGAGCAAATACGAGTGCAAACATTCATATTAAATATTAGCCTGTAAGATATAACAACCTAATGAGTTCTCGAGAATACCCCACTGGCTCAATTTACTGGCTTCCTCAAAGAAAGCATGGCGGTTTTTGCATTGTCGGCGCCTGCGCACGTGACCGCCATTTTAATTGTCCTAATTAGATCAAAGGTGACACCGAAGACACAATTTTAAAATGTACGCAGTACATAAACTTTGCTACACTTGCTAATACCAACCATTACCAAAAATAATATTTATTTTATGAAAAATAAAATTTATAAAAAATATAGGCGTTATAAATAACACTCAATGTATAAGGAATTTATTGATATTTTTCTCTAAGAAAATAATTTGTCTATTATAAAAACTATTTTTTTACTTATTGAAATGATTTAAATTGAGTAATTTACTTACTGAGTAATTTAATTAACTAATTGGGTTCAATTTAAAATTAAATTAAAACACTCGATTAAATTTCATAAGAATTTATTATTGGATCGTCTGAATACATGAAACCAAATTTTAATTTTTGTTCAGATAAAACTGCTGCAGTGATATCCATAAAACTTGTATAGGACTGCCCCTAAACTATTATCTATCTAACAAAACAAGAACCATCATTTACTATTGGCAGCACTATCGCTTAATACACATTAAAATAAAAGTGGTCAAGTGCGAGTCGGGCTCGCCCATGAAGGCTTCCGTAGCAACAAGTAACATTATACTAATGTTCTTGTACTTCGTTGTTACTTTAATCAGTGTTTTAACAATAGTCAATTTATGGCGTATTAAAATAAAACTACTTACTAGATATCATTCAAACCAATTTTCGTTGATAGTTTACATGGTAATGTACATCATACACTTTATTTTCATTTTTGTCATTCTTTTAGTTTAGAAGTTACAGGGGGACACTTTTAACCACTTTGGAAGAGTCCCTCGCGCAAACTATTCAGTTTAGAAAAAAAATATGTTAAAAACCTCAATATCATTTTTGATAACCTATCCATAGATACCCCACACGTATGGTATTGATTAAATTTTTTTTGAGGTTCAGTTCTATGTATGAGACACCCCTAATTGTTTTGGTTTTTTTCTAATTTTTGTATCAAAATCTTAATGCGGTTTACATATTACATCTACTTACCAAGTTTCAATAGAATAGCTTTTATATTTTCGGAGAAAAGTGGCTGTGACATACGGACAGACAGACATGAGGAATCTATAAGGGTCCCGTATTTTGCCATTTGGCTACGGAACCCTAAAAACATTCAACCGAATTGAAAACCTCTTCCTTTTTTGCAATCGGTTAAATACAATTTAACAAATAATTTTATAATTATTCCAGAATACGCAACAACAATCACCATTCCTGCTAGAACTCTAATACTGTTTTGAATTATACTGTATTAAAAGTGACGCCGCCGTGTATGAAACCTTTAAATGATATATCGCATTTACGCTTGACAGTATTACGAGAAGATAAAGTACTATAGGTGACACTTTAGGTGAGGTAATTGCATGATCCACAACATTTACTTATAAATGAGGATTCTATTGACATAGCTCATACAGAAACATTTAAAAATATACCTTTAAACCAGAAAAATGTGTAGATAGAAACGCATCGATTATACAGGCATGAATGGGAGAAGGTTACAATCAGAACAGTTTGAGTTATTTATTTTTCTTTTGTAATTAGTAAACTAAAAAAAAACAACAAAAGAGTGTTTACCGTATTTAAATAGGTAAATGAGTAACACACGTGTGATATCGTTCGTCAATCCTACTCGAGTTTCGGCCGCGTCCGGCGGCCTTTTCCAAGGAGAGTGCGCGCGCGTGATGGCTGCCCGTTTGGTACTCAAGTTTCGCCGGACGCGGCCGAAACTCGAGTCAGATTGCCCAACCATATTATACCCGATGTATCCGTTTACCTAATTCAATATGTTTAACAACTACGTTAATTTTAATACTTAGATTCTTTAAAATAAGATAAATGAAAATTTTATAACTTTATAAAACAGAGAACACAACAGAAGACGCAGCAGAAAACAGTACAGAAGAAGAAGATCTGTTGAACCGATGCCGTTTCATGTTTCATCGAGATTTAAGAGTAGGGATGTTACCAAATATTCTAATATAAAAAGTAAATATTATTTTTCTTAGCACAAAGCGTTTAGAAAGCTCTGTTGTAATTCCAACAAGAGCGAGGATGTGAAACTCTACCAGCAGAAGTAGAAGTTTGTAGTGGCGGGGCTCTGTGCAGAGTCTGTCTGGGGAAGTATCACATCTTTACCAGTTATTCTGCCGCCAAGCAGTAGTGTGAAAGCATTGCTTCCGGTTTTAAGAAAAATATTTCCAGAGTAATTGTTAAGGGATAAAACACTTTCTATCTCCGGGTGACGTGCGCAGTGCGGTGCTAGGTAATCATTTGGACTCTTCATGTTCCAATAGCTGCGTGTCACCGTGCTGTTAAGGGCAAACATGTTGCTTTCCATCAGGCACATGTCCTGCTCGTCTTGTATACTAAGTAGAAAAAACACATTTTGCGCAGTTCTACAATCAGGGAAACTTAAATGATTGATTAAAAACTATTTACAGTATACACCACTAAATAATTTGTACATAGAGGCAAATACAACTAGTAAACCAACAAGTGATCATATTGCAAAAATCTATTTTTTCCAGCCGTAAAAGTACTATTTTACATGATATTTTAGATGATGTAACAGAACAACTCACAACACCTATGAACGAACCTTCATCAACATTGAATAAGAGACTCCCGATATAAAAGTCCAACTAGCACTTGACTGTTATTTCCTAGTTGGGACAATAGCCTATCAGTGTGACCCTGAGACTGTACGTTCTTTGATTACATTCTCAATGCAGATAATTACAACGTGTGTTGATTAACTATTTTACTTTCCATTGTAATCGGGAAAGTTCCCCTGATGTGATTATGGCAATTCTATTATAATATTGTGCCGTTTTTCAAAAAAAGCGTTGAGAAACATTTATAGGTGTTTTCAAAGAGAGTAGCCAAGCCAGGCGTTAGTTATATTAATGAATAGCTTTGTTAGATGTTTCCGACTAAGTTAAGCTTTTTTTTATTAATATTAGCAACTCCACAGACTCTGGGATTCATGAACTTTGACATTTGGGTTCTTTTTTTACTTTATTCTTGGATTGGGAAAAGAAAAGGAAAATGTGGGAGAATAGGGGACATTTTCATGTCAATTTTAGTGAGTCCGATTTTTCAAAGCCACCTCATCGCGGCCCAGAGCCTCCATTACGGTCGCATTTCTGTCCCTGATGGCCATCTGTAGGTGGAAATCTCGGATGGTCTTCGGTGATGCAGCCCACGCTCGCCGCACGAACCGGCCAATGGCGTCGTCGGTGCCGTCAGCGTAGTATGTGAAGGTGTAAGCTTAGGTTGTCGTGGGTAATGATTTGTTGAAATTATTTATAAGTATTACTAGCTAATACGAGTATTACTAGCTAATACGAGTATTACTAGCTAATACGAGTATTACTAGCTAATACGAGTATTACTAGCTAATACGAGTATTACTAGCTAATACGAGTATTACTAGCTAATACGAGTATTACTAGCTAATACGAGTATTTCGCGGTTTAATTAGTCTACCGCCAAGCAGCAATGTGTATACTACGTAACCGTGTTCCGGCTTGAAAGTCAATGTTTACAGTGAAATTGCGGGGCATGAAAATAAATCATGCCGATATTACACGCAAACATCCAACAGTGAAATATTTTTTGAAATTGGTCCAGTAGTTCCTGTAATTAGCGCGATCAAACAAAATACCTCTTCAGGTATGATTTTAGTATAGATTTGAAAAAATATACAAACACACTATGATACAACATTTATTTATTTATGTATTTTAATCTGCTACCAGTACCCTAATTCGATCGCCAATTACTACTTAATTTTGTTTTAAGTGGCATTTGTTAATTTTTAAATTAAGTGCGATAAAGTGCTATAAATGAGTTAATATATATATATATATCTATCTATTTCCTACGATCCGCGATCTCACAAAACCTGATGCAAAAAGTGCATTTCCCGAACACGTATCGATAGAAGCTGACACCTGCGGTGTTGCCATAGAATCGCGTATCACGTGGAAAAATATTTATAATTGCCCTGGGACCAGAATACAATGCGCGTTAATGATGTTTATTACCTATTACTGGCGCTATAGCTTCATAAAGCGTTTAGAGTTACGTGATTTTTCGGGGTTCGGTGGATTAAATACGTTAGAACTTTATAGCAAAATTTAAAAAAAAAATCTTTCCAAATGTAAAGGAAAATATTTTTTACTTAATTCACGGCGGATTTACGAGCATGGACATATACAAGAACAGAATTAAAACTTTGGCTAACCCCCGACTACCTCGGATTTGTTATCTGTACAACATTCTACTAGTCAAGCCCTTTCATCTGATACCCATATTAAGGAAGTGTAGAAAAAAAAAATGTATTTCGCCATTTTGTGGGAACGGCCATCATAGATTTGAAATTTGTCATAGTGCAAAGTATTCTACTAGTCAAGCCCTTTTGTTTGATACCCATATAGTGGTAGTAATGAAAAAAAAAAAATTCGCCATTTTGTGGTAGCGGCCAGATTGGATTTTAAATTTGTTATAGTGTATAGTGTTTTATTCGTCAAGCCCTTTCATTTGATACCCATATTCAGGTAGGTTGTGAAGAAATATTTTGTCCGCCATTTTGTGGAGGCGGCCATTTTGAATTGATATTAACCAAACATAGCTAAGAACACCCGCACGGATATTAACCTTCAAATAAAAAAAACTGCATCGAAATCGGCTCATCCGTTTGAGCTCTACGGTGCCACAGACAGACAGACAGACATCGACGTCAAACTTATAACACCCCTTTTTTGGTCGGGGTTAAAAAAGTCGGAAGTAGTCTTGCTTAAACAAAAACTGTGTCATATTTTCACGCGTTGTCAGGTTGTCACTGATAGGCTGACACGCACACATATATACAAGTAGCACGTGTAATGACCCACTGATGTGTGCGTGTCAGCCTGTATGTGACAGCGCACACGTTCATATTATGTGGCCGACTCGATGGACACAGTTTTGTTTTGCGAGACTACGCCCGTATTTTTTATACGTCTATGCTCGAGTGATATAGTCAGCCTAGTTCAATTTAAGCCTTAAGCCAGACGAGCTAGAAGGAAACGAGCAGCAATCGTGGTCGTGCATTCTCTTGAAAAAGAATATCGTAAACAGCTGAAACAAAAGTCCGAATAAACCAACCATATCACATGTCAGTTTATGTATTTATTTACGCCAGATTTACTTAAATGCATTTATTGCACTTAATTTATAATAATCGAAAGTACCGTATAAATGTGATGTCTTTCAAGCAACCGTAGAGAGATTTGAGAATAAGGATAAGACACCACGACTTTTGTAAATAATTTTTACGGAGAAATAACAGAGTTTAGATTTTAGGTGAGTGTTGATGTACGTCAGAAAGCGGCCCCTTAAAACTACGCCCGAGTCACATGTCTCAGGATCTACTCGAGTTTTCTCTCTCTGCCACACGATGGACCCGGCACCCGCACGGTGAATCCATGGAATGCTAAGCAGATCGTCTCTCTCTAAATCATCTTATATTATATCTAGGTGATGAGCGACGTGGAGTGTTAGGTAATAAGTTGTACTCGTCATGTGACAATGTACTGTTAGGTATGGTTAGACGTGTTGGTTGCTTACCATCAGACATTAAACCTACTTGTTACGTTACTCTATTCTATAAAAAGAGTATTTTACACTCAGCAAAAAGATATACCAATACAAAACCCTAGCTGTAATTAACATTGTTCATTTCAATTGTACCTAATAAGTACATACATTTTAATTTTTGACACTTATTTGTACGATACTTATTATCGTACACATAAGTTCAAGTACGTAATGTTCAACTTAAACTTTAAAAATGTATACTCTTTGTATGCTCTTATTTTGTTTTTTTTTTCCAAAATTTACGTATAAATTGTAAATTTATCAATAAAGAGCTTGACTTTGACTTTGACAATAGCAAAACTTACATTAAATAATGGAATAAATAATCAATACGGAACCACTTCAAAACATACTACTTTTCGCCCACACCACGTCACTAACAAGACAAAATCACCATATCTAGACTTCGCCATTGTCTTTTGTAATAAAATAGAATAAAATCACTAGTGAAGCGAAATGATTTGCGTCTAGCGGAGCCGTTAAGCTGGAAAAGGTATTTAAAAAAAAGCAGTTATGTTTTTATACCATGCTAAATGAGTTGGGATGTGCCGATCGTGTTGTACGGTTTTAGAGATATGTTATGGGTTGCCTAGTCTCATTTGTTCCGTTTTTCGGTAACTAAATTTTAGATATCTATTCAAATTTTCATTGTGAAGTTATATATTTTTTGGAAAGCTTGGAAAACCGTGTAATTTTTAACGATATGCGCACATACGCATCAGCAAAAGCAGCCCACTAAATATTCCCACTGCTGGGAGTCGACGCTTTATCTCACAAGGAGAGAGTCAATGCCATCCAACACGCTGGCTCAGTGCGAGTTGATGAGACATGATCTAGAATGATTTTTGAAATGTGCCGATTTCCTCACGATGTTTTCCTTCGCAGTTAAAACCAGTGGTGATGTCAAACTTGAGTAAACCCGCAGTTGGAGAAACTTAAAGGTGCAAAGTCACGGCTTCTTTTCGCACAAACTTTCCCCTTTACGAATTACTTTACGAATTTTATTGTGATCGCTACATTTTGTAAAACTATTTAAGGCTTGCCCCGCAATCTCGCCCGATGATAAGCGATGATGTGGTCTACGATGATTTTAGATATTGGGACCCCGTCGATTTTGTATATTTCTAGTGTTCCTATTGCTGGGACTCGGGCCTTCTCACGCAAGGAGAGAGTTAAGGCCCTAATTCACCACGCTGACCCAGTGCGGGTTGGTAGATGACACATGACTTCGAAAGGTTCTAGGTACATGTCAGTTTCCTCACGATGTTTTCCTTTACCGTTTTAAGTTAGCGGCATTACGCACGTGACTTCGAAAAGACAGTGGTGCGTGTGGGGTTTGAACCCGGGGTCTCTCGATCGGCAGGCGCCGTTCTCCCGACTACACCAGCCGTAAATTACGTAGTGTAGAAATACAAATTCGTAATTACCAATTTTGACGATAAAAAAAACATACAGCCGAATAGAGAAGGAGGAGGCTCGTTTTTTGAAGTCGTCGAAACAAATCATGATAAAACCAACATATCTCATAAAATACTTCTTCCGAGGGCTTTATGTTGTAATTGTTAGCCAACTAGGTTTTGGCATTAGGGACTTTGTCATTGTCTCTTTCGTTGTGGCAGAAGACCTCAAGCAGTGTCAAGTCATCAATGGACATCATTATGTGGGCTGTTTTGTGTTATATATATATATATATATATAGTAGTTTAGGAGGTTGTTGGGGCTACCACGCTTCTGTAGAGCTTCAGGAATGTTCACTGCAGCGCACACTGACGGTTTTCATGCTATCATGAGGAACAAAGCGCATTCTTAACTAAGCAGAATACGTGGCAGCCAAAACAGCATCCCTAACATTATATCTACCAAACCCGATTGTCCGATCCAAAGACACTTATTGAGTCTAACAATTGGGCTCATAACTTAAGTTATATGTTGTATTTATAATTTTTTTCTTGTTTTTAAATGTTCTGTGTTAAATTTTATTTTGATGTACGTGTGCATTATGGATTACCATTCTCGGATTCGGCAGCGTTCGGGAAACTTCTGCACATTTTTGAGTCCAGAAAAAAAAGCTCGTAGAACTGACAACCGATGGGGAAGAAAGGTTCTCGAGTGGCGACCACGAACCGGAAGACGCAATGTTGGACGGCCTCCCACTAGATGGACAGATGACCTCACAAAGGTCGCTGGAAACCGCTGGTTGCAGGTTGCGCAGTTCGTGGTGAAAATCTAGGGGAGGCCTATGTACAGCAGAGGACGTCTTGCGGCTGATGATGATGTGCATTATAGACTGATGTCTGGAAAAAGATTATATTATACTAGCGGCGCTTTCCGGCTTCGCTCGGATAATAACCTAGATACCAACTACAGCACCATCTTCCGGGCTGATTTGTGAATCTAAACCATCCAGGGCACTACCCAAACGTTTACAAAAGAATCATTCAAATCAGTCGAACCGTTTAGGAGGAGTTCACTTACAACGAAAAGTGGCATTGATTTTTATATATATAGATTATATATTATACATATATATTGTCGTATTACATTGTCACGACGTCGTTGTGATGTCATACACCATCTGTGTCGCCCTTATTTGGAGTTTCAAGGCATTTCACTTATTTTAGCCCAATTACTTGAAATAAGGCCGCTTTACCCTTTTCAAGAGGGATTATGTATAATTCATATCATTACTACTAGAAAAAAGGCGTTTCGAGTTTGACCGTCTTTTCATTGTGAACTGCAATGTCAGTTAGTTAACAGAAACAAATGAATTTTAACCGCAAACCACGTATCGAGAAGTTTATTATGTAAAAATATATATACTTGTTGTTACGTGCTCAAAACTATAAAAACATAAGTTTTATCGTATAGTATATAGGTAGTAACAAAATATTATTTTCGGAATACACGACAATAACCTAAACAAGAACAAAGTTAAAACTTTGAGGTAAGCTCAACCATCTTGGGCTTAAAATTTGTCGTAGTGAAGTGAGGAGCGCTACTCCTCAAGTTCACAGGCTTATTATAAATAAATAAAATAAATATTTGTGCCCATTTCACCCAACTAAGCATAGCTTGTATTACACTACTAGCTTTTATCACACTTGGCTTAATTTAGTCAATGAATTCAGAAGCAAATGCAAGGTAAGTAGACTAAACTCAGAAGCCACTCAGTTAAAACCAACGACCAGGTAGTAGGTATATACAGTCAACTAAATTTAGCCAAGTTTTATAAGCTTTCAAACTCTCTAATTCCAGACCCACATTGAGAATTGTGAAAATAAATGTTTTAGCCATTTTGTGATGGCGGCCATCTTTGATTTGAAATTTATTTTCTAACAGTTTAGGTTTAGAGGTAGTAATTTACAAAACAAGCCCTTTCATTAGATCCTCATATTGAGGGAAGTGTAAAAAAAATATGGATATAATCCGCCAATTTGTGACGAATAAACTTTTTCTACTTTTTTCAAAAAACTTTATACAACAGACTCGAGATGTCATACCAAAAAAAAAAAACAATTCAGAAATCGGTTCCGATCAGATGAAACATCGTCGTTTATTCTTGTTGTAGATTAAAAACCACATCTACTGACAAAAGAACATCAGAAAACAATGAACACATCGCACTAGCTGTTGCTCGACATAAATTACCAAGATTTCCTTAAAAGTATTTTCAAAGAAATTGTGCAAAAACGTACAACTTTCTTGGACACGGTACATGGAAAAGTTATGTTCTATGTTAATGATACAGTTAGCCATGTAAGGAAGTTAACGAGTTACGCATCGATTTGTCTGTATGACGTGGCTTTTATATTTATTGCTGTTACAACAAAAAGTTATAAAACTTACTTACTTACACGTACTTAGTTACTCCGCCGGTGTCCCGACTTCAAATAGGGCATTAGTCTTCAACAACAAAAGATGCCAGTATTCATTGTACGGGGCGATATCACACAAGTTTATAAAAGTGAAAGTTTGTATAAAATTATAATAATCACTAAGGCTACTACTAAGGTCTCAACTTTGTTTGTGTATCATATGAAACTTAGTAATAAGGTTATCAAGGTCAATTTTTAAAAAGGTTTTGTATCATCTTCTGCACCTGCAAACAGCACTAAACATTTTCGTATATGTTATTATTAATAATCGTAACTTATTGAGACCATTAATCAAAGTCAAAACTATTTTTTTTGAATATTTGGGTTTATGATTGACCACTATCTCACCTGATGCTAAGCGACGTTGCGGTCTACAATGGAGCGTGCCTATCTAGAATACTTTTTTTTTCGTAGAGGTACTTAATGCATTTTTAACACAACCGCTGATGAGCACTCTCGCATTAATCCACAAGCCCCCTGCGGCTGATCCGTCTCTGGGTCCTTCTCAGGGGCAAACCCTCGTCACCGGCGCACTTGAACCCGGGAAATGATGTGACCACTAATCAGGAAGTGGATGCCAGAGGTGCGTCTGGACACCTCTGGTCCTCCGCGGCAGGTCAGGTCTGTGGTCCCGCCACCTACCACGACTGCAAAAGATAGGGAGAACGGCGCACCGCATTACCGGTACTCCTCTTCCCCCTGCAGCCCCACACGGCGTTCGCCATCACACGGTGGCGACCCCGTCTAGGACGATGCGGGTAGGGAGAGCAGCGCATCGTAATGCCGATGGTCCGCTCCCACCGCGCCTTCCACCCCACAGTGCGATGCTAACTCCCAACATCGTGGCCCACTTCAGTTGCGCTAGTGCCAGAACACCGCATAACCTACATGGCCTCATCGTCGTTGGCTTGGAGGCAAAGCGTAGACGAGCAGCCCCCCACCTCGAGATTCCTCATCGCTTCACCGTGGTTGACCAGGCCACGCAGCTATTGGAACATGAAAAGTCCAAATCATTACCTAGCACTGGGGTCATCACCCAGATATATAAAGATTTCTCGATTTTATCTCTGTACCTTGCAAAAACATTAAACTAAGCTCTATTATCTTTTTGTATGTTTTGATGAATGTTAAAATTTTCGGTACGTATTCAATTATATTAGAAATTCTATCTTAATCTCTTTAACATAAAAAGCATTATCTAATGACATTGACTGATCGCTCTACACATAGAAACTCCCAAAGGAACAACATTGAGTTAATATTATTAATTTTAATATTGCAACGAAAATTACTTACATCATTATTGCAATCTAACGTTTTTAGATGTTTTTTTTCAACTTTCTACTCTGAAGAATTACTGATTTCACAATTTTTTACAAAAAACAACTTTATTCCTTTACAGCTACAGCATAGAATTGAACAAAGAACGTAGTTAAGTCCCAACAATTTAAGTACACAATAAGTGCAACAAACATTAATCATACGAATCCGAATTGTTTTAGATCTATTTTCGTATTTCGCATTAAAGTGGACTCTATATTTAAAGTGTTAAAGTTGAAAGTTCAAAGAAGATAGATGTGAATAGAAGCGTAGGGTACTAACGCCAAAGATTGACATTTAAATGCTTAAGTGGAAGTGAAAGGCCGAGAATAGGGTATTTTTGATTAAAATTGGAATATAATTGCGTCTCCCACGTTGAGGCTGTGCGTAATAAGCCGTTTTTTGTCGTTTAGTTTCGGGTCGGTCGCTTCTGAATATTTCGTATCCGGGGTCGCACTGATCTCGGTACTGTAATCTAATGTATTACACTAATGGTCAAGAAACTGAAAATCGTACTTACAATCATTCTACATACGAATCATGCATAAGAATCCTATTAAATGTTGCCACTGCTCGAACTAGGAGCCTTTTTTCGCAAGGAGATAGTTAAGGCCATACATAACTTTTACACTGACCCGGTATGGGTTGGTGGATAACAGAAGACCCGTCTTTCTACCGCCTCACTAATCGGCTTTCGTTTTGCTATTGTGGTCTCTATCATTTCAAGCAGAAGCTAAAGAGAGATCAATATCAAAACTAAGACAGTTCTAGCTAGGCGGTAGACCCTCTGGAAAGATTCTAGGTACATGACAGTTTCATAACAATGCTTTTTTAACCCCCGACCAAAAAGAGGGGTGTTATAAGTTTGACGTCGATGTCTGTCTGTCTGTCTGTCTGTGTGTGTGTGTGTGTCTGTGGCACCGTAGAGCTCAAACGGATGGGCCGATTTCGATGCGGTTTTTTATTTGAAAGTTAATTACCGTGCGGGTGTTCTTAGCTATGTTTGGTTAATATCGATTCAAAATGGCGGATAAAATCTTTCTTCACAACCTACCTCAATATGGGTATCAAATGAAAGGACTTAACTAGTAGAGTACTATACGCTATAAAAAAATTCAAATCCAAGATGGCCGCCACCACAAAATGGCGAATTTTTATTTCACTACTACCTCAATATGGGTATCAAACGAAAGGGCTTGATTAGTAGAATACTTTGCACTATGACAAATGTCAAATCCAAGATGGCCGATACCACAAAATGGCGAATTACATTTCTTTGTTCACAACACCCTTAACATGGGTATCAAATGAAAGGGCTTGACTAGTAGAATGTTGTACAGATAACAAATCTTAGGTAGTCGGGGGTTAGTCAAAATTTTTAATTTTGTTCTTGTTGTAGTTTTAAGTTAGCGACATTACGCACATGACTTCTAAAACACGGTGGTGTGCGTGGGATTTGAAGTTGGAGGCTCCGGATCGGCAGTCGCCGTTCTCCCGATTAGACCAGCTGTAACTTTTAGGCCCGAAACTGCGTGACGCGGTTGCATGCGCGTGTCAGTTTTGTATGACCGCGCAGGCGATCGCGTCACGCAGTTTTAGCCCTTAGATCATTCATATTTTTCCCCGTATTGTCTTACCTATTCATATTGACTTGTTATTTATTTAGATGCGGTTAAGTTTTTAGGAACTGCAGATAGAAGTGAAAACTAAGAAATTTGTGAATTGTATCGCCTAGCTATTGTTGTCACATAGTATACATATAGCTTATGGGAAGCGTGCGGTGACGATGACGCGAATTTCATGGTTTTTGTTAACCAAAAAAGTATTCAACGCCGCTATAGTAGTTCTCACTTCAAAAAATACGACACAGATTACACTCTTATACCTACTCATAATAAAACAAGAACAAAATTAAAAATTTTGGTTAACCCCCGACTACCGCGGATTTGTTATTTGTACAACATTCTACTAGTCAAGCCCTTTCATTTGATACCCATATTGTGGTAGCAGTGAAAAAAATAATATAATTTGCCATTTTGTGGTGGCGGCCATCTTGGATTTGAAATTTGTTATTATGTGTTGTATTTTACTAGTCAAGCCCTTTAATTTGATAACCATATTGAGGTAGGTTGTGAAGAAATATTTTTTCCGTCATTTTGTGGAGGCGGCCATCTTGAATCGATATTAACCAAACACAGCTAAGAACATCCGTACGAGTATTAACTTTCAAATAAAAAAAAAACCGCTTCGAAATCGGCTCATCCGTTTGAGTTCTACGGTGCCACAGACAGACATACACACAGACAGACAGACATACAGACAGACAAATAGACAGACAGACATCGACGTCAAACTTATAACACCCCTTTTTTTGGTCGGGGGTTAAAAGGTTCTACACAAAACAAGACTCGAACAAAGAAGTTTGACTTTTGTGATAAGGACGTCTTGGCTGTGGAATGCGTTGCATGAGTGGGTTTTCTCGATGGTTGCAATCTTGGTGTCTTCAAATAGAGAGTTAATCGGTTTCTACTAGGTAATCGTGCTCCATCGTAGACCGTATCATCGTTTAACATCACGCTAGATTACGGTCCAATCTAAACCTATAGTAGTTAAACAAGTCTACCTAAGTATATTCCATTGAAATCTATATTGTAAAGCTAAATAAATAATAATAAATAAATAAATTAAATTAATAAAACAATTCACACACAACACCATCTGACCCCAAACTAAGCAAAGCTTGTGGTATGGCGGTCAGATAGCTGATATAATACATAGCTGAAGAGGTTTTTTGTTTGAACGCCCTAATCTAAGGAACTTATTTTTTTTTTTTTTAAATAAATAGTGACGAGACGATCAGGACATGTGCCTGATGGTAAGCAACATGCCTGACACATAACAGCACAGTGACACGCAGCTATTGGAACATGAAGAGTCCAAATCATTACCTAGTACTGCACTGCGCTCGTCACCCAGAGATCTAAGATCTTATATCTCTAAGCCCAGTAATTTCTCTGGAAACATTGCCCTTCAAACCGGAACACAGTAATGTTTGCACATTACTGCTTGGCGGTAGAATAACTGGCAAAGGTGTGGTACTTCCCCAGGCGGACTCTGCCAAGAGTCCTACCACTACTAAACTACAGACCGATTTCAAAAATTCCGTTGTAAATATGTGATTCCTAAGTGTTATAGGCTATATAAATTCTTAAGTGCCACGATCGAAACCAGGGTGGACCGCTAGTCTCAACATAATAAGATTGCTCACTAAAAAGTGAGGCACAAATTCAGATCCACATACTGACAATTTTATCTCAACTCTACATACTAATAACTGGCTTTCCACGATCTCGTAAATAGCAGAGTTTATGCTCCACGCCGTATCAATTAGTGCACTATCTATAAGCAGTGGTAATTAGAGCCACAGAATAGACGGCAGCTACTATTGATCATAACTGTATGTTTGAAAATAACTGAATGGGGCAGTTTTTCTTAGAACTCTTTTTACACCTTTTTTTCTGTGCATTTATAATATATGTCATTTATATTATGATATTTACTCAACTGAAAGAAGGGTTATGTTTTTCGCGCGTAACTTGTATGTTTGTAGATTTTTTTTGTTCCCACGTATCTTCCAAACGGCTGGATGGATTTTGATAACTAAGATATCGTTAAAGTGTTCTTAGATAATATAATTGTAATGTTTTTACGTGTTGATTTTTTGTAATCGGGGTTTTTAGTAAAAGTTATAATAGTTATTATATATAGCTTATATAAAATAGCACCAACAAAATAACCCACTAAACATTCCCACTGTTGCGAAAGCCCCGGTTTTTTTCGCAAGGAGAGAGTCAAGGTATAATCCACCACGCTGGTACAGTGCGTACCTATAGAAAGACGACGCACGACCGCGAAGGATGCTTAGAATATGTCTTTCGATGTTTTCCTTCACTTTTAAAGCCATTAGTGATGACAAATTTGCACATCTGCGCTTAGAAAAATATTCAGAGACGAAGGTGGGATTTGAACCTATAGTCCTCACTTTCTGGCTACTACCCTACTATGGCGTTATATTACTTAGGATAATATATTAAGTCATATTTATTTAAAAAAAAATAGTTATAATACATTTGCACAGGGCCACCATATTTCCAGATGTAAAGCGACGATGCGGCTTTCCATGGAGCGCTCTTAATCTGTAGAAACCCGTTCAATCTTGATGTGATAATATAAAATATGGAAATACTTAATTCGGCGTAATCGGATACATATTATCAGTAAAAAGCCAAAACTAAAACAAAATCGTCCCAAATTAAGCAAAGCTTGTATTATTATCGGAACCAGATACTTAGGTGAAATAAAATGATAGATATTATTGTAAAGATTGTATATTTATGACAGACTAGCAATGCCCTATGGGTTTATCTGTGTATTTCCCGTTCGCACAATCTTGCCGCGGTAAAGCCTATTATTTTTTTTTATAATTTAGAGTGACGAGACGAGCTGGACATGTGCCTGATGGTAAGCAAAATGCCAGCCACATAACAGCACAGTGACACGCAGCTATTGGAACATGAAGAGTCCAAATAATTACCTAGCACTGCACTGCGCTCGTCACCCAGAGATCTAAGGTATCATATCTCTAAGCCCTGTAATTACTCTGGTAACATTGCCCTTCAAACCGGAACACAGTAATGTTTGCACATTACTGCTTGGCGGTAGAATAACTGGCAACGGTGTGGTACTTCCCCAGACGGACTCTGCTAAGAGTCCTACCACTACAAAATAGCCTATGTGCTATTCAAGCCTTTGGTCTGGTTCCAAAATTTTAACTTGCCTTTCTATCGTCCAAGTTTTGGCTTTGGCTTTGCTATTACTACCTCTATAATCTCACGTGAAAAGAAAAGAGAGAGCAGTAACAAAGTTAGGACAGCTTAGAGAGTTTTTTAGTGAGGCGGTAGACCCCCGATCCGTTCAGAGATTCCAACTTGAACTTTCGCATTTGTAAAATTAGATCTCTGGACGAGCGCAGTGCAGTGCTGGGTAATGATTTGGACTCTTTATGCCCCAATAGCTGCGTGTCACTGTGCTGTTATGTGGCAGGCATGTTGCTTACCATCAGGTGCATGTCCGGCTCGTCTCGTCACTCGTTATTTAAAAAAAAATAGCAGCGCTCCTGTTTGCGCGCATGATTCGCGTTTCCGTTATTTTGCCAAAACAAATTTGTATGTGTTATTTCAGCCTTTATGTGTTTACATCAGTTTCATGACGACTGATGACTAAGTATATATATTATCCATAAAAAACAAACTTACAAAAACACTGAAGAAAAAATTAAATAGAAAAATGTTATTCACATTAGTCGATATTTTTCATGCTATATCAATATTTAGTAGATTTTTTAATACATAAATATTGATGGACAGATTCAGATTCAGATTCAGATCATTTATTCACCATTACAACATGTTAGTTATACAAGGTACGTCATGGATACAGGAATAATCAATACTAGAAACAGATATACTTAGTACACAAGTTATTTGAGAATTAATAATTGAAATTTACAATGTTGAATATTTTGTACATCAAAATATCACAAATTATTTGTCTAGAGATAAATAAAGTAATATTTTTGTTTTTGAAGTATACATAATACGTGTCAAATGTTATCTAATTAACATTAAATTAAACAAAATTGTTAAATAAGTTGTTAAATGTTAAAAGTCAAAGTAAAAATATGTGTTAAATGTCAAGGAACGCTAATTTTCAAAAAAGTCAATGAACAATAAAATCAATAAATAATGTCAACGAAAATGTAATGTCAAAATGAGTACAGTTTCTTAAATATTATCAAAACTCTATCATGATGTCAAACAAATTCCGCATAATTCAAAAGAAATTTGACGTTATAATCACCGCATAATATCACACATCTGAAAACGATTGCTCCCTTAATTTTAACTGCATAAACTCATTTAATGTATGACAATTCACACTCAACACCATCTGACCCCAAACTAAGCAAAGCTTGTGTTATGGCAGCCAGATAGCTGATAGAATACTATAGAAATAATAATTAATTAAGTTTTGAACAGATATCAAACTACTACACAGCCGGATCCCGTGACAGTTACATCATTATCATTATTAAATGCTCATAAAAGTAACTTATCTTCAATAAAAGTAAACGATAAATAAATTTTAATTTAACGCCCTTAATTTATCCTATAATTTGACGTAACAACGGACTTATGCTTTAAACGATTGCATAATATTGCAAAAAGCGGTTATTTTTAAATTGTCTATTTGACATTTAAACCTGCTTTGACCCCACAGGTGTAGGGTCGTTTGGGTTATGTTGTTTATTAAAATAGAAATTGCTTCATATTATAATCGTTTTTGTGTGTGGGCAAAAAATAATTTTGAAGTGGAAATTTCTCGAGCCGTTTTGAGCAGTTTTGAAGGAGTATTTTATGGGTTGACATCACCGACATGTATGATGTAACATAGCATCGAAGTACCAGGAGAGAAGACGAGCGAGAAGTTTACTTAAGACGCATTATACGAAATCTTGCGAGTCAGGACTGATTGCTTTTCGGTAAATTGGTGGCAAACTCTGCTTTTATAACTCATTTAATCATGTTTTTAAGTTTACATTTTAACAATATTTATGTATAAAACAACACAAAAATAATACAAAAACCTAAACCTAGTTTGCCGCCAGCAGCGGGGCAGCGCCCAAGCTACCGGTGGTTAAGGCTGCAGAGTGAGGAATCTCCTGACGATGCGCGCTGTGTTGAAGATGACCGTTCTGTATCTGACCCTTGATCCAACCGTCTAGCGAAAGTCTCTTATTATCATTAAGAGGCCATTGTATCCCAGTGTTGAACAAAGGCCTCCCATACCCTCCTCCCATTTTCGTCTTGAGTCAAAGTAGTCCAGTCTTTAAGGTGTTTGTCGAAGTCGTCCCGCCATCGCCTTTTGGGTCTCGCACATCGTCGTTCCAGTTATGAATTCGTAATACTTAATAATTTTCTTTCATCGCGTGGTCTTTAGGTATATCAGTTTCCCACGGTACGGTAAGTTCTACAAGGACTATGCTTTTTTTTTTTTTTTTGAATTACCCTATGGCAGCTGGCCGCTAGTCGCCTTTACTACCGATCTGACTATTCGGGTTAGCGCCGAGGGCGCAGGACCCAAAAGGAACCTAACTTATATAAAAACCTACTGGTATGCTAGCACTGTAGCATGGGATGATACCTGGGACGCGTTACGGCTGCTAGCTACGAGGGCGCCTCAGACGGCTCGACCACGGCTCGGGCTAGTGCCGGGGGGACATAGTGTTTGGCACCTCTTGGTGCCCTAGCGGAGTGGGGGGTGAGACACCCACCGACTTGCGTCGGTATGGAGTTCGCTGCTAACGCGTGAATCTATGTCGGCTGACTTATTATTGGGGGGTGTACCAGCAAAAGCAAGGGGGGGCTTTGTCATCTGACTGATTTGAGTGGTAGAGCAGATGTCATCTGACTGACACGGACTATGCGTTTTGTAGCTCTAGAAAAAAGGAAAATGTCCGGTCTGGATGACGAAACACCCACATCCTCTGGGATTTTGTAGTGCTTTTCATACGTGTCCATTAAAATAATCCAATCAGGTGCTGTACTCAGGATTGAGTAAGGCTTGTTCCTGGAGTTTGATGTTGAGCCTTCTTTTACAAATAGTATAGTATAGTATATAATTCAAAGTCAGTAGAATATTACATGCATACTAGCAGCGCCTTGTAGTTTTTACCCGTGTAGTTCCCGTTCCAGTTATTTTTCCGGAATAAAAAGTAGTCTATGTGTTCTTCCAGACTATAGTCTAACTGTGTTTCAAATTTCAGCCCGTTCTGTTCATACGATACAACGTAATTGAGCAGCACAACTCCCAATATCCAAACATTGACATTTGTAACACTCGTAGGATAACTAAGAGATGTTTTTATGATTTTTTTTGCATTTAGTTCCATTTTATTTTAATAATAGATAACAAATTTAAAAAAAAAATATTACCACAAAAATTTTGAATATTTTTGAATTTTTGTACACATTATATAGTATTATTAAAATAATATAGTAATATCCGTTGGTTTCCCACTAGGCAAGCCTGTATCGGGAAAACCAAAATCCAGAGGAATCAATAACAATTAGACCAAGTCTCGCATTCAAGACAGACAACATTTGACAGGTTAAACTAAATGAATGATTATTACAATGAATATGTGCGACATATATGCGTAATATATGCGACATACGCTGCTTCAATACTTCGAGTATTGAAGAAGCAATCAAGCAGAGCAAAGGCTCGAAAGTGTTCGCAAGAAATCTGTCTCTTGGGCAAAGTCAGCTGACCAAACTGAAGACCGATAGTGGTAGCATCGTCTCGTCGAAGCCCGAGATTTTGGAGGAGATTGAGAGGTTCTATGAACAGTTATACACCTCTACGCAAGCACAACCTGTCGTTAGCATGGCAAAAGACCCCAGAGCCAAGCTGACCCGACACTTTACCGAAGATATCCCGGAAGTCAGCCTGTATGAGATTAGGATGGCCTCAAACAACTTAAAAACAACAAGGCACCTGGCGACGACGGAATTACGACGGAGCTTCTGAGAGCGGGTGGAAAACCGGTACTTAAAGTCCTCCAGAAGCTGTTCGACTCCGTCATACTTAACGGTAATACGCCAGAAGCGTGGAGCAGAAGTGTGGTGGTGCTCTTCTTCAAAAAGGTGACAACACCTTGTTGAAGAACTACAGACCCATCTCACTTCTGAGCCACGTTTATAAGTTGTTTTCGAGGGTCATCACGAATCGTCTCGCACGCAGGTTTGACGACTTCCAGCCACCCGAACAAGCCGGTTTCCGAAAAGGCTGTAGTACCATAGACCACATCCATACGCTTCGGCAGATTATACAGAAAACCGAGGAGTATAATCGGCCACTATGTATAGCGTATGTGGACTATGAGAAAGCCTTCGATTCCATCGAGACCTGGGCAGTGCTTCAGTCTCTCCAGCGATGCCGCATTGACTATCGCTATATCGAAGTGTTGAAGTGTATCTACAGTAAAGCCACAATGTCTGTCCGATTACAGGACCAGTGCACAAAACATATCCAGCTACAGAAAGACGTGAGACAGGGAGATGTTATATCTCCGAAACTGTTCACTGCCGCGCTGGAAGATGTTTTTAAGCTACTGGACTGGAACGGATATGGCATCAATATCAACGGCGAATACATCACTCACCTTCGGTTTGCCGACGACATAGTCATTGTGGCGGAGTCGCTGGAGGACCTCGGTGCTATGCTCAGGGACCTCAGTAGAGTATCCCAACAGGTAGGTTTGAGGATGAATATGGACAAGACGAAAGTCATGTCAAATGTTCATGTCTCACCTGTACCGGTTATTGTTGGGAATACCACACTCGAAGTTGTTGACGAATACGTCTACCTGGGTCAAAAGATCCAATTAGGTAGATCCAACTTCGACAAAGAGGTCCAGCGAAGGATCCAACTCGGATGGGCAGCGTTCGGGAAACTTCGGCACATCTTTGAGTCCAGAATACCCCAATGCCTAAAGACGAAAGTCTTTAACCAGTGCGTGTTGCCAGTGATGGCTTATGGAACTGAGACGTGGTCCTTAACTGTGGGCCTCATAACGAAGCTCAAAGTCACACAGCGAGCTATGGAGAGCTATGCTCGGGTCTCTTTGCGCGACAGAATCCGTAATGAGGATATTCGCAAAAGAACGAAAGTGGCCGACATAGCTCAAAGAGTAAGCAAGCTGAAGTGGCAATGGGCAGGCCACATCGCTCGCAGAACTGACAACCGATGGGGAAGAAAGGTTCTCGAGTGGCGACCACGAACCGGAAGACGCCGTGTTGGACGGCCTCCCACTAGATAGACAGATGACCTCACAAAGGTCGCTGGAAACCGCTGGTTGCAGGTTGCGCAGGACCGATCGTTGTGGAAATCTAGGGGGGAGGCCTATGTTCAGCAGTGGACGTCTTGCGGCTGATGATGATGATGATGATGATGATGAATGAATATGTGGGTACTAGGTAGGTACAAAAGACTTACACAAAACTTAAATAAATTTAAAATTTAAAAACCCCTTTTCAGTATAGCTTCTGTTTCATTATAATTTAATGTTTTGAGCCAACTTCGGATGATATGCTTAGATTCGTAAACTTTTTTTTTAAACAAATTAAAAAAAAAAAAAATAACAAATAACAGTATACAAATTGCAGTTTAAAAAATAAATTAAGTAGGTATACCTATTCCCCACAGTAGTCCCAAAACCGATATATACAATATTTACTATACGAAACAAAACTTTTTTCATAATTGAGTCTTATTATGCCGCATCAAACAAATGTTTTGGAATTTGTTCCACGAAAATGCCGAGTACCGTCCGCAGCGAAATTACTCTGAAACGCTAGTAATCGTACCGATTATCGTTAATTATGTACAAAAAATATTATATTTTTCGAACCTCTATTTTTGTATTTCGAATTCGGTTCAACTCTGGGTAATTTTCTTGTCTCGGATTGGAGCGATAGGTTCTGTTATTATTTATATTATTGTAAGTGATTTGTTCTTGGAAATCTAAGGCTAATCAATGTTTTAACTACTTTTGTATATCCTATTAGCATTATGAAGGCGAAAGTTTGTTGCTCAATCACGTCGGTATGGCCGAAACGCCGAATGGATCGGAATTAAATTTGGAATACAGTTAGATTATAATCTGGATAACCAGAACCACATCGGCTAAAATTACTAAGAAAAATATGAATAGGGAACCATGTGAGTGAAACCGCGATTGGCTACTAGGATTGTTTTATTATATTATGTACCTAAGGATAATTTAACATTTCATATTCTTTGAAACATTTCTTTCCATTTTTTTATTCAGTCAGATTTTACTGAAGTTTATACTTGCTGATGGCACTTAATTATTGGCAACTGGCGCAGATTTATATACCCTGTAACTTTTTTAGAACAATTTATGCGCAGTGTTTTTAATATTTTTTAATTATTTATGGCATTTAGTAAGATAATTTCTTTGACTTGCTAAACCTTTTATGACCTACTATAACGAATGGAAGAACGTTATTGATGATTATTATTTTAATTTTTACGAAAATTATGTTCTTTTTCTGCCAACCCTACCAGCAATATTAAGCCACAGTCTACACCCGTACCGCGGGCAACATTTAAATGGCTTATCATTACGTAATTACTATCATTGTCTACCCACACACGCACAACGCACACATACAAGCGGCGTCTGTCAATCATAATAAGTCGAACTTATTTCGGCGAAGGGGTTAACAGATAAAACAATTAGCCATACGGAGTATTGAATTTAATGGTGTATTTTGCAGTGATATGCAGTTTTATAATGCTAACTCGATTGGTGTTGAGGTTCAGTTGGTGATGAGGCTGGATATGGAACGTGGGTCGTGGATTAAATTTCCAGCTAGGATTTATTTGTGTGAGAAATTCACAAGTGTATTACAAATTTCCATTCTATATGTTGACTTATTTAAACTAAATAACTGTGTTGTAAGTTTAAACTCGATCTGTTCTAATGTTCCGAGGTGATGAAGCAAACAACATCCAAACCTTCAAATTTATAATGTAATCCATTAAAAATGTATAAAATTTGTAACATTAATCAATCAACTTTTTGATTGATTTAATTCTGAGCTTGACAAAGCAAACACTTCTTGCTATAGTTATAGCCGAATATGAATACAAATTGAGGTTCCTTACACCTTATATGTGGAAAATAACATTCGCGCTTCATCACCATCAGGCTATCTTAGTCCACTACTGGATATACCTAGTTCTCTCCCATGACTCACCATTCGGTCCAATCCTCAGCTCTAACTTTCCAACGTTGCTAGATATTTTCTTTGGCAAGTCGGGACTTTGTCACTTTTTGAGTGAAAAAAGCGGAAAATTTAAATTTTAAATTGAACTCTCGTCGAAAGCGGGACTGCGGGACATAGTAAAACATGTCATATTATCAGAAGTTTTTTTTTTATATTTAAGTAGGTATTTTTACTTTTAGGTTGAGTTTTAAAATACGTTAACATGACAACACAAATAGTAAATGAAAATGTATTTTAATGAATACAAATTTGAGATGGTAAAACAGATTTACCCTATCATTAGTATATTCTAAGATTCCAAGGATCGAATTTTGTAATGTAATCTATATCTTAACAGCCATGACATAAAGCCTATATTTGAGCCCGACAAATAAATTTATTTGTCGGGTGAAAGCGGAGTTGTATAAGTGGGTGCAGACCTTTATCCCGGAAAAGCGGGACAGAGCTTGTCTCGCGGGACATCGCTTCCAACACAACAGACGGCCCGATCTATAATTTAATACCTGCACAAGTGGAAGGTCTCAATGAAACTAGGTTTAAAACCGAAATAAAAAACTACCTAATGAGCAAAGCATATTACACTGTAGATGATTTTGTAAAGGACAGCAATATTTGGAAAAGGAATATGTCAAAATCAGAACTATCGAGTAAAGTGGAATAATACTAAACATTAATGTAAATTTGTTTAAGTACCTACTGTATGTATTCATTGTTTGGATAATTTGTTTTTTTCACCATGACAAAGCCTTTTTACTGCTGCACCTAAATGACAAGGCCCCTTTACAGCTGATTATTTTTTATTTGACATTATTCTTTAGTATTATTTTATTACATACACAGATTATTTATGTATAATTTTATTGTAAGTGACGTTACCAAGTGTTCTTTTGAAATAATGGTTCGAATAAATGAATTGAATTGAATTGAATTTTGGCGGGACGTTCAACGGAACGTCCCGCCAAAATCGGGCCGTCTGGCAACGCTTTCCATCCGCTACCTGCTGTTAAGCTATCTATCACACACACAGCGAAGTCAAAAAACAAAAACGATGAAATATAATTATTTACTCAATCGGGAATCACGGCCTGAAATCGCCAATACCTCCAAACTAGAATAACAAAACACGTGTCTCGATTCGCTCGTGATCCACATACACTATAAAATCATTTCACATTCAAAGAAAAACAGATCCAAGCATCTAATTCTCAAAAGAATGCGTTTGCATCCTCCCGATACGGCTAATAAAATAATTGTGGCGTTCGTTTGTTGGCGCGGAGAACTTCTTCATTGTTCAATGGCGCCGCCTTCTTAGAAGAGTGCGCTTGGCTGACTGATTACCCGTAGTGAGGTTGATGACTCTGATTTTGGGATGACTTATTGTATGAATAGATAGATCGATAGATAAACTCTTTATTGCACTTAAATTACAAAGAAAAATATTAATAATACAGAAAAAACCTTAGAATAAAGTAGGAATTTGGCGACTTATTTTTATGATTAGTTGTTTGATACACTACTTAAATTACAAAACTGTTTTTTTTAAGTTTTATAGGTTTATACTTGACCACCATCTCGCCTGATGTTAATCGATGATGCGGTCTACGATGAAGCGTGTTTACCTAGAAGAAACCGATTCACTCTCGATTTAGCTTAACTTCAGCTATCTCTTTGTCACTCTCGATTTAGCTTAACTTCAGCTATCTCTTTGTCACTCTCGATTTAGCTTAACTTCAGCTATCTCTTTGTCACTCTCGATTTAGCTTAACTTCAGCTATCTCTTTGTCACTCTCGATTTAGCTTAACTTCAGCTATCTCTTTGTCACTCTCGATTTAGCTTAACTTCAGCTATCTCTATGTCACTCTCGATTTAGCTTAACTTCAGCTATCTCTTTGTCACTTGAAATTGTAGGAACGAAGTGGCCTACGGCAGGCTTGAAGGAAATGGGGATTTGCTACGCGACTGAACTCAAAAAATATAAGCATAAAATAAAGAATAGATATAAAACCGTACGAGAAATATTTAGTGACACGTGAAAACTGTCCGGGTTCAGTGTTGCCAACTTTAACTTTAAAAGGTCGCACCACATATAATAATATAAAGTTTTTTTTGCAAATTGTGTTGCTTCTATATTATCCAACAGAACTTCGCTTGTACCTATTATCCCATAACATCATATTTTTTTCTTCTTTTTTTATATAATATTATTTATTTAGATATACAAAACAGTACATAGTTAACAATAAACATAAATCATATTTAACAATTTACAGTTTCGACCTAAACTATGTTCCTAAGTATGTATCCACAACATGAGTATCAAACAAAATTGTTTGCGTTAAAGACAAGAACAAAATTAAAAATTTTGATTAACCCCCGCCTACCTTACATTTGTTATCTGTACAACATTCTACTAGTCAAGCCCTTTCATTTGATACCCATATTGAGGAAGTTGTGAAAAAAGAAATGTAATTCGCCATTTTGTGGTAGCGGCCATCTTGGATTTGAAATTTGTCATAGTGCAAAGCATTCTACTAGTCAAGCCCTTTCGTTTGATACCCATATTGCGGTAGTAGTGAAAAAATTATATAATTCGCCATTTTGTGGTGGCGGCCATCTTGGATTTGAAATTTGTTATAGCGTATAGTACTCTGCTAGTCAAGCCCTTTCATTTGATACCCATATTGAGGTAGGTTGTGAAAAAATATTTTATCCGCCATTTTGTGGAGGCGACCATTTTGAATCGATATTAACCAAACATAGCTAAGAACACCCGCACGGACATTAACTTTCAAATAAAAAAACCGCATCGAAATCGGCCCAACCGTTTGAGCTCTACGGTGCCACAGACAGACAGACAGACAGACAGACAGACAGACAGACAGACAGACAGACAGACAGACAGACAGACAGACAGACAGACAGACAGACAGACAGACAGACAGACAGACAGACAGATAGACAGACAGACAGACAGACATCGAAGTCAAACTTATAACACCCCTTTTTTTGGTCGGGGGTTAAAAAATAATAAAAGTCAATTTCTGACTACGTGTGCGCCCACCGTCACAGAAAACCTGAAGTTCACCAGACAACATCCGCAAAGGATACTGCTGATAAGAAGGAGAAGTATCTACAGCACGTTATGTCGATTTACGAATTTGTAGCTGTCGCCGTGGAGACCTTGGATTGTTAGGAAGCAGAGACTAAAGAGGCTAAAAGGATTGGGGCTCAAGGAGAATACGGGTGACTACCGCACCGGCTCGTTCCTGGAGCAAAGATTGGCCATTCCCATTCAACGTGGGAATGTAGCGAACGTTATGGTAACCTTTGCACCGGGAGCAGTTCAGGATGGGCTTATCAAGGAGTAGTTTTAATGCAGAAATTGACACACTGAGGTATATTTTGATATAATGCATTTAAATTTCCAAATTATTTTTATGCTAATAAGTAGAAAGATGGATTAGATGGAAACGATGTAAAAGGCGATCTCGATATTTTGATGCAGTTTCTGGCTACCATTAGCTAAATGTCAAAAATTAGCTACCAGATAATTTACTGCGGATATGTCTATACACTTTCGGAATTAAAATATCAGTAGGATTTTAGTCAATGCCACGTCCAAGCAACCACCAAAGCTCAGCTGGAATCTAGGTATTCAAGACAAGGACCAAGTAGGAAGTATTATACCGTCGTGCACTAAATACCAAACTATACCTATGCGGTGAAAACACACCAGCCCGTATCTTATTACCCGTGACGCCAACTACGCCGAAGAAACCGATTCACTCTCAACTCACACTAAAACCGCAATTACTTAGGATTTAAAACTCCGCAAGCTTAAACCCGCGGTCACGGACCACGGGCGCGGGTGGCGGTTCGATTCCCGGCGCACTCGAGTGTGGCGCGATGGAAAAACTGATTAATAATAATAAACAACGGTCCACCGCAGCACTCATGCGCAGAACTGCACTGCAGAGTGATTCCAAGTGATAATATACTCGTTATAGCTTTGTTAATTAGAGAGAAAACGGGCGGTTTTTTTCGATCGAATTAGGTGCAGTATTTCGTACTGTCCGATTATAGTTAAAAACTTTTCAGAAACAGAAATAAGAATCAAGAGTATCTTACCTTTATCAGTTACTATACTCAGAATTTTAATTCGATTACAGATTTGACATTAGCTACTGTCATTTTGTGAAATAATGATACCACATATAATAGTGTAGTGATGAACATAAAAATCGATTACGAAAAATCGATCGCTACCGAATGGTCTAAATGCGTATCCCATGTTGTCAAAGAAGAGGAAAAAATGTAGGCTAGATATGTTAATTGACAATATCACAGACACATTTATAATAAATGTTACAGAAAGTGACAGGGATAGCGATAGCGATGACGGCGACAATTTATATAAACAATTTTCGTACAAAAAATTAAACCGACTTCAAAACCACAAATAGGCACTCAAAAGCGAAAAATAAACTAAAATCATTGTTATAAGCGCTACTCACTCATCTATTTGAAGTCGGTGCCAGCTAAATCTAACAGGTATAGGATAGATACTACTTACCTGTGCCTACATAGCATCAATCTACTAACTTTTTGACCTGACTGGCACCGACTTCAAATAGATGAGTGAGTAGCGCTTATAACAATGATTTTAGTTTATTTTTCGCTTTTGAGTGCCTATTTGTGGTTTTGAAGTCGGTTTAATTTTTGTACGAAAATTGTTTATTTTACTCTTTTAGTGTACAAGAACAAAATTAAAAATTTTGATTAAACCCCGACTACCTTGGATTTGTTATCTGTACAACATTCTACTAGTCAAGCCCTTTCATTTGATACCCATATAAAGGGAGTTGTGAAAAAACAAATGTATTTCGGCATTTTGTGGAAGCAGCCATCTTGGATTTGAATTTTTCATAGTGAAAAGTATTCTACTAGTCAAGCTCTTTCGTTTGATACCCAAATTGAGGTAGTAATGAAAAATATAATATAATTCGCCGTTTTGTCGTGGTGGCCATTTTGGATTTGAAATTTGTTATAGTACATAGTACTCTACTAGTCAAGCCCTTTCATTTGATACCCAAATTGAGGTAGGTTGTGAAAATATTTTGTCCGCCATTTTGTGGGAGGCGGCCATCTTGAATCGACATTAACCAGACATAGCTAAGAACATCTGCTATGGTATTAACCTTGAAATAAAAGAAACCGCATCGAAATCGGCCCATCTGTTTGAGTTCTACTACGGTGCCACAGCAGATAGACAGACACACAGACAGACATCGACGTCACTTATAACACCCCTTTTTTTGGTCGGGGGTTAAAAACAAGTTTTTATTAAAGCATTTACACAATTTTGTATTGACAGGGTCGAGATTCATAACTTTTGAAATCTACAACGTCATCCAGATACGCAATTTTTCAGTTTTTGGTTCATATTTCAAAAACTACTTGACCGATTTCAAAAAGATTTATATGGGACCATTCGGGAAGCATACCCATCCGAACACAAAAATAAATTTTAAAATCGGTTCAGAGGTTCTCGAGAAATCAGGTAACATACATAAAAAAAAAAAAAAAAAAAAAAACATAGGGGTCGAATTGATAACCTCCTCCTTTTTTTGGAAGTCGGTTAAAAATAAATTATTACCATAATACATATATCTGTTTTATTTGTCATCTTCCTTCATGATCACATTTATTTATTTATTTCACACACAATTATAAAAGAAAAATATCAGATCGTTAATTAATCGTCAAAACTAAATTATCGGTTCAGATATATATTTTTTTTTTTTTTAAATAAAAAGTGACGAGACGATCAGGACATGTGCCTGATGGTAACCAACATGCCTGACACATAACAGCACAGTGACACACAGCTATTGGAACATGAAGAGTCCAAATCATTACCTAGCACTACACTGCGCTCGTCACCCAGAGATTTAAGATCTTATATCTCTAAGCCCTGTAATTTCTCTGGAAACATTGCCCTTCAAACCGGAACACAGTAATGTTTGCACATTACTTCTTGGCGGTAGAATAACTGGCAAAGGTGTGGTACTTCCACAGGTATTTAATTATTATGGCATTTAATTTCCTGATATACTTAGTTTACGAGAGTAAAATTATAAACGAGAAGAATCGATCCGGAAATAGTCCATTTCCATATCGAATAATTTCGCAATGTCACTATTTAGTACTTGTCATAACGTTGCAACACTGAAATTGTCAAATCTGGAATCGAATTAAAATTTCGAGTATAGCTCTTACTTACTCTGAGCGTGTCGCTAGGCCACATGTCGAAAATTGGTCGTTCCAACTCAGCAACCTTCTTTGACTCATGCATAACAACTTGTAAGCAGTAATGTGCAAACATTACTTGGTTCCGGTTTGAAGGGCAAAGTTTCCAGAGAACAGCTTACAGCTTAGAGATATAACGTCTTAGATCTCTGGGTGACGAGCGCAGTGCAGTGCTAGGTAATGATTTTGACACATGTTCCAAAAGCTGAGTGTCACTGTGCTATGTGGTAGGCATGTTGCTTACCATTAGGCACACGTCCTGTTCGTCTGGTCACTCTTTCAATTGTTGATCAATTGTATATTTTATGACGCTACCATCGTAGTTTGTCACGCTCCATCGTAGACCGCATCGTCGCTTAACATCAGGCGAGATGGCGGTCAAGTGTAAACCTATAAAAGAGTAAAAAAAAAAAATGACTTTATAAAGGACATACAGACAAACGTTCATTTTTATAAATATAGATAGAATACTGCAAAAAATCCTACCACTGCGAGAAATAGGAGTACAAAAGTCACATTTATTTTAGCCTGTACTCTGATTTTGTTTTTTGAGATCTCTGGGCGACGAGCGCAGTGCAGCGTTGGTAGTGATTTTGGACTCTTCATGTTCCAATAGCTGCGTGTGATTGTGATGTTATGTGGCAGGCATGTTGCTTACCACCAGAGCATGTCTTGCTCGTTGAACTCTGTAATATATGAAAAAAGGTTCTCTTTAAAAAAATATTTATGGCTTACGAGAAAATACAATGCTAAAATTAGAATGCATAATATATCATATAGGTCTATCATATTTGATACTTCGAGAGCTACGCCAAGTTTTGGTTAGGTATTTGAGGGAAGCTGCAAAACTTGTCATATGAATAAATAAATAAATATTGGTAGACAATTCACATACAATAAAGCTCCTAATATACCCTAACAAGGAGGTGCAGACCTGACTGGTTAGTACAGGGGCAAAACAGGTCCCTTAAATTAGATAACCTGGCGGGAGTTGGAACAAATAGCCATATTACGTTTGACCAGACCCATCCAACGTAGATATATTTTTTTACAACCTAAATACACATAAAAAATTAAAGTTATTCTTTGGAATCATAATTTTAAATATTAAATGATCTTTACATTTACTCAAAGTCAATTCTTAATTACTACTATATTATTACTATAACCGCTTACGAATATTATTTGGATGTTTGTTTCTCAATCACGTTGAAACGTCTGAAGGAATCGAGCTGAGGTTTGAAACACAGTTAGATAATAGTCTGTAATAGAAGCTGGAACAAAGACTAGTTTTTTTCAAACTTACTGGAACTGCGCGCGTAAAACCGCGAAACGTTACTAGTAAATTTATAAAAACGAAACAAACTAAAATATAAAGTAGGTCGTTAGCAACAAAACCCACTAATTACGGTATGGGGCAGTCATCAGATAACCATATTGCGCGTATTAGCCAACGGCGGTGCAATATGTCGCTCCCCCGAACAAACGTCAGCTGACGCGTACCGGCCCGGCCGACTACGAGGGAGCACAGCCTAAAATATAGCACTATAATAACTAATTACAAAAAGTAGCGTCTGCATGTAAATGGTAAGCTTTTTGTTCGCACCTTTGGGATGGATCGGCTAAGTATCAGCTGGAGACTCTGGAATCGATTGAAAGACGTGCCATAAGACTCATAGGCAATGAGACTCTTGTGCGTAAAAGACTTCAAAGTCTTGATCATCGCCGCAAAATTGCTAGCTTATCGGTTTCTATCGGATACACTTCGGAGAGTGTGCGACTGATCTGCATGATCTAATACCACCTTGCCCTTTTTTCTATCGTACCTATTTCTCGTAACTCGAAGAGGCGGCACCGTTTTATGGTGGATAATCCAAAGACACGGACGAAGAGGTTTGACTCCACTTTTTGATAAGAACGTCTAGGTTGTGGAATGCGTTGCCGAGTGGGTTTTCCCCGATGGTTACAATCTTGGTGTCTTCAAATCGAGAGTGAATCGATTTTTTCTAAGTAAGCACGCTCCATCGTAGACCGCATCATCGCTTAACATCAGGCGCTCTTCACCCAGATAAATAAGATGTTTTATCTATATACCCTGTAATTTCACTTGAAACATTGCCCGTCAAACCGGAACACATTTATACATTACTGCTTGGCGGTAGAACTACTGGCAAACAAAGGTACTGGTACTTCCCCAGGCTAACTCTGCAAAGAGTCTTACCTATATTTAAAGCCTAGTGTAATCAATATTCTTTATGCTTAATAAACAAGAACCTGGGTGACCGAGCTTTGCTCGGTTAATTTAGATACATAATAATTTTCACAAAAAAAATTGGTTGCCTGTAAAGTCGGTATACGGGCGAAAGTTTTACGTGACAACGACTTTGAGTGGTAAAATAATTTTACGGAAGGGACGCGTGCCTTTCACTTTTTATGTCTGTCTCTCTCGCTCTTAGGCGGGCTAACCATGCCCGAGTGGAAGGGACGCGTGCCTCTCACTCGCTCTCGTTGTGAGCGCATAACGTGAGCGGAGCGTAACGCAGTTTCTTGAAGTGTCACCCGGCCAACCAAAAAAATTACATGAAAAAAGAAAGGCGGCCGGTTGGATTCGAACTCGGACCTACCATATTATGACCGCCCATCTTACCGACTGAGCTAACATATTATCGCGCGACGTCGCGAAATTTACGGTAACATTATAATCTTTATGTAACAGATTATCATTGTCTAAAAACGCGCACAAAACGGCGTTTTTTTAAATAAAACCTGGCTAGATCGATTTATCGTCCTACCGTAACATTATAATTTTTATGTAACAGATTTTCATTGTCTAAAAACGCGCATAAAACGGCTTTTTTTTAAATAAAACCTGGCTAGATCGATTTATCGTCCCCGAAACCCCCTGTGTACATACTTTCATGACAATCGTTCGAGCCGTTTCCGAGATTCAGATTCTATATATATATACTTACAAGAATTGCTCGTTTAAAGGTATAAGATAAGATAGTACATATTGTGTGTGCATGTTACAGCTTTGTTTGTATGTCAGTTTAGATTCGTTTGTAATGAAAGTGGCAATGGCGTGCCTCCTCGAAGCTTGGTCGGGGGTCGGGGGCAGTGCGAGCAGCCGTCACAACGACACGTGGAAACGACTACTTACCTGCGAAGCTAACAGTCCTGCAAGTCTACTACGAAGTCTGATAAACGATACATCGGCCGAAGTTATGGACGTTTTATACCACGAAACACAATCGATCGGTTGATCTGATCGGGCGTTTCGTTCATCTCCACCGACACTGATTTGACAGTTTTTGTTTCATCAACCGACTGATTGTGTTTCATGGTATAAAACGTCCGCAACTTCGGCCGATATATCGATTATCGGACTTCGTAGTAGACCTGCAGCTACCTTTAGTTATACCTACTATGTATGTAGTATGTATTTAAAACTGATATACAAAGATGATACTTTATCTACGCTGTTATAATATTTATAATTATACTAGTGGCGCTGTCCGACTTCGCTCATGTAATCTTATCTAAATAAATAAATGTAAATTACGCGTCACGTTGTTTGTTCGTGATGGACTCCTAAACGACTTTACCGATTTTAATCAAATTGGCACACCGTGAGTAATTTGATCCAACTTGAAAGATAGTTTTTATTTATATTATTGGTCTTAATATTATGACAATATCCGAGAAAAACCGGAACATGCCGCTAGTTGTTATGTAAAGACCATTATTCGAATTAAAAACTATCCTATCTATATATTAAGTTACTCATAACATAAAATAAATACAAAACATAAGTTATGTAATGTTGTTACCTGTTATAATATTTTCAGTTCTCTACGTTTTGCTTTAGTTCTAAAGACTGTGTTGCAAAAGGTAGTGTCTTCAATTAGGTACTAGAATACATACAAATTTGCAATTAACGTTATATATACCTATATAGATAGACCCATACATTTTTAATAATGTAATAGGATTTTTTTTCATAGTGGAAAGACTCCTAGCAGAGTCACTGTAGAGCTTCATGTCACTGTGCTGTTATGTAGCAGGCATGTTGCTTACCATCAGGCACATGTCCTGCTCGTCCCGACACTTCTTAAATAAAAAAAATACCAACTTTGAATCGGTTAATGTGGCTCAAAGTTTACTGGAAACAAATATCATGGATTTTAATCTATGAGTATGTATTAAGATTTGCTCGCGTCCATGCCAGATTTAGATATTCAGCTTTGACTAGCGAGTGTCACGTCAACTTGTATGCTCTAAGCACAGATTTCTAAAACAAAAGGCAGATGGAACGTGCAGAACACAGATCCTTAGGTCCAGAAAGCAAATATCAAACGCCAAAGCAAATACAAACTCCAATCAGTATGAATCAGACTTCCGTCTCGTACGGGAGTCCCGTGTGATTTTAAGTTTTGTTTAAGATTATGCCGTATTGTGCCTTCAAACATTGCAAACATTGTTCCCAAAAATAAGAAAAGGAAAGAGGAATATCATTTCATAGGAAAGTTTGAATATTTTACTGCTATTTATATAATTTAGGCAATTTAATTTCGTTTAATGAATAGAAACACAACACCTCAACGAAAATTGATTAGTGTTGCTATACTAAATTGAAATTATTTTCCCTAAAGTCAAGGTAAAATATAGATTATGATTTTTTTGAAGATCCTTGTAGACCAAATTATTTATGTAGATTTTATTATTCTATTTTAAACCCTATTTTTATAATCAATAATAAAGTGTTGATGAAAACCATAGTTATGAAGCAAGTTTTTATACTTGTAAGTAGGTATAGTGGAGCTTAAAAATTAGGCGAGTTCTTTTGAGAGATCTAATCGTTTTAATTAACCTCAAGTTATCTGGTCGAGTCAGTAGTGACATTGTCGAAGTTTTATACGGTGCTAATTTGTGCGTACATACTTACCCAAAAAAGATGTTGGGATCAGGCCAATCGCTGTTGGCACCACACATACTGGCCTTGCTAGGTTAACTTTTCGTTTGCGACACATGTCCAGACAAAGATTGGATACTAAACAAATTGAATGATCTGGCCCCCCAACATCAAATCAGTTGACAAAAATTCTCTGCACTTCCTGTGTTCACCGATATTAAATGAGTAGTTGCCATCTTTTGTCAAGCATAATATTCAAAGTTTTGCAAAAAGCTCCGATAGAATACTCAAAATAAACACATACATGACTTTTACTATTATTCGGCGTTGTCTTTTTATTCCGGATTATCTGTACGAATATTCGAATTTTTAGTTGCATGCAAAATCAAAATTCTTAACTTCATAGGATGGAAATTACTATTTCTATCATAACAAGAAATCCTTGCATAATATATAATCGGTGTAATAGTAAATTATTTTAACATTATAATATATTTTATGTGTTTATTATACGCGAAGATTTCCGAAGCTACGACAACAATAGTGGGATTTTTTTTCTTAAGACTGGGAACATTACACGCACAGCAACGTGAGTAATTTGACAACGTCGGTGAGAGCTGTCACGCATACATAACTAATTACTGGCCTCACAGTGTCGTTCACGAAGGTTTCATCTGTTTAGAAATCTGTGGCTCTAAGTATCCTCTCCACTTCCTCGTTTTGTTCTATGTTTTGGCTAGCACGTAGTACGAACCTATGACGTTGGCCGGCGTTAGTGCGTGCGTACAAGAAGCTCGATGCGTGTTGCGTGCCGGCCGCGCGTGTGCGGCCCACTTGCGCCGCAGTGTCAATGGATGGCGTGATCGGAGCTGATTTTTAATCATGGAATGGGATGTTCGCGTGATGCTTGGGTTAGGTCCATGGTGCGGGAGTAACGCATCTGTTCTGTGACGCGCTGTTGCATACGTTCCATTGGCACTCCTGTGCGTAAAAGACTTCAAAGCCTTGAACGTCGCCGCAAAATTGCTAGCTCATCGGTTTTTTATCGGATACACTTCGAAGAGTGTGCTACTGATCTGCTTGATCTAATACCACATTGCTATTTCTTGTATCAGAGCTCTCGTATCTCAAAAAAGCGACATCGTTTCATGGTTGATGTTCCAAAAACACGAACGAAAAGATTTGATTTCACGTTTATGATAAGAACTTCTAGGTTGTTTAATGCGTTGCCTGAGTGGGTTTTCCCCGATAGTTACAATCGCATTGTCGGTTTACATCAGGCGGGATGGTGGTCAAGTGCGAACCTATTATAGTTTTAAAAAGACACTGGGGCAGTTCCGTTCTCGTGGAAACTCGGTAGGTAAACCTACTGGTGGAATCTGGGGGACTACCACACCTTTGTCAGTTATTGAGTAGTAACTCTGTGTGTACAATACGTATTTTTTGTTTTATCAAATAAAAAAAAAAACCAACAAAGATATAAGACCATCAAACTTCCAGAGTGGACCCGTTGTCGTGACCCGGGTCGTGAGTCGTGACGTCACTCGTGGGTAAAAATCGTACCCGTAAAATTAAATTATCTATATTTGGTATCGTAAATTTCTAAACTTAATATCTTCGTCATTTTTAGTTTGTGAAACAAAAGAAAAAATACGTACCTATACAATATTTTTAGCAAACTAACTGCTGAACTAATTTTATTGTAGCCTATTCTGCGACTGCGAAGCTACTACACTACGTAATCCAAGAGACGCCAAATGAAAACAAAAGCTTGTGCCCTCTCGGTTAAAACCACGATTAATCAAACATTAACCTCGCTCAAATAAACCTTAAAATACTCCCAAAGCTACGTCTAAGAGCATCTAATGGTACCTTAGTCCCCACAAATTTACATACATCATTGATGGGTTGCGAAACTTTATAAGCCAAAATTTCATACTTTTATAAAAGTTTGGATTCGTGTAATGGGGGGAATTAAAAATTTCTTGCTTTCTAATTTCGATATGCTTTTTAGGGACGCGTCACGTGCTATGTTTTAAAGGTGTGTTTTTAACGATGTTTCTTTGTTTTGATTCAATATTGTAATTTATAGTTAGTTGTATACCTGTTTAGTGTTTATATTTGACATTTCATAACAAGTTATCACATTTCTCAAATTATGTAAAAAAAATCTGCAAGCCATCTAAATTGTCTTTTTAGAAATGCGCTTACCTTTACGTGGTCTCCATTCTGTCCAAAACTTATGACATACCATTATGACTCATCCCTATGACGAATATGGCACGGCAATGACTAAATAACCTCATACAAAATAATGCCCTAAAAAACTAATTAGACCAGAGAATTTAATTAGATTATTCAAAAATATGCGATACAAATTATTATAAAAAATGACGAATATAGGATAGGATAGCTTAATGTAAGTGACGTTACTTCATGGTACGATTTTTACGAACTACTGACGTCACAACCTCCCACTCATTTGATGATCATCTTAGTCTCTTTTGTTTGACTTATATATTTGGGTCGATATTTAATAATCTCATAAAACAAAAATATGTGTCTTGTAGGTATATGTACTTCTAAAATCTACCAGGCGAAGTAATTATGTAGTATGGCAAATTTTTGTCTTTATCCCAATTCTATGTAATCACATTATTACATTTAGTCCTTTTGCGTACCAATAAACAGCAATAAAGATATTCGTATTTGCATTTGAATTATTCATAATCCTAGATAATCTTCAAGGACTAAGTCAGTTCGTCGAAGTGACCTTTAGTCAGTCAATCAATCTTTAAGTGCATGCACCTCTACCCTTTACGCTACTTTCATAAAGTTCGCCTCACGGTTACGACTGCGAGTAAATTAGTAATATCGAATTAGTTCCATCACCTTTCCACTTTTAGGCTTGGGCTGTAAATCGATTAGCGATTGACATCGAATCGGCGAATCGATTATAGAAAGTTTGGTACGGACTCTGTGGCCTTAGATTACGCGCACGAACAAAACGCTGAGCAAACAAGTGACATTAAAAGTTGACGTAATAATAATTTGGGTGGTTAAATCTCTATTTTCTTTATCTGAGCATATTCCGGAATTCTATAAAATGGAACGAGATGACATTCAAATACAAATTCAGTAGCCTGTTTGTTTGTTAGTCATCCGTATGACCATGCGATGTAACCAGGGTACACCCGTCGTGAAAGCTCCCGAGACACATTTCTTCCGTTTAAATAATTATTTTAACCTACATTTTTGACTCGTCGCTATCTCGCCCTAAACTAAGCGAATACTTTACAATGAAAGTCGATGTAACAAATCATACATTTAAAAAATCAAATATACTAAATACATGGACGTATGAATACGTCCATGACTAAATATATTACTTATAATACACAGGAACACCCAGGACTGGAACAAAGATCTGTATTCATAGCACATATATTTGTTCTGAGTGGGAATCAAACCCACGACCAGTGAGTAGAGTCTCAACGGACTTAGCTACAAGACCAGCCAGTGAAAAAAAATCAGCAGACTCGCTATAAATATTTCCATAAGAAATATAACTTTTAATACAGAAGTTTGAATTCGCAAAATCTGTTTCGTCTAGCAAAACCGGTTAACACGATTTGACGTCCAGACGGTAGCTCGCTTAATCACTTGGAAAACTCTTTGGTTTCGAAACTCTATACCTTGTACACCTCTGCTATACTTACAACTACTTAACCTGAACCTTAAAGTCTCATTGATAAAACATAAAATTGGTTGCTCGTTATTTAGATTCGCGGGTGTAGGATTATATGTTCTGTTTTAAAAAGGATAGAGTAGTTAATCGTGTGTTTTAATTTTGACATTTAATAATTGTCAATACGCTACTGTTTAGGTGTCAAATTTCTTGTACCTTCTGGGTTTCGATGATCAGATTCGATTCTTGGACGATTAAACTTGTTACGTTCGGGATTATGATTTTTGTCGAAGTTAGTACAAATTTTTAGGTATTTTTTTTACTTTTTAAGTTAGTCAACTAGGCCTATGGTGTGGCCGGTAAAACGTCCCTTACAATTTTTTAATAATGATTACATTAATCAGTACTGTGATAAAATCAAATGAAATAAATATGTTCATTAATTTCGTTTAAATCTGAACAAACAGCTCTATTATTTACAACACCAACCTCAAGCTATAGTAGATATAACTTAGTTTAATATTTATAACGATAATAATAAATACTATTAATGAAACTTATTTCTCAAGCAAGCATCACTATAAAGTTAATATGAACAGATAAATATAGGTACTAATATTATTAGCAAAGCGTTATATCTCTCCTATTTACATATATGGATGGTTTATATTACATATATATGTAATATAAACCATATAAATTATTGAAAATCTCGTTTATGTAACTTTTATGTGTCTAATTGTTCTTAAAACCAAAAATATTATCAATGTTAGTAATTAATCAATAAAGAATTAAGATTAATAAATAATTAAATTATATATGTTAGTATTTACTAAACAGAAATGTAAGCTTCTATGTACTCCTAATTGAACTCCCGTCATCCATTACTCTCATCTTCACCATCCTACGGTTGCCTGGCAGAAATCGCTCTAAGCGATAAGGTCGCCCATTGTTACTTTGTTTTAAGGTGTTTCTGTATTTTTTTTATTCTTTAAGTGAAATAAAGAGCTTATCTATCTATCTATCTAATCCGAATAAAATATCAGTATAAAATGTTCATCAACAGTTAAATAAATTCATATTATTAGGACTGCAATGTGCTCTATTATTCACAATACTAACTTAAAATTATTAAACAATTTACTTAACTTAATAATATTTATTATTATTATAAATAAAAATATACGCTGAATGAACATCACCATAAAATTTATATCAACATATAAATAAAATAAACTAATATTATAAGGAACGCGATACGAGCGCCGTTAATTACAACACCAAGTTTAAATTATAGAAAACACCATTTATTTATTGGTTTATTTCCAAAAGATAATAATTCAAAATGCAATAAAGTTACCGGCATTATATTGAATAGTCTCCCGTTGCGCAGGCGCATACCCTCTGAGTATAATTGAGACATATATCAAGCCTGGATGGGTTGGCTAGTTTTATTTTTACGTGCAAAATTTTGAGGCTGACGATTTTTCTCGAATTGTCGCTGCTCGATACGTTACGGGCGGGTTGGATGGTTCGGGACTCAAAATTATCACAAATTGGTTGTGAAAATTAATATCAAAACAAAATGTGTTCCTACGTTTGTTAGCAACATGAAAAACCATTTTTTAAACTATTTTATAGTCATCATCATAATCATCATCTGCAGCCTGCATACGTCCACTGCTGGACATAGGCCTCCCCCAATGATTTCCACAATGACCGATCTTGTGCCGCCTCCATCCACCGACTTCCCGCGACCGAGACAATATCATCGGTCCATCGTCCAATCACCGTCCTACACTGCGTCTGCCAGTTCGTGGTCGCCATTCGAGAACCTTTACTCCCCAGCGGTTATCGGTTCTGCGAGCTATATGGCCTGCCCATTGCCACTTCAACTTGCTAATTTTAAGAGCTATGTTGGTGACCTTTGTTCTTCTGCGGATTTCCTCGTTTCGGATTTTGTCACGCAGTGAAATTCCGAGCATAGCTCTCTCCATTGCCCGTTGCGCAACTTTGAGCTTGCATATCATGCCAATAGTTAGCGACCACGTCTCAGTACCATATGTCATCACTGGCAACACACACTGATTATAGACTTTCGCCTTGAGGGTTTGAGGTATTTCTGATGAGAAGATGTGACGCAATTTTCCAAACGCTGCCCATCCGATTATTTTACAGTAGTAGTAAATAATTGGTACGCTTAAAAATGTCGCTACATTTTTATTCGATTCTCTAGTTCATATTAACATCTATAGTTCCACTTTTAGTCAACGCGTCATATAAGTTTGTGGCTTTGTGACTGTTAAAGCCACGATGACGGTTTTTGAGTTCAAGCGATATTTGTCTCGTCCAAGAAACAAATCAATGTTGAATGTATTTTGGCATTTTTATATAAATTAAATCGACCAACCTCTAAATTACAGTTACAAAGAAAAGCTACTATAAACAAACAAACTCATTACTTTCAAACAGCAGTCTGTTAATTTAATTGGGTAGGTATTGTACTTCGCTATCTTCTGACGCTTCTTATCTTAGGGCTTAGGACAGAGAAATTCGTAGAGTCGCTTGGAAGTTATTTTATCAAGTAGACGGTAGACCTGAATCTAAAGAATTAAGATACAATACATTAAACAAAACAGATTACAATAGAAAATAAGACTTTGGCTAGCTCCAAGACAGTTTTTAAGAAAATGTCGACTTTCAACGGTCCTAGAATATTAAAATGTTCTGCTGAAAAGTAAATAAATAATAAATGTTTTAAAATATGTTTCTTTGAAAGTTTATAAAAATATTTCTATTGACAGCATAACTGTAAAAAATATTGTTTATAGTTTTGGATATTTGTGGATCCATCACACCGTGAAAACTAAAAGAATTATACTGGAATTTAACTTAAGCAGATTACAAGTCTGAAATAATAAGCATTTAACTTCATCTGAAAGGGGAAAAAATTATTAAGAAAATCTTTTGTTAGTTCTTTAATAATCTCTGCAAATTATACGTAGACGAAACGTGAGCTAATCAGTACTATTATAAATACCACAATTTCATGTGGTAATTGCCACAGTCATGTTGCCTTGTTTTTACCGTTCCAGTAGCAAATTTTTAATAGTAATTTCAGTTTTATTTAGGGTTGTAAAAAGATCTTAGAAAAGACCCCGAGTGTTAAACACAGATGAAATGACATTTTCAAAAAGAAAATCTATCTAGATCCATTTATCGCTCCGAAATTACTACGCACGAAATTTCATGAAAATCGTTAGAACTGTTTTCGAGATTCAGTTTCTATATCTACAAAAATGTTCAAAGGTATTAGATATAAGTAGTATCTCTACGGATTTCTTGTGCCAGGGTCCGTTTGCGCCGCGTAGCGGTTTGACGTACGATGAGGCAGCCCCCGATAAGCCCGATAGTTTGCAGGACGACGCTAAATAGAATTATTGGTTGGAGAAAGTAAAAGGATGGAACCCCTTTGTTACTGGCGCACTGTCTTTACACCAGAACTTATTACATTAGCCGGTAACTTACGCCCTGTGGCTTTATCACGCAGAAACCATCCTACCAATATAATAAATGGGAAAGTTTAGATGTTTTTGGCTCAATCACGTAGAACAAAACGGATTAGTTCGAAATTGCTAGGTAATGATTTGGACTCTTCATGTTCCAATAGCTGCGTGCCACTATGCTGTTATGTGGCAGGCATGTTGCTTACCATCAGACACATGATTTGCTCGTCTATGAATCTAAATGAATGCTTGAATTTTTTTATAATTTTTAGTATTATTTTATTGGTACGGCGAATATATTTATATGCAAGCTCGTATTATTCCGCCTGAATACAGCCCAACAAACATACATATCACAAAACTCTAGCTGTCTAACAGTGACGTCAACTAGCTTTTTTTATTCAACCGATGCCTCGATACATTACTTACCACGGATTATACTTTCACCATACTTTGTTGCACGAGTTATAAAATACGAGTATGCTTACTTAAATTAATTATTAAAGGTTACTGCAGTTATACTACAATCTATAATGAGTCTATGGCACTGCATTAGATTAATTTAAACCTTAATTTAATGAAAATAAGAACCGGTTAAAGTTTTAAATATACCATGACAAAACTCCAATATTGCAGAACCAAAGCGATTACACTGGCTTTCATACAAAAAGCTTGTTAGCTATATAAACACTAGAACTATGTATTTGCAAACTATAATAAATCGTCATCTCATCTCATCTCGTCTTGGCTCGTCTTCCCTTTTTTTGTCTCATCACTAATGAAAATAAGGACTCATTAAAATTTTAAATATACCATGATAGAAAACCTAATATTTAAGAACCAAAGCGATTACATTAGCTTTCATATAAAACGTTTAGTGGCTACGTATTTATATATAAACACTAGAACTAAATAAACTATAATAAATCGTAATCTCATCTCATCTCGTTTTGGCTCGTCATCCCTTTTTCGTCTCATCACACATTGCTTCTTAGTTCTATATGATCATCTCATATCTTTTTAGTATCGCTTTTCAAAATTTCACAATGCGCAATATTAAATAAATTGTCATCTCTTCTCGCCTCCCATTGTGTATTGTCTCGTCTTGCCTTGATTCATTTCGTCTTAAGTTGCTTTGCAGTTTTATAAATTTGACGTATCTCATTCATTTCGAATGATTTCGTTTTGTTTGAAAATATATCAATTTGTTTTTTTATTGGTTTCCAAACCGACATTGTTATAAATGTTTAATTTAAATGATAATTTATCGCATTCAGATAATTTTATCGGAACTTTTTTACAAAGCATTTTATATAAAATGTGTTTATCAGTACTATCTAGACAATAAAAGGTCAACTTCTTCATAATTACGGCAGTTCTCAAAGAACCCGCTTTATCAATACAATCTGCACACGATTACTTTAATTAAAAAATAATTTGCGAACGCGTCACCAATTTAGAAATAACTAATGACCAGTAAACTATAACAGTATTTACACCATATTAGATAATAGCTATGCACTAATCGATGTTACATGAGTTTAGTATTATAGTTTTTCTTTGAACTATCAAATAGAATATTTTTGAAGTGAAAGCTTTTTAAACTCTCTGGAAATCTTTATTATATTTTAGTTTTGTTCAATACTAATATTTTATAATCAGTTTCACTTATTTATGTCGTTGATGTGAACTCATAAGATTTGTCCCATTTTTCAAAATTATGTTCTATTTTAGGTATACGTCTTACATATTTTACACTCGTATATATTATGTTAACGGAAGAGCCTGAATTCTTACGACACAGGTCACCCTAGTGTGGGAATTCAGCGTTTAACGACTTAGTTTATTGTTTATGTTTATCTGTCTACCCTCTTTTTTAATATGAGTCGGTGACTCTATTAGTTTAGTTTTTTTATGTACAAATAAACTTTATTTTATAAAAAAGCGAAAAAAAGTGACCAACTCGCAAGTCTTTCCGGCCTTAGCATCGTTGAAGCAAATTCATAAGATTAGTCGCATACCAAAAAATGCAGCTAAAAATTACCACATCAAAAAAAAAGATCACATAATTTAGTACTTCCATGAATATTATCGTAAACTTATTGCAAACAAACAAAATACTTCATAAGAAATGATTATAAAATGAAAACTAGTGGGTCAAACCATGCTAAATTGTCATAGGACCAAATTACGACTATTCTGCATCAAACAAAAGAAAAATTTCGTATATCGGACTGTAAATCTCATAGTAGGTAATCGGTGTTTTTTTAATGTATATACAGTGTAAACTCCATACAATAACACTCAAGGGACTGTACATATTTTGACGCAATAGAGAATTGTTGTCAAATGGAAAGAAGAAAAATCTGCATCAGAAAAACAAAAATCGACAAAAACCATTCTTATTTGAACTCTTATTTGACGCTTTAGAGAGTTTGTTGTTAAATTGAGTGATGTTACATGGAGGTTACACTGTACTTTAAAAAAATAGAAACCGAATTGAAAACCTCGTCCTGTTTTAACTCGGTCAAAATAGGTTAAAAACCTCTATAGGTTTGCATACAAATCCAGCACAAAAAATAGTCAAATTGTAGAGTTATGTTACCAACCTTATCCCGCCAAAGGAAAGAAACTTTCTCTTCGCACAAAAACCAGTCGCCACCGATCTAATTCGACGAAAACGGCACGTGCAGACCAATTACCCGGGACATTCACCCCCCGGGGGTAGCTACCCTTACCCTCTGTAAGAAAGGGGGCGTGGCTGTAGGGTGGTGTCTTGCATCTCTCTCTAGGGGGATGCTTTCTTTTGGGATTTGGTCGATTTTCATTCGATTGGTCTTGAAGGTTATGTTCGGTTGGTAAGTAACTTCTTGAGTAAGTATAGTGATTGTATATGTTTGCTTTATTTAGTAGTATATTACTGTGAAATTGTTAATATCGTCTGTATATAACAAATAGCGTGAGATTGTATAGATATTGTAGGTTAGGTAATAGGCATATTACACATGGCTAAATTTAGTGACTGAATTCAGAAGCCAGTAAGAACCAAGTACCTAGCCCTCGCTTCTGAATTTCTTATACTAGCTTCATCATCATCATCAGCCTATTTAATAATCGTCCACTGCTGGACGTAGGCCTCTCCTAATGAACGCCATAAGGTGTGGTCATCTGCATTGCGCATCCACTTTCGACCACCAACATTTCGCAGATCGTCGCTCCACCTGGCTGCAGGGTGTCCCACTCTACGCTTGCCGGTTCGCGGTCTCCACTCCAGTACCTTCCTACCCCAGCGATGGTCGTCTCTCCTACAGATATGGCCAGCCCATTGCCACTTTAGCTTGCTAATTCTGTGGGCTATGTCGGTCACTTTAGTTCTTTGTCGGATTATTTCATTTCTGATTTTATCCTTCAAAGAGACACCGATATATATAGCATAGCCCGCTCCATAGCCCTTATACTATATACTAGCTTACTTAATGCAATTACACTTTACTAAATCCAGTAGAGACTAAATTCAGTCGACTAAATCTAGCCTAGTATAAGGTTAGTTTATAATTTAATATCGTTAGATCACAGATTGAGGCTACTTAACATTTTAAAAAAATATTACAAATAGATATTTACTGTGTATAAATATAAATACTGAAGTGAACTATAATGTTTTTTACGAAAGATTGCAAGCATTGATTTATTTAAATAACAAAGACTATAAAAGTAAGTGGTATAATAAAGCAACGTTATCATTATATTGACGTTGTACGCAACTGTAGTTAGATTATTAAGTTCAATATTATTACATCCCTGTGCCTTCTTGGTAAGCCTAGTTCGATAGACGGATCTAACAAAGTAACCGGCATAGGCAATGTATACTCTTTGTATGCTCGTATTTTGTTTTTTTTTCAATTTTATCTAAAAATGTATCAATAAAGAACTTTGACTTTGACTTAGGCCCCTCAAAAATATTTTACTGTGAAATACCTACTGATAAAGTGCTAATAAGAGAATTGCAGAGTTAGGACTATTTGTATATTTCCCCTGGCAAAGTGACATATCTTTGCCAGTATGCTACAGACAAACATAACAGTAATATACAAGCAATACTGAATCTGACTATAAAAAACAATGTTTCCAGAGAAGTCTCAGGGCCTTTGTCCTGACTTATTCCCCACCGCACTACCAAGCTTCACTACTGGTAGCATCGTGGGGATTGCTGTTCTGTTTTGCACTACTAGCCAGTAGTGTCGTGGGGAATTTGGGTCTTACATCTTCGTTCCCATCGACACTACTATGTACAAAAACGTTCTGCCAGTAGTGGCGTAGGGAATATTTCTGAACTGCTATCGTACCTTAGGGAATATTTCTGCACTATCATCGTACCTTAGGGAATATTTCTGCACTACCATCGTACCTTAGGGAATATTTCAGCACTACCATCGTACCTTAGGGAATATTTCTGCACTACCATCGTACCTTAGGGAATATTTCTGCACTACCATCGTACCTTAGGGAATATTTCTGCACTACCATCGTAGGGAATATTTCTGCACCACCATCGTACCTTTCTGCACTACCATCGAATATTTCTGCACTACATCGTACCTTAGGGAATATTTCTGCACTACCATCGTACCTTAGGGAATATTTCTGCACTACCATCGTACCTTAGGGAATATTTCTGCACTACCATCGTACCTTAGGGAATATTTCTGCACTACCATCGTACCTTAGGGAATATTTCACTACCATCGTACCTTAGGGAATATTTCTGCACTACCATCGTACCTTAGGGAATATTTCTGCACTACCATCGTACCTTAGGGAATATTTCTGCACTACCATCGTACCTTAGGGAATATTTCTGCACTACCATCGTACCTTAGGGAATATTTCTGCACTACCATCGTACCTTAGGGAATATTTCTTCGTACCTTAGGGAATATTTCTGCACTACCATCGTTACCTTAGGGAATATTTCTGCACTACCATCGTACCTTAGGGAATATTTCTGCATTACCACCGTACCGTAGATAATAAATTTTCTGCACTTCTTTTTTTTATATCACTGCTAGTAGTGCAGCTTGGTAGTGCCGTGGGGAACAAGGGCCTGACACGATGAGAGAGATAAAAAATCATTTCCGGGTGACAGTGGGAGTCAGTGATATGTTCTTTTCATGTTCAAATATTGTGTGTGTCCATTATGGGCAGGTGTGTTGCTTACCATTATGCACATGCTATGTATATAACGTCACTATTTATATGAGTATGATGTATATGTGAATGAGTAAATAGTATATAATATATGTTTGAATACATTTTATGGAAATGTTTAAACGTTCATTAATATTAGTTTTATGCTATGACAATGATCCGATCTCCAAACACAAAACATCTCAAAAATTACATTCGTTCTTGGGAATAGAATCACTAAAAAACCTTTTTCCGTACAAAAAAAATATCATCTACAAACCTTTCAAATACCTACCTCAATGATACCTTCACTCTACACAAGCAAATAAATCATACCCGACACATTGTATACGAAATAATTACAAACTTGTATCACCAAAATTGCTTAACCACATAAATCATAGCCAGAATATAATTTAATATTCTAACCAAACAATTGCAATTAAAAAACAATCAATCAATTCCATTCCATGACAACAAAACATAAAGATCGGCTATTCATTAGGTAAACAGCATAACCAATAATTATACATTTCTACTCTCTCTTGCGCTGCGGAGCGAAAAATCAACAGAGTTGTAACTCTGATGATTTTTCGCCTTTGATTACTGATACACTAACACTCCGTGACTAACACTCAGCACAAAATAAACATTTAATTTTGATTTTGTTTTTTTTTTTAATTTTACGACTTTTCTATATAAATGAACTTTAATTTTAATGTGGGTTATATCAAAATAAAGACCGGTTCAAGTAGACGCTATTAAATACAAATTTATCGGTGTACCTACCCAATTAAAAACACGAAAAATTTTTTTCCCGCCAAAAACCCAAAACGCAAATATAAGTTTGTTTGTTGTCGTCATCAACCAAGTTTTTGGGTACTATATTACACGCCGGTGTATCAAGCGGTTAAGGAACATTATTGCAAAAAAAAAAATTAAAATAAAAACGTCAATATTCATGATTATGATTCACAAATTCACATGAAGTAAATTTGGATTATTGTTCTTTAACTTTTACGATTTAAACACAATGTTTATACAGTACGGGACTTAATCACAAATAATTCATTGTTTAAATACCTCGATGTTTCGGCAGCGTTACAACCGCCGCGGTTACGTGGAAACGTCGAGGTATTTAAACAAATATTTTAAGTTATAGAAATGAAAAATGAAATGAAAATTTATTATTATAACATAATTACAAGCACATTTTTGATACAATTTAGGGTATAAATAAGCATATAATATGTCTTGTAGCACATTGCAAGTCACGCAACACCTACACTAAGAAAAATCTTGTGTCGTAGATGCTGCTAACCCTTATCCGTTTACCCACGAATCCAATTGAAATAATTAATTAATTTATATTAAATTATGTGTTAATACGGTAATCAATATAATTAGTCCATTTATATTACATTGCATTTGTATTTTAATTCGATATTCAATATAATTAAACAAAATTTAGAATAGTGCATTACTCAAATGGTACGAATTTAGTTATTGTTGTATTGACACTATATAATATTAATTTTTAGTCTTATTAAATATCAAATGTTATAGAGGTTTTAAGTTATCAAGGGTTTGGGTTTTGAGGTCTGATGGAAAGGGACATATAATTTTTTGAAGTTATAGAGGTTTTTAAGTTACCGAGGTTTGAGTTATCGAGGTTCTAATTATCTGTATTAATTGGACTGGATTAGCTAAAAAGGATTTGCCGTATGCAGTCCAACTCCGTTCACAAATATAACACATGTGCCAGCCAGCGCTTTCCTCGACCACACAAACAAAGCATTATTAATCAATTCTTCGTAGTTACATCTTTATTAGTTATCTACTCGACACTATACGCTTTCTAGGAGAGATAAAAACTTTACTAATACGGTCTCGGCCCCACACTGTGACGGTAGACCAGTTTTCAGCATTTATTAGTTTAATAATTGTGTTAATTTGTATGCGAAATCATGACGTTTAAATGCAATTACCGTCAAGTTACAATCAGTTTCAGCTTCTTGCAAAATTTGAAAAGTATTGGGTGTAATTAGTGTGTCGGATTAATTTGTTTGTGTATCACTGATGTTTATCTTTAGGCTCTGAGCAGGTTTTAGCTCTATTAATATGCTGTTCTAGCAGTTCCCCGCGGTTTTACCCGCATAATCTCCATTCTCGTAATTTTCACGCGATAATTATGTGCATAGCTTATGTGTTATTCCAGATTATTACTAGTATCTATCTATGTAACAAATTTAAGCCCGATTCATTTCGGCTTTCCGACGTGATTGAGAAATCTCGATTGACATCTCCGCAGTGTAAAATAAACTGCATGTAAAATTTTAAAATGGCTTACTAAGATATTATTGTATACATGACGTTTTTATGTGCACAGTAGTGTCGACAGAATAAAATGAATTTTGATTTTATTTGATTTGAACAAACATCCAGACTTTCGTATTTAGAATATTTTAAAAATATTGTATTTTGTGTCTCTGTCTTATTATGAGTATGTTGTCGTGTTGCGTACCATCAGGCTCGTGTCCAGCTCGTCTTGTCACTCTAACCTGTAAAAAATATGGTTAGTGAGAATGGTAAGGATTGGAATGCTTTCAACTATACTTTAGGTATGCTCTACGACTCTACGTAGGTTATTTAAAAAGTTTAACCTATTCGGGTCCTATGCCTTCTGCGGTATCTCAAACTTTGCGGAGGCTACTTGAGGCTGTCGTCTTTATAAATAAAATCATACCTAACTAACCTAACAAATACGAAAATTGTGATGATGGATGTTTCTTGCTCAGTCATGTCGGAACGATTCAACGGACCGAGTTGAAATTTGGAATAAGTACCGTTAGAATTTAGTCTGGAATAACACAAATGCTTACAATTTTAATTTAAAATTACGAGAACGGGAATTACGTATGTGTACCCGCTAAAATATGTTCTGAGAAAAGTATTTTTCGACAAGCTGCTAGTCTCAGTAGGTACATTACGTCTGTTATGATCAGTCATGAGTAGTAACACTAGGGTCGTCACGCGGAGGTTGCGTGCTCAGGTTGCGTGGACACGGCCATTCAGCTGCAGGCATCAGTCACGAAACTGTTTCATTCACCCGGGACACTACACGTTACGCCGTAGTTCAGCCGTACTACGTAAGGTTGCGTGAAATGAACTGATAGTGGGATTGGTTTGAAAGACGTGGCTTGATGTTGAAATCACACACTCACAGGTAAACCGACATTGAGGTCAAATTTTGAAGACACCTTTTACGTATCGATTAGAACACAGAAGATTTTTTGGTAACTTCACTATAAAATAGGACCAACAATTATTTCATGGTAACTATTTAAAAATATTTCTAAATCCAGTAAAATGTATTTCCTAGTTTGTAACCGGGTTACGAACAAGGGGAAAATGTTCTTCTTTTGTATTATAACTGGTTAAAAAACATGGTTTCAAAGGCGGCCAAAAGGGAAATGTCATATGGTTGTGCACGATTAGTTATATTTTGGCGTAAAAAAAGGTTGGCTTTTAACGTGATTCTTGTTGCTGTACATTGTTAGCATTAAATAAGAATTATCGGTTTTTGTGTTGACTTATCTAATGTAACAATTTGTTATAAGGGTCATACATATTTATTATTCTGTTCCATAATAGATAACATTGAGTTAGACTTATTGATTTGATACATTGTGAAGACTGTGTTAACTTATAACATTTTTTTTTGTAAATAGTCCAATAGATAAGGCGGTAAACAAAAATAGGCTAAATACATTGAACAAAAGTTACAGTACACCAATCTCCTCGTTTGGCGGTCTATGTTTCTACGTGACATTGGCGAAATTGTGAGGCTAAACTACAATAAAAGCCATAAACCAAAAGTTGAAGTTGAACATGATTATATGACATTGAATAAGTTTTATAATTTGAATTAAATAATGTTAATATTATCAAATTGATTACGATGTAATTTTGCGCTGCACGACACAAAAACTCAAATGGCTCCGATCGACAAAGCTTTCAGTGAAAGAATAAAATTGTGAGAAAACCGAAATTTTTTGGGAACATAGAAATGTTTATTTTTTTAACTAAAGATTTTTATGGATTTTCTAAACATTTTTTATGTTGAACCATTGGGATCCATGGGGAATCAATTCTTTTGTACGATTTCAGGAATTGAGGTGGTTCAGTGTTAGCTTTATCTGTTGTTAATATTTATGAAACAATGTAAGATCTCTTAACAAAAAAAAAGAATACAATTTATACGAAAAATCTTTTGTGGTCACACGACTAATAATAACAGATTGTAAAATATCTAGGAAACTGTTTTGTTGACAAGTGGTAATAATGTACTTACTATTTTTTTAACAAACTAAAGATTTTTAATGCTATTAGGTAATTCTGTGACCTAGGGCTCACGGTCCGGTCCGAATCTTAACTATATGCTACTGTATGTATGCGCATAGTTAATAACTTCAGATTTATAGATCTTAGTCTATCTAATACTTTAGTAGAAGAGGTAATTTAAGGCGTTGATCTCTCACTCTATAGATCCTTTCAACAAACAAAAAAAGCATTCTCGAGTTCTTTTCTGTCAGCTAGCTAAAGATGAGTCCCTATTTAAGTAAAACAAAATACAAAGCATAATTACAATACTTATTTCTGAAAAAAAAAGTGACTGAATAACTAGGCACCGAGGCGATTGACACCACAAGTCTAATCTTTTTTCTGCAATGAACGAATCATTGTCACAGATAATCGATAAACTCTTAATAGAATTATAATAACTAACAATGTACTATTTTCTAGGTCGATAAGTTTTTACTGAAAACAATACAAAGGTATTTTATTCAGAGGCAGCGTAACTTCGACCAACTGTGTCAGTAATTAAAATGATTAGGTATGAGGTACGGTTGGAGTTGCAGCGGGGGCTTAAGCGTAATGGGTAGCGAGTGCATACGCTGAGCGGGCAGCGTCGTCTTTAAAGTCAATTGGTTTTATTATTAATTAATGGAAATAAAGTTCTCTAAGATAGATAGATAGAAATACACTTTATTGACACACCAAAATAATGGGATACATAATTTACAATAAACCTTAAAAACTAGTGTGACAAGTTGGCGGCCTTATCGCTAAAAGAGGTCTCTTTCAGGCAACCTTACTTTGTTTTTTTTAAAAAGACAATATAATACATAATATAACATAATAACATTTTTCTGACAGTCTTGCTAACATTACACCCATATTAACGTTTGAACTACATTTTACTGTTTTTTTTATTGACATTTTATTGGTTTTATTTATAAGAAAATGGAATAGGCAACATCAATCAAGTATTATTTATATTCATAACTTAATTGAAATGTTTATCTGTCGTGGCCTACCACGAACTTTTACTGTCCTAACAATAAAAGCTCACATGGGGAAGTACCAAACTATTGCCAATTATTCGACATTACTGTGTTTTGGTTTCAAGGACATAATGTTACGTGAAATTACAAAGCGAAAATATTAATAATTTCATAACTCGAAACATGCTTTCATAATGTTTTAGTTATGAACACTTCAAACACGCTGAAATGCCATACAGTGATCTGGACTCTTCGTGTTCACAAAGCTGCTTGGTACTGTGCTGCTATGAGCAGGTATACTATCAGGTGCATGTCTCGTTCACTTCGTTACTCTATATTTTAAAAAACCCGAACATTCAACGCAAACAATCCTCATTAATATTTTAAATGCGGTAGTTTGTATCTATGTAAGAATGTATGTATTTTTAAGCTACTGAAGAAATCTGACTGAAATTTGGTAAATAGACGTTTATTTAATACACGAATTATTTTTTATCCCGTGAAAGTAACGAGATCCAAAAATACACTAGTGAAACTGGAGTGCTACCACGAGCTTTAAGTACGAGTATTTACGCGATGAATTTTGTTTTCGCTACCTTAATCTTCCACGCTTGCACTGCGCCCACTCCCAGCTGTCGGACGATTATGAATTATGTAAATTATAAACGTTAAACAATCCGAGAGATTGTTGATGCGATGTTTTGAAAAAATACGTCCCTCCATGCTTGGCCTGGCACTCATTAAAATAATTACTTTTTGCGCGGTTCTCTCCTACATCTGTTGATGTACTGTGTGATTGCTGCCAACAATACTACGAAGTTGAAGGAAGGAGCCACTATTGATAATATGTGTTTTAAATTGTAACATTAGAACTAGTTGCCTCTAATTTCGTGAAGTCAGTAACTTTGCGACAACGATAAATGTGCACAATGGTAAATTTCTATTTTTTTTTCTCGGATTTCTTTGCCAATTACCAACTATGCTGTGCATCTCATCAAATATTTGCCGACAAACTGCAGAATTTGATTGAAGCCTAACTTTTTTCTTTCAGATTGTTTTTAAACGTCAACAGTAGCCAGGATGATTTGACGTTGCTCGAAAATTTAAAACTTGTGGCTCGCCTAAATACTAGTACCTGGTTGACCGAGCTTTGCTCGGTTTTTTAAAATGATACTTAGGCAGGTACAAATTACGAAGTGATGACTACGACCTACTAAAAGGCTCTAAGTATAAGACGTTCTCAGAAAAAAAAAACAAAAAGTCCCGAGTGTAACCATCAGGATTCAAACCGGGGCCTGTTGACTCCGAGGGCGAGCATATTTCGTCTGAGCCATTTAGACTTAAAGAACAGTGGCGAAATAAGTTATCGTATTCTAATGACATTGTAGGAGTTTTTCGTTGTCTAAAAACGCGCATAAAATGTTGTTTTAAAAAAAATAAAACCTAGCTAGATCGATTTATCGTCCCCGAAACCCCCTGTTTACATAATTTAATGAAAATCGTTCGAGCCGTTTCCGAAATTCAGATTCCATATACCTAGGTATAAGATGAAATATTTGGAAAGACGATGTTAGAAGACTCAGTTAAGAGACTCACGAGCAGCGCGGACTAAAAAGAGTACCACATTTTGCGCAAAGTCAAATCATCATTATGATTTTTAACGTTTACATCAAACGTATTAAAAAACAAGTCTATGCTTCAGGAACGTTTTTGCAAAATTGAAGTTTATCGTCACTGAATTAAATTCCATTATACGAAGATATAAAAAGAGATAGCTAGAGCAGAGATAGGAATCTAGAGACACCTATTCGTTAAGTATGGCAATTATTAGCGAGATACATTTTTAAAAGAAACAATAATTGAAGATATAAACATCAATTCATTAATATCTCTATAATATGACATAGCAATATAAATAAACCCATAGAACTAAATCCTTTGAGCTTCGATACCTTAATTCAATCAGCGCTAGAGTTAATCGAATAAGCCGCATTCGGCTTTGCAGGGAAAGGGTTAGAGATCGCGCATATTAGAAAAAAGTCACGTTGACGTTTTGTATTGTTTGTTATGTTAATAAACACAAACTACATAAAATAAAGCTATACAGAAGTGTTAATCTTAAAAAACAAGTCAGTAAAAATTGTTTAATAAAAATAAAATATCAATTATGAAAATTGAATAATAAAAATGATGTGCTGGAACAGTTAAAATACAATTAACACAAATATTCAGAAAATAATATTAGTTAGTTTTAAAACAATAGTTAATAAAACAATCTTAGATTAATCAAACCAGTCAAAAAAACTTCATTTGACGTGTACATGTTTGATTTGTACATGTATTAAGATTATGTACCAATATTAAAATACATAAAAAAAAATAGTTTCTAAAATATACACTCCCACAAATTCCACTAGATCAAACTGCTATACAAAAACATTTTTACCGTAGAAACGAAACTAACTCAACTAAATAATTTATGGAATTCGTTTCATTCCTGTTTTGAACGTTTTTTTAACGTTTTCCTGATTCAATGTGCGTTGACCTTAAACTGAGCGAATGCATTGCAGTGGAGCCGTTGGCGATTCCGATAGGTTTTCATCTATAAACCCTTTATTGGTTTAATGGATTTAGGTGGCTTTACGGCCGGGAGCGGTCTGGGTGACCAGCTCAACTCATTTGTTTGGAAACTGGTTCAAATTGTAATTTATTAGCTTAATAAACATCCTTATAGAGGGCAGAGCTTTCATTGATAAAGCTAAATTACAATGAGAACCACATTAAACACCTTTTTCTCTTACACTATGCACATCTGAATTATACACCAGCCAGAAGCGTTTCCAGTAAGCTGGCGGTGATAACGCGCTGATTTGGCAAATAAACGCCAGCATCAAAATCCCGCGAGAAAAATGTTACGCGTCGCATCAATAGAAAAAGTTTTTCCCACCGAAAGAGTTTTGACAATGAGAAGAGCTCCCGGATCTTACGGCCCAATATCTCACACCAACCGGTAAAGTATGTAAAACCGGTTCAAGTATGTAATCGTGGTCTTCATATTTTCAGCTGAATTAACTGCTGCATCAGTCTTACATAATTTAATGATTCTAGGGTTTTTGCACGATACTGGGGACGTTAGCATAAACATAGTTTTTATAGTTTTCATAGTTATCACGACGTGAAGTTATTAATGATGTGGAACCTCATCGTGTATCAAACACGAACTTTTATCGTGACAACGTAAACATGAATCTTCACTCTTCAGGTCGCAGAATTATTGTAATGTATAATAAGTATGTATTTAGAACTATTTAAGTGTTATATCAGCTATCTGGCCGCCATAGTACAAGCTTTGCTTAGTTTGAGGTCAGATGGTGTTGTGTGTGAATTGTCCACCAATATTTATTTATTTATTTATAACGATACTCGTAACGTAGACCGTACCGTATCACCGAACCAACCGATGACCGAAATTGCTTCTGTCCTGCAATCGCCCTCCTTTTAATTTTTCTCAAAATTTAAGAAAAAGCAATAACAACACCTTAAGCAATTGCATTGTTATAGACTCTTTGAAACACGATGCGTGAAGTTTCGGTTGAAGCACGCTCTAACACCTTTCTAACCCGACGTGTGGGTACTACTAAGTATTCTGCGGCCGTAGGTGTGGCTCTTAACACGATTGTACACTAATCCTCGTGTAAAACAGCCCTTATTTGACACAGGTGTGACTTTTCCTATATTTACCAACATTTTTACACGATATTCAGCTGTTTATGCTAACATTTCTGCCTATAGTAAAGCAGTACCATCTAACCACGCCTTGGTCGTCAGGATTACTGAAGATTTGATAGGAAAAAATTTGCAGTTGTCATCTGTATTACTGATGGTTAAAGTCGATAATACATTGTAGATTTATAATCTGCTAATGTTTTTATTCGATTATGTTCCGCCAATCGTGAGGTTGTGGTGAAATTCAGCTGCCAATCATTGGAAACCTACAATACTTCAAAGGCAAAGTCTTCCCCTATTTTACCACACTTTAGAATCTAATTTTACATACTTAAGTTACTATAAACTAATATGACGTGGCATCGCCAATCACAGCTTTGCATTTTTAAAATGAGAGTTCTTATTGGGTCACTGGTATCTTCATAATTGTAAATGTTTTAATAGAGTTAAGTAACAAAGGTTGAATTTGGATATCTCATATCAACAACTTAAATAAATCTGAGTAATTCAAAGAAGAACGATTTTGTAGAAATTTGCATTAAAATTAGTCTTGTAGAGTTGTTCATCAATTTTTGTAAAGGTTTTATTGAGTAAGTTAAATAACTCCTTTATTTTATCTTATTATATAGTCTTATTATACACAGTCTTAGAACGCTTTAATTGGTCAAAGAATTCATTGACAAACCAATTAATTGTAACACATTTCGACTTAATTCACAGTTTACACATCCGAAACCAATTAAAACCACCGATAAAGCTATCACAGATGTACAAACCAAGAACTGATACCGGCCGAAAACTGTGACGGAATTTTAAAACACGATTTTTAATTAGCCCACTAAACCACATTTAAATCAACAGACACGATCCTTTAATTATTTCCTCTCAAATAATATAAAGAGCAAAAATAAAAGAGCATAACGTTCGATTTGCGATACTAAACAAAGAAGAGAAAACATCAAACCAGCTCGACTCGTGTGCTAAACGAAGTCGGGGCAAAACAGTAGTCCGTACCTTGCAATTCGATACAACAAAATATTTTATTTTTATATTTTAAATCCACATCATCTGATACGGTAATAATAACCTTATTATTTGATGCTGAAGGTGCATGTTCGTTTGTTGTGATGGGTAAAGCAGATTACACACTACACGGATGTGTTCGCTCCGGGACGAACGTGCAGATCGGTTCGTCGATCGTGTGAACTGTGATTAATGCGGTCGATTTTAAATGAACGTTTGTTAATTTAAGTGTGAGGTTTAGTCCGAGATTTGGGAGCATTATTTCGAAATAAAATCCAATTTTTCTTACTTCCGCAGAGAAAGTTATTTCAATTTTTTTATCTTCTGCAATGTTAACTTCAATTGATCTATTAAATAATTCTGACGTTAATGAGCAACCTCAAAATTTTCACATGTATATTTCTGGAGAACAATTAATATGATTTCCATGTGTGAACTAATGTGAAAGTTAAGGTAATATGGATTCACGTCATTGAAAGTTCAATAGATTAGATGGCAAGTTGATATCTATTTTAAATCACCAGCGCAGTGCAGTGCTAGGTAATTATTTGAACTCCCTAATGTTCTAATATCTGCGCGGCACTGTGCTGTTATGTGGCATGTTGCTTACTACCAGGCACATGTCCTGCTCGTTTTGTCACTATACAATATGAAAGTTTTTAAATTATTCTACACTTATTATTATTATTATTTAATTATTCTACACTACAATATCATCTAGCCCCAAATCAAACTAAGCGTGGACTATGACAGCCAGATAGCTATTATGTATAATACTTATGTACTGTTTTTTTTTAATGTGTATTACGCGATAAATCCACCAATCATTATCAATCACGAACCATTTACTGTAATGTTTCTGTTTTGTGTCACAATAAAGAGTTATCTATCATTGTGAATCGGTTTTGATGTTTTTTTTTCTAGTTAAATTAAACGTCAAAGGTGGTCTTACATAAATTTTATTGCTATCGGTTAAAGGGTTTTTGAAATATGTTGATATTGATAAAAATGTAAAATTTTGTCCATCAATTTCGGACATATTCGTTTGTTCCGAATCCTGAATGTCATTCGAACAGTGTATTTATTTAGTTGGTATCAGGAAATTTTCATTTGTCGAGTGTCTGAGTTTATTTTTACATTAAACACAGTTTTTATTATTTGAAGAAAATGTAATTATACTTAAAATAACGTTATGTGATCAAAAAATTTATTGGTAGCCCATTAATTGCAAATCAATAAGACTTAAAGCAATGGATTCGATCATTTTTAAATGAATTTCAGTTACTACAAGTGTAAACTCCTCTTAATATATTTATACCACATACCTACAACATGGTCAGAATTCTACGAATGGCACACTCGGCTGAACATTTCGTTGTTAATCATATTTAACGCCGTATTTTTGATAAATCACTTGATTTTATTTTTTTGGCTACTGTTTTTTAAAATTAATGAGGATTTTAAAGAAAATATATGCGTTTTGTAGTTTCGTGTATCCTACTAATATCATAAATGCGGATGTTTGAATGTTAGTATTGAAATTTCTACTCTTTCAATCAAATAATCTTATGAACGGATTTGGCTAAAATTTGGTACTTGGAAAGATAAGTTTGAAATAACAGAATATGCAATAATGCATAGGTTACTTAATCTTGAGAATTTAAGAGGATTGGGGAATAAACGGGTGAAACCTCGGCATGCCACTGGTAAACTATATTGATTTTTCAAAAAAATAGTGTTTTTTTTAGTGCTAAATGTTTTTGGCACATCGCACGCTGTAAGTGAACCTAACCCGTCAAGTTCTGCAGTGAAAGGTTCGTTCGAGTGAACTCGGTACCATTGATCAAACCCGAGCGAGAGACATGCAGTTAGCCACTCTTCACTCTTGTGTCGTTGTGTTTGCTAAATGCAATCTCTGATGTGATAAACATTTTTTTTTTTGTTGGACCGAAGTTCCTTGCTGAAGAAGGCTTGGAGATAATGACTTTTATGCGCAACTGATTTGAAAAAAAAATGAAACTAAAGCCGTAAGAAAAATATATAACGGAAGTGACGTGTAAAACTGCCTGTGACCAGTGTTGCCACCTTTTTTCTGATGATCGTACCATAAACTTTTTTTTGCCAATTTTGTTCCTTCTTTTTTACTCGTAAATACAAATACAAAAATCTTTATTGCTGTTTGTAGGTAAGATAAGATGATGATACAAAACATTTAAAAAGTTGCCCCATACAAACTGGCCTCTGCGAGAGGCCTGCAATTTGTCTGGCAAGACAATTTGTTGTAGTCTTAATTTATACAATGAACAAATTAAATAATAGTCAGCTGATTAAAGTCTTCTTCCTCATCTTCTATTCATTTCTGGTTTATTTATGTCATCTGATTCTTCATCTTCGATTCATTTCTGGCTTCTATTTGGTTGTGTTATATTTATGTGTGAGATAAATGCTTGGTGAGCACAATTTCGCCAACGTCTTGTGTTTCAGCAGGATGTTGTTTTGTGTTTTTTGAGTTTGATCAGTATGTCCATCCAAGGACTAAGGTCTTGCAGTATCTCTATCTTGCAGTTCATCCATGTGAGCAATGTCAAAGAATGTATAAAGTTCTCGCATCTAAAAGAACCTTGTTCCTACCTGGTGTCTCATACACCACTTTTTTTTAATTGAATTACAATATGGGTTCTGAGCGTCCACAATGACTATCCATCGCTTTTGGCATAGTGTTTCGTGAATAACCCTGTACATTTAAAGCTAATTTAAGTTGCCCTTCCACAAACAAGCTTGTAGTTAAGTAGGCTGCTGTAAAGCGCATGCGTGGCATCGATTTGATAAAAACCAACGGAATTATTCGCCGAAGCTCGACTCAAGGCAAAGCTTACGAAATTCGTTGCTTGTGTTTACGGGAGTTTAAATAAAGAACAAACTAGCAGCACCTCGCGGTCTCACTCGCGTATTTTACATTTCCTTTGTTTTCCAGCATGACTGTCGAAGTGATTTAGTTGGTAGGAAATCTTCCTGTGAAGCTTTGGGTCATGGGTTCGAATTCCCGCCAAGGATAATTATTTGTTCTGTCTGGGTTTTGTCCATGTATTATAAGTACCAATGTGTTTTCAATTGGTATGCAGACTGGGCCTAAAATACCATTCATCAAAACATCGAGTAAATTATAGAAAATTACAGTAAACGTATTTTTTGGTTACCTAATCAAATTATTAAAAATCCGCTCAACAAACTTCTGGAGTGGGAAGTTGTGACGTCAAGTCTGCACAAAAATCGTATATAGACGTGACGTCACTCGATACTGCTTCTCACCTTGGTCATGTTTTGTTTGCGAAACAAAATGCATGTTCAATATTTTTTAATGATGTTGTTAATCTTAACTGTCGGATTAATAAGTTTTTTAGTCAACATGCCTATTTTATAAGTATTATATTCTTTTTTTTTAACTATAGGTAATAGGTTCGCACTTGACCACCATCTCGCCTGATGTTAAGCGATGATACGATCTACGATGGAGCGTGCTTACCTACTACTATACTCGTAATTAATCAGGTATCTGACCCCGATAGTACAAACTTTGCCTAGTTTGGGTGGTGGTGTGGAGTGAAAATTGGTCATCAATATTTATTTACATTAAAGAATAGGCTATGACGTAATATTCCAAAGCCGTGTTTGAAATTTCAATTCGATCCGTTAAGTGTTTCGACGTAATCGAGTAACAAACATCTAAACATACACACTTTCGCATTTATAATATTAGTAGGAAATAGGATTGAACTACAAAATAATCTTTATCTTAATTGATTTGTATATAAATGTAAGTAGGTACACGAAAAAAATCTTGTTTGTTTCCTTCCATATGAAAATCTCCACCGGGTCTGGGGTCCAAAACTCCGATAATTTTCACCTCAGGATAAAATGGGAACAGGTAGGTACTGCAGTGACAAATCGGTAGGGCTGCTAGTTTATTTCATTACTTATATACAGGTTTACAGTTAACCGCCATCTCGCCTGATGTTGAGCGACGATGCAGTCTGTAACGGAACGTGCATGCCTAAAAGAAACCGATTCACTCTCGATTTGAAAACACCAAGATTATATTACCATCGGAAATAACCCACTCAAGCAACGCATTTCACAACCTAGACGTTTTAGTAGAGTCAAATCTCTTTGTTCGAGTACTTGGAACACCATCCATGAAACTATGTCGCGTTTTCTAGATACAATCTGTACGATAGAAAAAAACAAGGTTGCATTAGATTACGTAGATCAGTCGCACACTCTCCGAAATGTGTCTGATAAAAACCCGCTAAGCTAGTAATTTTGCGGCGATGTCAAAGACTAAATCTTAACATGTACATGCATATAAATTATGTGTCACGTTGTTTGTCCGCGAGGGACTGATAATAATCAAATTTGCACACCGGATGCGGTTTGATCAAATTTGAAAGATAGGATACTTTTATTTCGATTAATAGTCTTTATATGACAATTTCCAAGCGACCCCGGAACGGGCCAAGCGAAGTTAAATATGTCATCATAATATTTGTCATGTGCTAATCTTTTTATTATTCCCCTTGAAGAGAGCATGTCATGTGGATAAAAGTAATTTTTGGAGTTAAAATTCAAATAGGGTATAAAATTCATACGGTTAACTGGTGGTCACGTGAACCCCCACTGAGGCAGCGCATTGTTTCCGCGCGGGCGGTCTGTCTGACCACCCCACTACGGTGTATTCTGTGGCGTTGCGGTGCCGAGGGGTGGTCACCACCTGTAAACGATAGGGTAGTTTCTTTTGCGTCAATGGCTGTATATTACTAACATTATTTTCTACACAGATGAAGATATAGCCTCTTGAGAGTGAATCGGTTTCTTCTTGTTTTTTTTAAAGGACCTATGACAGTTGGCATCTTGTGGCCTCTACTATCCACCTAAAATAAGAGAGAGGTCAGTATTCAGAAGTTGGATAGAAAAGACTGTGTATGATGTTTTATCTATTAATAAGTTAGGGACCTTAAAAAAATGGAAGTTAATAAAACTGTGTTTTATGGGAAGGCATGCTGCTTCCCATTGTGTGCAAGTCTATTTCCTTCCTACTTCCTCCTTTTTCCTTTGTTGTACTTCCCCGTCTTCTTATTCTTCATTTCTCCTGTTCCATCCAGCGGTTACCTGGAAGAGATCGCTTTTAGCGATGAGGTCGCCAATTGTTACTTTGTTTTTTTTTTAAGTTTTATATATTTTTGTAATTTTGTTTACTTGTTAAGTGCAATAAAGAGTTTATCTATCTATCTACCTATCTATCTTCTGTCACTATTACATTAAATCTGTTGTTAAAGAACACCAGCTTCCGCTTTCGACTTTCGCCGATGAAAGCAGACAACTACTTCTGGTTTCAGTTCCGTTGCTTACGAAAAGCAGATATAGCTGTCTGCTTTCAGCGCCGTTATCAAATTTGCAAATGACGTCACAAATCAAAGCATAGCAGAAAGTAGGAGAGATAGGCGATACACCTGCAAGACTGCTAACAGCAATAGAAACACATTATATCTAAATACACAGAAGTCGGTAACGGTAACACTGTTACGAAGTCAATTTTTTTTCCTATCTCAAAAATGTCAACATACACGTTTACACATCCTACTAAAAATTTGTGTGGGACCACACACAAAATTTTAGCAAAAGAAGTTCTCAATTCAAAAATTGATATGGTTCTGAGGCCACTAAGGATCTATTAAAATCATTTTTTTAGCAAAAAACACGACCCTATTACTATTGATTTAGGGTATATATTTTTTGAAATCTCTAACTATTACATTTCATTACAACGCTAGTACCGTTGAAATGCTCTCTGCTCTAACAACTCCCGCTAGCCATTACGTTTAACCGTACTTGTTTTGCTAAACTATCTAATGACATCCACCGGTTAGTGCTGAATAAACGTAGGGTCCAGGGTCCAATTGTGGGCAAATTGCGTCGATTCATTGCAATCACTGCGGCCATTGTAATGTTATGTCAACTATCGCATATGGCTGAAATGTCAGGTTTACAATGCACTTTGTGAATGACTCACTTCAAATTGCAAACGGATAATGCATGGTTTTGATGTGAGTGGTTTAATGTTAATTTACCTGTTTTGTGCAGAATCTGCTTGGGGAAGTGATATATATTTTTCGGTTACTACACCAATTTCATGACCTTTAGCACACACGATAATACTCTCTTCTTCATTTGGCACATTCTTTCACAAACCCGTTGCGGTTGCCTGTTTCCGGGTCTATATCATGGACGACGTTCTGTTACTGGCGCACTTGAACACACAAGGTTTGCTGACCACCTCAGGGATTCACCAGTTCTTGAGTGCCAGGCAAAATAGTTTGGGGTCTTTATGGTCCCCACGCCCGTGCCCGTGCCCAAAGATGAAAAGTAGTTAAGGTCATTTAAGGGAAACTGCCAAATGTTCCATTAAACGTTTTTGAATTGTTTCTACTTCTACGTTGGTTTTGACTTGTACCACAGAAAGTTGGGTAGAGTTTTAACAGTTCTCTACATTTGTTCCTAGGATTTGATGGTTTTTTCACTAGGAGAGAAATCAGGTCAGGTCGGATAATTTAACGCAATCTGCCAACTACTATCGGCATGTCAGTTTGCACATGTTTTTTTGTTTTATAAGTGTTTTCATTCCATCTACCGCAACTCGATTACTCCAACAGTTGTTGGTTCTTCTGGCGTTTTTCAGCAATCGCAGTGTTCAGCACTAATTTCCAAATAATACTATATTTCGGTTTAAGTTCTCCCACAGACGCCAAATATTTGTATTATTTTGATTGATTGATTGTTTTATAAATTTTGGTCTGAGTTTGCAACAGATACTGACAAATTTCAAATCTATTTGATCAGGAATTTAAGCTGGACATCTTTTCCTGTCATCTTGTTTTTGAATTGACATGTCGGTATGACAGCTGACATAATTTAAAAATATTCTAAATATCAAGGAGTTACAAAAGACCGTAGGGCGCCTATTAAAACCACATCAAGATCCAGAGCCACGGATCTTAATGACGCACCCATAACACAATGACCCAATCGTTGTTATGAGAACGCATATTTTATTTAGTAAACTATTTGAAGCGTCGGAGCATAAAAATGGAGATGTTATAACTTTTCTGTGCAGGACTGCAATCGTACGGGTTTGCCTGTGTTGTTGGAGCATCTTTTTTTATAAAAGGTTTAGCCCCGTTGGATTTAGATGGACTCATCAACAAAAAATATAACCAGCAATTTGCTTCCATAGTACAAGTTTTGCTTAGTTTTGGGTTCAGATGGTGTTGAGTGTGAAATGTCCACAAATATTAAAAAAAAACACTTGACCGCCATCTCACATGATGTTAAGCGACGATGCGGTCTAAAATGAACCGTACTTACCTAGAAGAAACTGATTCACTCCCAACCTGAAGACATAGAAATTGGAAAATTGAATTTACTCAAAAAAACGCCCTTCATTAGACGTTCATTTCACGAAAGTGTAGTCAAACCTCTTCGTTGGAGCTTTTTGAATGTCAACCGTGAAACGCTGTAGCCATTTAAAGCTACGGGCAGCCTGATAAAAAAAAAACAAGGTCAGATCATGAAGATCACTCTCCGAAAAGTATTTACGTCACTATATCACTACCAACATTACTTAAATTTCCAATCCACCTAACCCATAAAACAACTCAATCGTAATAGGTTTTAAATTCCCAATATCATTAACCCTACACAATAAGGCACACGCCATCCCCTTCAGGGGTCCATTGTACCCTTGACAGAGTCCATTATACAGGTACGGAAAGACCCTTGCATTAACTCCTGTCACAACATGAATGGGTCCCATTGTCCCGCAACATTGATACTGGGGCCGGGAATGAGAGCGGTGCAGGGTTGGGCGTGAAATCGGATTATGTTTGGCAATTATTTATATTGGTCGGTTATTGGGCTTAAATAGGATTTGGAAACATAACGTTTTTAATTATTTAAAACATTAGCTAAATACGTATTAAGTAGTATCAATGTAAAATACAATTATTTTTTTTTGGAAATCATATTTTCCTAAATTCTAATTTTCCAATAATTCTACTTTACGTTAGTAAATGAAATAACGTACATAATTAAAATAAAAAAACATAATTCTTTTTATCAGCTTTACTGCTCCGCCGTCGCTACAACATACATCATCATGTTGGTAATGTAAATCTATAAGATTTTCCCAAAAAAGAACTCAACGCTCTAAAAAGATTTCAACACAATTATTTTGGATTTCAGAACATTGAGTTTTTGTTTTACTTTTATAGGTAGGTATACACTTGACCGCCATCTCGTCTGATGTTAAGCAACGATGCGGTCTACGGTAGATCGTGTTTACCTAGAAGAAACCGATTCACTCTCGATTTGAAGACACAAAGATTGTTACCATTGGGGAAAGCCCACTCAGGCAACGTATTCCACAGCCTAGACGTTTTTATCACAAAAGTAAAGTCAAATAAATCTCTTTGTTAGTGTCTTTGGAACATCAACCATGAAACGACGTCGCTTTTTCGAGCTACAAGCATTCCGATAGAAAAAATGTTAATGTGGTATTATGCAAATCAATGACACACTCTCCAAAGTGTATCCGATAAAAAACCGATAGGCTAGCAATTTTTCGACGATGTTCAAGACTTTGAAGTTAGGTAAGTGTAAGTCTTTGAAGTAAGTGTTTGATATACGGCCACACAGAATCATTGTCTAAACTATACATCAATGTACGTGTATGTTACCTACTTACCCACTTCCCGAAGCTAGCCTTGACAGAAATAAAAGAGTACATATACGTATTACGAGAAAAATCGTCGGAAAACACTCATTCCACTGAAGGCTGTGCGCAATCAAGCAAGAACTATGATATTGGCATACTTAATTTTACTTGGCACACTTGCTCATCCGAGCATAACTCAAGAACACATGACACATCTGAACGATACTCATCTCTATCGCAATTACTATAAAGAATTATTTCAATTATTGTGTTTAGTGCAGTTGTGATGTTGTGGAGTTAACTTAGTTGGAAGTCATTGTCCTGATGTCAAGTAAAAGCAATAATTTTATAAGTCTTCATTATTGTTTTACCGTCAATAAAACGCGAGATTACGCGACTTGAGATTAAGATTTTTTATTCTGTTTAGATGTAATTAACTGTTTAATTAAGAAATTTGCGTGAATCGCATTTTTTTCTGTTTAGTTTCGTGTTTCATATTTTGTCATTCGGTTTGATAATGCCGCTAGCCACTTTTCCTACTGGATTAGTGCATTTTGATTTTTACTAGACTTTCAATGGTCCAAGGGTCAAGATGGAGATTAGCTTCATATAGGTATTTAAACGTTTTAAACATTACTGTGTTCCGGTTTGAAGGGCAACGTTTCCAGAAAAATTACAGACAGGGGGCTAATAGATATAATATCTTAGATGACGGGTGACGACTGCAGTGCAGTGCTAGGTAATGAAAATTTTTTTTTTAGTATTAAAATTAACGTGGTTGTTACACATATTTAATTGGATAACGGGACACTCTACTACACTCTACACACTATACGGTCGGTCAATCCGACTCGAGTTTCAGCCGCGTCCGGCGGCCTTTTTCATTTAAAAAAAAATATTGCTTAGCACTGCACTGCGGTGTAGCAGCTGTTGGAGCATGAAGAGTCAAAAGACATCATCATCAAGAGAATCAAAAGAGTTAAAAGACTCTCCATGTTCCAATAGCTGGTTGTCATTGTGCTGCTAAATGGCAGACATGTTGGTTACCATCAGACACATATTCTGCTCGTCTCGTCACGCTATACTATATTGTCCTTTCTTCTATCGGACTTCTCGTACCACAAAAGGGCGGCATCGTTTCATGGTTGATGTTCCAAAACCGCGAACGAAGAGATTTGACTCCACGTTTGTGGTAGGAACGTCTAGGTTGTGGAATGCGTTGCCTGATTGGGTTTTCCCTGATGGTTACAATCTTCAAATCGAGAGTGAATCGGTTTTTTCTAGGTAAGCACGCTCCATCGTAGATCTCATCATCGCTTAACATCAGGCGAGATGGTGGTCAAGTGCGAACCTATCATAGTTAAAAAAAAAAAGGTTTTTAGTTTTGAAAATAATTTGATTTTTTAAATGAAAGCTCTATCATTTTCTATAAAACTCTGCTAATTGAATTCGGATGATGTGTGTCTAAAATACTCCATTCTAATTAGTTCGTTAGGTAGAATATAAAAAATATGGGGCAAAAACATATTTGTTTTTCCAAATTATTATTATAGTCTAGGTACAATGACATATTATTTTTATCAAAATTCTGGATTGGTTTTGACGTGAAACTTCCAAACATTCCCCTAAATGTTAGGGGTAGTCCACCCCTAAATTTTATTTTATTTTTTAGACAAAATTTTTAATTTCTATTTTTTTTATGATACAACATACGTCATTTTTCGTTTGTGAAACAAAAGAAAAATTACGTGGACAATTAATATATCTCAATAACAGTGATCTAACAGATTAATTAGCTTTTTAGTCACTATGCCTATTGTAGATGATTTTTATCTTATTCTAACCAACTACAAAAAATAATTCTCAATTCGACGGTATAACTTTGTGGTTTTTGAAAATTCTTTTCTATCTGAAAATTTGTATTTTTATGTGGCTTTATGTAAATTTGACAAATCTGTTTTTTATAAGTAAACTGTTTTTAGCTATTCTTTATTATTTGTACTTATTTAATGATATTTTTTGTATCTCCATTTTTAGACCTCCCTCACACAACACTAACTACTCGTAATTAAACTAATCAAATATAGTAGAATGCGACCCATGCGATACCTGATAAAATACCGAGACCCATTCTTTTAATCAGATCAGAAGAAACCAGTTCTCAATTTGATGACACCATTGTAACCATCTGGAAACAACCATTTAGGTAACCCACAGCTTAGGCATATTTATAGTAAAAATATAGTCCTATCTCTTTGTTCCAATTAATGGAACGATAATGATGAAACGATGTCACTTTTTCCAACTACGAGCTGAAAAATAGTCCTATCAGCTTAGGCATATTTATAGTAAAAATATAGTCCTATCTCTTTGTTCCAATTAATGGAACGATAATGATGAAACGATGTCACTTTTTCCAGCTACGAGCTGAAAAAGAAAAAAGCAAGGTCAACGCACGCAGTTCAGTTCCACACTCTCCGTATTGCATCCTAAACAAAAACAAATGATAGTTAAATAGAAATAGTTACTACCGATAAAATGGCGTTTTAATTAACCCAAAACACTTCTCGATAGCATTCCTCTATCACGCCAAAATAATTAAACAATTAAAAATCATCGATACTAAAATCAATGAACACAAAAACTTGAATATCGCATTCGTCCCAAATACGCTGTAATTATCCAATCATTGACGAGGTTAAATACCTGCCTACTAACTATCAGATGAATACACACAGCCATTGTTCTTTAAAATATTCTTCGCAGCATCAGCGTTAGGAGTTACAGGTCAGTAGGCATGTGTTTTTATCGTGTTTTTTATTGGTCTTTTAATTGATTTGATTGTACCTATTGTACTGCGTTCTTGACAACACATAGCTAGTTTTATACTAAAGTTATACAACCACAAGTATGTAGTTATGAAGTCTTAAAGATCGCTGCAAAGTTGTTAGATAGTCTTTGTCAGATACATTTCGGAAGATGTGCATCTGATCTACATGATCTAATTCCACCTTACCGTTGTTTTTATCGGAATTCTCGTAAGAAGAAAAAGCGACAACTTACCACTAGTGGGACTCGGGGATTCTCATGAGGAGAGAGTCAAAGCCATAATCTACCACACTGGCCCAGTGCGGGTTGTTAGACGACACATGACCTCGAAAGAATCAGGGTACATGTCGGTTTCCTCATGATGTTTTCTTCACCGTTTTTAAGTAAACGTTATTCAAATTGAAGTTGACAAATACATTAGTCTGTTTCTGGTTAACGGATAGGCAAATTCTCTAAACATGCTTCTCTTCCAAGATTGGTTTCCTTCCATTTACAACATACACACACACACTCTCTCACATTCACTCACACGCTTCCACCCTTATATTTATACTCATACCTACATACAAGTGCGCTTGAGCTTTATTAATTAGCTAACTTTATGTTTTTCATTAAATCATCTACTTGTAATTTTATGTTTAATATCTAACTATAATTTCTATTTGTATTTTTATTTAGATTCAAATACAAATACAAAAATCTTTATTGCTGTTTGCAGGTAAGATAAGATGATACAAAACATTTAAATAATTGACACATACAAACTGGCCTCTTCTTCTAGAGGCATGCAATATGTCTGGCAACGCAGTTTCCATTGGTCTGAATTTATACAATGATAATAATAGTCAGCTGATAAAGTCTTCTTCTTCTTTTTTCATTTTTAACTTTTAATCGGTTGTGTCATATATGTCATCTGATTCATCGTCTATTAATTTCTGGCTTCTATCCCGTTGTGTTATGTTAGTGTGATATGTTTGGTGAGCACAATTACGCCAACGTCTTATGTGTTTCAATAAAATTGTTTCACGGTAATTTTTATAATTCAAACTGAGGAATACCAAAATACCGGCCTAGCCGAGTTTGAGTTCCATTTATCACTCAGCAAATTGTAAAAATGTTAACTTTTGAACTGAATAAAACCTTATCTTATCTTTCGGTATTTTTATTTCAAGTGCACACTGCATATTCAGTGAATCAATCGACAATAAAAAAACGTTTTAACATAATGTTATCGCACAACACTATCGACATTTATCGCAACAACCGAATTCCAAAATCGAAATTTCAAATTTGAATTATAAGTATGAATATTATAATTATAGACGTGTAAATATGGGTTTCCACTTCAAAAAATGAGGAACATGTATAAGAAGGTACTTACGTACCTTCTTAGTTAGGAGTGACCTGTAACCCCACAGCTTCTTAAACAAATATAGTCTATTATTAGTCATAGTTAAAATAAGATTTGAAGTCAAATGCCCGAGTGACCAAATTTGGAGTGGGGTGTTAGCGGATTTCTTGATTCGGGCGCCGCGGTCAAAACCCGCGATAAAAACTATGCAATAGCTTAAACATCATAAACAGTTCATCTGTTCAGGAGCTACTATGCCACAAACATACACCGACAGATATATATAGAGACTCCTCAGACTATTTGTAACTACAACATCGTCGTATTTGCGTTGGGGTTAAAAACTGTGCCCAACTTACAACGCAAACCGTTCTTCAACCTATGAAGCATAACGCATGCGTTACTAAAACACACTCCGAAGCCTTCACACATGGCCTTAACCCTCGGCCGTTGACCCCCTAATACGATTATAATTATACTCCACCACATTTGTAAACATAGGGTCTGTGACGTAACTTACTCTCGATTTCTTGTTTATGTCGAACAAAAGAACTAGTTTTACCAAAGAGTTTACATATACTACGTATAGAGTTGGCACACGCTTTACACCGAAAGCTCGGGTAGCATCTTTCTTGCCTTGTCGCTCTTGTTGAAGTGTCATACTTTTGTCGCGACACATTACTCTGTTGCCATAGAAAGTATGCACGTCATCTGCTTACGATTGACACAAATCATCACCCAAACCGTGCAGATTATCTAACTCTATACGTAGTATATGTAAACTTTTTGTTTTAACTGAAGTAATTTCACTTTCGAAGAAATTACGACCAAAGGACAGTTCCTTTGGTCGTGACCAGTGAACCAGTGACAAAAGGTCGAAAATTCAAACGCAACATTTATCATTTCACAAATGCTTTATTGACCAAACGAAATAATACGTTGTCTGAGTGAGTTTACAACCTTGGTGTCTTAAAAACGAGAGTGATTCGGTTTCTTCTAAGTACCATCGTAGACCGCATCGTCGCTTAACATCAGTTGAGATGGCTAAAAAAAATAGGCCTAACAGTTAAAAAAAAAAACAAAGAACGTCATGGCAACGTCGTCTCTATGACATAAACTCTAGTACTACTCATTAACCAAAAAAATTGAACTTATCAACTTTATTGGGTATATAGGGTTCAAAACGCATTTGCACGAGAATTAGGCCAATGACCTTTCATTGATAACAGTTACCAGACATTGAACACCAACTTAAAGCATTCAAACACACGAACAATGACGTCACTTCCTGCAGAATCCTTGCATGGCATCACGGAAGGTTGTTAATTCACGTTTGCACTCTTCTCAGTGACGTCAGGCTATACGGCCGAGCTACACGACACATGCCGTGAGAGGCAAGACGTTGTGTCGACATGCCATCATGTCTGGTCGGGTAATTTGAACCGTACCATGATCTAGACTGATAAATACCTATCATTGAAACTAGAGTATACTTGTAGCTCGCTTTGTAAACTTTGCACCGTGTAACTCAATTACTTACGTCTCGGTCGACATATTTCACGTCTGAACGACTGGTAACTAAACTAAACTTTTCTAGTAGTTTTTACGCTTGACTACCACCTCTTTCCTGATGACAAATGACGATGCGGTCTACGATGGAGCATGTTTACCTAGAAGAAACCGATTCACTCTCGATTTGAAGATACAAAGATCGTAAGCATCGCGAAAACCTATCAGGCAACATATTCCACTGCTAAAACGTTCTTATCACAAAAGTAGAGTCAATCCTCTTCATTCTAGTCTTTAGAACAGCAACCATGAAACGATGTCGCCTTTTTGAGCTATGAGCAGATATAAATATAGCCAAAGTAGTATTAGATCACACAGATCGCACACTCTCTGAAGTGATTGGATAGATATTGGTCAATATGTTGTGTGTGAATTGTCCACCAATATTTATATTTCACATAAGGCTATCTAGTTCTAATAAGTATACTGTTGAGATCTATTGTTGTGTTCCGCAAAGGCAAGTCCTACTCGTATGCTCCAGGGACATGGACAAATGGACTGTTTAGAAGTGACCTTCTGATTAGTATGTAAGTCAGATTTCAATTACGTTGTTCTCACCCCATCGACTAGCAAGGATCTAACTTTGGATCATTGCATCTATCGTATTAATCTTAGGGAATATTTGCTACTGTCGCTTTCATTTATTTATTTATTATTTCTATTACAAATTAAAAGAAAACTTTGTCACAGCCCTTTTACAGCTGAATTTATTAATTATGTTATTGTTGTTATTTTAAATTATTACTAACTATCAATGTAATTACCTACCTACAAATTTGTACCTACTTGACGAGTCTGCTGAGAAATACTCAGGATGTTTAGTTATAAATATTTTGTGAGTGTAACTAGCATTGATAATAAATTTATTCTATTCTATTCTATTCTAATGCCTAAGCGATACGAGCCTAGTTTTTTAAGCTACTGTTAGTGGGCTAGCAAGATAAAACTTCTAATTTCATTTAGACAAAACTGGCGTCGCGTAGCGGTGTTTACACCAGGCTAGAAGTACTAACTTGTTATCCCAGCTTAAGCTCAAACTAGCCTCGTGTCGCTCGGGTATAATTCAGCAAAACTTATTAGATTTTTTTAAACTATATTAACAGTGTTCGGGAAATTAATATAAAACATTGTTTTAAGATGTCACGGTTGTTGTGAACATTAGTTTTATCAATTACGGTACATTTATTGTACCGGTACATTTATACACTGTCACTTTACATACAGCTAAGCAATGTAGTATACTGCCTGAGTGGATGTTCCCAACGGATACAATATGAGTGCTTCCAACTAAAGTAAGTATCGGTTTTTCTAAATAAGTGCGTTTCATCTTAATTAATTACTCACTTTAAATCAAGTGTATTTCTGGACTGTCATTACGCCTGTTGTAAATCAAGGATGCGTACTCAGAAGAAACCAAATTCACACTACATTTAAGAATACAAGCATTGTTTTCGTTGAGAACTGGGTTTTCTGGGTGTTTCTATATATAATAAGTATGTATTTAGAACTATATGAGTATTCTATCAGCTATCAGGCCGCCATATTACAAGCTTTGCTTAGTTTGGGGTCAGATGGTGTTGTGTGTGGATTGTCCACCAATATTTATTTATTTATTAGAAACATCGTGAGGAAACCTACATGTTTCTAGAATCTTTCGTGGTCATGTGTTATCCACCAACCCGCATTGAACCAGCGTGGTGGATTGTAGTGGATTATTGACTCTCTCCTTGCGATAGAAATGTTATGTAGTGGTAGGACTCTTGGCAGAGTGCGCCTGGGGAAGTACCACACCTTTGCCAGTTATTCTACCGCCAAGCAGCAATGTGCAAACATTACTGTGTTCCGGTTTGAAGGGCAATGTTTCCAGAGAAATTACAGGGCTTAGAGATATAACATCTTAGATCTCTGGGTGACGAGCGCAGTACAGCACTAGGTAATGATTTGGACTCTTCTTGTTCCAATAGCTGCATGTCACTGTGCTGTTATGTGGCAGGCATGTTGCTTACCATCAGGCACATGTCCTGCTCGTCTCGTCACTTTTTATTAAAAAAAAAAAAGAAAGCCCCGTGTCCCAGCAGTGGGAACATTTAGTAGAATGTTTATATGTATTCATTGTTAAAAATCCACTTCGACTTCTTTAGAAGTAGCATAGGTTAATTATTACCTCGGAAAAATAACGTGATCGGGTACTACGCGGGTAAAACCACGCGACACTGCTAGTATTCTATAATTGATACGTAATACCAGTGCTACAAAACCAAATCATGAAAAGGTCCGATCGATCAAAACTATCAAACAACAAATTAGATCGAACGAAAGGGCCGCTTGCTCGAAACTACTAATCAACGGATCGAACCTTGACACCGCGACCCCGTCTCGTTTTCGCTGGATGCGTGACAACATCGCTCGCATGTCAGCACGGCACCCATTCACTAACCACTATAGTTCCTTGGCCGTTGACTTGTGGAATAATTACAGTTCGTCTTGAGATATGTGACGTAGGCGGATTCTCTTTCAGTGGGTTCATCTGAAAAAATAAACAAGTTTTGTTTTTTTAATTAAATTTCTGTTTTTTCTACATGTGTAATAGTTTCATAATTTGTACTTGATGGCCATGTCACTTGGTGTTATTGTGCTGGTTTGCTTAACTGGCAGAAACTGATTCAATATCGGAAACAAAGTCTCGATTTGAATATAAACCAAGATTGTAACATTGGGAAAACCCACTCTCGTAAAGTCTTCCAAAGCCTTGACGTTCTTATTACAAAATATTTTTTATTATCTACTTTTTACTAACATTGCAAATGTCAATGTTTGAGTCTTTGAATATTTTTTTATGTTTGTTGCTCTATCACGTCGTAACGTATGAATGGATCTGGTTAAATTTGGAACACATATTTATATTCTGGAAGAACACATAGGACTGCCCTTGCTTATTACCCTGTCCAAGAACTCAAAAGGTTATCTGGGAGAGATCGCTATATGCGATAAGATCGCCTTTTGTGGCCAAAATGTCTAATTTTATGTATAATTACTGTATCTCTGTATTGTTTTGTGGTATAATAAATTGTATTGTTTTGTATTGTATTGTATCGGATACGTTACGAAAAGTTCCGGAAAAGTTACGAGAACGGGTACTACGCGAGCAAACCCACGGAGCTCAGCTAGTTTGTCCCAAATGTACATGTGTAAGTTTTTCGTCTATTGTTTTCAATAGAGAAGGAAAACATCGTAACGAAACGTTCATAGCATGTTCTAAAATTTTTTCGAAATCATGGGTTACCTGCGAACCTGGACTGAATTAGAGTGGTGGGTTATGGTCTTGACAATCTACTTATATAAAAAGGTGTCAAGTCCTAGCTGTGGAAATGTAAGTGACTAGCCGTACGCCCGGCTTCACCCGTTATACATAATATAAGTAACCTAGCACTCAGAGATACGTACAAATCAAACAGTGAAAGAGTTTTCGAAATCAGTCCAGAGGGTCTACGGCCGAACAAAAAATGTCTTAGCTTTGATATTTTTCTCTCTTTTCTTCCCGCTTGTAATGATAGAGACCGCAATAGCAAAACGAAAGCCGATATAGTTAGGCGATAGAAGGGCAGTAGTTCCTAAGACTAGCGTTTTCAAACAAAAAACCTCTTCAGCTTCTTAATATTAGTAGATGCTTACAATACGCTATTGTTATTTTACTGGCTCCGTCCGTTGTTCTATAGGATGGAAAATCATCCACCAGACCGAACTACTAGATAGGTTTATTTATTTCTACTATTACTATATGTCTGTCTTGTCCCAATGTTGGGCAAAGGCCTCCCCCCTACCCTCCTTCCATTTTTCCCTATCTACGGCTAATACAGTCCAGTCTTTCCTATATTCGTCGAGGTCGTCTTGCCATCGTTTCTTTGGTCTGCCGCGTCGTCGTTTGCGATCTGGCTTCCACTGCGTGGTAATTCTGGCCCAATGATCACCCGACATGCGGCAAACGTGTCCAGCCCAATCCCACTTCAAATTGGCTGCTTCTTAAGTCACATCGGCTATTCCGGATATCTATTTCTACAAACTATTATGTTTGTAGAAATATTGTCATGCTACACCAAAAAACAAAACTTAATCAATAAAAACAAGGCCTGAATGGAATTATTTAGCTATTTTAACTACCTAGTATATTTCTGTAAAGAAACTTATAAATTTGGGAGTGGCATCCAGCCAAATTGTTACACTTTCAATAGTTGTTTAGGTTAAACCGCAATGCGGCTGCAATTCCGCCCAAAACTATTAATGATACTATTTTTGGATCCGTTATATAAAATAAAATAATTATTAAACGTGATGATTTCACACTTTTATTAGTCAAAGGATATTTGGATGTAGTGAATGGACCATACACACACATGCGATCATAATATTTATGTGATACCTATCACAATAATTTTATATTTTTGAATATTTTAGTTAATATAATTAGTTCACCAACGTTGTATACACCAACACATTACAAAAGTAAAGACATCAAATAAGTACAGGACGAAGTGCCACAATAAATTATTGATGGGTGAAGATATCATGCACTTTAAGTTTGAACCGAGAAACTGATTTATATAAAATAGTTAGGTCGATTTTTAAAGTATTAATTACATACATGTTAGAATTTCACAATACATAATTATTTAAATCATAGACATTTGATTTTTTATTGAAAAGCCGGAGATCTAAGGGATCCTTTAAAGGTATTCAAATATTACAAAATATATTGTAATGATTACAAAGGTTTACATAAACATGAGCTGAGTGGCGTATTATTGGAGAGGCGTATGTGTAGTGGGCGAATGTGGGCCGAATATGATGATGATGATTTTCCACATCACCGTCATATTCATACATTGCCAATTTTCGTTCGAAACGAACGAGAAAAACAGGACTACATTAGAGTAGAATAGAAGAATAGAATTATTTATTGATATGTCAAATACAACAACTTATTATGTTTACATAGGCACCTTTGTCATATCTCGTCAATGTCCGAAAATAACACACATTTTGTAACAAGAACAAAATAATAAATTTTGACTAACCCCCCGACTACCTCAGATTTGATATCCGTACAACATTACATTCTACTAGTCAAGCCCTTTCATTTGATACCCATATTAAGGGAGTTGTGAAAAAGGAAATGTATTTCGCCACTTTGTGGAAGTGGCCATCTTGGATTTGAAATTCGTCATAGTGCAAGGTATTCTACTAGAAAAGGCCTTTCGTTTGATACCCATATTGAGGTAGTAGTGAAAAATATTATATAATTCGCCATTTTGTGGTGGCGGCCATCTTGGATTTGAAATTTGTTATAGCGTATACTCTACTAGTCAAGTCCTTTCATTTGATACCCATATTGAGGTAGGTTGTGAAGAAATATTTTGTACGCCATTTTATGGAGGCGGCCATTTTGAATCGATATTAACCAAACATAGCTAAGAACACCCGCACGGATATTAACCTTCAAATAAAAAAACCCACATCGAAATCGGCCTATCCGTTTGAGCTCTACGGTGCCACAGACAGACACACACACAGACAGACAGACAGACTACGACGTCAAACTTATAACACCCCTTTTTTTGGTCGGGGTTAAAACACATTAATATATCGATAGATAGAAATGTCTTTATTGTGTCACAAACGAATACAATGATTTCAATAAAGAACTTATGATAATAAAACACTTACATACACTCTTTTTATGAAGTAACGCCACAAATGGCGGCCTTATTGCTGAAAGCAACCTCTTCCAGGCAACCAGCGACACAAATTTTATCAAGAACATTCAACATTCGAAATTTTGTATTATTTTTGGTAGTTCTTTTGGTTTCTTTTATCATAGAAATATAACGTAACGTTGTTCTTTACAGTTACAAATAAATGTTCTTTCAATAGCTTATCTTTTGTTTTTAGAAATGTGACTCGTAATCCTAATTAAGTAGGTATTATTTTAGATCCTAGCTTGACAAAATATTACTTAAGACCATGATATTACTATTATACAACATGTGGCGGAAAGGTCCAACATTATTTATTGTAGTTCGTCTATACTAGGTATCGAATCACATATGTGAATATTAGACACGAAAGCACAACAATTTTTTTCCATACAAGTAAAAAATTCGTTGTTTATTGTTTTATTTGACAACCCTAATCACCGGCCGCGCGGCGCGGTCACTGACCGCCGGCCGCCGCGCGCCGCTCCGTCGTCGCACGCCGCACCGCCGCGCTTTAGGGTTGAAGATGGTCAATTTTACATCAAACTTTGACTCGTATTATCTCGCGATCTAAAGTACCGAGGGGAAAGAGACCTTCGAAGATGAAGTCCACATCAGTGTTGGAATGACCTGTTCAAATATTGTTGGACCTTTCCTTCACACGTTGTATATCACATGACCTCACATCAGTTAACAGCGACATCGATTCAACAACAAAACTACAGCCCCGACCACAGTTAAACCAGCAGTTAGTTAACTGGAAATGATATTAAATCACTCCTATTAAATGTTCGTTAGACGTCCGGGGAATTACACTTAAATATGTGAAAACGTTTCTCTTACAGCTTAGAATAATTTTGATCCACCGTTCTGATGTCGGTTGTACAATTTTTTGAAGTCATTACCCGGATACACTGACATTGTTTTCGGTCAAGCTGAATACACCATGTAAGTATTTGTAAGTTCTGGTAATAAATAAAACCCTACTAATGACTAAAACTCAAATTTTTTGGATGTTTGGTTTATAATGTATATCTCCTAATCAAAGAGTTTACATATATCTACTATGTATAGAGTTAGAACACACGCTTGACACCGAAAGCACGGGTCTGATCGCTCTTGTCTTGTCGCTCTTGTGGAAGTGTCATACTTTTGTCGCGGCACATTACTTTGTCGCCATAACTAACATACACCTCATCTGCTTACGATTGGTACAAAGGAACCGTGCGGAAAAACCAGATCTATTTACTTATTCTTTATCTAAGCTACTAATATTATATAGTTAAATAGGTTGTTATTTTGAATGCGCTGATCAGATACAGAACTACTGGACCGATTTCAAAAATTCTTTGACGTGTTTGTTCCCCCTATGTGTTATCGATATCAATACTACAACGATATCAATACAAAGATGTGCCCTCAAAAACTTCAGGGCGCACGGAATCATGTTATCGTTGGGAAGAGTGAGCTCACTCTTTCTGTTCTAGTCGGTTGCAGGATACAGTGGACGCCAGACGTTTTTACCTATCATTATTAGTTGTTAATCGCAAAAATAAATATAACTATAGCATATCTCACCGCTAGCGATTCTAAAGGTCAAGTAGATTGGTTGTTTGTAAACCACTTACATACACACAGAGACGCAGTTTATTACCAATTTCAAGGTGCTCAGGGCACATCCATTGGTTTATATCGATGATAGGCTATATTTATCATAATTATAGACTGCTAGTATATATAAGCACCCCCACTAAATGTTCCCACTGTTGGAACTCGGGGTCTTCTCTCGAAAGGAGAGAGTCTAGGCTGTAATCCACCACGCTGCCCAGTGCGGGTTGGTGGATGCACAGTGAATACATGACCTTGAAAGATACTAGATACATGTCAGTTTCTTCACCATGTTTTCTTTCGCCGTTTCTAAGTTAGCGGCACTGCGTACATGACTCCGATAAAACACGAGACTTCGTGGTGTGCGAGGGGATTTGAACCCGAGGGCGCCGGATTGGCAGTCACAGTTCTCCCGAGTAGACCAGCCCTAAGTAACAAAAGGGTTTAAATGTTTTTTTGGTTTGGTTTGCCAATTTGCAATTTCAACTCTATCTATTCAAACGCGACGAATTGATTGAAACAATGACATTTATGATATTGGTAGGATTACTTCCCGAAGTTTACACGTCGTTATCAGGAGCGTGGCTTTTCGTGACTAGAGCTGTTTTAAAGAGGCCAAAACGTCGAGAAGAAGCGGTGAAAGAAAACATCATGAAGAGACCTACAAGAATAAACATCTTTCAATGACTCAAATACTTAGTTAATGTGGTGGATAATCCTTTACTCCCTGATGACAGAGAGTGTCTCCAGAGAGATCGCCCCGAATTCAAGCAGTGGCTACCTACATAAAATTACGTAGTTGTCTATGTCTGTATAAAACTTTTTAAGCAAAAGTGTAATGTTTACATACTCCCATCACAACGTCTGACAGCTGGATTTATTATAAATTATAACATAATATCTTCTAAAGGTTTAAGAAAAGTGGCAAAAAACCCCATATAAATTTACATATAAAGCTCAATTTAAAAAAGAAAAAAATTGCGCACTACGAGGAATGCACACGGACTTAAATTATAGCTAATATCGATAAAATACAGCCTATCACAATCGACCATCGATTATAACTTAATCGAGTTACAATTTATAGAAATAATCGGTCACTGATTTATTCGATACCTTTACAACAATGCCCTTTACGTTTATCGACTGTATCACAAGTTGGTTAAAGTACATTTTTGTATGAGTTATTTGTATGTATGACTACAAATTGTATGGAAGTAATATCAAAGAGCTGAGTTTGCGCCGTTTGATACTACCTTTGAATAAATCAACAAAATCAACGGGTGGTAGTGAGTAATAAGTTTGTATTTTTGGACAGGAAATGCATCGAGATATTCTTAATTTAGTTTTTTTTCATCAGTAAAATTGTCATAGCATCAGGCAATAATAGTATAACATTACTGCAACAGAAATGTTTATTTTGTTGTAGGTAGTTGAAATGGTAATTGTTAAAATATATTAGACAATTAAAGTAGAATCTTTTTTTTCTAATGAAATATTTTCGCAAAAAGACACTACGTAGAGTTGACGATAATTTTTTTAACCTGTATTTTGAACTGCCACCTGCTAAATAAATAGTACTTCCACTGTCCTTTATTTTGTTACAAGCTGGTAATCTAAGAAATACGATTATATAGTAACATTTCTCACCATAAAGAGAATAATTGTTTATTCTGTCGTTATGTTGTATTGTTAAAGTTAAGCCAAATTTGTTACAGGTGCCCTAAAAATCATAAAGTAACATGATTCTGTCTATTACTAAACTCATTTTACGTTTTGGCTAAAATGTATTAAGAATTTGGTCGAAATAATCTTTTTTTTAGACATTTTGTTCCACAGGCTTAGGAACAAGCTAATATAAAGCTAATTTTCAACCCTGAAGTAGAATCTTCCCTATTTTTCTTAAGTAAGAGTGACGAGATGAGCAGTTGATATACCTGATAGTAAACAATATGCGTGCCACATAACAGCACAGTGATACGCAGCTATTGAACATGAATTTTCATATGAAATTTTTTGCGTATGAAAGCTTTTGTTGTCGTACTTTTTTAAAATAACTCTACCAATTTTTTAGAAAAGTTTTTTTAAATTATATTTATTAAGGTTGGCTTTAAAAGGCTTTAAAATGTTTCCCACGCATTTCTGCTCCTGCTCATTTTATTTTTATTTGGTTTGGGTTTTATTGTGTTGGTATGAAATATTTAACTGTGGTTGCTTGATGTGAAGCCGATAGCTTCAATATGAAGTGTTGCGTCACTTTGACATTTTATTCGCTTATAGTGTAAATACCAGAACTTTGTTTGAACTTTTCACAAGATACGACATATTATTGTGAGATACTCTATAGTTTTTTTCTGTTCTTTAACCATATTATTCTTATGGCTTAAATGAACAAAGCTCGAATTAACCAAAACCAACACAAGGAAATTGTATTGAAACATAAATTTTGTGAATCGATATCCAAAAATTTTATAAATTTTGATAAACAACTAGGTATATGTGTATTGCACAAATGATTGGTATTTATTACGTATACGTATACATAAACCGAGAGAATTTAATTTTTTAATTAACAGTGTAATAATAATGTTAAGTTTATTTGATACACGGGAAATTCGCGTGCAATATGGTTGGACCAGTCCAACTTACTCGTAAGTTTCAACCGCATTCGGCGGGCGTTTTCAAGGAGAGCGCACGCGCGCGTTTGGCACTGAAAATAACGTTTTAATTATTTTTGTAACATAATCAAAAAAATGTGCATTTTTTGACATCGTTAGAACATTTTTACAGTAAACCTTGCTTCATGATACTACAATAATATAATTTAACATTTTGAAATAAATATTGTTTTAAGCTACCATAGTGGTTCACTACGATAGGAAGTATCCTCAATTCCAAATATTTACTGTGGTTATAAGGTGGAGCCGGATCTTTATAAGTGATGAAACTTCATATACTTACTATGTAAACTAAAAGTACATAGGTATAGGAATACTAAATAAATATAGGTAGTATTTCACACACAACACCGTCTAGCCCCCAAAACTAAGCAAAGCTTGTACTATGGGAGCCAGATAGCTGATATAACCGTTGTATAGTTGCAAATACATACTTATAATACATAGAAACATCTAGCTACTATACAAATATTTGTGTGAAATATTTTCACTGGACGAATTTAATTGTAACGTCACTTACAATTAAATTATTGATATTGTACATAACAAACTATTTTTGTAATAAAATAATACAAAAAATAATATCAAATAAAAATAAATAAGTCTGAACAGTTGCTCACATTGTATCAAGCATAGATTCGCTCTTGTAGGGAGTACTGTTCGCACCTTTGGGATGGATCGGCTAAGTATCAGCAGGAGGAAATCGATCGAAAGGCGTGCCAAAAGGCTCATAGGCAATGACTCTACTAGGCTGTGGAATACGTTGCCTGAGTGGGTTTTCCCCGATGGTTACAATCTTTGTGTCTTCAACTCGAAAGTGAATCGGTTTCTTCTAGGTAAACACGTTCCACCGTAGACCGCATCGTCGCTTAACATCAGGCGAGATGGCGGTCAAGTGTAAACCTATAAAAGTTAAAAAAAAAGCTGTAAGGGGCCTTGTAAATCAGATGCAACTGTAAAAAGACTTTGTTATGACAAAATACAAACTATCAAAATAATTAATACATACAGTACTTATAATCTTATTCAATAGTTCAAATTTCGACATATTCCTTTTCCAAACATTACTGTCCTTTATAAAATCATCTACAGTATAATATGCTTTGCCCATTAGGTAGCTATTTATTTCAGTATGTATAAGAAGTATGTTTTAATAACTATATGAGAATTATATCAGCTATCCGGCTGCCGTAGTACAAGTTTTGCTTAGTTTGGGGTCAGATGTTGTGTGTGAAATGTCCACCAATATTTATTTATATTCAGCCGTATTTAACTCAAGTTACAAGTGTACACCTTCCTCCAATCAAAATAGGATCATTCTCTCTAAGGCTACTTAACTGACACGTCACACTAAGCTGGCTACTCAGGGTAGCATTTCGGTGACCTAACGAGAACGGAGTCACGCGAGCCAACTTGTTAGCATAACTTAAGCATAACTTATACAGTGGATAAGGGCAGGCTTACTGCATTATTGTGCTTACTTTTTTCGACTTGAAACTGTGCTCGGTTTTTTCAACGGCAGAATAATAAAGTAGTTTCGGCTGATAAGGTCGGGCGCTTGATAACGTTGGGGGAGATTTTTGCTTGGTGATTTTGTTTTAATTCTGTATTATTTGAGGGTTATTTGGGAAAGGTTTATTTAACTGTAGCGAGTAATTAATAGAATTTAGAAAACTGGTTTCGATATATACTTTTTAACTATGATAAGTTTACATTAGATATCTCGCCTGATGTTAAGCGACGATGCGGTCTACGAAGGAACGTACATACCTAGAGGAAAAGGAATCACTCACGATTTGCAAACACTTATACTACAACCATTGGGAAAAATCCACTCAGCCAACACATTCCATAGCTTAGACGTTCTCAACACACAAGTAGAGTCAAACTTTTTCGTTCTAGTCTTTGAAATGTCAAGAACTATGAAACAAAGTTGCTTTATCGAGTTACAAGCAGTTTGATAAAAATGTGTAAGGTGGTATTAAATCACGAAGGACAGTGGAACATTCTCCAAAGTATATCCGATAAAAATCCGATAAGTTAGCAATTTAACGATGATTTTCCAGACTTTTGGATACACTTTTTGGTGCGTCTCTCGATCGATTCCGCACGATACGAATTATATTGCCAAACCCTATCAGGGTCATTATGGTAACATGTACTTATAAATAAGACCAACAAATGTACCATAATATTAGCAATAAATAATTGAGTTTTGAGTATTGGTTCCAGAGCCCCCTAGCTAATACTTAGCCGATCCATCTCAAAGGTGCAACCATAGCTTATAGCTTCACATATTACGCTGACGACACTGACGACGCCATCGGTCGGTTCGTGCGGCGAGCGTGGGCTGAATCACCGAAGACCATCCGCGATTTTAACCTACAGATGGCCATCAGGGACAGAAATGCAACCGTTGTAGAGGCTCTGGGCCGGGAGGAGGCAGCTTAGGCAAATGGCAAAAGGCAATTAGGCAAACACTCGATGTCGAGTCGATTACTAGCGTAATCCCAACCGGTAGTGATCGGCTCTACAGACGAGCACTAAAATTAGATTTTAAATGTACCCAACTCCCCCCTATTCTCCTCTTCTTCTCCTTATCCAAGAAATATGTAAAAAAAAGACAATTGATATGACAAAGATCACGGAACCCGGAGACTGTGGATTGGCTAACTTGAAAAAAACCCATAGCTTATATACCTACCAGTGTTTGGTGTACCCAAGGGTGTCTTCAAACGCGGAGTGAATTGATAAATATTGTTATAAGCTTTCACAGCTATTCATTAGTTATTTATTTAGACATATATTAACATAATTAGGCAGTAGGTGGTACCCACTGCTAGGGCTTTGACCCTCCTCACACAAAGATAGAGTCAAGGTGTCTCATGCTGCCAAATGCGTATGGGCGAATAGCATAAAATAAATATTCGTGTATATTCCTCACACATCACTCAAACACACATTTTCTTTACATTTACTACAGCTTATATATTGTTTGTCCTCAGCATCAAACCCCCGTCAAAAGACGGCGTCACGAAGAGCAACCCGAGCAAACGTCACCGCGAGCGGCTCAATGCCGAGCTTGATACATTGGCGTCGCTGCTGCCTTTCGAACAGAACATCCTGAGCAAGTTGGACCGCCTCTCCATTCTGCGACTGTCGGTCAGCTACCTGAGGACGAAGAGCTACTTTCAAGGTTAGTCTTTTTTTATTATTATCTAATTATAGACATTAACAATCCTAACCTGATGTTCCGTTGTCGTTGTACGTGGTCGTCGTAATTGTCTATTTAATTTAATTTACAGAAACGTGTAAATACCGTACTTTAGCGTTGCTTTGAGATATACTTCATTCTTGTTGTACGTGTAATTTTTTGAAGTGATAACTTCTTTTAGCGCGCCTCAGACAGATTTTTCGTGGGCTGTGAACTGGATTCTAGCATCGCGCTCGGGAATGATAAGAAACGTAAACGGTAAACTCGGGAGCATGGTCATACGCCATCTAGAAATGCGCCAGCGTTTCCCATTGGTCAATGATGATGCATTTCTAGTTGGCTATGTACATGGCTACGCTCTCCAAAGTAGCGTAATTTCCAAAGTAAGCTATGATGATTGGAAAATCTTTTGCAGCGTTGTATATATTTACTTAATTTCTATTTCACATAAAATATAAAAATAGTAACTGCAAGCGCATTTAAAATTTATTTAATTACATTTTAAGAAACTTTGTTTCCGTATAAATCATTGCAATTAAGCAGCTAATATATTAATTGAAATTCCGATGTTAATTATAATCGAGTTAAATATCGATTCCCAGGAATCGAGAACACGTCTCTCCGCATATATTAATTCGAGTTGCAATAAAATCGACTGACAGCGCTAAATAAGTGTCGGTACGCACATTAATAAGTAATCGAATACATCGTCTCGATATCGTATCGATTTATTCGATTTTGTTAGACGATCGCGGGAGCTGGTTAGGATTAGTGGTAATGGTTTGGGTTCTTAATTATCTATGGTGCAGATATTTTGTAAACTGATATTTTGCTCTCGATTTTTTATTTCCATTTTTAAGAGACCGTTGCCTGAATGCGGTTTTCCTTGTGGCTATAATCTTTGTGTCTTCAAATCGAGAGTGAATCTGTTTGTTCTAACTAAATATCGTATCGTAGACCGCGTCGTCGTTTAACATCAGGCGAGATTGCGGCTGAGTGGAAACATATAAATGTTTAAAAAAAAACACATTTCCTGTAAGTGGTCTTAGATCCGGGTTTTACTTTTGACCAAGCAAATAGGTATAGGCTTAAAATCTTTCTTAACAAACTAAACTCACTTAAGACATGTTAATGAAGTATATCACAATGTTTCTTTACTTTAATTAGCATTTGTATAGTTTAAGCTGAAATGTAATAGTCTGTTGGAACTTCATTTGGGTTAAACAATTAATCCATAGAACCTTTTGTACAGTTTATTGTTGTTTATTTAAATTATTACCGATCCAGCCGCCATCTCTTTTGAATACAAATAATGTGAAATAATTGCTAATCTTAATCCCGAACGTTGTGCACAGAAATGGGGCATTACATTTATTATCTATTTAATTTACATAAAATTAAAAACAATATATAAATTGGATGTCTCCTAGATCTGCCGATAGAACTGAAACTTATAACTCAGCATTTGATAGCTTACTTTGCAAACTACGCGGGTGAAACCGGAGGGCGTAGCCATGAGCACGGCTATGGCCCCGATGTTACCCGAAGATTTCTTATCATTTCCAAGCGTGTCGCTAGAATTCAATTCATAGCCCACGATTAACCTGTCAGTGGCGTGTCAAAAGAAGGTTTCAATTAAAAAATACTCGTACTCGTGTTATAAGTGCGAAGGATTAGATGTTTGTTACTCGATCACGTTAGAACAGCTGAGTGGATAGTGTTAAAATTTCATATCATACAGAATATAGTCAGGAATAAGATATACAAAACATTTTACCGAGGAGAAACTGCGAGGTGAGCTATTATTATAAAAACAATACAGAACAACTAATAATAAAAATACATAATTACTAATGATTTAAATTACTGCCCTTATCATGTTAGTCCACTACTAGACATAGCGCTCTGCCATCCATGTTTTCCATACACTGTTTACTGTCTTTCGTATATCGTCACTCCATCTAGTCTCAGTCACTACGTTTGTTTATACGCGGTCTCCACTTAAGAACCCGTCTACCCCAACGGTTATCGGTTTTGCGATAGATGTGACCAGCCCATTGCCATTTCAGTTTGCTAATGCGTTGACCTATGAAAGTACCTCTTTTTTAACACTATAAACAACCTTTTTAACAATATATAGCTACAATACACACAACCCTCTAAATGTTCCCAGCTGGGATATTAGGTAATTCTCTTGGAAGTAGAAAGTCAAACCCAAAATCCGCCACACTGGCCAACAGCAAGTTGGTCGACGATGCATGATCTTGAAAGATACTATGATGTACATGTCGGTTTCCTCACAATGTTTTATTTCACCGTTTTTAAATCAACGGTACGTGCATGATTACAAAGAATGGTGCACGTGGGATTCAAACCTGGGGCTTCGGATCGGCATTTGGCGTTTTCTCTATTAGACTAGCCGTAACTTAATGTACATTTACAATTCTTATTAATATAATACCTATTTCAACTGATCTCATAAATTAAAATAAGCTTCGTTGCATTTAAGTTATGAAGAGCCTCTGTCTCAGTAAAATAAAACCCTGAAATTCAATCCTGAAGTTATCGCAACCAATTACCATACAGACTAGCAACAAAACCACACTCCCCTCGTTAATTGGCCGCGTAAATCTCATACAAACATCCATATATCATACACACATACACACTCATACATCATGCATTGAATTATCGGCTCCTTATAATTTTATTCAGGCTGCGGCAGATATAAAAATCGGTAGGGGGCAAGTGCATGGTTTATGAAGGCGTTCAGAGATATATTGACGGGTACGCTGGGGTGGAAAAGTTTATACAATTCAATTCAATTCAATTTATTACTTCGAACCTTAGGATATTACATCACTTGGTAACGTCACATAAAACAATTATTATTGAATACTGATTCCGTTTACAATATACATGCAGCTGTAAAGAGGCTTTGTCAATAAATGCAGCTGTACAGAGGCTATGTCAGTAAAATTATATCAATATGTACAAATAGATGTATATATAAGTATGTCATGAAATCCAAAAATAATCAATGAAACATGTCAATAAAGAAATTATAACGATCAAAAATATTTAATGTCATTTAAAATGTTCACTTATTTAAATTGCATTTCAGTACATATGTTTTTGCCCATTCTTTACGATCATCAATAAAATCGTTGACTGAATAATAGGCTTTTTTAAGTAAATATTGTTTTATAGCAGTTTTAAATTTTGTTTCATTGAGACCCTCTAACAGTTTAGGAATGACATTATAGAAACGTACACAATTTCCGACAAAGGAACCCATTGTTTTCTGCAGTCTACAGCGTGGAAACGCAAATTTGTTGGTATGCCGCGTATTGAGTTTGTTATCTGACATTTTCGTTAGACTGGTTCTATTTTTTCTTGCATACATTATGCACTCATATATGTAAAGTGATGGAACGGTAAAGATACTTATTTTTTTAAAAATATCCCGCAGTGAACCCCCTGTTGGCACATTATAAAGTCCTCGAATTGCCCTTTTTTGTACAATAAAAACAGCATCTACGTCTGCCGCTGATCCCCAGAGCAATATGCCGTAGGACATCACACTGTGAAAGTACCCATAATACACCAACCTAGCCGTATCAATATCGGCTATCCTCTTATTTGGCGAACTGCATGTGCTGCCGCTAAGCCTGTTCGTCAATTTATTCACATGAGTACCCCACTGCAGCTTGGAGTCCAGTGTGATCCCTAAAAATGACGTTTCGTCAATGGGCTGAATAATCTGGTCCTTCAGTTTAATTTGAAAATTTACTTTTTTAACATTTGGAAGGGCGAATCTGATGCATTTGGTTTTCCGGGTTAAGAACTAAATTGTTTGCATCAAACCACGCACATACTTTATTTAGTATATGATTAATTAATGAGATGTCTGAGTTACCTCTCTTTATTCTAAATAGAAGCGATGTGTCATCAGCAAACATTATTATGTCACAATCAATAAATTTATCAGTCATAAAAGGCAAATCATTAATATAAATTAGAAACAAGAAGGGTCCTAATATTGATCCCTGAGGTACCCCATTTTAAGAAAAGACCCTTGAGATTGCACTCCATCAATATTTACAATTTGTAGACGATCTTTTAAATACGATGAAATCAGTGCTAAAGCCGTCTTTGACATTCCGTAAAAGCCAATTTCTTTAACAATGTTTCGTGGCTTACGCAATCGAATGCTTTAGAAAGATCGCAGAAAACACCAACTGCGTCGTGATAATTTTCCCATGCATTTAATACATACTTAGTAAGTCTCACTCCTGCATCTGTCGTTGATCGTCCCTTTGTGAATCCGAATTGCTGTTTATTTAATAATTTATTAGAGTTGAAATAATGGAGAAGTTGATTTAATATTAATCTCTCGAAAATTTTACTTATACAAGGTAAAATAGAGATTGGTCTATAATTATTGGGGTCATCTCTTTCACCTGATTTAAATAACGGCAGTACTTTGCTATGTTTCATAAAATCTGGGAATACACCCCTGCTAACGCTTGAATTAAACAAAGCTGCTAGATATGGTGCAATGTTTTCTAATATACTCTTAATAACTTTTGTTGAGATGCCCCACAAATCCTCAGTTGTTTTCATCTTAATATCTTTGAATGTCTTGAGAATTGTAGCTGCAGTTACTTCATGAAATATAAAGGAAGAAGTTGGTGCCTTTATATTTTCTTTTAACAGAGCTTCAGCTCGTGACGTAGAAGATGCCAGGTGTTTTGTTGTTTCCATAGGTATTCTTGAAAAATGTTCTTCGAAGGTATTTGCAATGTCTCGTGCGTTCGTTACCGTTTTATTGTTAAATTTTAGTGCACAAATTTTTTCGCGTATTTTTGATTTTCCAGTCTCTTTGTTTATGATTCTCCAAGCAGTTTTACTCATATTGTCTGAATTTTTAATTTGATCGCGTATAAAAATGGATTTGGCTTGTTGACACGCTCTTTTAAACGTAATCGAATATTTTTTGACATATGTTTTTGTTGCGTCGTCAGTACAATATGTTTTCAGTTTATATAAATTATATAGTTTATTCCTACTTATGAACAAGCCCGGCGTAGCCCACTCTGCAAACTTTGTTTTTGCATTCAAATTTATTTCCTTCGTTTCAAAAATGTTATTAAATGTATTACTAAGCGTGTAAAAAAATAAGCTGTAACTACGATTTGGATCATTAATTATCATGTCAGAAAAATTACTTGTTATGTCACGGAGTTTATTATAATTTATTAAAATGTCAAAAGAATCATTGTTTGCAATGTTAGCCTGATTCCTTATTTGTATGTCAGAATTATTATGAATTGATATGTCAGCGTGAAATGCATTGAAATAATTAAATAGTACATTATTAAATTGTTCTAAACGAGTTTTTGTAATAGGTCTGACAATAACCCTTACCTCTGTTTTTTTTACTTCTGAAGGAAGAGTGATACTTAACCCTTTATGATCTGAACGTAAAAAGTTTAAGATTTCAGACTGAAAAAAATTACAATTAACAAAAATATTGTCAATACAAGTTGAAGATGTTCCTTTTTTTGTGGTCGCTACTCTCGTTGGTTCGCCAAAAACTTCTATAAGATCGAACGATTTGAATAGCGCAAGTATTTTATTTTTGGAGTATACGTATTTAATGGAGGACGTATTTAAAACGCTTTATGCTATGCTGAAGGAAATGTTCAAGACAGTTAAGGTAGTTGTTTTCTTAAGTGAAAGCCGCAAACCGTCAAACGTAGCGTAGGATGCCCGTAAACTAAATTGAGTGACAATATTATACGTAATGCCCGAGCTTCACGAGGCTAGTTTCTCAAGCTAGGGTAGCATGCTAGTGTTAGTAAGCTCGTATTTCTAGCTTCGTGCAGACAAAAATAGCGTTGTTTACACGAAGCCAGAACTAGCTTGTACTAGCTTGCTATCCAAGTTTAAAAAAACTAGCGTGTGTAACTCGGGCATAAGACAGCAGACGGTCGATCGAAACGCGAAGCTAAAGATTGGGCTAAGTAGCGAACAATGAGGTCTATGTCCAGTTGTGGACTCGGATAGGCAGGTGATAATGATGATGATTTAGCATTAGTAGCATCTCGCGGTTTCACTCGAACAGTTCCCGATGCCGCTATTTTACCGGAATTAAACTCTGTGTTATTCCAGACTATGAACCCTTTCTTTAGTCCACATTTTTTTTACTCGCATAGTTGGTTAGACTAGTTTTATCAAGATTCGTTGAGTAATTTGTATTTTAAAGAATAACAAGTACCCGCAGACGTAGATGCTGTAGTGGCATCAATAACCTTAACCACTCTCAGCTGGGACTCAAACTTTCTCTCATATGGAGAAACTCAAGGCCATACTCCACCGCACTGATCAAGTTTGGGTTGGTTCTCAAACGATGAAGTTCTGGGAACATTCCCGTTTCCCCACAATATTTTTCTTCGCCGATAAAACCAGTGAACATTACGAATTTTTGCATCTGTACTTGGAAAATTAGCCTTAAGTGCAACACGATTTACGATTTGCCAAATTACAAACCCACTTCATCCCGTAGGCATGTAAGTTGGTAAATATGTAGTCGATAGTACAGAGACATCGACAGTTCTAATTATATCGATCGTCGAAGCATCGATTACGCGAGAACATCGATCGGTAAAGATTTCGGCCGCTCTACGGGGTACCAACGATGACAAGACGTTTAAAAAAAAGATTTAAAAAATGGCGCTCAGTTCCAGTAGCCACTAAATTACGTCGTACTCAGTGCAATTTCTAAGAAAACGCAATGATTAATGTTAAGAAAATAACGTGTAAGAATCTCTGCAACTGTATGAGTATTTTAGCGAAATTATTAAACTAATGTACAAGTAAGAGCTATTTATTTAGTGCATTGGTAATACGATGGTACTGCCACGATGAAATAGAAAAGAACATACATGTGTTAGTAAATTAGTACTACTACATGAGTATTTTCACGGAAATATTTTACTAATATATCATAAGCAAAAACAATCTACTATTAAATGGTAGTGCGGTTGTACTGTCACGCAGAAACTGACAAGAACAATGCGAAGAACTATAGTGGTCCTCTATTTTTTAAATTAAATAATGACTGATGAACTAATCAATAATAAGGAAGTTTTCACTTTGATAAGGAATTTAAATTTCTTCGAAAAAATAAGACAAAAACCGACAGATCAGATTAAACCTAAACTCAGATTTTGGAAAATATATTAATAATATATATTATTATACATTAATAATATATTTTCCAAAAATTTTAAATTGTGTCAAGTGTTTGAGTTTAGGTTTAGGCTGAAGTCGGGTTTGGTTTTTTCGTCCAGATTATGGAAAACAAATTTTAGTTTATTGTTCATATTTTAAAAAACCACCACATCGATTTTGATAAAATAAAAAAAAATACATACAGAGTATATCACAATTGGCGGCGCTAACACGTAACATACATACAAAAAACATATTTAATTAGAAACCTTCCTTTTTTCAACTTGGTTAATAATTGTCAACAAAGTTGCAATATCACTAAATGTCTAATTTTATATGGAATGTCGTAAACTTTAACTTTACACAGAGTTTATTCATAGTTTACCCAATCTATTTTACTCATAACGTTCTATTTACTAAGCCCAAACTTACCCACCACGGTTATTGAGAAGGGGGTCAAAGGGGGGTCATAACAACCCCGCGGGTTCGTACCGTACCGTACCACCGTGCTATCGATCGGTGTTGCCAACGGTACAATTTTAACGTAGATATACGATTTGAGCAATTAGTATCAGGTTTCAGTTTTGTTATTGTCCCAAATTTAGAGGTTTTGTGGTAAATTATTATCACAAAATAGCTGATAAAACATTCGAATGAAACATCATTCCATTATTTTATCCACTTTTACAAAGGTATGCTCAATAATTCTTATTTTGTATGTAAACCTTATTTTGAGTTAGTACTCGTAGCAAATATATTTGAACTCACTTCATAATTGTATGATATCTACATGATTAAACATGTAAAACAATATCCTACTTCTCAAAACTATTTTTTTTTGTCACATGACCATTGCCCCATAATTATATTAAACCAAATAAAAAAAATCCTTGAAATGTGTTTGCGTACATACAGTTTACTCAAAGACCTGTTCTCCAGGAGATGACAAACTTAAAAATTCAAATATCTAGTTTAATTAGATCTCAAGACTTACAGCGAGTCTGCATAACCGTATATCGAGTAAAGCTGGTGTACATTTATGAAATAAAATCAATCCAAAATATTTAAGTGCGATGTTGGTACATATAATATGGATGAATTTCATCATTTCATCTAGTCTCAATGCGTTTGACATTATGTTGGCCAATTTACCCTACTATCATAGGTATATTATAATGGTATCATACTGTAATACCACATCTACTAACCTTGGCGGCATACTTCAAAATTTGACTCAATCTCAATTTTGTCTCTGAATTCATTTGAGGACATGTAAGGCGATTCAACTCTTTCTTTGTCAATATTTTCTCAGTTTTTTAGGTCTCATAAAACATGGGCTAATAAAACAGAATACGGTCATTTTAATATAAAACTATATTATGTTTTGTGAATTAGGAATTATTGTGCACACTAAACGTAGCAACACCGACATCGATCGTATGCTAATTCAAGCTATCCTAACTTTATTGATAGCGAATCGGCCCGTAGACCTGCATTGCTTTAATGGCTTCTAAAATTGTGATTTACTATCGGATGGGGTATAAAAAATGAATATATGACGCCGTAAAATGAGAGATAATTTTGTAATTTATTGCTCTCATTATTTCCATTATATCCGGGCTGAATCTGTAATTATTTCCTTTCAAAATCTGAAACAAAAACGTTTTATTACATATTTCAAAACCAAATCATAATATAGAAAATATGTTTGTTTTCCGTGTATGATTGGTAGCATGTGAGTTGTGGAAAAAAATCTTTAAATAATTTCATACATACATTCAGATAAATTTGTAAACTTTGTAAAGATTTTCCACATTGTGTTGTTATAAACATTTTTTTTTTATATTAGTAGATGTATTTAAGCGTGTATATTTTGAATGCCAAAGTTTGGCGTTGAATAATATACAAAATTTCAACAACCTCAATTTTTTTTTATGGCACTGAAATAAGAAGTTTTGCATTAATGTGCATTATTTGAAATTGAAATGTGCATTATTGTAACCTAAAACCTAATCTTAAGAAAAATAATTCATTAATAGTAATAAAGAAATAATTAATTTCAAAACTTTGTAATTTGTAAGTTTTTCGAATATTCTGTGTGTCAATCTTCAGTGAATATAGTCCACTCAGTGGATTCCATGCCAGATAAAGACCGTAAGTAGATCGACGGATTTTGGTACTTCATAAAAAAACTTATGGAAATTGCATATTCGTACCTCCTACTGCCTAGACCACAGAAATCTAAATAATAATTTAGACCTAAACGAACTTTTGGTTTGGTTTGGTTTGGATTAACTTAACAGGCGCAAGGCTCTAATATTTAACCTATGACATAAATCGCCAAGCAATAGTGTGCAAGCATTACTGTGTTCTGGTTTGAAGGGCAATGTTTCCAGAGAAATTAGAAGGCATATTCAATTCAATTCAATTCGTTTATTTCATACCTTAGGCATCTTTGATACACTTGGTAACGTTAATAATTTACAAAATATCAAATATACAATCATTATTAAATTAAAATATATCAAGGTGCATCTAATTAAGCGGCTGTAAAATGGCCTTGTCAGTAAATAAATAGCGACTGTAAAGGGGCGTTGTCATTAGCATACAAATATAAAAAATAAAAATAGTTAGTAAATATGTCAAGAAAATGAATTAAAAATGTCAAGTCTGTAAGGGTATGGTCACGTTGTATTATAAATTTGATAATTGTTTTTGCCAATTTTTACTGTCATTAAGAAATAATTTGTCACTATAATAAGCCTTACTGATTAGATATCGTTAATTTCATTTTTAAATTTCCTTTCATTAAGATTCAATACCTGCTCTGGAACGGCATTATAATATCGCACACTGTTTCTGATGAATGAGACATCTGTTTTATGAAGCCTGCATTTGGGGTAGTTCAGTTTGTGTTTGTAGTGTGAGAATTCCGATTTTTTCAAATCGCTGCGTAAATTTTTTCTGGCGTACATAATACACTCATAGATGTATAGCGATGGAGTAGTTAGGATCTTTATGCTTTTAAAAGGTCCCTTAATGATTTTCGTGGGCTAACATATATATAGAGCGAATTGCTCTTTTCTGCAGCACAAAGATTGTATGTCTGTCTGCTGCTGATCCCCACAGTATAATGCCATATGACATTATACTGTGAAAATACCCATAATATACCAACCTAGCAGTCGCCACATCTGATATCTTTCTAATCTGTCTAATTGCATGAGCTGCTGAGCTAAGCTTATCAGCTAGCTTATGAATATGCTGACCCCATTGTAGCTTTGAATCCACAGTTATACCTAGAAACACTGTTGATTCGACTGCTTCAATGTATTCTTCTTTCAATCTCAACCTTATTTCAATATTGTTTTGTACGTTTGGAAGAGCAAACCTAATACACTTCGTTTTACCAGGATTCAAAACCAAGTTGTTAACATCAAACCAGTTAGAAAGAATTTTCAATATTTTGTTTATTTCTAAAAGTCCGAGGCACCTCTCTGTATTTTGAACATAATAGAAGTGTCATCAGCAAATAAAACAATTTTGGCGTTTGATTGTTTCATAATAGTTCTTGGAAGATCATTTATATAGACCAAGAATAGAAAAGGGCCAGAAATGGATCCTTGGGGCACTCCGATGGATAGAGGAGCTCCTTTAGATTTAGTTCCATCTACATCTACTACCTGTATGCGCTCTGTCAAGTAGGAACCAATGAGATTCAAGGCACAGCCTTGAACGCCATAGAAAGACAATTTGTTCAGGAGAGTTTTATGACGGACACAGTCAAAGGCCTTGGACAAATCACAAAATACACCAATTGCGTCGTGACGATCTTCCCATGCTTCCAAAATATATTTAGTTAGTAACAGTCCTGCGTCAGTAGTGGACCTGCCTTTGATAAAACCGAACTGATGATTATCCAATAATTTATGTCTGTGAAAAAATGAAGAAAGTTGGTTTAACATGATTTTTTTCAAATATTTTACTAATACAGGGGAGTATCGAGACAGGCCTGTAATTGCCTGGATCAGTTTTATCACCAGCCTTAAAAAGTGGTACTACCCTACTATGTTTCATTAAATTTGGAAAAGTACCCCTCCTGATGCAAGAATTAAATAACGTAGCAAGGTAAGGGGCTATATTGCCAATGACAGTTTGAATGACTTTAACGGATAGTCCCCATAAGTCTTCAGTCTTCTTAGTTTTAACTTCTTTGAAAGCAGTCAAAATATTATGTAGATATGAACATTACTTATTTCTTGTATGATTACGATTAGAGAGTGATAGCAAAGTTACTATAAAAATGTAAAAAAAAAAAAACAATAACATGGGTCATAACAATAACATGGGTCATAACAATAGCCGTCACGACTGGTCCTGCAATTATATTAAATTATTTGATATAATGACAGTATTTAAATAAAATAAAATATGTACCAATTTTAATTTTGATATTGTTTAGTTTAACTTACTTTATGATCATTCAAAGCTGGATGGGCAAGTCCCTTTTGAAAAGTACGAAATTATTAGAAAATGTATTTACATATTCATAACCCATTCATTTTCATATAACATATGGATAACCCATTCATTTTCAAGTTACTTTTGTACTGAAACCAGTTTCCTAAACGCAATATTTAATATAGCTACCATACGAACTTTACGCGCGACGCATAGAAAATATGACAGTGTGACGTCACGTTTCTGTAGTGATTTGTAGGAAGCATTTTTGGGACAGTCAAAAATTGTGATTTTAAAATCGTGATATCACCGGAAGTTTTTTAAGATAACAAAGTAATTATTTTACCTATAGTTCAGTTATTGAGTAGCCTTTTGATGGCACATTAAATCAAAAATGAGTCGTCATGCCTATTGTAATAAAACTTATTTATTATACGCGTATAATGCTTGAAAGCTTTCTGTCCGATACTTGTTATATAATACAGTAAAGTGATTTATTTATTTCAAACATTGGAAATGAATACAATTTGTATGCTCTTTCTTTTTTATTAATTGACGTGTAAACATTTAATAAATAACTTTGATTTAGACGCGGCCGATGGAATCTAGAGTTCGTTTGAACACCTAAACACAAGGCGACTAATCCAACGCGCCAGACCTGTGACTCACTATGTAGGCAACCAGTGTATAAATTGATCAGATACCACGGGGTTAACATCCTCTACTCTGACTGCAGTAAGTCAAATTCCTAAGCCCTGATAGGTACCTCATTATTACCCTTAAATTATACGATTAAAAAAAACAGAAAATAAAAATTATGAGAATAAATTTAAATATTATATACCCTGTACTTTCATCGGAAACATTGCCCTTCAAACCGGAACACAGTAATATTTGGACATTACTACTTAGCGGTATTCTACCGCTCTGTATACTACTATATATAATAAATATCGACGGACTCTGAAGAGAGTCCTATCAATACATAAAACAGTTTGGAACCAGTTAAACTTCTGTGAAATATGAACATTTAGTTCACGAAATTCGTGCACAACAACCAATTGATGAAGTAAGCCACGAAATAGACTTAAACCCTCTACACACGAGCCTTAAAATCAGAGAGGAAATTACGTAAAACTAGTGGGGGAGGACCCTACATCACACCATAAATCACCAATCATATGGTGCGAAGTAAGCTCCTCCCCACTACTTTTTTGTCATTTCCTCTGATTTCAGGGTTCGTGTGTAGAGAGTTTTAGGATGCATTGCCTCAATAATTGTAGGTGGAGACATTATAAGCCTTAAATTTCAGCCAAAAACAGAATTATGTACAACTAGCAACTTCTCAGGTTTCAGCCGTGTTTTTCCTGTTTTCGTTATTTGTCTGGTATAAAAAGTAGCATACTTGTTATTTTAGACTGTACTCTAACTGTGTTCCAAATTTAAACGCAATCGATTCAACGTGATCAAAAGAAATTTGCGCCGAATAATTGCCAGCCTATCGGTTTTTTATCGAATACACTTTGGAGAGTGTGCGACTGATTTGCATGATCTGATACCACTTTGCCCTTTTTTCTATCGGAATGCTCGTAGCTCGAAAAAGCGACATCGTTTCATGGTTGATGTTCCAAAGACACGAACGAAGAGATTTGACTCTATTTTTGTGATAAGAACGTCTAGGCTGTGGAATACGTTGCCTGAGTGGTTACAATCTTTGTGTCTTCAAATCGAAAGTGAATCGGTTTCTTCTAGGTAAACACGCTCCATCGTAGACCGCATCGTCGCTTAACATCAGGCGAGATGGCGGTCAAGTGCAACTAAACCTATAAAAGTAAAAAAAATGTAAACTAAAAATAAAAATATATTTAATTGTGATTGCGGATCTTACGAAACATAAAACAAAGAACAAAATATACCTTTTGCACTTATAGTTAAAAGTCTTTCCGTTATGAGGTAAAATAAAAAACTGAAATACGTAGGTAATTTTAATTTAGTAAAAATAATTTATGGCGATTACCCGAGCATTAGCCTCGCAGTGAAACACGGCGTGTGATGGATTGCCGAGCGTTGTCGGGAATATTGTTTTTCGTGAAAACACTCAAGTTGTAGGGCGTTAAAAGTTTCACGTCATTTGTCGAGTTTACAGTACGTACTAGCTACAGTCTGTGGTTTTACCTGCTATGAATAAAATATAATAAGCCTTCAATAATAAACGCCATGGTACAAGCTTTGCTTAGTTCGGCGTCAGTTGGTGTTGTGTGTGAATTGACCACCAATACTTATTTTATTATCTATTCATACTGGATATCCTACTAATATTACAAACCTGAAAACGTGAATGTTTGTTACTCTTTCAAGAAAAAACTGCAAAAGGGATCCAGATGAAATTTTGTGCATACATCTCTATATATAAAAATGTTATGTTGGTTTGTGTACACTTCAAAAACTCAAAAATTTCTGCACCGATCAAGCTGAAATTTTAGAATGATATATGTAATCCGCATCAAGGAATGTTTTTATCTAATTTTTGCATTACAATGTGCCACAGCGAAGCGTGGCAGGGTGCAGCTAGTAGATAATATTTTGGAATTACACATAGTATACTTTCTTTCCCGGAAATATAACAAGGTCGGCAACCATGCGACGGGAACCGCGAATTGATACTAGTATTAAATAAATAAACTTAATTAACTAAAGATAATAATAACTCAGAAAAAGATCACGAAGCAAAGTGGACGCTTTTGAAGAATGTTAGAGAACTGTTACTCTAGACCGAGAAAAGTGGAAGAAGGAGAAAGTACTTTGATTTACAATGGGACAAATCATGTAATAGAAGTGTATTATTTTGCAACTAAGACTTTATTTAAAAACTACATTTAAGTATGTTTTTCTGTACTACTTACTTCCTTTTTGCTGAATGCTGTGCAAAAAGAGGAGAGTTTTTTTAGTAAACGTAAATTAGTTTGAACATTTCGTCGTTTTTGACATCTAACGACCTGAAATACACGAAATTGAGTTTAATCAGAGATTTTTATGTGGATTTTACACGAATGTTACTTGCATTCCTCCATCACCTTTCTCACTCACACACGTAACTAAAGCCGTAGAGGAAGCGTGATGGCGATATTGCGTTTCTGTATGACAGCTTACATAATCAAGCTACGAGGCTTTCAATCGGCCACAACATGTTCAAGGAAAAAAGCTAATTTGTCACATCGACTTCTTATCGCGACGTAATTGATTTCGAAAAAAGTTGTGATAAGAAAATTAATTTTCTAGGTGTTGTGACGTGTGATGGAAAAACACTAGATGTTAAGGTTTTATAAACTGGAAAGTGAATTATGGTTCAATACATAGTTACATTGTGGTATTTAACTAATAAACGTTTTTTGACGTGACAACGTAATACATCGATGAACGCCGGCTGCATGCGCAAAAAATGTCCCGTTATGTCCCGTTACGCTCGTCCCGTTATGTCCCGTTACGCTCGTCCCGTTATCTCGTTACGTTCATTGCACGCTTGCGCCACATCTCGATGTTTTGTTATGACGTTTTCACTTTAAACTATTGTCCGTAAGCCAACCGGCTTTCCAGACAACCAATTTTTTTAAATCGTTAATAAGTTTACGATGGCTATGCCTTATTTGTGCAAATCTTCCTGATTCCTTTAAAAGGAGATCAGGTGCCGGGTTTGATGGAACCTCTTTTTGTCGAGGACTTTTTTAACAAATAGGTTTACGCTTGACCGCCAACTCGCCTGATCCGGTTAGATGAAGCTCGCTGAACAAGAAGAAACCAATTCATTCTGGATTCGAAGACACCAAGATTGTTGCCTTGCAGACCAGACTCTTGGAAACACTTAAACCTCCAATTAGGAAACTATTAATAATTACCTACAATTTATGATTTTATGATATGGCGACGTATCAGACCTATTTGAGTCTTTTCACGATGACCACTTTAGAGCTTTGTGGTACCTTCTACTCCTCTTTTACATCTTCTAATCTTTTGGAAGGTCCCATCATCACGTTTTTCAATCTGGGTCTAAAAAAACCCGGGTCTGATGGCTGGTCTTCTCGATGCTCGTAGCTCGAAAAAGCTACATCGTTTCATGGTTGATGTTCCAAAGACTCGAACAAAGAGATTTGACTCTACTTTTGTGATAAGAACGTCTAGGCTGTGGAATACGTTGCCTGAGAGGGTTTTTCCCGATAGTTACAATCTTTGTGTCTTCAAATCGAGAGTGACTCGGTTTCTTCTAGGTAAACACGCTTCATCGTAGACCGCATCATCGTTTAACATCAGGCGAGATGGCGGTCAAGTGTAAACCTATAAAAGTTAAAAAAAAAAAGGACAAGTGATGTCTAGTTACCTAGTTTGCTGTCAAGGACGTCATTAAAGTACTTCACCGTCTTTTCTCCTACAGTTCTAATATTCTTTCTTTCTGGTTTGACTGACTACTCACTGTGTCACTGACTTACCGAATGTTTTGACATGTCTAATACACAGCACATTGAAATAAGCTGTGGGGCAATATTAGTATAACATAAAAAATAACAAGTTTTCTATCAATCTGTAAATACACATTATTTACACGAGATTTCTAGGTACTTAGCCTTCTAATTTAAAAATGGCTACGAAACTAGGACTATTATGACAAAAAAACATTTCTAGGTATCAAAAAGACAGAAATACATGAAAGCGATTAATCATCCGATCCGCCCTTGCGACTAGGGCGTTGTTTCGGCGCCCGCCCTACGCTGTGAAATATAAATAAGCCTCCTTGGTGTGCAATGAACTGTAGCCTTTACGTATTATACGCAAAATACTAATAAGCGATAAGACATCCCACAGAACTCGTACTAATATTATAAACTAGCAGTGTCCCGCAGTTTTACTCGCGTTGTTCCCATTTCGGTTATTTTTACGGGATAAAAAGTAGCTTATGTGCTATTCCAGACTAAGTATATAATATAAACTGTATTCCGAATTGCAAATCGATCCGTTCAGACGTTCCGGCGTGATTGAGCAACAAACATGACCTCTTAATAGCTTTCCCAGCGCAGATGTGGAAGTTTGTCAGCACGCCTGTCTTTAACGGTGAAGGAAAACATCGTGAGAAAATCTCCGTATTTTAGATCCTTTCGAGGTTTCATATAGCAATCCGCACTTGGCCATCGTATTAAATTAAGACCAGCTCGATTCTTTCCTTGCGAGAGAGACACTGGTAACATTTAATGAGTTGTTTATGCTTATGCAACTTAACCGCACACCATCAAGCCAAGTCTTCAGATGCCAGTTTATCTACCTTCAAGCAGTAACGACCGCGGTCCCAGCCTCGAATTTAGGAGGGGTCAACAGTATGCAGCCTCAGATTTGGGGGGGGGGGTCACCAGTAGAAATACAGTAAAAACAATACCAGTTGTTTTCCCGCGTTAAAAAATAGTCTGTGCACTATTAGATATTTAATTTTTTTTATTTAACTTAGGTATACGATTTGGGGGGGGGGGGGGGTTCATGTCCCCTGTGATCCCCCCCTTTGCACCACGCATGAGTAACGTGCAAACGTAACTGTGTTTTGGTATGCAGGGCAATGTTCCCATTGAAATTACAGGACATAGAGATAAAGCATCTTATATCTCGAGGTGACGAACGTGCACTGTTAGGTAATGATTTGGATTCTTCATGTTCCAATAGCTGCGTGTCACTGCGCTGTTATGGGCAAGCATGTTCTTTACCATCAAACACGTGTCGTGCTCGTCTTGTATATTATAAAAAAAACTCTCTTACATCTAACCAAAATCAAAACAGCCACATAAAAACTGCACAATACGAGGTCAATAACATAAAAATACAGCAGCCAATGGCGCAAGCGAACGCAGCCCCTAAGACTCGCCGCAGACACTGTCAAAATACCGGGGGGTGGGGGGAGTTTGTAAAATTCGCCGACGAGGGTAGAAGCAACCCTTAATGGCGGGATTGCGTGATAGAATTTTGGTAGTGACCCGACGGCGACGTGGGTCGTGAAAGTGAAAATATCTCAACAGAGTTGTTGAAACATACAATAATTTTTTTAACTACTGATTTAGATCGTATTAATAATGGTATGAAGATTATTTACAGAGTCCGCCTGGGGATGTGACACACATTTGACAGTTATCTTACCTCCAAGTACATACTTTACTGTTTTTCGATCCGAAATATACTGTTTCCAGAGAATGTACGGGGGAATAGAGTTACATCATCTTTTATCTCTCGTAACGAGCGCAGTCCAATCTTTGACTATATTCTATGACTTCCCATGTTCAAATACGAGTAACTGCGTGGCACTGTGTAGTCATGGGCAGACGTGTTGCTTCCCATCAAACACATAACACATGTCCGGCTCGTCTTGTCACTCTACACCATTAAATGTATTATAGCTGCGTGGCACTGTGTTGTCATAGTCATGGTGTCACTTACTATCAGGCACATGAGTTGCCATGTCCCGTTACTGCATTTAAAATAAATACGACGTATTTAAAAAAATACGAACGCGTAAATCAATGTAGTAATTTGAGGGATTGGTAATTTTAGATCGATCGTCCAATTGACAATCCTGAGGTCATAAGTTTGAATCTCTCCTGTCCCGGAGAGTGTTTTTTTCCAAGATAGCATAAATCCTCGTTCGTTAAATCACCATTAGTTTTGAAGATGAAAGAAAAACATAACGAAGAAACCGCAATGTTTCTATATTTTTCTCTAATCCTAAATTAGTTCTAACGGTTTTTTACAAACATTTTACAGATCATTGTCATAGAAGTGTCAAAAGTTTCTTTTTTTTAAGTACAATAAACTTATTAAAATCAATTTACCCCGATTATGAAATACATTATCTCAAACCTATTACTCATTTAGTTATAGTCATTAGAAAATCTTGAACAATTAAATATAATTGCTATAAACAACAAAGAAATAACAAAGGAAAAACTAAACATTACCATTGTTAACTTCGTTGATTGAAAACTATAATTAAATTCTAAGTAAAGTATCAATCAATGAAAAATCTATGAGAACATCGGACTGAGGAAGATAACACAATAACAAATACTTAGTAGCGGAATAAAGGAAGGATGATGAAAATGAGTTCATTTCTATAATGTTTTTATCTATATATGTTTTTTTTCGCCTGGCTACCCAGGCGACGTAAACAAGTTAGTGTTAATCCCTACGCGAATTAATTAAGAATATACAGTTTAAAGAGTGTAATAAGTTGTTAGAATAACAGAACACAGTGTGTACATAACCTTCAACGGATTGGAAGTAACAGGTTTCCTCTGGTGAGCCACTTTTTTTGGAAAGCAGACACATAAATTTCACTGTTTCATTTCACAAAATACCGTTAACCATCAATAAGAACGATTAGTCATACGATTTAGTGTTTTGGCAACTATTTCACAAGAACAATCTTATAGACGACAGATAATTTCGAAAATTTAATACAGATTCACTAATCAGCTGATTACTGATATGACAGTATTGACAACACAACTGAATGACTGAAGATCTGATCATGACAATTACACTCATACACTAAGATAAATTGGAAAATTTATGAAACTTTATTGCACTTTGACATTTTGTTATTTCTGCATATTTGGCAATAGCGCAGACAGTGTATTTCGCCACAGTCAACAATTTATACATTAGCTCTAACATAATCATTAAAGGTACTGAGAATCTGAATAGCACTAAAATTTGATTTGACCATATAATTTATAATTTATGTTGCAACAGAAATATATGAAATAAATAAATATCTATAATAAATAATATCTGCTTGTAAAATTTGTCTACAAAAAATAAAATAAACGATTACAAAAGTGGCAAAATGTCTACATTTGCACCCCGACCTCGCCGTGTAAAAGCGAAGACAATTTCTGCTGAAAATGAGGACTACGAGAAGGATACCACAGTGAAAAATTTGGAGAAAACAATTAATAACCTAAGAAAACAATTAGATGACAGTAATAAATTGAGAGAGACACTTTTAGAAGAGCAAGAAAGTAATGGAAAAGAATTCGAGACAATGTGCAAGCAGATAAATTCTCTGAAAAGAAGATTTCAGAGGAAGAGGAAAAAACGATAACCTGCATGAATATATTAACAAACTACTTGAAGATAACAAAACACTATTAGAAGAACAAAGTATGTGCGAAATTACGTACAGAATAAATACTTTTCAAAAAGAACTAATAGATAAAGAAAAGAATGCATAGAACTACAGCGGAAACTCAGTGAACTGTTGCTGCAGGCATCGCAACCAATTTGCATAAAAGAGGATTGACTCACTTAAAAAAAAACGTGCGTTATAAAAGAAATATAAAATAAAAATAAAGAAATACTGTAAGAAAATAAGGATACTCAATAAAACAGTAAATATTATGGAGAAAGAATTGTCTAGAAGGGACGAAACTGTAACTGTTTTCGAAGAGGAAAATGGAAAGCTTTTGAAATAATCCGTGAATATAATCAGGACACTCTAAAGAAGGCTCGAGCTCAAGAAGGAGTTCAATTTGTAGAAAAGCAACTAGAAAACTACAGAAAATCATAGACGAACTAGATACCGACTCAGTCAAAAAGCAAAGGGAAATCGAGGAGCCGGGTGGGCTAAAAATGGACAGAGACGTTGTGAAACTAAATTTGAATAGTAACAATCAGCGTATGGAAAACTGTAACAAAACCTCAAATTGTGAAGAAACCCCGCATCTTCCTACAAAACATCACATAGTACCTATTCAAAAAAGGAAAATTGACATGCTATCTGATAGTTATGGCAGAGACATGTCAATTAGAATAATGAGACAGCTGACGGAAAACTATGTCGTCAAAAATATGTGCAAGACAAATTGTAGTTGGGAGTCAATAATAGACTCTAAGATTACATGTCAAGAGAACAGTAGTGACTCTGATATTCTTTTAATTATGATTGGAATGTGGGATACTGTAGTTTCGTCTGCTAGTAAATATTTACGTGTTATTGAAAAGCTTGCTAAAGAATTCCAGTCCTGGGGGAAAAGATTGGTAGTATCAACAATAGCGTATACACGAGGGCACACTAAAAATCAGAAAAACACAATTTCAAAAATTAACTCGAAGTTATATATAATGGCATCTCTTATAGACAGTCTAAATATCATTGATCTAAATGACCCTCGCATTGGTCTGACCCGCGATGACGTTGCCTTTGGTGTGGCTATGGCGTGTAAACAGGGTATAAATAGGAGTAATTTGACCTTGTTGATTGATGACAAGATTTTGAATCCATCTCAAAATTTTTCTCCAACACTAGGTACACAAAGTGTGAAATGAAATTATGTCATCAAAACGTGCAGGGCGTGTATACAAAGGCTAACATGTTGAGCCTGTTCTTGAAACAAGAGGCAGTTGACGTAATGTGTATGACAGAAACCTTTCTAAAGGAAACCAAATTGAATACTTTCACGGTAGAAGGTTTTAGAGTGGCCTCCTTTTTGCAGGGTCAAATTTGTGCATGGTGGATGCATGATATTAGTAAAAAATAATATTAAGTTTAAATGTAGGCAGGATATAAATAAAATTTCAATTGAAAAACACTTCGAAGCTAGTTGTGTCGAAATGAAGGACTGTATTATTTTGGTCACATATAGATCCCCATCTGGAGACTTAAATGTCTTCTCAGATAAACTAGAACAATGTCTCGATAAAATTACACAAAACAATAGCAAGACTGTTATTTTGTGTGGTGATTTTAATGTTGATTTTTCTCTAGATAAAGAACGGAATAGTGTTGTAACGGACGTACTGGGCAGTTTTGTTTAAAAAGCTTATAAACGAGTCTACTAGAATTGTGGGTACATCCCAAAGTTGTATTGATAATATATTCACCGACTCTCAGTGTACTGTTACCACAACCGTGTCTCCGGGAATTAAGTCAGACCACACGGCACAAATGGCTGTCTTTGGTCTCGTTCTACATTATGGCCCAAATACCACAAAGGTGTTCCGGAAGATCACGAAAGTAAGAATCGATGCTCTCAAAATTGGTTTGCATCAGTCACTGCAGCAACCTGACTCCTGTAGAGACTTTACAACATTCTTCAAGGTTTTTCTTGATAAATTGGATGAATTTTTGCCAATCACTGAGTCATTGAGTAGAGTGTCAAGGTTCTGTGAGTGGGCAACAAAGGGCATTTATATATCTAGGCAGAAATTATACGATTCGTATGCATTGTATTATGAGGGTGGTAATATATCTAAAACATTTCTTAATAAGTACAGTAAGATATTTAGGAGAGTATGTGTTGCTGCTAAAAAACTATTTTTAAAACAAAAAATTGACACGGCTGGTAATAAGATGAAATGTGCTTGGCAAATTATCAAAGATGAGACGGGAAAAAATGGTAACAGTGATGTGTTTTGTGATAAAATTATTGACGAAAGTGGTAACTTGATAAATGATAAAAACGACATTTGTAAATTATTTAACAATTATTTTATTAATATTGCAAATAATCTCACACAAAATTTAAATAGTTCTACTGAAGATTCATTGACATTTTTAAAAGACTTTATTCCAAGGCATGATGGATGTTTTGTTCTGCGACCGATCACAATAAACCGTATTATAAAAATAATGAGGCAGCTGAGACCAAAAAAGTCTAGTGATTTCTGGCATATTTCACCACATCTACTGAAAAAACTTGAAAGTGTAATTGTATTGCCATTGCTGACCATCATCAATGATTGTATTTGTAGGGGAGTGTTTCCAGATGAAATGAAAATGGCCAAAGTTGTCCCGATATTTAAAAAAGGCGAAGCTACAGAGTGTAATAATTATCGTCCCGTGTCTGTTCTTCCTAGTATAAGTAAAATTTTTGAGAAGTACATTACAGAGGAGCTAATGGCTTTCATGGTTAATGAGAAACTTTTGAATGTTAGGCAGTTTGGGTTCCAAAAATCAAAATCATGTAAACATGCAATCAGCAAACTCATCACGGGGGTTTTGACTGGTCTGGAAAATAGAAAAAAAACATTTGGCATATTCTGTGATCTCTCTAAGGCCTTTGATTGCGTCTCCCATGATATACTAATTGCGAAATTGGAGCACTATGGCATCAGGTCAAAAGAATTAGACTTACTAAAATCTTATTTAAGTAACAGGCAACAGGTGACTGAATTAAATGGATGTAGGTCTGACATTAACATTATAAAAATGGGTGTACCACAGGGTTCAATTTTGGGACCACTGCTATTCATTATATATTTAAATGATATATCCGTTGTAACAGAGGGTGTGGATACGGTGCTATTTGCTGATGACACCAGCCTTATCGTAAAGGAAAATTCTGACTGCGACGCCAGTGTTAAAGTCAAATGGGCCTTAAATAATTTAAAATATTGGTTCTCAGTAAATAACATGCTAATGAATGTAGACAAAACCCATATTATAAACTTTAGTCTAAGTACAAAAAATGAAATGGTATCAAACCCAAAGACAATTGAAACACTACAAAGTTTTAAACTGTCTTTAGTGAATAAAGTGAAATTCTTAGGTGTCTGGCTGGATAGTAAATTAACATGGTCTACTCAAATAGGAAATTTAGCCAAAAAACTTAGTTCGGCCACATACGCTGTTAAAAAATAAAAGAACTTGCAGGACCAATTGCGGCGCGATCGGTATATTTTGCTTATTTCCATTCTATTATGACGTATGGAATTTTATTCTGGGGTTCAGCTGGAAATTGTCATACAAATAGGCTATTCAAACTACAAAAACGAGCAGTACGCTACATACTAGGTCTAAAGTATAATGCTGACTCATGCAGAAATGCATTCAAAGAGCTAGGAATAATGACAATTTATGGTGAATTTATTTATCACAATATAATGTACATCCTTGAAAATTTGCCAAATATGGACGATGATTGTTTTTGCAAGACAAGCAGGAACAGAAACAAAATACTTGTGCCACAGAGAAGACTTGCTAAAACATCAAATAGTTTTTACTGCTTAGCTATTGATTTTTTTAACAAAATACCCTCCTGTGTTAAAGCTTCTACGAATAATGAAATATTGGCCCATGTAAAAAAAATGTCTCATTCAGAAAAGCTATTACTGTTTAGCAGATGCTATCGCAGACAAAACAATTTTTAACAGTGTTAAATGATTTTATTCTATGTACCTATGTGTTTGTCAATATTGGTGTTATATTATTTCACTTTGACGATGCTATTGCAGATTTTACTATTGATGATACTGGAAATTATTAAATTGTAATATGAATATATTATTGTTGAATGACTTAATTATGATTGATTGGATTATACTGGAAATTATTTTATTATACATTATTGTTAATTTATACTGATTGAAAATACTGGAAATTATTTATTTATAAAATACTATTGTTAAATTGACTTAACAAAAGCGTTATGCTCAAATATACTTCAACAAATTGAATTTTAACCTGTGTTTTGACGTTTCAAAGTGCATGTAATATGTTAACTGAATAAATGAATTTGATTTGATTTGATTTGAAATGATTAACATAATAGAATTAAGAATACTTTGATTGCGCACCGTGTTCAATATTACTTTTTATACATCTGATTCAAATTGCTAGAGAAAATCTTTAGAGATGTGAGTTTTGAGAATGTTTGCAAAAAAATAATTGAATGTATAAAGCCAAAACAATCGACGCTATATTAGTTTCTTGAGATTTCACTCGCATAGCTCTCGATTTCGTTATTTTTGAAGTGACAACTTCTTTTGACGCACCACACACATATTTTTCATGAGCTGTGAATTGAGCTCAAGCGTCACGCTCGTGAATTAAAAAAATCGTCGGGTAACTTCGAGACCTTGGGTATCTAAACAATCTAACGCATTTATGACTATGTTAACGACCATGATTAGAAACATGGCTATCTAGACTAAAATGCTTATTTAGACAACAATGCTTTGAAGGTTTATTCCAGACTTACAACATCCTCCGGATTCATCGGCGTAGTTTCCAAACTGAGCTATCGAATTCCGAGTTATAAGTTTTCACTTCTATCGGCAGTCCCTATGACTGCCAATATTGTTTTTATTTTGAATAATAAGTAGCCTATAAGTTATTGCAAACTAAAACAATCTATATACTAGATTACACCCAGAGCCTTTAATTTACTTAAGTAACAAAATTTCAAACATGCATATTTACAAACTTTGGAATTTATATAATATTAGTAATATAGTTGATTCAACCGAAAAACACTTTATTTATCATGAACAATTTTTACGAAGGATCTGTAGAAAACATTGTGTATGGTCACAAAACTCTATCTAAAGTTATCCTCTCTGTAAAAATTTCTCGTTATCTCGTTATGAATAAACTACGTTTCTATCAAAATCTTAATTAATTTTATATTTTAGTAATCCAAATACTTCAATGAGTTTTATCAACTCTGTATAGATCCTTTACGTTTGAACGCGGGAAGGTAAATTTTATTATAACCAAATTGTGAGCAATATTTTCGTAAATATTTTGGATGGAAACTTGTTTGTGCTCAACGCAAACAGACATAAATAGCAGCCACATTCTGTCTGCTATGAATACTGGCCGTGCTTGCGGTTTCACTCGAGAATATTATTTATTTATTATAAAAAAAGCAGCTAAGGTTAAAAACATTAGCTATTATGTAAAATTAAAATATGTGTCGCGAACTATCAGCTTTCTGGCCTCCATTTCACAAGCTTTGCTTAGTTTTGGCTCAACCTAAAAACAGCCATTCAGCGGGGTAATGCCGCCAGTATGCTGGGCATGCTTCTGACAAGTAGTGGGCTTAATCATCTAGATTATGTTTAGACCTGATTATATGGATAAGTCTAATATGCTTAAAGTAAGTAGTTTGTAGCTTTCATATTGTAATTTAGTTTCTCGAAATAAAAAGCTTCGACCGATTTGAATACATTTAACAGAAATATCAACAAAACAAGGCTTAGATCAGAAAAATGTTACAATAATATTTCTTGGTAAACTTACAAAAACTGCTGGCATAGTTAGCTAAGCCGTAGGTATTACTTAGTCTACCTGGCGATATCTAGAATTAATTTGGTTAAGTGGTTATGGCATAATGATTCTGTTTACCTGCTTACTATTAAAATATTTCCAACAAACTTGTGGTTATGTATTATGTAAATATAAATTCATCGTGAGTTTTCGTTACAAAAATACCTGGAATAATAAAGTTTTCAACCGAGCTATTTTCGCTTACTTCAAAGGTTCGAAGACGTTTAAATAGATTAAGAAAGTTATCGTTTTGTTTTAAAAGGGATTTCTTACCAAGTCACATTTTACTTACCATCAGGCACATGTCAGACTCGTCTCATCACTCTTTATTAAAAAAAAAGTTTTATCAAAATAAGGAGGTTTTGAAAAATCTGTAAAGTTTTAAAATTGTACACACCTAATCTCTATATATAAAAACGGTATGTTGGTTTGTGTACCTACTAAAAACTCAAAAAGTTCTGCACCGATCGAGCTGAAATTTTAGAATGTTATAATCCGCATCAAGGATTGTTTTTATAAAAAAACTAGCTTTTACCCGCGACTTCGTCCGCGCCACATATTTATTAAAGTAATTGAGGCAGCACCTACTCGTATGTCTACTACCATACAAATTCACGTTTCCTAATCAAAATCGGTCTAAGTTAAAGTTTTATATTTATTAATAAATGTACAATTTACACGACAAATTACAAAAAAACTATGTTCTCAAAAAATTAATCAAAAACAGACTTTAATTTAAAATCATATTGGGACGGTCCACCAAATTTTATTAGAGTCTATTAGTAGATATTAGTAGATATGTCGTCTGATTACATGAACGCAAATTTTAGTTTGTTGTTCATATTTCAAAAACCGCCGCACTGATTTCGATAAAATTTATATGACCACCTCTGAACTATAATCTACCAACCAAAAAAATAACCATCTAAATTGATTCACAATTGGAAATACAACTGGATTGATAACCTCCTCCTTTTTTGAAGTCGGTTAAAAATAGCATACAAAGAGTGCAAAGATCCTTCCATGCACACTTTTACTCCTCATTTCCACTCTTTTCAACTCTTTTTTTGTGATAAAAAGCCGCCGTTGTCCTTTCCTAAGTCTAGTCTATCTGTGCACCAAATTGTAACAAACTCTTTAAGTGCCTTAGGCGTTAGAAGGTAACGGACAGAGAGAGTTACTTTCATATATAATTTCATATTAGAATTGAAAACAGGTGTTCCTGATCATTTGATAGGAGGCAGCTGTAAAAGATTACCGAAAAGTAATACGTTTACTCCTCCAAAAAAACTCATTTTCGCAGTTCTTAATTTGCCTTAATCGAGCGTCCATCATGCATAACATTTGATAAGACACCATGGAAATCTCGTCGACTATCAAAAATTCTGTCTGATACGCCATTTAGTGGCTGCGCCCATCTTAAATATTGAGGTTGTATAGTGCACTGTATTCTTCTTGTCAATCCCTTTTATTTGATACCCATGTTGATGGGATTGATAAAACCTAAGTTATCCGCCATTGTGTAGAGGCCGCCATCTTGGATTTTAATTTTATATAGTACATTGTATTCTACTGGTTGAGCACTTTCATTTGATACCCATATTGATGGGATTGATAAAACCTACGTTATCCGCCATTTTGTAGCGGCCGCCATCTTGGATTTAATTTTTTTATAGTATATTGTATTCTGCTTGTTGAGCCCTTTCATTTGATACCCATGTTGATGGGATTGATAAAACCTACGTTATCCGCCATTTTGTAGCGGCCGCCATCTTGGATTTAATTTTTTTATAGTATATTGTATTCTGCTTGTTGAGCCCTTTCATTTGATACCCATATTGATGGGATTAATAAAACATAAATTATCCGCCATTTTGTATCGGCGACCATCTTAAATTTATTTAAGTACATTAATTATAAATAAATGATACCGCTAGAAGCGTCTTGAAACGCTCTTAAGAGTAAATGGCTCAAACGGGTACAAGTAAGGCGGCACTTCATATGCCGAAACATAATCACCGCACTTATGTAACCTGACACCCATTTTCCCGCCAAATTTGTAAAACGCGAAAAGCGGCCAGTGTATCAAGCGGTTATATAAGTATCCCCGTATAGTTAGAAATTATAAAATTGCTGGAACAAACGTTTATCGACTCCATTTCAAGTGTTTAGATACAAAGTTTCATGGTTTTATCTTCAATAATATTGAACTTCCAGACTTTCACCCCCAATTCCACCCCCGTAGGTACAGTTCGAAACTACAAAACTGCTAAAACATACATTTTATGGTGTCGTGTTAAATATCTAGACGTAAAGTTTCATAGTTCTTCAACAATGACGAAGTTTTCCATATAAACTTTCATCCCTTATTTTAACCCTTTCAACCCTTTTTTCGGAACAAAAAGTAGCCTATGTCCTTTCTCGGGATCTATTCTATCTATGTATCAAATTTCATCAAAATCTGTTGGTTGGTTTAGGCGGTAAAGACGGACAGACAGACAGACAGACAGACAGACAGAGTTACTTTCGCATTTATAATATTAGTATGGATTTGCATCACGATGTGCCACAGCGAAGCGTGGCAGGATACAGTTAGCTCTGTATATTTTTTTTTCGAAAGCATGTTGTCTTATCGAGCGTAGCGTAAAGAGTCCACTGTACATAATATTATTCCCTACTACATAATATTCGCTACTGAGACTTGAGACCGTCTCTTACGAGGAAAGAGGGAAGAGAGAGGGACCGAGTCTCAGCAGCACGATCATTCAGTAAGCTCTTTATATTATGTTATGTAATAGTACTTAACATTTAAAATAAATATCAATATTACACAGTGTCAGTCTATCAGGCTGTTGAAGACAGCATCATAAATGCAGATTTTATCTAAATACCTAAGGCAATTAATCTTAACTACGATGAATCAGCAACAAGCCATACTAGATAGCTAGCTACTATTTACGGTGAGTCTGAATATTACAAGGTCCATTTTGGCTTGAATAAATAATTTGGCGTCTGGTTCGTGATTGGTAATTTATGACTGTCCTAATAGTGTTTGCCAATAGAACAATTATATGATTTTCGTTTTTACAAATATTATGCTCATAGTTATTTTACTTATATATAAAAACTTAGGAGATAGTGGAACTAATGTTTTATGATTCTTACTGCAAAGATTTTTTTGCAGTGGTAAATAAAGCTTGACGCTTTTAGAATGGCTGAAATCTTGTTGGTCTTATCTTGAAATCTCGTTGATGTCTCCGACATGGGTATTCTATACTAATATTATAAAGCTGCAGAGGTTTTGTGTTTGAACGCGCTAATCGCAGAAACTACTTAACCGATTTCAAAAATGCTTTCTCCGTTGAATATGCACATGATATCTGTTTTTTTAGTGGGCAGAGCCTTTATTAACACAACTAAAATACAATGAGAGCTACACTACACTACATACCTACCTAACTACTTACACTAAGTACACCTGAATTATCCATAGACCACTGTAGGTCTGCAGATAATCAAGATGTTCAAGTTTACTACTATCTGATTGCTATAGGCTCTATATAATGTACCACGGGCGAAGCTTGGGCAGATCGCCAGTAGCAGTATATCTATAGCTTTATATAGGCGTATTGTGCAACATTAATGTTGTCTAATATTTAAAGTTTTTTCACTTTCATCGGCAGTCTCAGACTGTTTTTGAAGTGATAACTTCTTTTGGGGCACCAAACACAGATTGTTTATGGGCTGTTAATTGAGCTGAAGCGTCACGCTCGTAAATGAAAGAAATCTTCAGATGAACTCCATCAGCCATCTTAGTTAAAATCGTCTAGTCTAGATATCCATGCTTAGAAGCCTTCTTGAGACGGACATGCTTTGAAGATTATTCCAGATTAGCGGTGCCCGCCCGCCAGTTTTATCCGCATAGTTTCCAAAGTGAGCCATCAAATTTCGAGATAAAAGTTTTTATTTCTATTCTATGACTGTATTTTTTACATCACTTTAACGAAAAATTATCTTGCAAAGCTTATTTTAATACTGAATTAACCCAAATAAAACCCATGAAAACGGGAATGTGCGTAGCCCAGAGGGCGCTGCCGTAGATAATGTTTTTATTACAACATATCTACGTAATTTATGTCTAACATACAGCCATAATGAGTTTATGCTAATCAGTATAAAAGTGACACCGTGTTCGTAAATTAAACAAAAAATACGCCAAGAATTAATTTATTAAGTTCGCTCGTTGATTTATGAGAGTTTAATGGGATTTTAGGGTTGATTATTTTATGTCTTTTTTTGTATTAAATTAAAATGAAAAAAGGTTAATCTAAAATATGTTTGAATAACACTACCTACACTACAGATTATATACTTACAACAAGCAAAAGTGTGGCTTGGGATCAATGGAATATCTCGTCAAACTGGCAGATCTAGGCAACATCAGGTCACTCAAGTGGCAGTCGACATAATTATCATGTCATGTTATTCTTTTACAACACATTTAACCCATAAAACCACCGTCTCCCTCATAAATTATTAAAGTTATAGTTGTTAGAACTACTTGAAGAAACTTCAATTTTTACTCAAGTGTCAAAATCAGATGTTCAGTTTAAATTTTAAGTACATTAATTATAAATAATAATAATACCGCTAGAAGCGTCTTGAAACGCTCTTAAAGTAAATGGCTCAATCGGGTCGTTAACAGGCGATCTCTTCATAACCTATGCCGAAGCATAAACATCTGCATTAAAAATTAAAGTAACCTTACACCGATTTTTCCGCCAAATTTGTAAAATTCGAAAAATGACCAGTGTATCAACGTCTCAACATAACATACATAAGCAACAAATCGAAACTTGCCCATTTTATATTATTAGTATACGTAAGTTAAAGACCTTAAAAGGCGCAAATATAGCTGTATTGATAGCGGATACATGTTTGAGCCTTTTCGGGTCGAAACTTTGCGACCGTGGGGACTGAGTGCTAAAAGTTACAAAGATTTATTGAAACGTCTTTGTGATGCAACTCGTGACCAAAATGCTGACCTTTTTTTCCTCAGCGAATAAGTGTTGCCATTCAACGTGGCAATGGGGCTAGCTAGCATTTTGGGCAAGATTCCTGCTGGCACCGGTCTTCTAGAATAAATTAATGTACATTTTGTATAAATACAATATATATATATATATATGTAATTGATCCTTTAATCGTAAGTTAAACTAATAATTTAAATGATAAAAACAAAAGTCAATTATAATGCTTAATGGAACATCTTCGCCATGGCAGGCTTGGCGTGACGCGCGCACCCAGTGCCTCACTTAGATGCTACGATAACTTAGTTTTCACTTCATACACATAACCATACTTACTTGTACTTTACTGTACGCACTTTGCACTGCATGTTAAGTTGAAGCTGTAAAGTTCAAGATATAAGTAAGAAACTGAAAAAAAATATTGGTTGTCAGTAAAGTCGCTTGGTTTACGGACGATAGTTTACCGTGACAACGTTATAACAAGACATTGATAGATGCGGCGCAAGCATACAATGAGCGTAACGGAACAATGAGCGTAACGGGACAATGAGCGTAACGGGACAATGAGCGTAACGGGACAATGGGTGTAACGGAACAATGAGTGTAACGGGAAGCCTAATTGTAAGCAACATGCCTGACACATAACAGCACAGTGACACGCATCTATTGGAACATGAAGAGTCCAAATCATTACCTAGCACTGCACTGCGCTCGTCACTCAGAGATCTAAGATCTTATATCTCTAAGCCCAGTAATTTCTCTGGAAACATGACCAAACCGACAAAACAAACCGGAACACAGTAATGTTTGCACATTACTGCTTGGCGGTAGAATAACTGACAAAGGTGTGGTACTTCCCCAGGCGGACTCTAAAAGGTGTGATACTTCCCAGGTGGACTCCTTCCCCAGGCGGACTCTAAAGGTGGACTCTAAAAGGTGTGGTACTTCCCCAGGCGGACTCTAAAAGGTGTGGTAGGCGGACTCTAAAATGTACTTCCCAGGCGGTGCTAAAACTATAACCCCGTGCAACCGACGTTCATCGATTGATTAGACGTTGTCACGTCAATATCATTCGAATTCAGAACCTCGTCCATTTCGAACACTATTTACAAAAAATCAGTCACTCGATACTTCCATTTTTTTAATATTAATAATCAGATAATCGAACTTAAACCTAACTCAACAAACTGGTTAAAAGGCTGTAGTAGCATAGTCCGCCTGGGGACACACCTTTGCCAGTTCTACACAGTACATACATTACTGTTTCCGGTTCGAAGGGCTGCAGGTGCTAGATCTTTCTGAGATTTAGTAGTGTTTAGGTCCTTCTGTTTAGGTGTTTGTAGGGTTTTTGCAGATTCCGCCTGGGGAAGTATCACACCTTTACCAACTATTCTGACGCCAAACAGCAGTGCGCAAACATTGCTGTGTTCCGGTTTGAAGGGCAATTCCAGATATATCTCCGGATGACGAGCGCATTGCGGTGCTATGTAATGATTTGGACTTTTCATGTTCCAATAGCTGCGTGTCACTTTGCTATTATGGATAGGCTGTGATATGTTGCTTACCATCAGCCACATGTCTTGCTTGTCTTGTCACTCTATATCATAAAAAAGCTAGCTTTTTTGACCTGCGAGGTATTTCCTTGATATTATCTGCCAGGGGCAGCCCAAGTCGTAGAGACTGAGGTGCTCTTACGTTAGTCGTTGTACGAAATTTAGTACTCGTTGACTACAGCAAAAATAGGATAGTGCCCTACTCTTTCTATGGTAGCTCAATGTTTGGCCAATGTATAGGCCAATAGAGGCCAGCTACCACAGGTACCTTTAAAAAAATGTACACAAAACGACTACAGCAGCCGTAGACAAATAATGTCTGTGTACTAATTTCATTTGGCTCACAAATTTAACAGTTTTGACTTGCCTTGAGTATATATAGATATTTTTTAGATAAGAAGTGACGAGACGAGCAGGATATGTACCTGATGGTAAGCAACATGCCTGCCACATAACAGCACAGTGACACGCAGCTATTGGAACATGAAAAGTCCAAATCATTACCTAGCACTGCACTGCGCTCATCTCATGTTATATCTCTAAGCCCTGTAATTTCTCTGGAAACATTGCCCTTAAAACCGGAACACAGTAATGTTTTCACATTACTGTTTGGCGGTAGAATAACTGGCAAAGGTGTGGTACTTCCCCAGGCGGACTCTGCTAGGAGCTATATTTGCAATACGATGGTAAGTGATTATACCCACAAACATACGCTTAAAAGTAATCATGAATACAGTAACTTATTACTAATTCTAATGAATTGGAGCCATTAAAATTACGTCACAACGTTAGTTACACTCATGCCCTGAGAGTGCGGAGATTACTCGCAGTTGTAGTAATGTGTTTCCTGTTACGTCGGAACAGGCAGCCTGTAATGAAGTGCAATGTAACGGTGCTTAGCTAGTCGTAAATATAGGCAGTTCTGATGACTGTGGTCATCTTAAACCAGTTCATTCGGTTTATAAACGTAGGAGTATTTGCAGATTACAAATCTTCGGATAAACTCGGGACCATGGCCACTGGCCATCTAGAAATGCTGACGCATTTCTAGGTGTCGTGCTCATGGCCACGTCCACCGGTTTTATACGTGTAGTTTCCTAAGTAGCTAAGCAGTCGAAGTCATTACCTAGTACTGCACTGCGCTCGTCACCCAGAGATCTATGGTATTATATCTCTAAGCCCGGTAATGTATCTGGAAACATTGCTCTTCAGACAGGAACACAGTAATGTTTGCACATTGCTCACATTCACACATGCTTGGCGGTAGAATAACTAGCAAAGGTGTGGTACTTCCCCAGGCAGACTCTGCCAAGAGTCCTACCACTACTCATGCATGTGATTCTAACGCAATTATAAATTCGATAGATTATTATATATTCATTAAAGTGAGGTCGTAAGCTCGATTCCCGACACTTCTGAGTACTTTTGGGTGATGGTTTAACAGTGAAGGATAACAGCGTGAAGAAACCGGCCTGTCCAAAGAACTACGGCACGACATGTTCGCACTGATCCGGTGTAGTGTATTATGCCCCTTTGACGAGAGAAGGCCCCGAATCTCAGCAGTATGTTTATGCTTACACTGCCGCACAGCAGTAATATGCAAACATTACCTCTATCCGGTTTGAAGGGCAATATTTCCCAAAAAATACGGGACAAAAAGAAAATTTTCCTATTTCTCTAGGTGATCAGAGCAGTGCAGTTCTAGACAAATTGCAAGCTGCACAGTGTTAATATGAGTATGCTTGCTTCTTACCATCAGGCACACTACCTGTTTGTCCCGTTGCTTTAACTTATGAAAAATTATTTGCTAAAATTTAAACTTTTCAATTCAATTAGGTTTTTTATGATTTTTAAAATGCCTCATTCACGTTGTATATATTTGTATTCTACGTTCTCCGAGAGTGCCCAATTACGGGATAATGAAAGAGATATGGCGACACAGTCCACTTCATTCTTATATTGCAACTGTCTAATTAGATCGACAGTGTAATAATTAGTTATTTTTTCTAACCACTTTCAATTTGTTTCATTGGATGGCGATTATAGTTTGAGAGGTGGGCGTTAAAATAGTACGTGTGTTATTAAGATATGAAAATAGCAAATTGATCCAAGAGTTCAAGTAAATATGCATTTTTAGATCAACAAATATGAGTGATAAGTTAGGAAAACATATTGTGCAAATTATTGATACTGTCATATGCTTATCCATTTTTTCTAACAAAATAAAACACTGGCTTCAAAACTCCATCGTTTTAAAGGTTTAAAATAAATACATTCAATAACTAGCAGTACTTACGTAGCTTTTCCCGGGATAAAAGTAGTTTTTTTTGTTTTCTCAGACCATAGTCTGTCATTCTAAATTTCAGTCTGACCCGTTCATACGTTACGACGCGATTAACAAACAAACAAAATATCCTAATATCCAAACATTGACATTCATAATATTAGTAGGAGGTAGGATTTAATTCATCCTAAATACAGCAATTGGTTCTAAAAATGATTTATTAATTAAATAAATAAATAATTAAATATTGGTGGACAATTCACACTCAGCACCATCTGACCCCAAACTAAGCAAAGCTTGTACTATGGCAGCCAGATAGCTGATATAATACTTATATAGTTCTAAATACATATTATTATTACAAATATTTGAATTCAAAATACTTGTATTGGGTGGACTACAGGCAGAGTTACTACCCACTAAGCCACGAGGCCAGCCTGACAATTGGTGCACATTTGCACATAACAGTATCTAGCCCCAAACTAAGCAAATCTTGTACTATGGATAAGGCACAGTACAAATATTTGTATTCATCCCACAACTATTTTCACTGGATGGTGAACAAACCGGCACCTTCGCAGGTAGACTTACTACCAACTAAGCCACCACAGCCAGTAAAATTATAAAATTATTGTTGTAACTTTAAAATGTAACTTAGTCTTGAGTTTGTCATTGTATAACCAGAAACATTCTGATTATTATGATCCCTTCTTTCAAATATCAAATCAAATGGCATCAATCGAGCTATGATTTTCCAGTTATTCATTGGGATGTAACCGTCACTTACCATCCGATGGGGTGCTAACTTGTTGCTAATTTTAAAAAAACTAATTATAAATTTATATTATACCATAAAATGTGCTACCTACACATATTATACGTTTCATATTTTTACACCTTAACATTTTTGACCACTGCCTCTTCACCTATCACATGTAATTAAGCTAGAAAGCATGCATGACTCCTCTAAGGAGAAAACTATGGTACAGATGGCTGATACAATTATGTGATTATGTACTGTGATCGTCACGGATAGCAGGGGAGGTGATGACATTATACGATCTATTGTAAGTAATTGTAGTAACTAGTGGAAGTATGGTTGTACAACAGCCCATTTTAAATTCCCAATTTTGAGACTAAACTCCTTCAAGTTTTGACTTTGTGGTATTTATTTATTATATAAGTACATTTTATACATATTATTTTTCAAGTCATTAAAACCTTGTCTTGTAAGACTTTTTTCCTACCATAAAGTTGCCTGGAGGAAATCGTTATAGCGTTATAACGATAAGACCACCATCTGTCACACCAGGACAACTACTTAGGTGATAAATTGTTCAAACTTATCTATCTATCTATCCTCCTCTTAAAAGTAGAGAGTCACGGCCATAATTTATTTTTGGTAGATATAACATTCCCTCAACAAGAACTTATTGTTTTTGCATATCTCTGAGTGACAAGCCTAGTGTTGCTCTATTTACTTTAAACAATATTTCTGTCCCGTCACTATAATAGAAAAAAACATTCCCCAAAGGTTGGTTTAAACTTTTGGCATCAGCTATTTTTCAAAATTTAGGTCATATACTTAATTTTAATGACTTACGCGAAAAGCAATACAAAAGAATTCAATAAATAAAATAAAGTTTTATGTGATTATCATTGTAGCGTTTACGAATGTATTTCAAATATACAAATTTATGAATCAATTACACTCATTATTTCCATTAAAAACTACAGTCCTTACATTATGATAATGAACTGGCCTAATTTTAAATTACCCTTATATTTAAAACAGAGTGCCACTGAGTTATCGACCAAGTTGACAAGGGCTGCTTGGCGAGAGGATTATAGACCTTGGAAAGCTGATAGAAATGCCAAAATAATGGTATATCTGGTGAAGTCCTGAATTTTATCTTTGTCGAAAAAGGTGCACAAAGAAATTAACATTCATGGTTATAATTGTATTTGGATTTCTATCCGGATTATAAGTAAATCAGTAGCCCACTAAATATTCCCACTGCCGGGACTCTGGGTCTTCTCTTACATGGACTGTTAAGGCCATAATCCAACACGCCACCGCCGTCGGCGCCCGCCGGCTTAGTGTGGGTTGGTCGATGACGCATGTTTTCGAAAGATTCTTGGAAAATGTTGGTTTCCTTACAATGTTTTCCTTCGCCATTTTAAAGTTAGTGGCATTACGCACATGACTTCAAAAAAGAGTGGCACGATTGGAGTTAGAAGCTCCGGATCAGCAGTTCCTGTTCTCCCGAATAGACCAGAGGGTCTACCGCCTAGCTACAACTGCCTAGCTTTGGCATTAGTCTCTATTTTCTTTTCAATTGAAATGATAGAGACAGCAATAGCAAAGCCAAAGCCGATTTTGTTAGGCGGTAGAAGGGCAGGACGAGAGAGAGAGACGATCTTCTTAGCATTCCATGGATTCCCAGTGCGGGTGTCGGGTCCATCGTGTGGCAGAGAGAGAAAACACGAGTAGATCCCGAGACTTGTGACTCGGGGGTAGGTTTAAGGGGCCCGTTCCTAACATACATCACACGAGGAGTAGGAAAGTCGCGAGTCTATGTCGAAATTACGTTTTCGTATAAAGAGGGTAGACTTCCAATCGTAATTGTAACTAACTGAAACAATAATTTGTTAACCTGTGAAGACTAGGTTATGTACAGATTGTTTTTTCCACATAGTTATGATCTTTAGCTTCTACCATACATCGCATACAGACGTCTATAAAAATAAATAGAATGGAAGTGTCTGGAAGATGTCAAATAAACAGGTTTTTAATAAAGAGAGACGAGCAGGACATGTCCCTGATGGTAAGCAACATGCCTGCCACATAACAGCACAGTGACACGCAGCTATTGGTACATTACGAGTTCAAATCATTACCTAGCACTGCACTGTAGTCGTCACCCAGATATCTAAGATATTATATCTCTAAGCCCTGTAATTTCTCTGCAAACAATGCCTTTCGAACCGGAGCACAGTAATGTTTGTACATTACTGCTTGGCGGTAGAATAACTGGCAAAGGTGTGGTACTTCCCCAGGCAGACTCTGCCAAGATTCCTGCCACTACTACTTAGCTCATATGAAAATATATAATACCTACGGTACAGTTGAAACTGCGGACACAGTAGGTAACATAAATTGATTTTGTTACCATTTACTTATTGTCAAATATTACCACCGAATAAAATACTTAACATACATACATATTTAACATTACATATTTAACCTTGTACAGGTTTAAAGGGCGAATTTATTAATACCTGTAACAGGTATTGTGGTTATGCAATAAACAAAAAAAAAACTCGCCATTTCCATATATTTGTTAGCTCTATGTGCCAACGTCTTACTCATCGAGCTGCCTTCATAAATCTCGGCTCATTTGAATGTCGATTGTGATCTGCGCCTGCGCTGCTTTATGGCCCACGAGCCAGAGAGGTGAGGGGGGATAACGGGGAGGGGGGGCAATGATGTGGAAAGGTTCGAAGAAAAATGTTATAGTAACTGTATGAAACATTTTGCTGCAAGTAATTATGATAATATGACCATGAAGAACATATGGACTAATTTGTATGTTATTTATTGGTTCGTAGAGGGGGAAGAGGGGGTGCCCATAACGGGAGAAAATTTATGAAGTGGAAATGTTTGCGGAATATAGAGTAACAGTAATTAAGTGTACATGATTACTTATGTTGTTGCTAAGACCCTTAAGAAAGGAAAGTTATTAAAAAATAGATAGATAGATTAACTCTTTATTGCACTTAATTTAAAAACAAACAAAAGTTACTTATAACGAAACTAAATAAAGTAGCAATAGGCGACCTTATCACTAAAAGCGATCTCTTCCAGGCAACCATAGGATGGAAAGAGAGATTTAAGAATAAGGATAAAATATATACATTTATGTAACACTAGCTGCGGTGTATATTACGGCTTATCAGTTTTTCATGATAATTTACGAGTATTTTCGTATATACGATTCAATGGTAGTATTTTTAAGACTATGAAATGACATATTTGTTTATATCTAAACAAAGTCCTAAAAAGTAGGTTTCTTGTTGACTTCATGACGACATTCAATTCCACATTGAGCAAAGTTGTCGAAATTTTTCTTTCCATTTATTTCAGACCCTTAGAACTATTTTTTGCATAAGAAATACTGTGGCAAATTTGTATTTGACATGGTAATTTCTGAAGGAATGCACCGATTCTGATGCTGTTTTTGTTTCAAATAATATGAATTAGGCCATAATTCCATTGCCAAATTGCCAATCATATATATATTTATATATTTTATTTTGAGAAATACACAGCTACAGTTACGTCCAAAAATTGACTGTTTCCTTATGAAGATATAAAATTCATGTCAGTTTTCTCACTTCACGTTACTCGTAGTTTTCTTATCAGATCAACACTAGCTAACTTCTTAAAAATAAATCGAATGCAGAGTATAACGTCTTGGGTTGAACTGGATGCGTGGTAGTACTCCTCATTGTAACAAAATGAAGAAGTTGCATTATTTTGTGAATTAGGTATTAAACTAATTCATTCATAATTTAAGAGCAACGCTCTTGTTTGTGGAGTTTCTTCAATGTACACTCCGCCGTCTCCTTGACTTCCTGATACGACACTACATTTATCTTCTCCTTCACTTGGTTCATGTAACTTCTCCAAGGTCCACCTCTCTTCCTCCTCCCTTCTAATGTACCTTTCATTATTGTTCTAATGAAGTTATCGTGTCGTATCAGATGTCCCAACATCTTCCCTCTTCTGTTTTCTATTGTTTCCATTAATGTTCTTTTCTCCTCTACAATCTTCAAAACTTCTTCATTGCTCTTCATTTCTTTCCAGCTGATTCTCTCCATTCTTCTTCCAGGTATCCAATATAATCTCATTCCAGGTATTAAATATAAATAAGTATTAATGTTAAATGTATAGTTCGTAACATTAAATAGAGCATGATCTAATCTGCATATCCCAGTGTACAAAGGAAAACAAAACTTTGTTGTATAGAGCACACCTTTACAAAAGGAATCACCTATCAAAGACAGTCCCAAAGTCCTCACTCTTGTTGACATGGACTTAAGATAAAGACAACAGGAATTCGAGTAAATAACCACACAGAGTGATAGATTATATTTACTCTCAGTAGTTGATTTTAAAAAACATCGTTTTTTTTTAATAAAGAGTGACGAGACGATCAGGACATGTGCCTGATGGTAAGCAACATGCCTGACACATAACAGCACAGTGACACGCAGCTATTGGAACATGAAGAGTCCAAATCATTACCTAGCACTGCACTGCGCTCGTCACCCAGAGATTTAAGATCTTATATCTCTAAGCCCTGTAATTTCTTTGGAAACATTGCCCTTCAAACCGGAACACAGTACTGTTTGCACATTACTGCTTGGCGGTAGAATAACTTTTATTTATTAATTTTATTTTATTTATTTATTTTTATAAGGTTACAAGTACATATGAACATAATATTCTTCTAAATACAAGATGACAAAAAAGAAAAATATTTTTGTGGCGTACCCTAGACTCTGCACTAGGCAATGCCTGTGTTGCATAATCTAGTCTCTTCCATTTTTACATATCTTATATTAAAACTACAAAAACATGCAACTTATGTAATAATATGTATGTGTACGAGTGTAGAGTAGTTATGGAGAGGGTGTATTTGAGTGCGTATGTATGGGGGATGTGTGTGTTTGTATGAGGGTGATGGTACGTGAGTGTATAAGAGTATGTCTCTATGTATGTTGTTTATATGCGTCTATTGCAGAATCTTGTCAGTCATATTTAGCAGCGGTTTATTTACTTCATTGTTTATGATCTTTATCTTATTGTATTACATACTTAAATCGGTTTACTTTATTGGTTTTAGACAGATAACTCTTTATTGTGACACAAAAACAGAAATATTACAGTAGAACACTTATGAACTAGCACCACAAATGGCGGCCTTATTGCTTAGAGCAATCTCTTCCAGGCAACCAGCTTAAAGGAAATTCGCCTACGAGGGTCAAACTGAAAGTTCTTAGAACTGGCCACTTATAAACAATATAATAAAAAAATAATTCTATAATTTGAAAATAGAACTCTTTGCCAATGTTACTGAGTATATACTTCATTCATTTGTCATTTGTTTTACGATTTGGCGGCAAATTGAAAATTGTCTGTGCCACGTCAACATGAATTTAACACGAGAAAATTTTCGTGCAATGATTTTTTATGACTTTCGATGTCATTTAAGTCAACAAGAAAGTTATGATAGACTACGATTGGCCTTTCACGATGAAGCCCCATCTCGTGCGACTGTTTACAACTGGTTTAATGAGTTTAAACGTGGTCGCACTAATCTCACTGATGATTTACGTGAGGGACGGCCTTCTACGGCGACGACTGATGATAACATCTGTGTTGTGCGGCGTATGATAGAGACTGACAAAGAGTGACCTATCAGCAGATTTGGACAAGCTTAGGCATCGGTATGAGTTAAGTGCACAAAATCCTACACGAACATTTAGCGGTCAGGAAGCTTTGCGCCCGGTGGATACCTCATAATTTGACTGAGGCTCAAAAACTCCATCGTGTGGATTGGTGCCGTAAAATGATTGAAAGATTTAACGGAGGTGACTCAAATGCTGTGTTCGACATACTAACAGGTGACAGCTGGATTTACTGTTATGATCCTGAAACCAAAAGACAATCTGCTCAGTGGGTGTTTCCTTTCGAGGAGTTGCCAACTAAAGTGAAGAGAGATCAAGTGCGGGGAAAAATGGTGGCCTCGTTCTTTGGAAGGATAGGTCATTTCGCAACAATTGTGTTAGAGGATCAAAACCAGTTTCTGCAGAATGGTACACTACCAATTGTTTGCCACTTGTCTTGGAAAAGTTCGAGAGAAACGACCTCGCAGTAGGATCCTCCTTCACCACGACAACGCCTCATCGCACACCGCCAAGCAAACGATCGACTATTTGGCGACATCAAACGTTGAATTACTGGGTCACCCGCCGTATAGCCCCGACCTCGCGCCTTGTGATTTTATTTATTTTCAAAATTAAAGAAAACTTAAAGGAAAGCGGTTTATGAATGCTGAAGAAGCGGTGGCTGCGTATCGCGATGCCATTGAAGAGACCCCTAAGGACGAGTGGGCAAAGTGCTTTTCCCAGTGGTTCCATCGCATGCAGCGGTGTATTGACGTGAATGGACAATATTTTGAAAAGATATAATAAAACTATTAACTGGCTAATGTAATCAGTTTTTGATTTTCTAAGAACTTTCAGTTTGACCCTCGTACAAGCGAAGCGAGGTGACACTTTTCCTAATACTACTAATTAAATACTATAATGTAAAACAAATTATTACATAATATACACAATCATCAAAAGACAATAAATAAAATAAAAGTGTAAATAGAACTTATATTTCATGTTAAAATTAAACATCTATATTTCACACATTTACTCTATACCTACTTATATACGAGCCACAAAATACGTCAAACTTTTGTTCTATGTTAAATTGATCGCGAAATTGTCGATATTTTTGACGTCAATACTGAAACAAACACTTAAAAAAAATTCTAAAGCAAAAATGTATATTTAAATAATTACATATTCTCTCTATTTATAAAAACTTTATGATATGTGTGTACGCTTCAAAAACTCAAAAAATTCTGCACCGATCGAGCTTAAATTTTTGAATGATATATAATCCGCAACAAGGATTGTTTTTATCTAATTTTTGCAACAGAATGTGCCACAGCAAAGCGTGTCAGAGTACAGCTAGTGTATTATAAATACTTCATGAATGAGTAAACTAAAGATTTACTCCTTTAATGATTCTAATTCACACTCCGCGCATTTCTCTCTCGATCGATAACGTTACACCCGACTGTGGCTAAAACAAGAAAAATAAGGCAATACATTTGTTGCGAGACTCTTAAATATAAGAAGGGTTCCGTATGAAACACAAGTGTTTAATTATGTATGGTACTAACTCCACCCCACGCTGTAACTCGCGGCTTGACGACAACCAACTCTAACGGTGAAACGTAGCCTTATTGATTTATGTTTATTTTCTACTAAATATTTTAATTGTCATTCAAATCCATTCAGTTGTTTCAGCAATACGTGAGAACAAACATAAGATCAGAAAACTCTATATTAAAAGCCATAATACAAAAGAAAAACAATTAACTTAACTAAATATTAAAAAATTACATTTTTAATTGGCGACCTTATCGCTTAGAGCGATCTCTTCCAGGCAACCTTGCACGGATTAGAAACAAAAGATAGTAACATGGCCCGTTTAATTAATACATTTCATTTATCAACAACATTATGAGTACCTACTAATCACAACAGCAAATAAATAATAACATACTACACACACATACTACAAACATACACACATGCATACTTACAAACACACGTTTCACCTTCATAACATTAGTGTGATTAAGTATTAATGAATTATATGGGATACTAGCAACCACGCGTGAATTTAGTTGCAATTAGCAGCTTATTTTGCATACTTACTCATTATAAATATCATCAGCTCTGGGAGTGAGAGAAAAATATAGCAGTATTATATTTGGTACATATATGAATACTTCATAGCTAGAGAAATGTTATATGGAACATCTGCTAACATTGGTTTCCTAATTCTGTTTTTGATTTACGGATTTTTTTTTCATTTGTATTGAAGACAACCACCTAAACAAGTTTGTTATCATCTTAAATCCAAACGGCTAAGTAGATATTGATGATTAATAAGTTGTAGGATTATAATATAACGAATGCGATTTTTTTATATTACTCCTTTATAAATCGCAAATGCCTGTGAAGAAGGATAAATTGAATCCAAGTATTGACAACTAGCAGCGCCCGGGGTTTCACCCGCGTAGTTTCCGATTATTTTTTCAGGATAAAAAGTAGCCTATGTGTTCTTCCAGGCTATTAACTATCTATGTTCCTAATTTCAGCCCGATCTGTTCATACGCTACGACGTTATTGAGCAGCAAACATCGAAACATTTACATTTGTAATATTAGTAGGGTTTCTTTATGTGATCATACTAATACTACACAGCATAATTAGGCCATACACAGTCAAATGTAAAGTTATATCATGTGTTTACAAATTAATGTTTATAGATACAAAAAAAAATACAAGATATTAATTAGGTTATTTTAATTTTATCCTTCCTCTTAATTAAGGATTCTGGGAAAAATACAGTGTAGACAGTTTGCAAGGAACCCTAAAATCGAAGTAAAGACAAAATCAGAGCAGCTCACGACTCCGAACCGCCTGTGACAAAACGTTTTTACGCCTTGGCCTTACAGTTGTCCGATTTTGTTTCATTCTCTTTTGTTTTATACCTTCTTCTGTTTATATCTTTTGTTTTGTTTTACCTTTTCTTTCGTCCATTCTTCTTTTGTTTGTTCTCGTTATGGGGATTTAATTAAGTTTTAATTTTATCTTGCGGCTTCTGTTGTTTAATTGACAGAATTTTAGAGTTCGATGAAACTTTTGTAATAAGTTATTATACGTCAGAAAGGGGCCCCTTAAACCTACGCCCGAGTCACAAGTCTCGGGGTCTACTCGGGTTTTCTCTCTCTGCCACACGATGGACCCGGCACCCGCACGGTGAATCCATGGAACGCTAAGAAAATCGTCTCATGTATAATTAATGCTATTTATTTGTATATTTATAGTTATTTGTATCGTGTAAATCCCATTAATATTATAAACTATCAATGTTTGATGCTCAATCACATCGTAAAGTATGAGCGAATTGGGCTGAAATTTGGAACACACTTTGATTATATTTTGGAAGAACATTTTTCATCCTGGGTAAATAATGGGAACGGGTACTATGTAGGTGAAGCCAAGGGACGCTACTAGTATGTAATAATTACCTGAAGATACATTGGTTTTACTCAACAAACATTTAGATGTTTTATTCCGATAGTACCTACTAATAATCACTACATAGTATAAAACAAAGTCGCTTTCTCTGTCCCTAGATCCCTATGTATGCTTATATCTTTAAAACTACCAAACAGATTTTGTGCGGGTTTTAAATAGATAGCGTGATTCAAGAGGAAGGTTTATATGTATAATATGTGCATACAACATATTAAAGAAACACTAATCATTGCTAGGATTTCTAATGTGATGTCGTAAATAAACACATTTTTTGCGCTTACTTTGCAAACGCTGGCTGGATCTGACGAGATGGATCAAAACAATGTACTGCAGTATTGTACCCCTTAAAAAGGTCTACAAAAAAGTAAACAACGGTATATGCCTATCTCTTAGGGATAACCCACAGTAACCATTTTTATTCGTATTTTTAGTATCAGCATTGCACCCGTTCGAAGCCAGGGCCAGGGCCTGGGTTCTTCATAAATTACTAGTGCGCAAATGTTATTTTTTTTTTGGGTTTGAGTTTTATTTTTTCAAATACCTTTACATAATTATCTACTTAGGTACTTTATTATTGTTGGTTCATGTTTTAAGTACGTATTTGTTTTACTTAAGGTCAAAACACTAGAAGATAACTTGAAATGATGGAGCACATATTGTAGATAATTAAGACATGGCTAAGGGGAGATAATTAGTAGTCTTATACTTCTTAATTATTGTGTTACTATTTTAGCGATGAAACAATGAAATAGACTTAAAGGTTAAACAAATACGTAATTAGTTATACAACTACCTAATTAGACATAGACTATTGTCGACTGACGGGTTGCGATCATGATACAACTTGTTGGTCTCATGTTCTAATGGCATTGCGCTTGTCTTTCAAGCAAAAGGTCTTAGATTTGGTTCCTGTCCGAGTAGATATTTAAATATAGAATCTACATTATTGCACAGTAATTGATTTCAGCTTATGTTTGGGATAGCTCTCGATAGGTACGATAAGTAAGATAAATAGTACTATAGTGTGCTTAATTTAGCCTTTCAGATATGTATACGTATTTGCGTAGGTACGTACAATTAGTGAATTTACGAGTTAGTTAATAGGACTTGCGTATTCTGCGTTAGCTTATAGCTCAGAAGGGAGTAGCTGCCAACAACCTTTTACATAAGAACGAGACTCTGACCACTGTAATATGGCGGCCAGATAGCTAATATAATACTTATATGTAGGTTGATAAACCTTTACATAAGAACGAATATATAGCGAACTGTTACCGCATTTTAATGGTATCTCTTACATATCAACAGGTATATTTATATACCTAGGTAGATATCAGTTTTTTTTTCAATTTTCCACCATATTGACAGAGAAGTAAACAACTTTTCCAAGCATTTTCGCTGCATTTTGAAACAACAACGACATAATCTGACGACTTTTGGAAATGTGCATGATTTCTAATATTGACAGAATAAAAACTGTCCCAAGCATCCATCAACAACGACAAAGTGAATCAAGCCCATAAATCTACAAAGCTGGCCAAGAACGAGATAGATGAAAACATATTTCATCAAAAGATGTCTCCTATCGCAGTTTACCTCACGATATTTTCCTTCACCGTTAAAAACAGTCGTGATGACATACTCGTATATTTGCACTTGAGGAAGACTCAGATCTGAAGGCAAGATTTGAACCTACCACCTTATGATTGAAGAATCGGTTATTCTGGCCACTAGGCCTCCACGGGTTTAACGCGATGAGTTCAAATCACTGTTTAGCTGTACACTGCTCTTGTCGATCGATTTTATTTCAAAGTATAGAGTTACGGAGCGAGAAGGACATGTGTCTGAAGGTAATCAAAACTCCTGTCCATAATAACGACTCAGTGTCACGCAGCTATTGCAACTCTAAGAGTCCAAATCATTACCTAGTGATACACTGCACTCGTCACCCAGAGATATAAGATGATTTAATTCTATGCCCTGTAATTTTGCTGGAAATATTACCCTTCAAACTAGAACTCAGTAACGTTTATCTGCTGCTTAGCGGTGGAATAACTGAGAAATATGAAGTCTTTTTCCGAGTAGGCTCTGCAAACGGTCCAACAACTACTAAAGATTAATAATGATTTAATTCTTGGATCTGTAATTTATCTGGACAGCCAAGTAGTAATTTTATTATTACTCCTAGTGTAACAGCCAAATTAAACGTATCTTCGTTAAAGCTGAAAAAACGTTACACCAATTATAGCAAGTTGGATCGGTAAATGTACTCATACGTAACAGTAATTACCCTTCTAAGTATCAATTACAATAAAAATTACTTCGCGCAAAATTCTCAACTAGAAAAATGTTGGAAATGAGTAACAATCTACATTTGTTAGTAATTAAAATACATTGCAACACAGAT